>CM026572.1:22982421-23584921 GCA_015143295.1 Tetracentron sinense | reverse complement strand
AGGCTGAAAATGAAGAACCTGAAAATGGAGAACTTGAAAATACAGAATTCCCTCACTCCCTGGTACCCGAAGACTCTCCTCCTGGGATATTCCTGAGGTAAGTACTCACACTACACCTTTACATACTAATGTCCTAGATTCTTCTACTGGTTATGTCTTGCCTTTCAGACACAACCGTGGGAAACCACCGAATAGATACTCTCCAGATGAGGAAGAAAGAAGGTCCAAGTATCCAATCGCAAATTACGTGTCCACTCAAAGTCTATCTGAGCCTCTTAAGACTTTTACCCAAACACTATCCTCCTGCCATACTCCCAGTAGTGTTGAAGAGGCCTTATCCGATCCAAAGTGGGCACAAGCTATACAAGAAGAACTGGAGACTTTACAGAAAAATAATACCTGGAAGTTGGTCCCACTACCAGAAGGGAAGAAGATAGTGGGATGCAAATGAGTGTTCTCTATAAAATACAAGGCTGATGGATCCATCGATCGATACAAGGCAAGACTCGTGGCGAAGGGTTTTACTCAAACGTATGTTGTAGATTATATGGAAACTTTCTCACCAGTAGCCAAACTGAATACTGTTAGAGTTTTATTGTCTCTTGCAGCAAATTTGGATTGGCCACTACACCAGCTTGACGTGAAGAACGCCTTTCTTCATGGTGATCTTGACGAGGAAGTATACATGGACATTCCGCCAGGGTATACAGGATCTTCCGAGACCAAGATTGTTTGTAAATTGGAGCGGGCATTGTATGGGTTGAAACAGTCACCCCAGGCGTGGTTTGGCCAATTTAGTTCGGCTATGAGAAAGTATGGTTATCGCCAAAGCAATTCTGATCATACTCTCTTCTTGAAACACCGACAAGGCAAGGTGACAGCCCTAATAGTCTACGTAGATGACATGATAATTACGGGGGATGATGCAGAGGAGATCTCTAGGCTACAAGGGCAATTGTCTACTGAATTTGAAATGAAGAACCTAGGAGGGCTTAAGTATTTTCTAGGAATAGAGGTGGCGAGGTCACGAAAAGGCATATATCTCTCCCAACGGAAATATGTACTAGATTTACTATCAGAAGTGGGACTACTGGAGTGCAAACCTGTGGATACTCCGATTGTCCAGAATCATAGGCTTAGGGAATATTCAGACCAAGTGCCAGCTGATAAAGGAAGGTACCAAAGACTAGTGGGTAAGCTCATCTACCTATCCCATACTCGCCCAGATATTGCTTACGCCGTAAGTGTAGTAAGCCAATTTATGCATTGTCCTAGTGAAGACCATATGGGTGCAGTAATTCGAATCCTCCGCTATCTAAAGTCATCACCAGGAAAAGGGCTAATGTTCTCCAAGAATGACCATCTAAATATTGAAGGATACACAGATGCGGACTGGGCAGAGAATATCTTGGATAGAAAATCTACTTTGGGCTACTTTACATTCGTGGGAGGCAACTTAGTTACATGGAGGAGCAAGAAGCAGAAGGTAGTGGCTTTGTCCAGCGCTGAAGCTGAGTTCCGAGGTATGGCTAAAGGACTCTGTGAGCTCCTCTGGCTTAGAAGATTGCTAACAGAGGTTGGGTTTGCTCCTGGCTCTTCAATGAATCTGTTATGTGATAACAAGGCTGCCATTGACATATCCCATAACCCAGTCCAACACGATCGCACCAAGCATGTGGAGGTGGATCGACATTTCATCAAACAGAACCTAGAGGAAAAGATTATTCAGTTTCCATTTGTTAAGTTGGAAGACCAGTTGGCAGACATACTTACAAAGGCAGTTTCCAGTAAAAACTTCTATGAATCACTCGACAAGTTGGGCATTAGAGATATCTACGCACCAACTTGAGGGGGAGTGTTGGCGTGAGTCATTAGAATATGAAGTTATAGAAACCTTAGCTGTAGAAATCCCTTTATTCAACCATGATTTCAGCCGTATATATTCTACAGGCAAAGATTAGCTTCCTAAAATACCTCCTTGTATTTATTTATCTTGTAATCGATTCTATGGAATGAATATATGAAAATCATTGTTTGATACCTTATACTCTGTCAATATCTAATGTTACATGTTTATCTACATGGTGAAATGTGAAGGTCACACTGCCACTTGTACGACCTCTTAATTGATCATCTGCTGAGTACACTCATACTTAAACTCGTGCCTGATGCTGTCGACTGTACCCGAGTTACATTGTCCTGTTGTCGGAGCTATGTTTTCCGCTGTCAACTGTACCCGAGCTATGTTGTCTGAACGTTGTCCGAGTTATGTCCTCAGTTGTCAATGTACCCGTTGTCTAGTTCACAATGTCTCCGTTGTTTAGTTCACAACGTACCCGTTGTTCTAGCCACAACGTTGTCCCGTTGTTCTAGCCACAACATTGTCTTCTTGACATCGTATTCGTTGTCTTCATGACATCGTGCTCATTGTCTCATTGACAATGTGAACGTCCTCTGTGCCTCCCGAGCTACGTCCTCTATTGTACTCGAGCTACCTTCTCTACACCTGAGCTACGTCCTCTACGTCTCTATTACTCGTCTTCCAGAGCACGACACCAGAACCCGTCCTCAAGCATATATGCTTAATGACCTCACGATAAGTATCTCCACACTCTCATGCTCATATGCTTATGCTTTATACTGAATTGATCGTCAAAGTGTATGACAGGTCGGATGACCGCCCACTTTGTGGAGGACGAATCCGAGCTGAACCTTGGAAGATTATGTACGGAACGTCGTTTCCTTCGAAGAGCTTGCATAGGACAAAGGGTATGGATGATGCGCATATGCAGACAAATGTATAGGACATGAACAATGCAACCTCTATAAGGTACCGCTAGTCCCGAAAATTTTCCTTTACAACATCTTTCTCAAACTGAAATAAAATAAACTAACTAAATAAACAATAATAGGGTCATCTGTCCAAATCTCTTTCTTCTTCAATATGATTATCTTTTGGTTCTTCTTGATACTCTTCCTCTATCCAAGGTCCTAGAGCACAGATGTCGAATCCTCTGAAACTACCGACATAAAAGTACAATTGAGCAAATGAAAGCTCAGTACATACAAAGTTTAGCTAACAATATTATAACATATAATCATAATCATGTTTTATCATAAATATACATATTTTACAGTTCATGTGTTGAAACATGTAAACATAAAATCATCCATGACATGTAAGACTCATGTGAGCATGTAAGACTTGTGCATGTTCATATGATCATGTGTGTCAATACATGTAAGATGATTCGACTACTCTTGTAACATGAATTTTCCCAATGACCGTAACATGATAATTCTCCATTGCCTGTAACATGAAAGTTTCCAATAGCATATAATCATGACGGTGCTTGTGCTTGTGAGACATGTACTTATAATTCTTATAATGCGGTGCAATATGTGCTTAAATGTCGTGATCAACCTTCGTCTGTGTTATGCCTTAGATTCTGATATCAACACAATGAATCCCACCAAAGTCACCCATATAACTAAGGTTAACGGACTTAGTGTCTTGATATCATCCTCTAAGTATTTACCTATTCGAAATTTAACCAATAGATATACATGAATAATTAGGCATAATGTACATAGAAGTTCATACAAGAATAACTTATATACATAGAATAGAATCACAATTAACATCATAGGAATTCCAGATTTAATCATCATATCCCCCTTCCAATTCTATTCATATGCAAAACCCCATAAACATCACTTATTCAATTTAACATCAAGAATGCGTGAAATTTCCAGAAACCCAATAATATTGTGCATCAAACATCCACATAATCCTTAATTCATCACCATAAAATCTTTGACATAGCGATTCTCATATCCTTTAATCCATTCACAATCATTAATACCAAATTCTCTTGAAATCATGCAAACATTAACCTTGATATAATCATCATAACATAAAAACATGTAAGAATCACCAGATCTTAAAATCATCATATCATACATAGTATTAGGTTAGAACAGTATATGGTACCTTACAAGATCGTTTATCTATAATTGAATCGCTTTAGAATGGCCTTTGAGACGTTTTCCAAGTTTTTCCTTCTCCTTGAAATGAAAACTCTCCTGCAAAATTTCTTACTAGGATTTATAAACTCTTAAAGTGTTTGGAACCCTAAAACCCACAAGCTTAAAATCTTTATATAGGTCTAGGGTTAATTAGAAACCTTCCACTTACGCAAGTCTAATCAATTTAAGAGTTTCTGTGCAAAACAGGCCGTGGGCGGTAGACCAGTAATGGGGCAGTCGACTGGCCTATGTTGTACTTTACTAAAATCTCCCATACATTTTTTTGACTAGGGCGGTCGACGGGTTTTGGGAGTGGTCAACCGGTGGTCTCAGTTTTTTCATGTTTTGGTCTTTTTCTTAACTTTAAACCTTAATCATTCATCATACAACAAGTTTAATCATGGTTAAACACACATTAACATTAAATAAACACACTTTGGACATAAATTGACATTAATCGCAATGTTTAGAGCAAAATTATAGATTTCTATTTAGTTTGCACAAGTTTCAAGACAATCAAATTTTGGGTCTCTATAGTTAATGAATTTTAACTATGATTAAAAGAGATTAGAAGGTACACGTGTTGACCTTTGGGTGCAATTGAACTCTTCCCAAGTTTAATCGCGATTGGCTATGATTGATCTCGATAAATTGACACTTAATTTGTACTTTCATTATACTGTATAGTGTTAGGGGCACACGAAATCTCTATACCACTTGCACACACAAAATGGACTCTACAGAGATGGAATCACAGCCAATCATGATTGGATTAAGGGAGAGTTCGATCGCACCCACTAGTCAACACGTGTCCCTGTTCATCCCTATTAATTGTGGTTAAGATTCACCAACCCTTATGATTCAATAATCTAACCTTGGTTTTAAAAAAAAAAATAATAATAATACTTTAAACTCAGGTTAAGAAGTTTTAACCCTTAGAATTAATATTTTCTAAAAACCAAGTTAGATTATTGAACTTTAAGATTAGTAAACCTTAACCATAATTAATACAGGTGAATAGGGACATATGTTTGACCTGTAGGTGCGATTAAACTCTTCCTAAATCCATATCGCAAGCATGTGATTCTATCTCGACTCTACAACTAAGGAAATAATAATTAATAGTACACTCCTTTAATTGAAGAAATTTAAGTAACGAAAATATAGTCACTCGTCACTCCCCTGTCCTCGCGTGGTACATTGTTTTAGGAGCGCTAGCTCTTGCAGTATGAAATATGCCAAAAAGTCTTTCGTCTACATTCTGTCCGACAAAAAAACTTGGTTGGTTGGTGGGTGTAACAGGTAAATTGTCTCAATCTCGTATTTAGTAAATAAATTTCTAAAATAAAATAAAATTATAAAAAATTGGTGTTCCCACTATCTCTAAATCCTCCTGAGGAGTGCTTGCCCCAGTCACAATAACCCCAATTTTTTTCCACAGACCCAAGGATTGGGGTGCAACACTTGGTGATATTTGATATTTTAACAATTTAAAATTTAAAAATCAGAATATGTTTGACATTTTCAGCCCTACTTTACGTCTACTAAAGATTGCAATTGGGATTAGCTTATCTCAAAAATTTTCTCTAAATAATATTTTTATATTTCAATTATAGGAAAGTTACTGTTTTTTTTTTTTTTGGTATCGGCATACATAAGTAGAGTTAGTACGCTACGGTCAGGAGTTTGTTGGGGGCATTGAGGCTCTTGCAACTCTTACCCCTAGGGGATTAGATCCCCAGACCTTCCCTATGGAAGGCCACACCCCTCTCACTCACGCAAGAGGTGGGGGGTAGTTATTGTGTGTTTCAAACATATGCAATTTTGCAAAATGTATACGCATTTCAATTTCATGTGTGGTATATATTTAAACTGCCAAAAAATGTGTGGGACTCTTTTGTGTGTTAGCTGATAAAAAAAAATTAATCTAACTAAACATTTCTTAATCATTTATATGAATGGATTAATTATTATGGACCATAGATTTATAGTGACCGGACCCAACTCCTATGCAAAGGGAATCATATCGGCTGTGTTCTTTCCCGGATTCTTTTCAGTGGCATGAGTATTTGAAAGTTAAGATCTCTTCTAAAAATGTTTACAATGGTTAAATCCATACGGGAGCAAGACGGATTTTTTAGTAATTTAAGATCATTTTTGGGTTCTCACTAGACGTCCTCTGACCTATTTACACAACTCAACACGTGTCCCATTGTAGTTAAAAAGCTTTAACCTTTAATTAGGATCGACACTTCTAATCTTGAAATTTTTTTATTTTTTTTTGGATAAAAAATAAAAAAATAACAAATGTCATTTCTTTGTGAAATTCAGAGATTTTACTCTCTAATTTCTGAGAACAGGATCCCACTTTTTTATGTAAAAAAAAAAAAAAAATACACCTCACAAGAGGCCTCGAATGGTGGATGTCTCCTAAGCTTGTCTTTGCCTTAAGCAAATAATATTCCTCCTTATTTTATTGTTATAATTAGCTTAAATATTTACTCTTATTTTTTAGGGTTTGACAAGCTGTTAGTCAAGTGCAGAGTCACTTCTAAGTTCTAACATGTGAGAACCTTTTTTTTTTTTATTAAAGCCTGAGGCCCTCAGTGAGAGGTGCGATTTTCTTGGTATTAATTAGTGGACTTAAATTGGTGTTTGTGACGTATTTTGTGATCCTCGCCACCAATAGATTTTAATACTTTTATTTATCTGGGCCGTTGATTAGTTGACTGTCATCAGTCTTGACTTTTTTAAATTATTTAAAATTGGAAAATAGTTAACGGATCCATGGATTCCATTTATAGATGATCCCTCTTAAATGTTCACCACGAACCATGGATTTTATTTGCATACATAAGGCATCCGTCAATAGCCTATCACTACTCGATAGAATTCTGACTGTAAATGGTCAAATAAATGAGAGGTTGTGATTGTTTCTGGGAGTTACGGTCCAGACTTTTATGTCGGCACCTTCATTATATACATCACGAGAACAGCTAGTTATTGTGGTAGGTCACGTGTTCAACCAAGCTAACCACTCATATGTCCGTACATATGACGTATTGAAATTATTATCCGTCCGGTGATGACGTCATTATGATATTAGGATTTTGCTATGGGGATTTTGCATTTCAGCTGTTGCATTTTTCTCATTTTGCAAATACACTGTTTTGCATAATAGTTTTGCAAATTAACTCATTATTTTCCAACCATTAGACAGATAACCTCAAGCCATGGTTGAGTTAGACTTCCGTTTATATTTGTTACGCAAATGATTATTATGTTCTTAAGAGACTTTGTCTCCCTTTAACTTCTCTTGAACAATGGTTAATAAAATTAAATCCCTATGATTATTATTTTTTAATATTTTCCTAAAACTCAAGTTAGTTTACATATTTATACAAATGACCATTATGATCTTAAAATATTTCATAACCTTGCAAAATCTCTTTAATCATTTTAAACTATGGTTAACAAGTTTTAAACCTTATGATTGATTTGTCCCATTTTAACTCCCTTTAAATGTGTTAAGATTCACACTCTTAGAGCATTCCTAGCAGCCTCATCAAATTTGCCTCACCAAAATAGCCAAAACTCACAAAAAGTGAGTTTGGTGAGCCACTTTTTTAAAACACCTCCAACAGCCTCATCAAAATAGCTAAAATTATCATTATTTTATTATTTGTGTCACATCTACACAAAAAAAGGAAGAGAGAAAATTTTATTTTATTTGTGTGGGCCCACAAACAAGGAGGGAAAGAGAAATTTTTTGGTTTGGTGAGTGTAGTGTGACTCACCAACATTGGTGAGTACTGTACACTCACCAAACTGAAATATGCAAATTGGTGAGGCTGCTGGAGAGGGAATTTCATACTTTTTAACCTATTGGCTCACCAAAATAGCTAAAAAACTATTTTGGTGAGGCTGCTAGGAATGCTCTTAGGGATAAAGCATCTAACCTTAGTTTTTTAAAAAGAACATGTTCCCTTTTAACTCTTTTTAACTGTGGTTAAGATACACTAATCTTAGGGTTAACCTTGGTTTTAAAAGAAAAAAATATCGTGTCCCCTTTTAACTCCTATTAATTGTGGTTAAAATGCACTAACCCTTAAGGTTAAAGCATCTAATCTTGGTTTTTAGAAAAAAAAATCAAAAACTTTAACGTGCCCTTTTAACTCCCTTTACCTGTGGTTAAGATTCACTAACCCTTAGGGTTAAAGTATCTCACCTTGGTTTTTAGGTTTAAAAAAAAAAATAAAAAAATTAACGTGTCCCATTCAACTCTCTTTACTTGTGGTTAAGATTCACTAACCCTTAGGGTTAAAGCATTTAATCTTGGTTTTTCTTATGAAAAAATTAAAAACTTTACGTGTCCCTTTCAACTCCCTTTACTTGTGGTTAAAATTCACTAAACTTTAGGGTTAAAGTATCTAACCTTAGTTTTTCGATTTTTTTTTTTTATAAATTAAAGTGTCCCTTTCAACTCCCTTTAATTGTGGTAAAGATTCACTAACCCGTAGGGCTAAAGCATTTAATCTTGGTTGTTCTTATAAAAAAATTTAAAAATTTTAACGTGTCCCCTTTAATTCCCTTTACTTGTGGTTAAGATTCACTAACCCTTAGGGTTAAAGCATCTAACCTTGATTTTTTTTTTATATATAAATTAACGTGTTTCTTTCAACTCCCTTTACTGGTGGTTAAGATTCACCTTTATAGTTAAAGCATCTAACCTTGGTTTTTAGAAAAAATTAATGTGTCATTTTTCAACTCTTTTTAACTATGGTTAAGATTCTATAACCCTTAGAGTTAACCTTGAGTTGTAGAAAAATATTAAAAAAATTAATTATAGTGATTAAAATTTATTAACCATAATTCAAGAGGAAAAATGGACGTTGTAAGGTTATGAGGTCTCTTAAGGGTATAATAGTCATTTGCATACCAAATATAAGCAAAAGTATAATCAAACCATGAGTTGAGATTATTTGTCTAACTGTTGGAAACAATGAGTTGATTTGATAAAATGTTATACATAATAGTGTATTTGCAAAGTGGGAAGAACAAAAATCCCTTTTGCTATGTATAACAATCCGATTTGACTTACGATCTTCTCCGATTGGTGTTGGCGACGAGACCTCAAACCTAAGTAACCAGTGCGTAGAGCGGGAGCGGGAGCAGGAACGGGAGCGAGAGCGAGAGCGAGAGCAAGTACGGGTGCGGGAGCGAGAGCGGGTGCGGGAGTGAGAACGCGAGAGCGTCAAATTTCAATTTTGGATAGGGTCAGAAGCACCTCTGGAGCGCCGATATATATATATATATACATATATAAAATATATATTGATGTTCTTGAAAATTACTTGTAGATGTAAATATATCTTTTTTAGTTTTTTAAACTCTAAGAGAAAACTGATAAAATTATTCATAATTCAAAATTTTCATCACAACAAATAAGATACTATTGAATTATTAAATGTATCATTCTAAATTCAATTACAAGATCACTAATAATTAAAAAATCGTATATGAATCTTGTACCCTACAAAAGAAAAATGAAAAAATACAATTCATTTCACATGAAAAATTAAGATAAAAATAAAACTTTACACAAAACCTGCACCTTTAGGTGAGAGCGAGGTTTACAAAAGTTGAAATCGAGCTCCCGATGTGAAAGTGAGAGCGTGAGCGGGTAGCGAGTTAGGAGGTTTGGGTTATTAAGCCTCAAACATCTATTGGCCCCCCCCCCCCCCCCCCCCCCCCCCCCCCACCCCAATTTGCATGCTTGCAAGATGTTGCATATAAAACGATGATGCATTAATTGACGTGAGAGGAGTGTTTAACACCTTTCAACTGGATGCTAGTGGTATTCTCACCAGCACCATCTAGAGAAGATCCTAAGTCATCTGATTTTATGGTGGGCCAACAAGGACCAAACACAAATTTGCGGCCATGGATTCTCTCTGGCGAGCCAGAAAGGCTACTCTCGGTGGTTGGAGAAGTCATTTCATGGGCTCGTGATTTTGACTTCTCCACATATTATTTGACACATGACGATAAAGTGGTGAGATAAAAGGGAGAGATATCAAGTGGGGAGAAGTTAAAATCATGGGGAGAAAATGGAATGACTTCTCCCCTTTTTATCGCCACATGTCCCCTATTTTGTGGTTGCCCGAGACCACCTTTCTGGCTTCGCTAGAGACAATCCGAGGCCCAAATTTGCATGGTAAAGGGGAGAGTGCAGTAAAAGGAAAGCCGGTTTAGCCAAAAAGAGCATTTCCGAAGGATACAAATGATTCTATGGTCGGCAGTGTTTGGACCGGGCTACAATAATATGATAAGTGGGGATATAGTTTAACTTTCCTTTCTGAAATAGTCCTTAAGTTCACACCGTCTGATCTCCATCCAAGGCCATAGTCATTTCAAATTGAAATTCTAGATGATACATAGGATTTTCCTGATTGCCCCTGTTGTTCCTCAAATATTGAAAAAAATTTGGTGGAAATGTTATCATGGAAACGCACTAAACTCACACACACAACCAGATGATCTAAGGTAGCTGCTAAGGTGCCATAAGAGTAAGTCCAAGCAACCACTCCAAAAAGGCTTGTCTTAAGGAGGGTTGATGACCCCTTATACACCCCTTAAAAACCATTACGAGACTGATGAGTATTTTCTCAAAACTATTAAATACATCATCCACTATTGCCAACACTTAAAAAGAAAAGTTTCTTCTAGTTTCAAAATAGATGACGAAGAGGGAAAGATTGGGTTACGTACGTGCGTTAAAAGGATAACATCTAACATGTATGGGTTAGGAGAAGTTTTTGGTGCAAATGAAGCTCGCAGGAAACTCCTCACTCCCCTCATCTCCCCCTCTCATGAAGCTCCTTCTTTTTTATGTAAAAACATATGTTTGATTTACATTTACCTTAATCTAAAAAGATATGTTTGATTTTTCTTCACTTTTATTATTCCTTTTGATTTATGATTAATAAGTGTTTTAGGACGATTTTAATAGGAGCATTCTTGAAAAAAGACGGAAATTTTGTAAAATTCTGAGTTTTAATGGAGATTTTCCATGTAGGATCGAGACGAGTTGATTGAAATTGATACATGTAGATATCAGGCCGATACAATTATCCATGCATATAACGATCTATCATCTTTAACCTTGGAACGTGAAAGTATTGACTTGGTATTGACCCCGATTTTTGTGGTATAGATCGTACAACGTAAAGCAAAAAAAAAAAAAACACCTGGGAAAATCACATAACATGGAATTTAAGGTTTAAAATGATACATGCAATAATTTTTTTAAAAATTACAAGAAACCCTAGAATGAATGTTTTCTTTTGTTAAAGGTGTTATATTCATTCTAAGCTCTAACTCTAGAGTTTAAAGCATATTTGTTAATGGTGTAACAATCTTACAAGTTACAATTGAAGCAAAATACATTGAGTGCCTAAATTGAAACACCTCTCTCTCTCTCTCTCAAATTGTTGGGAGGGTCCAAAAGCATTATTTTTCACATGTGTGTAGCCTTCATATGTACGTACCTAATTAAAGAACGATTTTATAGGATCGAAAAATATTATTTTTCGTCTGTGTGTAGCCTTCACATGTACGTACCTAATTAAAGAACGATTTTTAAAACTTCGGTATTTGGGGAACAACCTCAACTAGAGTGCAATTAGCAAAAAAACATGACACGGATCTTGAGGTTTGGGATCCTAAAAATATCCTAAGTGGGATACAACATTAAATGATAGTCCTTATCCTTTATCATGCATTAGGTCTAATGTTGTAATGTTGTGCAATTGGTACTTAAGTGGAGATTTTCCTTGATTGCCCTATAGTTTGACTTTGTTTTCAAAATACCCACTTTTAAAAATCCTTCTCTAAATACCCCCACACACATGTGAAGGAATTCGCACATGTAAAATTCTCTATTTTATTCAAACTATTTGAATGAAATACATTTATATCCCCTCCATTCTTCATCAACCATGGAGAGCTCCCTTTGTTCCTTCTCAATAATGGAGCTCCTTCGTTGATCAAGAAGAGTTTACAAAAAATTTATTACCTATTCTTTTAACCAAGATTTCCACAAGAGATCTCTGTTCCTCTAAACTACTAACCACGATTGTGAGAGAACGCCATTAACGGAAGAAATACACTCGTTTTCGGGTTTCTTGTATTTTTAAAAAAAATAAAAATAGTTTAACCTAAAGAAAAAGGATTATAATAATGACATTTATGATTTTCGACCTTAAATGTCATGTTAGATTGTTTTACATGTATTTTCTTTACATTTTTTTTTATGATTTACAGTGTGCAATCGATACTCGACAAGTCGGATCGATACTTTGTATCGATACTGGGTGTGTTTTAAGGTTGAAGACGACATGTATCAATATGTAACAATATGTATCAATACAAGATGTATTAACCATGTGGTGTATTGATAATAGAGGCAAAAATAACGGAAATGTCATTGGAACTGAAGGATCAGAAGATATGACCAAAAGAAGTTCTACTGTTGGGTATCGACATGGGTATTGAGCAGGTGTATTGACCACGTGTATCAACCAATATCGACATGGGTATTGAGCAAGTGTATCGACTACGTGTATTAACTAGTATCGATATGTATCGACCATGTGAGCAAAAAACTTCGTTAAAACCCTGATTTATGTAAATTTTTCATATTTTTTCAAAAACACTCTTGTTAAGTTTGTACTAAAACACCCATTAATGGAGAAAGAAGTGAAGAGTTTTGTCACACACACAACCACACTTGCAACCACATAAGCTTCACCCAAACACTCCTCAAAATAGGTACCAACCATTTGAGGGGTGATGGAACTTATAAGGGAGGCAAGCTCAGATACATATCCGATGTGGGACTAAACACCTGAAGACTTAAGTTTTTTTGGTTAATTCAACTACACCACAAGGCGATAGCTAAGTTAACCTTGTGGTGTAATTGCCTTCAGCTACCGCCTTGTGGTGTAGTTGAGTTAACCAACAAAACCTAAGCCTTCGGGTGTTTAGTCCCACATCGGATATGTATCCGAGCTTACCTCCCTTATAAGTTTCATCACGCCTCAAACGGTTAGTACCCATTTTGAGGAGTGTTTAGGTGAAGCTTATGTTGGTTTGCAAGTGTGGTTGTGTGTGTCGTGTGTGTGAGTGAGTGTGTGGGCTACTGGGCTGTGTGTTTCCTTTGTCTTGCCTTTAGCTATCACCTTGTGGTGTAATTGAGTTAACCAAAAAAACTTAAGCCTTCGGGTGTTTAGTCCCACATCGGATATGTATCTGAGCTTACATCCCTTATAAGTTCCATCATGCCTCAAACGGTTGGTACCCGTTTTGAGGAGTGTTTGGGTGAAGCTTATGTTGGGTTGCAAATATGGTTGTGTGTGGTGTGTGTGAGTGGGTGTGTGGGGGTGTGTGTTTCCTTTGTCTTGCCTTCAGCTATTGCCTTGTGGTGTAGTTGAGTTAACTAAAAAAAATGAAGAGCTTGGTGAATAGGAAAATGAGGAGTGGGAAGCTTCTCCAATCTCATGCACACATATGTAAAACCATTTTTTCTTCTTCTTCATTAAAACTATTTTTTTAAGTTTTAGTGGTAGTGGAGAGGTGTTTCAGACTTTTCATAAATAAAGAATTATGAGAAAATAGTCATAAGGATATTATGAGAATGGTTTTTAAAAGGTGAGTATTTGTGAACAAAAACAAAATATAGGGGTAATCACGAAAAAATCTCTACTTAAAGTCGCACAGGCTGAAATGGAATGGAACCATCTGATAGATAGATCAAATCAACTGAAGTAATCAATCAGACAATTACAATAAGAACATTTCGACCAGACATTAGAGATAATTTGATCAATGACAATTTTCAATATGACCCATATAAGATGTGCTCAATCAATCAGACGGGTTGAATCAAATTTCTTCATCATCATCAATCATCATCAATGCTTTATACCAATTATTTGGGATCCACACCAAATTGGATTTCGTGATTATAATCTAATTAAAATCGTAATTTCATCCAAAGTCATCCTTTCTCATGGGTGCCATTACTTTTGAATTTATTGCAAGTGTTCTCATTTCTATTCTCACTTTTTCATGTATGCTCAAGTATATTATTTTTTAGTTGCACAACATTCAATTCTATAAATATATTGGACTAAACTGTCGCTTAGACCACAAAATTGTATCCCTCACATCCAAGAGATAAGGATCGAATCCCTTGAAATAAGTGTGACAGTCGATATTCTCACTTCATTAACCAAATTAAGACTTGCAGCAAAGAAAAAATAATCTTGATAGCCGCATCCACAAATTGCCATGTAATAATTATAATTTTCCTAGACAATTGCCCTGCAGTAAATTATCATTTTTAGACATCTCAAGATTAATAACAAACGGTCCCAATTGCGGACGCTTGGACATATGGGTGGCAATCCGACCCTCTCCTATGCTCACAAATTTGCAGGCCTTTTTTTCTTGGGACAATTAGGGCCAAAATTTTGAAATCCCTTTAAGTTGAGGGTTGGGCTAGGGTCTTCTATGTCCCGGCCCTTTTCATGCTCTACTATATCATAATATACATGTATAACATTGCATATTATATTGTACTATACATAAATTAGTATAGAGTAACAAGTTAATATTATGCTTTTTATTAGTATTATGTCAATATGTCTTTATATTAATATTGTGCTAAATTTAAATATATATTAGTATTAATGTATTATATGTCTTATATTATTACGGTATCAAAATTAGATACATACTAATATTATGTCTTATGTTAACACTTGAATAAAATTTATAATAGTATATATGTGTGTGTGGGCGCTCGCGTGTCTTATCCTATTTTTACGCCAAAATTAAATATATAGAGAGAGAAATATATAACTAAAATTCATAACAAAATATAAAATAATAATTCCGTTGTGTTGCTCTTTACATTGCATCACCTGCCCCTCAAATTTCAAACCTTGACGCTTTAGGTCAGGCCGGGCTCTGATAAGGCCTTGCCCCTGCCACTGCGCTTGACAACGACAGATAAAGGCATCAGATTACCTCTGGTGGACGCCCGAGGCTGAGCCTCAGGCTCTCCTTCTACATTTGCCATGTGGCGAGCAAAAGGGAGAGATATCAGAAGTGACTTCTCCCCTTTTTCTTGCCATATGTCGGATGCAGCCTTGGCGCCCGCCAGAGGTAATCCGATGCCGAGACAAATTGTAACTGTATATAGGAGCTTAACATGAGGAATGGCACGTGTGGGCAGCAGACACGGGAACAGTTGGGATCTCGTGCGACAGCACTCATAGCAGAATGTGGGTGGGAGTGGTTAGGCTATATGTTGCTCTTTTTTTATTTCCATTTCATGCAAAACACATTCTTTCTAACTAATTTCCTTTACTTTGATTCCTTACTTTTCAGTTAAAACATAGCTCTCACATTCAACTAACCAAATCATTGCTCTCTCTCTCTCTCTCCACTTACTTCAACTAATTACAGTTATTATTATTGTAATTTAAGTAAACCCTTCACAGTTTTTGTATTCTCTCTTTTATTATTACTTCTTGTACGGCTCGTTTGGATTAAACATACCTAAACCTAATATTTTATTATATTTCTAAGCCCACAGCTTCCATCCATTGCTTTCACGGTTTTGTTCACTAATTAGCTGAATCCAACTTCTTTCTTTTTCTTTTTCTATTTTGACGCCATCAATCAATCTTTGAATTAATTACTTTTTTATTTTATATATATAGGATTTGGGGTGTCACAAGATGTACTCAAGTTGTGATTTTTTGTATTTTTTTCAGGATTAAAGATTATTTAGATAGCACGTGTGACACATGTGTACACGTGGGAAGATGTGGTGATGATGACGAAGGTTGGGTGTTAGTAGCAGAGTAGGAGCTGAAATTTTGTTTATTGCAAGTGGTTTCACCAATTGTACAAAAACCAATCTCTATTTTGTGCCTGCGCCGGACGAGGAGGGTTGTTTGTCAAGTTGGAAACACAATGGGTCAAATCTGGGCCACAAAAAAGTATTTTAAACGGGTTGCTATTATTTAACAATTATAAAAATGCAAGCCCAAGCCCAGCCCAGCCCAGCCCACTAACACCCCAATGGCCAATTTATAAATGGGAGGCTGTTTTTAAGGAGTTTATTTTCTTACGAGTGCTTTATCCTAACGATTTGGGTTCCACAACATGTATCTTGTTTTATAAACGAGTATAAAAAAAAGTTAGTCTAGCAAAGTTTTACACTCACTTGTAACCTGTAGACACCCTGTTTTGCTCAATTCTTTAACTGTTCTTTAGTTCTTCTTCTCCAATCCGAGGCTTATAGGATCCTCCCATGTTTAGAAACTCATTCCTAAACTTATCCCATCCACCTTGTTCAAATGTGAGACTGTACCAATGGTTAAAAAAGTCAAAAATATCAGATTACTTCAAAAAAAAAATTGGTTGTTTTTCATATAAACGACCAATCCTTGGTAAGTCAAATTGGTTGGTCGTTTATATGACAAACAACCCTGTAAGTTTCCAACTTATTGGTAAGTCATTTTTCATATAAATGACTTCTCTACTTCCAATCACTTTTCAAGGGTGGTTTATGTGAAAAACGATCAAAGTTTATACCCCCAACTCTGAGGAGGGGGCATTTTGGTCATTTTATCATAAACAACCAACGCGATTTACACTGATTATATGATGTCGTTTATATGAAAAATGACTAGACTTATACCCATTCTTTGGTCCATCAATTCTTATCGTATATTAGCTCTATTTAGACCAAAGTACCTCACTCACAATTTGTGAGATCTCAGAGAATTTGTCTCCAACAACCTCAAAAATGACATTTACATCCCTAAACATGTGTAGTTCCACATTGAAAATGAGAGGGTTTTTCCTCTCATCCGCTCCCTATAAAAGGTCACCCGCTCTACCCATTTCAAATATCAATTCTCTACTAGCCTAACCTTTGTCCAAGAGACTAAGAAAACCATGCAATTTGTAAGGCATCTCAAATCTTAAAAACTTTTTTGTCATTCCTTTTTCAGGTCCCAAAAATTTCCTAAGTCCCTAACACCTTTTTTGTTCCCATAATTCCCAAGCCTTGGAGAAAAAGAAATGTTGGAAAAGAAGAAGAAATTATTGAAGGAAGAGCTAGAAGAAAAAACAAAGGGTCTCCAACTCACATAAGTAAGTTTTGAATTTCCGTTTTTACATTTATGTCAATTCTTCTCCTAAGCCTACATTTTATTTTTGTTAATATGAGCCTTTAGATAGGATTTGAGATGTATTCCTCTTCTATAATGTTATAATGTAGTTTGGACCCCCCCCCCCCTTCCTATGAAGCGTTTCATCCAATTGTGGTCTCCAAATGAAAGGAGGGGTAAGAACCCTTAGGAAATTTAGAACCCATTTTTTATTATTTTCTTTAGTTTTCTTTGATATGAGTCAACTTCTTGAAAAAACATCATCTCTTTCTCTAAAATTCACTAAGGACCCTCTATGACTCGTTTTGCTGAATTGGAGCTCCTTGTAAAAAAATAGGTGTTCCCTAGTTTTAGAACTCTTATTCAATCTCCTAGTATTTTAGCATTTTTAGCTTAGGTTCCATTCTCTTTCCCCCAAAATTCACTAAGGACCCCCTATGACGTGTTCCGCCGAATTGAGGCTTTTTGTGCAAAATGAAAGAAGGAGGGTATTCCCTTCATATTAAGATATATAGGTGTTTTGCAAACTTGCATTCTTACATTTTGCTAAAAAGAGTAGAAAATATATTTTCATGCATTCATGGCGATTTCTAATCTCCCTAGATTAGAGTTGTTATAATGCTTTTATTTTTGTAGTGCATAGTCATTTCTTTAAAAACTGAAATTAGCATTTAAAATTCATTTTTTATACATTCATGGCGATTTCTAATCTCTCTATATTAAAGTCGTTATAATATCCATTTTTTTAAAGTATGGTCATTCATTAAAAAAAAAAACCTAAGTCGGCATTTAAAAAAAAAAACATCATGCATTCATGGCGATTTCTAATCTCTTTAGATTAAAGTCATTATAATGCCCTTTTTTTTTTTTTATAAGTATGGTCATTCATTTAAGATAAACATAAGTCAGCATTTAGAACACATTTTCATATATTTGTAGTGATTTCTAATCTCTTTATGTTAAAGTCGTTATAATGTCCATTTTAGTAGATTTTGGTTTTCCATTTTTTTTACTAAAAATTTGAATCTAGTCCTTTTATATAAGCCAAGTTAAAATCGTTAGGGATATCTCATTACTCTTGTTTTTTTTAAACTAATCTTTCAAATTAAACTTTTAGAGAAACTTGAAAACATAGGTTACCGACCTTAGACGGGTGATTTGTAGTACCTAACACCTTCCTTGAATCACAATAAAACCTCCATTCCTAAAGTCTCACATCGTTTTCACATAATCTTTATTTTTAAAAAAAATATATATTTTGATGACTAATCACACCACAACTCAATGATTGGTGGCGACTCGGTATTCACCATATTAGTATGCTTTATGTGTACTAATGTGGAGAATGCTCCGGACTAGCTTTTTTTTTTTTACTAATTTTTCAAAAAAAGTCGTTATATCACATAAGCCAACATATCCCTTCTTCCCAAAAATACAGTGCATGATATAACATTGGAATAGCGGGGTTTTTAGGGATAAATGGTAGCGCTAGGTTGCCATGATGGCTCTATTTGAATAACATATTGGGGGATGTAATTGTAAGCTTTCTTTCCTGGGTAATACATTTATGATCACACAAAATTTGCAAAGTGCATAAATTGTGCATGAGTTGTAAATATACTCTTTGGGAAGGGAAACTCGACAATTATAACCCCAAGAACTCCTATCAGAAAGGAGCTTTTGTTGCTGTGTTGTCATCATCATCATCATCATCATTATCATGGCATTGTCTCATATATTTAGTTGCCAATCTGCCGATCTATTCGGACAGTGAGTTTGAAGAATACATTATATAGGAATTTAGTCAGCTTTAGTAATAGTATAAACTGGTAGTTTTGTCATATGAGTAGATTTTGAACAATGCAGAGTGCAGTTGTATGACCTAGGTATAGTTTAGCTTAATAATAACACTACCACAAATTGAAGAACCTGTAGTTGCTACCGAGGTGGGATGAAAATATTTTCCAACTTGAATAAGTTCCCATAAACAATAGTTCAATTCAATCTACATATTTTTGAGATACAGTGGCGAAATATAATAATTTGAATACTTCATTCACCAAATAAGGTCACTCTTAGTAAGGGTTTTAGGTAACTAGTTTGACCCTGGTGCCACAGCTGCAAAATTGAAGAAAACTGCAGGTCAAAGTACTGGAAGTATAGGTCAATTGGCAAAGTAATAGAATTATGGATCAATTGACAAATAAAGCACCCTTGAAGAAAGTATTTTGTTTATTTAGAGACATCTAGCTTTGTGAAGTTAGTTCTCAATAGTAACCAAATATTTATTGTATAAATCTGATACTGTTGTAGCATCTCCAGTTTATTTCTACTGGAGCTCTCAAAACCACCCACAAATGTCTATTGTGTACGGAACTTTGCTAATGGTCATTCAGTGAGATTAGACCATGCAACGAAAAAGAAATAACCCTTTATGCACGTATTGTTTCAGGGCTAAAGTTTTGTATTTTACTTTTCAGCTGAGGTAAGCAAAGTTCCGAAGAAAACTGATTGGCACAAGTTTCGAATTTTACTTTTCATGGTGAGCAAAGTAAGAAAATTGATGAGCACTACTGAACCAGGGGGACCATTAGGCCAAAATCCCATCCGGTGAAGCATATCTGAAGACACTTCAATGACAGCAGCTGGTCAAGTGCTCTTTCTTGCCAATGGTTGATAATGATGCACTTGGAGATACCTTTCTTGTGGCTGAAGCAATGGAGCCACCCACAGCTTCACTTTCTTGTCGGCACTAGTCGTGGCTAAAACAGTGGCAAGTCCACCCCCTATGGAAGAACAAGATGATGTGAGAATGTTATGTCAGACACCTGACATACAAGAGATGAACAGAGCTCAATAGTGATCCTATCTGACTTGGTGCAGAAAATGTGAAAAAAAAAGAGAGTAAACAATCAGCAATTCAGGCAAGTTCCCTGAACTGAATCAGAGTCATGGAGTCAAACCTGATTCCAGGCCCCTGCAAGCTTTGTACACAGGGCATCTAAAAAGTGCCCAGCAATGCACGTGGCATACATAGGTTGGGGCAGACCATTGAATTTGCCCAGCTGGATCCATAGCCAAATGATAACCTGATTGGATGATCCTAATCATCTGATCTATCAAATTTAAAAGTTCATCATGATATTAAGACTGTCCATAGAAATGTGATATATTAAGTGGTTACAACTTACAATCCTGATCATGTCGATTTTGCATCCTAGATATCCAAGGTAAGAACTCATCTAGTGATCACTAGTTCTTGTGATTCATCCTTGTGGGTGACTTTAAATAGGTTTTTAAAATGATAGCTAGGCTCATGCTAATAGTGCATTTCAAAATCAATCTTTTTAGGAGACCATTTTCAAATCCCAATTTGATCGAATAGTTCTAAATAATTTATGGGTGATTAATTCATCCAAATAGTCTATATATCAAGAATATATTTAAAATGTACAAATGTTGGTAGTATTTATAAGAATATGAAGGCAATTTACCCATTGGAATGGTCGTAAATGCCCATGCAATGCCTGTGATATCCCTGCATAATAGATAGGAATTAATATAAAATTTGCAAAGAAAACATATCATGAAAAGAGGTGTACTGATATGTACTTCTTCAAGGAAAACTCCATGAAACACATTTATAGTAGTGAAATGTAAAAAGGAATAGGCACTGTCATAATTCGAGGGATGCATAGCTACATTCAGGAAGCCAGACAGTTTGATCAGAAAACTATATCCAGTTTAAGGGATAAATGGACAGACTAATTATGGGGAGGTCATGATACATCTTGCAAGAACGTGAAAAGAAAAGCTTAAATTTAATTCATAAAATTAGAAAGCTTACAGAGAGGCAAATTAAAACAGTATTTTCGACTTCCACCGTACATTAACAGGCAAAATTTCTGCAAGTCTCATAGATGGCAGAGTTTATATGCACAATCTTAACAACATTTAGCTAGTAATGAACAGATCCAAATCGTTATACACAGGGCATTAAGCCACATCCAAAAGGAATAACACCAATTAGGAGACCGAACATTCTAAAAAATAGTACCATATTTTTTAGCCATTCAAACAAGTAGAAAATTAGGAATAGTAAACTAGGGTTTATGGAAGAGAGAGAGGAGAAGAGGAAGAAGGAAAGGGAATAGGATATGGAATTAATGTCTCCATCCCTTTAGTTATTCTTTTATATTACTAATAGAATGAAATGACATAAATGCCCTTAGTTACATAAAAGACAACAAACAATAAAAACATAACATAGTAACTAGATAATAAAGTTGTAATGGGTTTATTTAGATGACCAATTACGCAACTCCCCCCCCAAAGACGAGACTAATTATCTTTGAAGCTATCTTCTCTCTGATGAAATGTCTATCAACTTCAATATGTTTGGTCTTGTCATGTTGTTTAGGATTATGTGCAATGTTAATAGTTGTTCTATTATCACAATAGAGTGTCATCTCTGATGAGTTTGAGAAACCTAGTTCCTGTCATCAAGGTCTTAATCAACAATAACTCACAGGCTCCATGAGCCATGGCTCTATACTTGCTTTGGCGCTAGATCATGCAACCACAAACTGCTTCTTACTTCTCCAGGTAACCAAATTTCCATAAACCATGGTACAATAGCCTGACATAGATCGGCGATCTGTGACTGACCCAACCCAATCAACATCTGTGTACGCCTCTACCTTCAAGTGCTCATTCCATCTAAATAATAATTAATAACCTTCGACCTGGTGAAGACTTTAAGTATCTCAAAATTCGTTCCACAGTCTCAAGGGGTATAGTCCTAGGATTGTGCATAAACTGACTGATTATACTCATTGTATAAGAAATATCAAGAGGAGTCAATGATAAGTAAATCAGCCTACCAACAAGTCTTTGGAACATACCAACATCTTCAAGTAACTCGCCACTCTCATAGTCAATCTTAACATTAGCTTCCATAGTAGTTGCTATAGGTTTTGAGTCAAGCTTTCCAGTGTCATCCAATAGAGCAAGGATATATTTTCTCTGAGATATGAAGATGTCATTCCTTGAGTGGGCAACTTTAATCCCAAGGAAATACCTGAGTAAACCCAAATCTTTAATCTCAAACTCTTTGGTCAGAAGATCCTTAAGATTTTGTATCTTCCCTGGGTTAACTCTAGTTACAACCAAGGTTATTAAATCGTAATCGAATCGTAAAATCGTTTTATGACCGATTCGATTCAAATCGGGATTCAAATCGTAAATCGTAAGATTCAATCCATTTTTTAAAAAATACAAAAAATTACTTAATAAATAAAAAAAATAGAATAATCTATTATCCAAAAGATTTCATTTACATCTATTGATAAAACAAAGTAGTGAATATTTCATTGCATATACTATAAAAAACGTGAATGATCTCCATAAAATGAAAAAAAATACTCCAATATCATTAAAGATAAATCAAGAAAAGTAAACTCATATAATCATGTCGTATGAGATCAAACATCAAAAGACTTGTACAATTAAAAAGACTAATAAAATAAATTATCATTTTTTTCCAAATCCAACTCCATCTTTCTCCTTTCTTCTATTTTCTTCCCCCCCCCCCCGTTTCACAGCAATAGAGAGAACCCAAATTGGGGCTTTGACATGTCCATAACAATTTCTTGTTTCTTTTCTCTTCTTAAAAGACATAAAGTACCTTTAAAAAATCAAATGAATAAAAAATATTTTTTGTAAGTATTGGTCCGTAAAAGGGGTTTTGTGTTCGAATCGTTTGAATCGCATGAATCGTACGATTTGAATCGCAAATCGTAACTTGAATCGTAAATCAAATGGGATTTACCCAATTAAGATTTTCAGCACCAATTTGAATCGTTTTGCTTGGGATTCAAATCGAATCGTAGGATTTGAATCGCAAATCGTAAGGATTTAACAACCATGGTTACAACAATATCATCTACATACATTAGAAGTAAAGTAGTTGTGTTTTCCAAATGTTTCAGAAACAACGTATGATCCAAGTGACATTGAGTATACCCAAACTTCTTCATAGCTCCACTAAACCTTTTAAACAAAGCCCTAGGGGACTGTTTAAGGTCATAAAATGTCTTCTTCAAATGACAAACTTTACCCTTCTAATTCTGAACATTCAACCCAGGAGGTAAAGACATATAAACTTCTTCTTGGAGATCTCCCTCCATGAAGAAAAGCGTTCTTCACATCTAGCTGAAAGAGAGATCAGGATTGATTTGCTGTTACTGAAAGAAGATTTCTGATTGTATTCATCTTGGCTCCAGGAGCAAATGTTTCCTGATAATCGATCTCATAGATTTGTGTGAATCTCTTAGCGACCAACTTTGCTTTGTATTTGTCAACAGTACCATCAGTCTTGTATTTTATAAGTATAAACTCACTTTCATCCAACTAGCTTCTTATCCCTAGGAGCATCAACAAGTTCTCATGTATTATTTTTTGTGTCTTCTTTTCCTCCCATATTGCTTCCTTCCACTTAGGGTGTTGCAATGCATCTGTGATTCTAAATGGAATAGACATTGAAGACAAAGATGAGACAAAACCACGAATAGGAGAACAAGATTCATAAGAAACAAAGTTAGAGATAGGATGAGATGTACAAGTGCGTTTCCTTTTGCGTAAGGCAATAGGAGCCTCAAGATCAATAATGTTGGGTAAGGATGAAGAATTACCTGGACTGAGAGCAACCGGAGAAGTAGGAGATGGATCTGGGTCCATAGCGGAATGCTGAGAGTATTGTTCAATTAATTGAAGCTCCACCTTGGAACGTCTAGAGTATGTCTTAAGCTCATTTTCCCTCTCTCTAGTGTTATCAAAAGAGGACAACGGGACAAAAAGTTTTTCTCCAAGAATAGGAATTGGAACAAGAACTGGAAGAGGCATCTCTTCACTAACACTCTCCTCTTAAAAAGGAACCCCGGAAAAAAAAAACGAAACCAACTCAAAGAAAGAAACATCCTTATAAATGAACTTCTTACCTATCAGGGGATCAAACACCCTATACCGTGTAGAGGAATGCCCTAAAAACAAACATTTGATGAACTTAAGATCCAATTTAGAACGGTTTGGACTCAGGATATGAAAGAAACAAATACAACCAAAGACACGAATCGGAAGACTAAAAAGAGGACTCTCAAGACGCAATAACTGATGAGGAGACTTGAAATCCAAAACCCGAGAGGACATCCGATTAATCAAATACGCCATTGTAAGCACTGCCTCAGACCAAAACTTTTTTTCAACTTTCATCTGTAGTAACAAACTTCGAACAACCTCAAGCAAATGATGGTTCTTTCGTTCCACCACTCCATTCTGTTGTGGAGTATATATGCACAATTGTTTTGATAAATAATTTCACGTTCACTAAAGTAAGCTTTGAGTGATTCCTCAAGGTATTCGCGACCATGATCAGAACGAAATATCTTAACATTATTGTCAAATTGAGTTCGAATAATGTTATGAAATGTGCGAATAGTATTGGGCACCTCATCTCGATTTTTCAACATGTACAACTAAGCGTAGTGGGAATATTCATCAATAAATGAAATAAAATATTGAAATCCAAACAAGGATAAAGTGGGAGAGGGTCCCCAAACATCTGAATGCAAAATTTCGAACGGAAATGAACTTCTTTTAGTACTGGGAGAAAAAGAAACACGACTATATTTTGTCAGTTCATAAGTTTCACACTGCAAACTTTGTAAATTGACAAACGAGGAAACGAAATTTTTAAGAACTGAAACGACAAGTGACCAAACCGACGATGCCAGAGAAAAATCTAGTCTTTATAAATAGAACTATAGGACTGAAAAACACTAGAGATAGGAGCAGGAGCCTGATCCTAGATGTAAAGCCCATCCACTTACGTCCACTCCTAATCTATCGTTGTGTCACCAGATCCTGGAATACACAATGAGATGAAAAAAATGTTACACACAACACAGATGCTTAGTTAAACTACTAACGGAAAGGAGGTTAGCAGAAAAACCAAGAACACGTAATACAAATGACAATGAGAGAGTAGAGGTGAGATTGATGTATCTTATCCTAGACACAAAGGAAAATGAACCATCAACTATTTTCACTCTCAAAGGACTAGAGCAAGAGTTGTAAGACAAGAAAAGTGTGGACGTATCAGACATATGATCGGATGCTCCTAAACCGATGATCCAAGGAATCCCGTGTGAGATTAATGAAGATAACTGATGTGCAGATGCATGAGTACCTGTCTGAGCAACGAAAGTAGGGGATCCAAAAGATTACTCTATCTGTGAAAGCAACTAATTGAAGAGCTCAAGTTCTCCTTTGGATACTGGAAAGGTGTCTTTAAAGGACTGTTGAAAATGGGGCAGTATAACAGAGGACTCCCCAGATGCATGAGTACCTGTCACACACACTATTCATGAACAATGTTCATGAAAACGACATAAAAAAGAAAAAGAAAAACGCAAGTTTTTCTTCCTACTTTAATACCAAGTAGAAAACTAGGAATAGTAAACTAGGGTTTATGGAAAAGAGAAAGAGGAGAAGAGGAAGAAGGAAGGAGAATAAGGAATGGAATTAATGTCTTCATCAATTTAGTTCTTCTTTTATATTACTAATAGAATGAAAGGACATAAATGCCCTTAATTACATAAAAGACAATAGACAATAAAAACATAACATAGTAACTAGATAATAAAGTTGTAATGGGATTGTTTAGATGACCCATTACGACAATACACAATATATGGGGGACACAAGAGTGCCATATTTTGTCAAAATCATCAAGTAGACATAGATTGCCCATTGATTGGGTGGTCCAAACAGGTAGACTAGCTACTCCAATTGTGCATACAGATCATTCACCTACACTTCTGTTGTATCTACATCCCCTGCCATTAACACTTTGTAACCTGAGAAGCAAGTCTCAAAAAATCGTGATCACTGTAGGAGAGAACTAACTCAGTTAAGATTCCTGCTACTAAGTCCCTCCTTAGAATTAAGATTCTCCAAGAAAATTTGATAAAATGAGTAAAATTCAAGTTTCTTTTGCCTTGTTTTGAACAAGTGAAGAGGTAACTCATTAAAAACAAAATACTTTTCTTGGAAATATAAGAGTAGAAAATTAAGAATAGTAAACTAGGGTTTGTGGAAGAGAGAAAAAGGAGAAGAGGAAGAAGGAAAGAAAATAGGGTATGGAAAATTAGTTTCTTCATCCCTTTAGCTCTTCTTTTATATTACTAACATAATGAAATGACATAAGTGTCCTTAATTACATAAAAGACAATAGACACTAAAACATAATAAAGTAACAAGATAATAAAGTTATGATGGGCTTATTTAGATTTTCCATTACGACACTCCCCCTCAAGCGGGCATAAATATCCAGCATACTAAGCTTGCCAATAAGCCCATGATGATAAGATGAAGCAGCCGCCTTCGTAAGAACATCTGCTAACTGATCTTCTGATCTTCTGTTCTTACAAAGGCAAGACTAATTATCTTCGAAGTTATCTTCTCTTTTATGAAATATCTGTCAACCTCAATATGTTTGGTTTTGTCATGATACACTGGGTTATGTGCAATGCTAATAGCAGCTCTATTATCACAATAGAGTGTCATCTCCGATGGTTTGAAAAACCCAGTACTATCATCAAGGTCTTGATCCACAATAACTCACAGGCTCCATGAGCCATGGCTCTATACTTCCTTGAGTGGGCAACTCCAATCCCAAAGAAATACTTGAGTAAATCCAAATCTTTAATCTCAAACTCTTTTGCCAAAAGATTCTTAAGATTCCGTATCTCCCCCGGGTTATCTCCAGTTACAACAATATCATTTACATACACTAAAATTGCAGTAGTTGCGTTTCCCAAATGCTTTACAAACAACGTATAATCTAAATGACATTGAGTATACCCAAACTTCTTCACAACTCCACTAAACCTTTCAAACCAAACCCTAGAGGACTATTTAAGGCCATAAATTGCCTTCACGTTCTTCACATCCAGCTGATAGAGAGGCCAGGACTGATTTACTGCTACTGAAAGAAAAAGAATTCTGATTGTATTCATTTTGGTTACAAGAGCAAATGTTTCCTGGTAATCGATCTCATAGGTCTGTGTGAATCCCTTAACGAACAACCTTGCTTTGTATCTATCAACAATATCATCAGCCTTGTATTTTACGGTGTAAACTCACTTGCATCCAACTAGCTTCTTGTCCTTAGGAGCATCAACAAGTTTCTATGTATTATTTTTTGTGAGTACCTTCATTTCCTCCCACATTGCTTCCTTATACTTAGGGTGCTTCAATGCATCTGTAACTTTAGATGGAATAGATATTGAAGACAAAGATGAGACAAAACCACAAATAGATGGAGAATAATATTCATAAGAAATGAAGTTAGAGATACGATGAGAAGTACAAGTGTGTTTCCCTTTGCGCAAGGCAATAGGAGCATCAAGATCATTAGTGTTGAGTAAAGATGAAGAATTACCTGAACTAAGAGCAACCAGAGAAGTAGATGGATCTGGGTCCACAGAGATATGCAAAGAGTGTTGTTCAGTTGATTGAGGCTCCACCCTGGAACATCTTGAGTATGTCTTCAGCTCATTTTCCTTCTCTGTAGTGTCATCAAAAGAGGACAACAATGACACTAAAAGAGTTTCTCCCAGAATAGGAACTGGGGGGTACTAGTACTGGAAGGGGTATCTCTTCACTAACACTCTCCCCTTGAAGAGGAACCATAGAAAAAAAAGGAACCAACTCAAAGAAAGAAACATCCTTAGAGATAAACCTCTTACCTGTCAGGGGATCAAACACTTTATACCCATTTTGTGTAGAAGAATACCCTAATAATAGACATTTGGTGAATTTAGGATCCAACTTAGAACGGTTTGGACCCAGGAGATGAAGAAAGCATGTACAACTGAATACACGAAGCGGAAGACTAAAAAGAGGACTCTCAGGACGCAATAACTGATGTGGAGACTTAAAATCCAAAACCCGAGAGGGCATCCGGTTAATCAAATACGCTGCTGTAAGCACTACCTTAGACCAAAACTTTTTTTCAACTTTCATATGTGATAACAAACTTCGAACAACCTCAAGCAGATGACAGTTCTTTTGTTCCGCAACATAATTCTGTTGTGGCGTGTATACACAACTGTTTTGATAAATAATTTCATGTTCAGCAAAGTAAGCTTTGAGTGATCCTTCAAAGTATTCGCGACCATGATCAAAGCGAAATATCTTAACATTCTTGTCAAATTGATTTCTAGTCATGTTATGAAATGTGCGAATAGTATTAGGTACCTCATCTCGAGATTTCAACAAGTACAACTAAGTGTAGAGGGAATAATCATCAATAAACGAAATAAAATATTGAAATCCAAACAAGGATAGAGTGGTGGGAGAGGGTCCCCATACATCTGAATTGATATATTCAAACAGAAATGAACTTCTTTTAGTATTGAGGGAAAATGAAACACGACTATGTTTTGCCAATTCACAAGTTTCATATTGCAAACTTTGTAAATTGACAAACTCAAACAAATGAGGATACAAAATTTTTAAGGACTAAAACGACAAGTAACCCAACTAACGATGCCAGAGAAAAATCTGATCTTTATTAATAGTACTACAAGACTGAAAAACACTAGAGATAGGAGCAGGAGCCTGATCCAAGATGTAAAGCTCATCCGCTTTACGTCAACTCTCAATCTACCGCTATGTGACCAGATCCTGAAATACACAATGAGATGAAAAAAATGTTACATTACACGCAGATACTTAGTTAAACTACTAACAGAAATGAGGTTAATAGAAAACCTAGGAACATGTAATATAGATGACAATGAGAGAGTAAATGTGACATAGATGCTTCCTTTCCCAGATACAGATGCAAAGGAACTATCAACTATTTTCACTCTCAAAGGACTAGAGCAAGTGTTGTAAGACGAGAAAAGTGTGAACATACTAGAAATATGATTTAAGGCTCCTGAATCAATGATCCAAGGAATCCCATGTGAGGTTAATGAAGATACTTGATAGGCAAATGCATGAGTACCTGTCTGAGCAACAAAATGGGGAATCTAGAAAATAACTCAATTTGTGAAAGTAACGAACTAAAGCGCTCAAGTTCCTCTTTGGATACTGAAAGAGTGTCCTTAGCAAGGTTTAAAAAAAGAGTTTCGGATACCGTATCGGACACGGCCGAAACCATTACGTTACGCCGTTACGTAAAGGTTTCGGTCGTTACGCAAAGGTTCCAAAAAATCACAATAAATAGGAAAAAAATAAAAAACATGTACCGAAACCGTTACGTTACGGGCGTTACGCCCGTTACGTAACGGTTTTAGGCAATACGGTGAACGATTCCTATGACCGAAACAGTTACGGTACGGGCGTAACGCCCGTTACGTAACAGTTTCAGGCGTTACGCTTGGTTTCGGGAAAAAAACTGTAAAGGCACGGTTTCGTGTATCGGAGGCCACCGAAACCGTTACGTAACGGGCGTTACGTAACGATTTCGGCGAGTTTTTAAATCATGGTCCATAGAGGACTGTTGAAAATGAGGTAGCATAACAGGGGATTCCCAAAAAGAGGCAATACTAGCGAATGAGGCACTATGTGTACTGACCTACATGCTTGGATGATCCTCCATACCACCAATCCCAGACATACGTCTTACTTCGGGATTAATAAACCAAATAAGGAAACAAGTCGGATCTCTTGAACACCAACAACGCCTCAACTAGAGGTTTAAATCAATTCTAATTTATACAAATCAGCAACTTAAGCAAACAAGCCGGATCTCTTGAACACCAACAACGCCTCAACTAGAGGTCTAAATCAATTATGATTTATACAAATCAGCAACTTAAGCAAACAAGCCGGATCTCTCGAACACCAACAATGCCTCAACTAGAGGTCTAAATCAATTCTGATTTATACAAATCAGCAACTCACACACTTCATAACCTTCCACCAAGGTTTTCAACTTCATACAATCAAAACACCAACAACGCCTAAAAAAATCATCCAAAAAATTCCAACTCCTATAACTCTAGATCTAATAATTCATAGTAGATCTAGATGTCGATCAACAACCCCAAAAAACTTTTAAACTCGAAAGATGTAAATCTGATTTTTTTTCATAAAATCATTCGAGAACATGAAACATCAACTTAGATACTTCAAACACTCATAATAAAATCAACCCAAATTTCAAAAATATTAAATCAAACCAGATTCATGCAACACTATTCATGCCATTAAAAAAAATATGCAGGCCTAGATTTCTTGCTCTAATACCAAGTAGAAAATTAAGAATAGTAAACTAGGATTTGTGGAAGAGAGAAAGAGGAGAAGAGGAGAAAGAAGGGAACTTAGTTTCTCCATCCCTTTAGCTTTTCTTTTATATTACTAACAAAATGAAAGGATATAAGTGCCCTTAATTACATAAAAGACAATAGACACTAAACATAATAAAGTAACTAGATAATAAAGCTGTGATGGGCTTATTTAGAGTGTCCATTACGACAATAAGGAATTAGGAACCGTCAAGGACATTGTTGGGTAAGATGAGTGGTGCCCCAATTTTCAAGCCTCAGGCAAATAGCCACACTGGCTACAAGGTACCATCTTTGATTACCGATTTAAAAAAAAACAGTACAGGCACAAGCGGCGAGACTAAAATAGCAGTAAGACTAAGATAAAAGTGATTAGCAACTGCACATTTGTGAGATTGGATATATTCACTATAAATGGTAAATTACAGAAATAGATTAGTTGAAGCATAAAAGGGCAATAGGATTTTCAGGTGAATTTCTTTTGTTAACCACAACTAAAGGATACATTAATTTGAACAGCATTAGTAGAAAGAAAGAACTGAAGCATAGAAGAAGGCACCCATTTCTTTTCATGATATAGCTAAACGCATTGTAAAATGCATCATATAGTCACAAAGTAACAAGGAACAATAACTTGGGAATAAATTTTCATCAGTTGATGTTTTTGGTATAAATGAAAAGATAAAAGAAATAAGAAATACTACCATAAAGCATATTGCTACAGATCATCAGCTAGTTCTCATAAACCATCTGACAAATATCCAAGTTTGCGGTTGGTATAAGTACCAATAAGAGTAGAACTATTTTTTGATTATGAGAATGTTATTGGTGGAATATCATTAATCACTTCCCGTTTTGTTCCTGGGTGGCAAAATGAATGTATGACATTAGAACTTAGAAGTTAAACATATCCAATTCGATTATAAATTCAGGATCTACTTAGATCCTCAAGTAAAAAAATCAATGACTTCACTCAGCATTAAAAACTCTTTTGCAATGTGGAATGATTAGAAGGCTTATCGTAGAAGAAAAAAGGTACACGAAAATTGGAAACTTAGGCAATACCCTCATGAAATTTATCAGCTATGTACAAAACCTTTCCAGTTTCAGCAAATTAATCATTGCGATGTCAAACCATATCCTTTGATTCCTTTCATCAGGTGAAATGCTGAGACGGTCATACTGCAGAGCCAAACCACTTGAATCACAAAGACACGGAGTGGAATTGGAAACACCTTCAAAGTCTTTGGGTGTCCTCGTCAAGATGATTCCGAACTTCCAGAGCAGATAAGAAAGTTAGTCAACAGAAATGAGGTAATTACCGAACTTCCAGATCAGGTTAAATGCTGAGATGGTCATAGTGCAAAGCAAAGCCACTTGAATCAAGAAGACACAAAGTAGAATTGGAAACACCTTCCAAGTCTTTGGGTGTCCTCGTCAAGATGATACCAAACTTCCAGAACAGATGAGAAAGTCAGTCAACAGAAATGAGGTAATTACTCTTACAAGAAAACAATAAGAGAATGGTCAATCTATTCCTATAACAGGCATAAACTGCACAGTGGAATTTTTTTATTCAAAATAGAAATCTCTTGTATCCAAAAGGTGACGAGGCCTTCACACACGCTGCGCTGTGCAGAGCAGAGCTGGGTAATAAGTAAAATCTAAAATTACTTTTTGGTCCACTTTTTGAAATTTTCAAAAAATGTCCAACCACTTTTATCACCCTTTTTTTGAGTCCCTTTCCTTTGGTCTGCACCTCTTCACAGGTTTTGCATCCATTGATTTTGGTAACCCTTCAGAAAGACATTGTGTCTTTAAAGGATTGCTTGAACCTCAATAAAAGGAATCTCTTTCCAGAGATAAGATCCACCAGTTTCTTCTCTGCCTCCTCTCTCTTTGCATTCTGTCTGAGCATATCTGAAGATAAATAATATTTTGGAACCAGTTTTCACAACACAACAAATTGAACTTGTTAACATCATCTAAGGTTGTGTCCATTGTATTCTGGAACCTTGTTCATTAGGCCCATTTGCTGACCTGTGTAGAAACAAATAAAGGTTCAATAGTTTAAACAGGTTCAATAACTTAAACATTTATCCCAATGGCCTCCAAAAACCAAAACATGGGAAATCAGAATCTATCAATGCTGGAAAATTTTGAGAGTGCACACTACGAAAATGTGGAAGCAAAAAATTCACTTCTTTTTTACAACCCTCAATGTAGCACATGCATTGACTACTATCTGCCCCACTGTAACAGAAATCTCAACCATTGACGAAATCTAGAAGAAACAAAAGTGGGAAGCTGGTGATTAAGCATGTCGTGGATATATCCTCAACTACTTGACAACTCTTTTTTTTATGTCTATCAGTCCACAAAGGCAGCAAAGGAACTAAGGGAGGCGCTTGAAAAGAAGTACAAAACTGAGAAGATGAGATATCGTTTATATCTAGTAAGTCAAAACTTTAATTTTCATATGGTAGTTGGTAAACCAATACTTGATCAAGTTCACGAGTTTCAGGTTATCATCGACAACCTACTTGCCAAAGGAGAAACTTTCAAAGAATTCTTCCTTGTTAAAGTGGTAGTTGTAAAACTGTCATTTTTATGAAAAGTGTGGATATAGAAATTTACCACCTTTTAAATAAACAACCAAAAAAATAGAGTCGCCGCCTATTTGAATTTTAGGCAAAATAGAAACCCTAAATCTAATGGATTAGGCAAATCTACTACTAGAGTTCTAAGTAAGATATTCAGTTGAGTTAGGAGACGGTGTTATGCACCGCTATACTCCCACCAAAAGGTGGTTACCTACTCCTAAACTCTAATTAGGCAATGGAAAACGGATTAAAAACTTGAAATTTAACATCATGCTACAGTAGACATTTTATGCAAATAGCAACAAAGCAATAAGAATCATGTTATCATTCACCCATAAATGCTAACTTAGACCCAAGAATGGAAAATATAACAAAACAAAAACCTAACTAGATTTCTAACCTAGGGGAGCTGAACCCACAAAAGGGCTGCCTATGTATCCATCTTTATGGAATCAATCCATACGTAGTTCTGATGCATGCTAACTTGGAGATTTTTTGTTGTCTGTTTTCTGGTTTTTTCTAGTGTTTTATGAATGGCCGAAACAGTTTAAGCTCGTACAGGGATAGAGCATATAGAGGCAAGTTTGTCCTAATTCTAGGGTCGAAGTCTAGATTAAAAATTTGAAAAATCTGAGAAGCAGGGGAAAATACTCAGACAAGTAGTCAAAAGGGCCTAACCTGAGAATAGTCCTCTGTTTGAAATATTTTTCTAGAACCAAGTTGGTCGATTAAACGACCAGACATTCATTAGGCTAAAATGGTCCAGTCGTTTATGCTATAAATGACTGGCTTAGAATTGGCTAAAAATGTTCAGTCGTTTATAGTTTATACCATAAATGACCAATATACCGTTTAAAAATAGTATACTGTTTGGTTGATTCCTGGACCTTGGTCTTCCGGACTTCCAATCAGTCTAGATTTTCTTCCATACTCCTCAAATTTAACATAAAATTATTTCCAGGTTTTGCTAAAAAAAAAGAGATTATACTGTCCTAAGGAGGGGGGGGTTGCACTACAAATACCTGATTTTGAGCTCAGACTAGAGTAAGAAATGGGGATTTTTCCCAGATGATAAAAAAATGATTATCTAACTTTTCAAGAAGCCATTAACTCTAGAGATGCAAATTTTTGGAAAGAAGTTATTAATGATGAAATGAAATTCTTGATTTCAAATCAAACCTGAAAATTTGTAGATCTTCCTCTGGGTTTAAAAGTCATAGATTGTATATAGACTTTTTAAGATGAAATTAAAGGCTGATGGTTCAATTAAAAAGTTTAAACCAAGGTTAGTTGCGAAGGCCTAAGGGTTTTAGACAAAAAAGGCAGGAGTAGACTTTTTTATAACTTTACTCCGGTTGTCCATTACTCTTATCACCATTAGACTTTTAATTGTCATTGTCGTCCCGTATCATCAATTAATAAATTAATTGACCAAATGTATGTAACTATTTTTCTAATGATAATTTAAATGAAAACATTTACATAGATCAACCTAAAGGGTTTATATTACTTGACTAATGATAATGTTTGAAACTAACTATATAGTTTACAACAAGATCATAAAGAATGGCATAATAAAATTTGATGAAGTTATTATTGGATTTGATTTTAGACTTTAGAGTAAATGAAATTGATTAATGTGTATACAGTAAATTCTACGATAATAAATAAACGATTATATGTCAATATGTGAATGATGTATTGCCTTTTGGAACATACATGAATATATTGTTAGAAACTAAGAGTTTCTTAAGTTTTTTTTATATATAAAGTATAATGAAAAATGCATAAGTAATTCTATGAATTAAGATATTAATAAATGATTTATAAAATTATTTTAGCTCAATCTTCATTATTAAAAAAGAATTCTTAAAAAGTATAATTATTTTGATATAGAACTTGTTCTTACAAGTTACAACTTGTGATACTAATATAAAGTTAGTTAAGAATGGAGGTAGATGTCTTTTCACAACTTAAGTATGCAAATCAAATTAGCAGCTTAATACATGTCATGCATTGTACAACATCAGACATAACATATGATATAGAAAAATTAAGTACATTTACATGTAATTCAGGATATGCAGAATACCTTAACTCGTATCCTTGAATATTTAAAGAATTTCATGAACCTTGGATTACACTTTTTTGGTTATCCAAATGTATTAGAAGATTATTGTAATGCTAGAATTCACAAGACTTTAAATCCTCAAGGGGATATATTTTCACCATGGGTTTAAAAGCTATTAACCCAAGGAAATCACTTATAGCGGAAACCCAACCTAATATTCACTATGTTCAATGAAAAAAATTAACTATAAATATGGTATAGAAAGTCTACTAAACTACACTTTAAAACTGTAATGACAAATGAGAAGATGAGCAACGGCTCTTAATATATCTATAACTAAAAATTGAAGTGTTTCACTTAGAGTAACACTTCAATAGATCTGCATGTGTAGAAGTGGAAGTTTGGCCGCTTCTAAAGTTAGAAAGGCTTTTATCTCATTAGAGTTCAAACGATCAGAAAAATCAGGATTAAAGACTTTAAAGTATATGGCCATAAAAAGTGTGCTACCATAAATTAACACATGTCTTTTGAAAAAAGTATGTAAATATTAAGTCCGGGTCATCAATAAGTGTAGGCAGTTCAAGACTAAGGTCACTGAAGACACTGGTGAACTTTGACTTGGTGTAATGAGCGGATCGGTGATGGGTTAAAGTCCAAAATGCACTTTTCACGAAAATATGAATTCTCCTAGTATGTTCAGATCAATTTTTTTTATTAAAATTTTTTTAAATGTTGGATATTTTAAAAAATGAAATGTGGGTGGTTTTGGGAGGCTTTGTGGAGTATTTTGAATAGTCCCACTTCGGACTTTTGTTAAAACTTTTCTATTATATAAGTGAGAGAGTTGAAATAAAGTTTAGGCATTTAAGGAGCATTAGAATTTATTACCTATTCCCATATGTCCCTTGTAAGTTGTAACTCATCTATGCCCAAACTCTCACGAACACACGTGTGCATCGCCCCGAGTTGGGTTATAAGTAAAATCTAATATTACTTTTTGTTCTTTTTTCTTTTAAATTTTAAAAGAGCAATGCTAGGTCCACTTTCTTCTCCATCCACTTTCCCCTCTTTTAGACAAGAAGACAAAAAAATATGGCATCTTTTTGTGGGGCCCACCATTTTTTTTTGTCCTCTTGTCTAAAAGAGGGGAAAGTTTACTTAGCATTGCTCTTTTCAAAAATGTCCAACCATTTTTATGACCTTTTTTGTGCCTTTTTCCTTTGATATGCACCTCTTTATAGGGTTTGCATCCTTTGATTTTGGTAACCCTTCAGAGAGACATTGTATCTCTTCAAAGGATTGTTGAAACTCAATATAAGGGAATCTCTCCTTAGGTATGAGATCCACTAGTTTCTTCTCTTCCTTCTCTCTATATATATATTAGCGGAATGCACGTGAGTGCCCAATTCTAATGATTGCAAAAAAAAAAAATATACAATGATAACATGGGAAAAAATAGTTTGAATACATGTGAAATGCAATACTACAACAAATATATCGGATTATGTTTTGATGATATGCTAGTATCTAACATCATAATAAATTGTTAGTTCAATCTAACTGATATTATTTATTTAATCTTATTATTAGAAGGTGGGTATGCCAAACATGACGATGTCATTGATGTGAATATATCCAAATTTATAGCTTAACAAATAAATATATTTAATTTGATGAACGGACATCTTAGTATTGGACTATGTTACAGCCAAAAACATGATTCGCATTTGACTCTCATTCATTGTAGTTAAGATTCACTAAACCTTAGGGTTAAATCATCTAACTTTGATTTTTTTTTAAAATAATATAATTTTTTTAACTACAAGGGTTAAAACTTACCACTCAATTGTAAAGTGATACTTATTCATCTAACTATGGTTAACAATTTTTAACCTTTAAAGTTATATTTCTTTTGAAATTTGACAGGGTGTCGCTACGAAGAGGCCTTTGCAGTCATCTAATCACCACTTGTCCCTATATGCATGGTGAAAAACATGGTCTATATTTGACTCTCATTAACTATAGTTAAGAATCACTCAACCTTAAGGTTAAAATATCTAACCTTGGTATCTTTTTAACTACAGGAGTTAAAACTTACTAACCAAAACTTAAAGGGCAGCTAAAGTATGAGAGGGTAGTCAACCCGCTTGCTTGCCGGTTGATTCACCACATTACCATAATGCCTTATTATCTGGGATGACCAAATTTTATCAAGGAAGATAGAGCTTCATCATTCATCACTACTCATGCCTATATCTCACGACCAAAAGCATGATCCACATTTGACTCTCATTAACTAAAGTTAAGATTCACTTAACCTTAGAGTTCAAGCATCTAACCTTGATTTTTTTTTAAATACTATAAATAATTTTAACATCAGGGTTTAAAACTTACCACTCAATTGTAAAGTGACACTTGTTCATCTAATTATGGTTAATAATTTTTAACCTATACATTTAAATTTCTTTTGAAATTAGTTGAAATTTGATAGGGTGAATGTCTATGAAGAGGACCTTGTGGTCATCTAATAACTACTCATCCCTATGTCACGGCCAAAACATAGTCCACATTTAATTCTCATTAATTGTAGTTAAGATTTATTAAACCTTAGGGTTAAAGCATCTAACCTCAAGGTCTTAGAAAAATAATAACTTTTTAAAAACTAAACCTTAGGGTTGGTTTATGTACATTTAACTCTCTGGTTCTAGTCAATTAGGCGTTATTAGGCAAATGGATTTGGCGGTTTGGGTTGGAAAGACACGGTCTGTGGCGTGCAGTTATAGTTGCTAAGTTTGGGGAGCAATTGAGGCGGGTACCAAAGTAGGTGAAGACTTCTCATGGTTTTAGTCTTTGGAAGGGGATTATGGTGACGGCTAGTTTGGTGGTGCCAAAGTTCCTGTTTATAATGGGGCAGGGGTCAGAAGTGAGATTTTGGAAAGATATATGGTGTGGCGGGTCCAGGCTTCAGGATGATTTTGGGCTCATGTTCGGGATAGCCACCGATAGGGATGCAGTGGTTGGAGAGTATTTGGAGAGAAAGGGAGAAGGCGTGGTTTGGTGTCCGGCTTTGAGACGGGATTTGAACAATTGGGAGGTGGAGGAAGCGTTGCGGATGCTCGCTCGAATTAGCTCTCATTCTCTACGTGGGGACATGAGGGACTATCAGGTTTGGGCAGGAAGTAAGAATGGGTGCTTTTCGGTTAGATCCTTGTTTCAGTCGTTGGTTCCGGCCCCCACAGGCTCATTACCTTAACGGGTAGTTTGGAATCTAGGAATTCCATCTAAGGTGTCGTTTTTTCTTTGGAATGCCGCCTTGAACAAGATTCTTACTTGTGATCATCTTCAGCATAGAGGGTGGAAGATGGCAAGTAGATGCTTCATGTGCCTCCAAGCGGAGGAGTCAGTGGATCATTTGCTCCTTCATTGTCCTATAGTGGTTGGTATTTGGGGATATTTCATTTCTCGTTTGAGCGTGGATTGGGTTTTTCCCGCGTCCTTCCTTTCTTAGTTTTCTAGCGAGTTGGACGAGGGACAGTGAAGACGGGGGGGTGATGGAGGATATATGGTCAGTATTGTCGGGTGCTATAGCTTGGTTAATGTGGAAAGAAAGAAATCTTAGAGTTTTTGAGGGTATTTCGGCATCCCCATCTCGGATTTGTGCCCGGGTGCGTCTGGTTGTGATGGAATGGGTAGGGATTCATAGGGACAGGGAAGACATGCGGATGATGCTAGATTGACTTTCCCTTTCGGGAGGAGTGTAGGCAGTGCTTTCTTTGTTTTTGAGTTTATTGTCTTGTAAACTATTCTCGTCTTGTTGCTCGCTCTTGTATCCTGCTTTTCTCTTTAATATTATTGCTTTACCGATCAAAAAAAAAAAAAGAATGGCCATCAAAGGACCTTAGTGAGCACATCCAAGAGGGCCTACACCCATGGCATTCCTTTTCTTTGCCATGTGCTATACTTGGTCAACTCAAGCCCAATCCATCTGATCACCTTGCATCAGAATACAGCCATTGACAAACAGCTCATTCGAGAGATAACGCACATCAGAGGGACTTAACTACTTCTTGCAACTAATATAATAAAGGGATGATAGATCAAAAGGAAGAAGACGAATAAAGTATAAGAGAAGAATTTATAGATAGAGGAGCAGGCGATGGCAGCAAGAGGCAGGGGCGGTAGCAAGCAGCAAGGGGCGGGAGAAAGTGAGAGCATGAGAGAAAAAACTGGAATGAGAGAATTGTGGTCGTAAAGATGTGTAGTTAGTTATTGGTTAAATTACTCAAATGCCCTTGAGTATAACTACCTTAATGAAAGTAAGACGCTAAAATAGTAGTTGGGTTTATGGTCATAAGAAGAAAAGAATCAATCAACTTTTTGACCCTCCTTCTCTCATTTTTTTTTTTTGATCAATAACTCAATATTAAGCAAAAAGAAGATTACAAGAAAGAGGGCTAAGAGGCTTTGGGTTTACAAGTATTTGGGTTTATAATAGTGGAAATAAAGACATTTTCCGTTTTAACATATTTGAAAATAAATAGTATTCTGGAACAAGTATTTAATACAACAAATTGAATTGGTTAATAACATCCAAATTTGTGTGAAGAAGAATAAAGGTTTAAAGACAGTAGTATCCACGCCTGAGGCTAATCAATGGACTTACGGATATATTAATAGCTTTCTTGGAATTGTTCAGCAGTCTTCTAATCACGAGACTAGCTCCTTGATGTTATCGGTGCACCTCTTTTAAAGTTTGGTCATCGACAAAATTAATATATATTTAGTTTTCTACTATTACTTTCACATATGGGGTAAGATTCTCCATGTGTCGTGTACCACTTGATCGTTGCATTCTTTACAGAAACACAAGTTTTTAATTTGTGCCTTTGCGTCATTTAAAAAAATATATGATTCTCTTTGATAGCCACAAAAAAACAACAACAATAATAATAACTCAAATTATTATCCTCTATCTGAAACACGGCACATACATCAATTAGCTTTCCACATTACAGTGCAACTGCAAGTGGTTTGAGTTACTCCTCTAAAACTTGAAATATCAGCAATCAAAAGATATAAATTTTCAGTAAAATCGAATAAAAAAAATGGTCCCTATCATTTCTACATGCCGCCAAAATCCAACCGTCCGGAAGGTGAACATAGAGCTGTGACTAAATCGCCATGACCTTTTAGAGTATTTGCATCCAACGGATGATGTTTTGTAATTTAATCCTAAAAATATATAACGGAATATAAGTAATATAACAGACAATCGAAAACCCTTTAAGATCATTGATATACCTTATCTGTAGTATGCAAATTGAGATTTCCAGTATAATTTTTTCGAGATTGGCTGGGGCGGCTTTGGAGTCTTCTAATCCGCTTGCATATCTGGTTTTGCGATCGTTTCATCTTCAGAACTTTTCTTCCGGAATTAAGTGTCCCTGTGTCCCTTGTAACCCTTGTTTAACCATGATTAAGCTTAACTAAATTGGAATTAGTAATTTTGTTTTTTTATTTTTAAAGCATGGTTAGATTGCTTATGGTGGAGTTAACCACGATGGAAGGTCAAAAAGGGGCCTGGGGCAATGACGTTCGGGTCAGCTTCTAAGCTGATGCTGACCCTGGGTCCGTTTTCCATTTCCCAAAGTAGATTAATCGGAAGAACTGGCTCCATTAAAAGCAAGAGAATGAGATCGAAAAACATCGGGAGAGGTTTATCACAGTCGATTTGCAGTAAAGCTTCTGCTGATGAAAAGGGACACATGGCCACCCACCAAAAGAAATTATCTCTAAACAGAATTTGTGGGATGCATGAGATTTTGAGATAATCATAATTTTTTTAAATGGTGGTTCAGATAGTCATTATATTTAGTTTTTGGCTTGAGGTTTATTCTTTCGGTTATAGCTTTTATGTCTTTTTTTTTTCCTTAACTAATACTAGATGAGTATACAGATTTTGTGATAAAATTTCAGTTCAGGTTTACGATTATATTTCAAGTATATTGAATTTCTAAAAGTTTTTAGGTTCATGATTGTATTTCAAGTATATTAGATTTGTAAAAGTAAGGATATCTAATGTATTTTCTGAAAAGTGAGGGGATTTATGTATATTTTCGTCAAACCTTGTTAGTGTAAACTAGTGGGCAACACGTGCGATGCACGTGAGTGAGGGAGAGGGGACGGGGAGAAAGACTAGGAAGAGGGATCATAGTGAGGTCATTTGAAAAAAAATTAAGAAATATTTCAGGTATTTTTGGATATTTCATATGAAAAAATTATAAGGGACATGTTGATTATAGAATATAACATAGAGACATTTTGAGACTCAAAAAACTTTATGGACATTTTGGGTATAGCAAAGAAAGGGGTCGAGTAGGGCCTTCGCGAGACGTTCTTCTTTCGGAGCGTTTTGCCAATAGAGCAAGGTGTCCGATTACGCCCTTGATGTTGCCATGTGTCTTTTTTGACGCCCCTTAACTATGGTTAAGATTCTCCCACCCCTAGGGTTCACCTACCTATCCTTGATTTTTTTTTTTTAATATGATTTTTTTTAACCCTAGGAGTTAGTGAATTTTAACCAGAGTTTTAAAAAAATAATATTTTTTACAAAAATCAAGAATAAGTGTGTGAACCCAGGGGTTCCATGTGTCTCTTTTGACACCCCTTAACTCTGGTTAAGATTCACCTACCCCTAGGGTTCACCCACTTATCCTTGGTTTTTTTTTAAATATTAATTTTTTAAAAAAACCTTTATTAAAATTCACTAATGTGACCCTAATTTTAAATTAAATAACCCTAGGGGTTCCATGTGTCTCTTTTGACACCCCTTAACTGTGGTTAAGATTCACCTACCTCTAGGGTTCACCCAAATATCCTTGGGTTTTTTTTTTAATATTAATTTTTTTTAAAAAAGCCTTAGAGGTTTATAAAACCTTTAACCCTATTATCACGAGAGATTGAGAATTTGTAGGGTTGTAAATATGTGATATTTATAACTAAAGTTTCAGTTGTAGGAATACAACTGAAACCCCTTTTGTGATAAAATATGTTATCGCTGCCTAGATATTAATTGTAAATTATAGCATAATAGATTTTAATTATGAATTATGATATTGATTGTTATAACCATTATAACCATATCATTTAATGTTTTGCTATATTTTCATGATGATAGGAATTTGTCTTATAAAATAATGACGATTTGATAAACATTGTGCTAACATTGGTTAAGGGTCATTAAAATAGTAAGTTGTATAAGATCTCCTTAAATGGATCCTAGGGTGATGTTGTGGACCACTCAATGATGGTTTTAGGGAGGTGTAGAGTACCTATCCAGAAACAGATAATTGAGTTGAGTTGTGTAAGACACTCAATTCTCAGATGGGTGAACTGTGTGAGACCCAAAGAATAAGGTAAGCTGTGAGAGACCCCAATGATTCTCTTGATCAATAGGGTAAGTTGTGTAAGACTCCTATTGACCAGATTGAATCATAAGTAAAGAATTAATAAAATAGTATGCATAATTTGTTAGTCATCTTATCATATGAATTGTTAAGATACAGAGGTATCCAATTGGGTTTTAGATAAAATGGAGGGATCCAGGATATAGTTAGGGCCTGCAAAAGACAAAAAGAAATGATTCACAAATAGTGAACCCAACTAGCTAAACATAAGGGAGACAAAGTAATAAAAGAAAACCCTTAGTCCGCTCTCCACTTATCCTCATAGCTTTCCCTAAACTATGGTGTGAGAAGGGAAACCCCTCACTCCTCAAAGTATCCCTAGTTGAATCGTAGGCTATCAGTAGATTACACACTTGTGCCATAACCTTTGCTTGAGTTAGAGAAAAGTCTTTGAAAATACGTCTATTCCTCTCCTTCTAGATGGACAATGAGACGACCCTTGGTAGAAGCGCCCAAATGGCATCCAACCAAGCTTTAATGAAGCTAAATACCAACAAGATAATAAGCTCTGAAAGAAACAAGAAAGACCCAGTTGACTCAAAGTAGATGCAAAATATGATTCCACTGATCAATTGCAAAAGGGCAATGCAAAAGTAAGTGATCTATCGACTCTTCTGGTACTGGCAAATCGCACATTAGTTTGTTAAACACCAGTTTGGGTGATTTTAAGGCGAGTTGAGTCGAGCTTGAAAAGTTAGATTTGAAACTCTGCCCGACGCGAATTGAATGACTTGGCTCGAGCTGAGCTCGGCTTGATTCATTAAATTTGTTAATAATAGTAATAATATTATTAATATAATAAGTAATGTTTATTATTATTATTATTATTATTATCATCATCATCATCATTTTATTAATATATTTTATAATATTTAAGTTGAGCCGATCTCAAGCCGAATTGCGCCTCAATCGAGTTGAGCTGAATCAAATGGACTCTGGCTTGCTCGGCTTTGAACACAGTTTTAAGCTAAGGAAAAAGCTCAGCTTGGCTCGATCAAGTCAAAAATGTCAGCTTGAACTCGACTTGATCAAACTGAGTCTTGAGTGGACGAGCCAGCTCGGCTTGGATACTCCCCTAAACATAAGCCTATATTCTTTTGGTGGTCGGACGTCAGGATTATGTCCAGATATGTTGTCCAAAGGAAAAATGATACTTTCAAAGGAACATCGGATAACCACACGACCCAAGGGGACTAAGACAGAGAGGCAAAGGTTGGGAAAACGATCTCACTAGAAATCGACATTTGTTGTCCCTAGATCAGACTTGGTTATCACCCATGATAGATTTGGGGAAATAGACGAAAGACGATTCAAAAACCAAACAAAGTCCTCTAATTCCCAATCATTTAGGGCCCACCTTAATATGGGAATGTCCCTAGACTATATTCTCTAGAATGCAATGTCCCTTTTTATAGGCAATGCAAGAGAGTTTATTACAAGGATAAAAAAAATATTAAGGGAAGAATTGAAGATCATTTCCTATGAACAAAAGTTGCCTATGAGCTCCTTCTACGAGTTTGGCAATACAAAACATCAAGATTAGGATTTTTTTTCAATACCCATATGGTATCCAATCATACAATACCCATAGATCTGAACGGTCTATTCTAAAGATATACGGTTCATATGCATTCTTACTTATTTATAAGTGTTTTAAGCCAACAGGTCACCCAAGAGGCAACATGTTGGAGAAAAAAACGTGGGAGGTAACAGCTCACAATAGAGAAATCATGGCCTGATGAACGGCCACGATTCTTAGGTATTGAACGGTTAAATACCCTAGGGGTATGGAAGTGCTACTCTCAAGATTATCTATAGTGTCACGAATATGATCATCGGGATTGCCAAATTTCCATGGCCTTAGGGCATCCTTAAATGGCTACAAAAGCATTAAAGGAGTTACATTCAACCACTAGGATTCCCCTTAAGAATAGTTACCAAGTCGGAGTTTGGGAATTATATCTCCAGAGAAAATTTCGGAAAAAATTGGCAAAATCCGGAAATAAATCGGGAAAATGCCGAGCATGTAAAAAATGTAGAATAAGATTACAAATTTTGAAAATTAAAAACAAATGTAATTCATATATCTAATATTTATTCAGGTTTTTTTTTTTTTAAATCGTGAATAATTTGTGATTTTTTCAAAAAATCGTGAATTTTCCAAAAGATCACAGATTCTTTGTGAATTAATTGTTAAACGAAAAAGTCGCGTATTATTCAGGACTTTTTGAAAAATCGCAGAACTTTGTTACCATCCCCTTAAATACATCTTGGTGGATCTTGACTCAGATAAGAGCTAGATCTTCCACTTCATTAAAGTCTTCGATGGACAACGAGAAACACTAAAGACTTATGAGCTGTTCTTCTTCCTCTCTTAATATGCATCCGACACTGGCCAAAACAGGGTTATATAAGGGGCAACCATTGAAGTTTAGATTGACCCAACCACTTCATGGTGCCAACAAGCTAGGCTTTATAGGATCGTTCTTCCTCTCTATGCTTGCGAGGACCTCTTACCACACATTGTCCTAATTGGAGAAGCGAATTCGAAGGAATTCTTTGAAAAGAGGTGAGACATAAGTAATATAAAATCTAGTCTATCTAAATACTTGAAGAGATGTTTTCACATTTTCTTAAAAATTGCAATCCATGCACTAAAAGAAAGAGCACATGGAAACACCACCAAAGCATCTTCCCATGTTCCAAAAGGCAGTGATATCCTATTTTTAATTGATCCATTTCCTTATTTCGTAAAAATCTACATTATGCTAAAGAGCTTGAGGAACTGGCTCCACTCTTGAAAGAAATAAGGACAATGGATGAATAAGTGATTGATGTTATATTATGTACTAACCTCAAAAAACGATGGTCTCTTCCGAATAACAACACAAAAGAGCACAATGTTGTCAAAATCGAATTGAATTGAAGTATCGTAAAGGGTGGGATTTGAATCGAATTGTGATTCAAATTGTAAGATCGTAGGATTCGTAAAGATTTTCCTAAGAAATTAAGAAAAGAACTTCCAAAAAAATCTATAAGAAAACCCCAAATCATCCATAATCCTTCATATAAAAACAAACTTCTATCTTTGTACCACAAAATATTAACATCACATGAGACCGTGCATAATTTCACAAAAGATGAAAACCAAATATATTCCCCTAACTTAAGCAAATTCTTTTGTCCTTTAACTAACAAGCATTGTCCGGTGGCGAGAGAGCGGGTATAGTTTAACCTTTTCTCCCGGGGGCGATTGCTTGGATCATGTGGAAGGAGAGGAATCAGAGAGTCTTTGAGGACTCATCTTCGTCAGTCCCCGAGATTCAAGCTAGAGTTCAGTTTCTAGTTTCAGCTTGGTGCTTGGCTAGGGGCGCAGCTTCAAATCCTGGGGGGAATCTCTTTGTTTTGTGGTTTTCTTAGATGTAGCTTTTCATCTTGTTGCCATCTTGTTTTCTTTTTGTCGCTTGAGCATTTTCTTGGTTTACTATTGTTGAACCTGGTTTTTGCTCCCTGTTATCAGCTACCTATTTCATATATTGTATCTCTATTTGCCTAAAAAAAAAAGAATACTTACAAAATGCTATTAACTATATATGATGCCCAAATGCACAAAAAAAAGGTTTCAGATTTTTGCTTAATTGATATTGTCGTTATCATCTTCTTGTCTATACTCCATGTCATTTTGGTCATCCATATATGGTATTTGTTGCTCATCTTCATCTTCTTCATCCTCATCAAGTTCCTCTTCATCTTCTTCAATAACCTCTCCTTCTTTCCTTCTCCATAGTAGAATTTTATCAGGTTTTGAACAAGAAAATTAAGAAATTACTAGTATCTCCAATACTTTATCAATATTTTTAAAAGCCTTTATTTGAAATGAAAGAAATTTCTGGTCTGCTATTGTGAAAATCAATGCAAGTATAAAGTACAAACTCTTTTTTTTGGCTTTTGAGTTTACTTTCACCTCCTATTGGAAGACCTTATTGATATCCGTCCGACTTGGATATCTGACCCAATGCCGGATAAACAAATAGGATTTAATTTCTCGCTGTTTCTTTATTTAGCTTCCCACACCCCCCAAGCCCCAAATGCATTTGTATTTGATAAACACAAGCATTTACAAAATGGTTTGACCCATACAAAAAGTTTTAGATAGTGGAAAATAAATATAAATACACAATAGAGTATTTACAGATTAAAAAAATATAAATACAAAATAGAGTACCAGAGGCGACTTATATGCGAGGAAACAACTTATAGGCTTCATTAGTTCACTTGAAACAATAACACTTGTTTTTAACTCATTATTGGATTTAATAAGATTTAGGCTTCAAATCACGAATCCTAAGATTGGAATGAAAAATCGTTCATCTCAAAAGAGATCGTGCCTAGGATTCAGATTGTTCAAGTTAAGATACAATTTGAAACGTAAGATTTAAATCGTCAATAATAAGATTAACGGCAATGAGAGCACATGTTAATGAAGAATTTCATTCTATGAGATAGATGGTCTTAGGAAAACATTATTCTGATGAGCAAGATAGTTTGTGGTAAGGATCTTGTCCTAGAGCCACGGTCCATGAGAAAAGAGTTACATTAGGAACCACAATGATAACTTCAGGCTTCTTTCTATGCCCCTGCCTCCAAATCCTCTGATCTCAGCCATGAACTAGGATGTATTCCTTCCCAAGCTTAGAGAGACTAATAAATTCTGAAACTTCAGTCATTAATATCTTGAAAGAATCTAGTGTGCCAGACCACAGAGTTCTTTATACGCTGAAACCAGACAAGAACCTAGTCTTCATACCATCTGTCTTACTCGTCTTTTGTTTCCCTTTGTTTGTATCTGCTTGTACTTTGTTGCTGTGTGTGGCACAGTTCCTTGCATATCTCTTTTATACTGTTTGTGAATTATTCAGCTTTTCTTCTTCGGCTGATGATGGTGAAGGGTTATTTATGTTAACAATAAATTAGTTATTTTAGGTGCCAAACAGAACATAGTCGATGAAGAGACTGAAGCTGTTGAAATTGAAGACACCAAAGGAGGTGGGGATGGGAACAATGGATTAGTTATTTTAGGTGCCAAACAGGACATAGTTCAAGAAGAGACTGCAGCAGCTGAAAATGATGACACCAAAGGAGGTGGGGATGGGAACAATGATACTCCTGGTGCCAATGAAGGTTGTACTAGGGAAGGAGACGGCAAGAAGAGTGAAAATGAAGAGGACGAAGACACTTGTGTGTACACAAATGTTCCTTTTACTGACAGGAAAAAAGAGAAGGATTTTGAAATTTTTGTTGGAGGATTGGATAAGGGGGCAGTTGAAGAAGATCTGATTAAAGTTTGGCACAGGATTCTCTCAAGTTTGAACCCCTAGAGGTCGCCAGTGTCTCCTTTGACACCCCTTAACCATGGGTAAGGTTCACCCACCCCTAGGGTTCACTCACCCATCCTTGGTTTTTTTTTAATATTAATTATTATTTTTTAAATTAAAAAAATGTTTTTAATATTAAAAAACTCTAAAAACAGTTTTTTTTATCCGTGAGGGTTAAAACCTCACGGATCCAATATTAAGTGTTGGCCTCCGAGAGGCTGACACATATTCATCCGTGAGGATAAAAATCCCACAGATTCAACTTTGGTGTTGGCCTCCGAGAGGCTGACACGTGTCATCCGTGACACATATTCATCCGTGAGGATAAAATCTCACGGATCCAGCTGAGGTGTTGGCCTTCATTAGGCTAACACGTGTCATGTCCATGAAGACAAAACCTCACGGACCCAACAAGAATCATATCTAGTGTCAGTTTCTAAGAGACTGACACGTGTCCGACCGTGAGGACCAAAACTTCACGGATCCAACTCGGAGTGTCAGCCTCCAAAAGGCTGACACCTGTGTCATCCGTGAGGATACAACCCCCACAGATCATATTTAGTGTCAGCCACCATAAGGCTGACACGTGTCCAATTCTTGAGGATAAGTCCTCATGGATCGAATATGATAGATCTAACCCAGACCACAGGCAAGTCTATGATCCGTGGTTGAGACCTGTGGTCCCCCCCGTGATCCGTGGTTGAGACCTGTGGTCTCCCCTGTGATCCGTGGTTGAGACCAATGGTCTCACCTTGTGATCCGTGGTTGAGACCTGTGGTCTCCCCCGTGATCTGTGGTTGAGACCAATGGTCTCACCTGGTGATCCGTGGTTGAGACCAATGGTCTCACCCTTTAATCCGTGGTTGAGACTAATATTCTCATCCTGGTCCGTGGACTGGCCTAGGCCAGTCTGTCCCAGCTGACAGTCAGTATTTGACTGTCATGGGGCAGAAAATCCTTAATAAAAAAGATTCTCTGTCAAGCTGTGGGGGATCCCAAGATAAGGATCCCCTCTTTTAAAATCTCATGGGATGCTACATGGTACCCCATGATTATTTTAGGATTAGGATTATGTCATTTATCCTAGGAAAGGATGAGATTATCATCCTCCTTTCCGAAAAGTACTGGGATTCCCCCAAAAGAGGAAACTTGGTACAAGAGTTCTAAAAAAGAAGAGGATTCTCTAAGGACTCTCCCAGAGAAGGGAGAACCGTGAACTGGCATCCTTTAAGAGGAGAGCCCTTTTTGACTTTCCTAAAAATAAGGGAGTCAAAGAGGGAGTCCTAAGAAAAGGACTCTTTCAAACTCATAAAAGGTGTGTTTCTTAGAAGAAACACACAACAACAACAAAAAAAGAAGAAGAAATACGAAAAAACTCAGGAAGAAAAGAAAATACGTACTCTCTCCTCCCTTTCCAGCAACAAGCAAGTGAAGAAGAAGGCTCCAATATATAGAGAATACAAGGTGAGCCCTTAAATACGGCCACCATTCTTTTTTTCTTTTCTTGACAAAGACCTTAATGAGGCACTTGTAACGCCTACATGGGAATTGGGCAACCCCATTGAATAAATAAAAATAAGTTTATTTAATATGTTCTTCTTTAATTCTTCATCTTAATCAGAGGTTCTTCCTCGATACAGGGAAGGTAACTTAACAGTCTGAGTTTACTCAGATTGGAAAGATAGTCCCCACAATAAACTCTATACAACAATGAAGGAAATTTGATATAAAAAAAAATTTTCTCCCACAGCCATTGTTGTTCTGCTTCTCAAAGCCAAGCTAGCTCCATGTTTATAAGCAACGGGGTGGATGATAGATTTAATTCTAAATCCTAATAATAGAAAGGGGGTGTTAGGCGCACCCCCAACTGCACCCCTTTTTTTTGGGGGGGTTTCAGATGAATGCTATTGATACATTTAATAAGAATAAAAGGGAGGTGTTAGGCGCACCCCCAACTGCACCCCTTACATCCATTTATGAGATAACATAGCTAATGTTGTTGACTGATTTTGTGGTGTTGCTGCAGGATTTGAACTCCCACCTTCTCATGCTCCCAATTATGCAAGCTATAGTGGATATAAGGTAGTATCTTTCCCTCTCATATTCTATATGTATTTCTATATATCTCTATCTATCTATCTATCTATATTATTATATATAGTGTCTTTCCCTCTCTGTCACTTTGGAAAAGTGCATCACCTTCCCCAAAAAGCCCTCATCTTAAAAATCTGTTAAAGGATTAACGCCTTAAAGGTGTAGAGAAGAAGCCTGGACCACCGTTTCAGCAAACCGGGTAAATGAATGAAAGAACTAGGGAAAATGGCTGACACGAGTACCCATAACGAAAACTCAGGACCCGTCGACGTGTAACGTTTTGAAAGACAATTGGGCTTTGATCCACACCATCGATCAAGCCCACCAGGCCAACGTTCCGGTGGCCGTGACGTTCAATCTATTCGACCATTTCTCAGAGCGCAAACCTCGGAAACTTGGGTTCATGTTTAGGGGTCTGCAACAACTCCAGCGCAATCTCGAAGAAACCCTTGAAATCCCATTTTTCTTGTTTCAGGCATGTTTGATACCCCCACTTTTTCTTCATTTATGTTATATTTTGGATTCATTCTAGGAATTATAATTAGTTTTATTGGATTGATTCATTAGGGAGAAGCAGTTGAAACTATTCCCAATTTTTTGAGAGAATGTGGAGCTATATATATTCAGTACAAACTTACATCAAATATATATATATATATAAATATATATATTAGCATGAACAGAACAGCAAACTCACTACAAATCTTTCTAGGGTTCTTCCATCGTCACTTCAATAGACTTCAATAGATCAGCTCCTTTCGCCTTCTTCTTGCGATACAACAGGTAGAGAAAATATATACCGGCTGTAACCACCACAACTACTCCTCCAATGTACAACCTCCCTTGGAAGCATATTAAGATGTCATTTCCAGATCTTCGGAGCTGTCAACAGTGTCACTGGTAAAGTGCTTCGTGGTCGCCATGTTAGGGTTTTTCTTATTAAATAAAAACCCATGTGGTCTGGCGCAATCCTTAGTTTTCAAAACTCGGATTATATTGCTGTCAATAGAGAATGTTAAGGATAATGGGTCCCACTAAAGAGATGTGATCAAATAGGGACTCTTTAAGTGTTATTAAAGCTAACAACATGGTCAGGGTTGGCGACCGTTAGATCTTTGGTGTGATCCCTCTTAGCCTTTGGATCTTATGATGGGTAGGGTTCCAAGGGTATATAAAGCAAAGAGGGGGTCCCTCTTTTCTCTTACGTCAATTGGAAGCCCCATTGAATCAGACCTAAGGAGAAAAGAGAAGACTCCCTCATCCCTCTCAAGCGTCGAGAAACACAGCATCACACCGTGAAGGGAATAGGGAAATTCCAGCGAAAGGTATGAGATTAATTGTTTCAATCCTTGTTTGCTTTTGATTATGAATTCTAGAAAAATTGATTGCATGGTCTAGATCCAGTATTTGAATAATCTTGTTTTGTTTTAACATTATTATTCTTGAATCCCAACAATTGGTATCAGAGCCCAGGGTCAACCTTGTGATTAATTTTTCTTAATAATCAAATATAAGTGGGTTTTATTTTCAGATCTAAATAATCAATTTTTTTAATTGATCTTGTGAATCGGATTTAAGGAAATCGATAAATAGAAATTTAAAGGTAAATCAGATTAAGAAATTGATGGATTGATTTTGGATTTTTGATAATTAATTTTAATTGGTTTTGAAATAAATTTTGGGATTTTTAATAATCGTATCTAGGATCCGAGTGAATCGGATTAAAGGTTAACAGTAAAGAAATTTTCCAAAAAAAAAAAGAAAAAAAAAAGGGGTTTTTCAGTGTTTTCGGTTGGACGGAGATTCCGCCGCCGTCCGTCGCCGGAAAGGATCACCGGCGGTGAGGTTTTTCTCGCCGGAGGATGGCCGTCGGTTTACCGGCGGCAGCCGGAGAGGTGGCCGGTAGAGCCCCCATAAGAAGGGTTAACAGTATACGGGCTTAGGGTTTTGAAAAAATAAAAAAAAAAAAAAAAAAAAAAAACTGTTTTCGGGTGAGGGAGATAGAGTCACGAGGGTCACCCGACCCTGTGACCCGATCCAAAAACCGAACCGAATGCCTTAAGCCGATCCAATATCGAACCCGATCCGTTGATATAAACCGAACCCGGATGGGTTTGACCGACCCGGATAGTATACACCCGACCCGAATGAGACATGCCCGGTTCATATGGACCGGACCGGCTCGACCGGACCGGTAACTAAGCCGAGCCGGATCAAGAAGTGAACCGGACGGAGTCGCGTATTCGACCGGATCCAAGACTGAACCGGACCGAGGCCCAGACCGGACCGCGTGACAGCGTCAAACCGCGCGCGCGTGTCGCGCAGAACGCGCGTGAACCAATTCCGTGCGCGTGCGGCACACCACCCGCGCGTGAAGCGCATTCCCCGCGTGTGAGTCGCACTTCCAGCGCGCGTGCGCTGCGCGTGACACTTGCAGGGAGTGTCCCCTGCGCGTGACACATCCCCAGGACACGTCCAGGACGAGTGTCCGACCTTTCCTGAGATTTTTGGGTGTTCTGATTCCGTTTTTAGGGTCCATTTTGACTTCTGAGCACTGGAAATAGCTGTTTTAGTGCATAAATATGATTTTCCTATGGTTTTGACATTAAATAAAAAAAAAAACTTGATGCTTTTACCCAAAATTAATATCAAGAATTAAAGTTAGATCATCCTATGGGGTTTAGGTTTGATCTGTAAGGCGGTCGTTCGAATGGTCATAACCAAAGTAGGTTAGATTGTCTTGCCCAAAGGTGACCGTCCTATAGAAGTTATGGTTATTCGAATTTAGGGATTTCAATCTTTTTAAGATCGCAAGTTTGCACTCACCTATATTGAATAGCTAGTCTTGCCCAAAGGTGTCTAGGGACTTCTTGTAGACTGAGTGGGGCAGAATGATTTGTGCGTGGCGGTGAGAGAAGGATAACCCTCTTGCCCAAAGGTGTGGAAGTGTCCTAATCAATCCAATACGTGATAGATCAGTTCTGTGCGCGACTATTGTTGCCAATTGGGGGGTGAATTGCATGTCGAAATCTCTTGCCCAAAGGTGTGATTAGATGATGCGCCCACCTGTCCCGTAAAGTGGAAGTAAGCAATCTTAAAGTAAACCACTTTAGCTATCCGGCTTAACCCCAAGACCGGATTAGAATCATAAAGCTTAAATAAAGTCATGCAATGATAAGTATAAAGTAAATTACTATAATTTGTGTAATAATTTGTTAGACATACCATAACATAATAAAACATTGACATTTTCAGATATGGATGGGTCTGTTGTTCAGAAACATTTGACTGGGATTGAACCTCTGAATGGTTCAAACTATAGTTCTTGAAAGATGCAGCTAGATATAGTTCTGGGTTGCCTTGATTACGACTTTGTCCTACTGGAGGAAAAGCCGGTTACTCCCACTGCTGAGTCTTCAGATTCAGATAAGTCTTTGTATTCGAAATGGGAGAAGGCCAATAGGATGGCCATGATGATCATTAGGGCTTCTGTTCAAGAAGCCATCAGAGGTGGTATTCCTGCTGCTGATACTGCTAAGGTTCTTCTTGAGACTATCAAGAAACAATTTATGGGATCTGTTAGGTCTCGTCAGTACAGTTGTTTGACTCAACTAATTTCATTGAAGTATGATGGTGCTGGAAATGTTCGGGAGCACATCTTGAAGATATCTAAGTTAATTATCTCTCTTAGAGAGCTTGGGTTGACAATTGAGGATGACCTCATGGTGCATTTGGTTGTAGCCTCACTTCCTGAATCATTTGATGCTTTTAAGGTTAATTATAGTGCACAGGATAGGAAGTGGGACCTGCATGAACTGATAGCTGTGTGCGTTAGTGAGGAAGAACGCTTGAAGCGTGGGAAAGCTGAGTATGCGAACTTGGCTGTGAATTCTGGTAGTAAGAAGAATTTTAAGAATAAAGGGTTCAATAAATTTAATTCACAAAATTTCAGGCAAGGACAAAATTCAGGACAGAGTTCAGGTCATAATTTAGGACAGAGTTCGGGACATCAATTTCAGGGAAATGATAATACTGAGGAACTAGAGGAGATTGAGTGTTTCTTCTGCAAGGGGAAAGGCCACATGAAAAGAAACTGTTTCAAATATAAGGATTGGTGCAGGAAGAACAAAGGAGTTCATTCATCGGCGAAGCGCCAAGGCTAATGAGCTGCTGATTTTTGAAGAACTCTACACCAACAGTATTAGAGGCTGTTGGAACTTGCTGATTAGTATTAGACTTTGTTTTTGGTTTTTACTATTAGATGTTATTTTCATTGTGCCGTTGTTTAGGCGAGATATTATAGGATTGGATACAGTTTAATTTTATCATTGAGGGGAGTACACTCTCCATCAGACATATTTTTCAGACAGTTGGTAGTAATATATTAGTAGATGATCTTTATTAGCTAAACTTGGACTCGTATTTTATATCATTCTTGTTGTATGTTTGTTAACATCAGACATATGTTAAGGTCAGTGGGAGCAGGTTTGTAAGTTATATTTTGGATATCAAGATTACCAGAGATCATATTTCTAGACGTTTGGAGTTATCTCATAGGATTTCAGTTTGGTTTACATGAGATATATCGAACTAGAAATTTAAAAATTATTCAGACTCTGATTTTGCTTGATTTCAAGATAGTTTGAAATCCTCATCAGATTCTGTGTTGTTGCATGTTTGGATTGTGAACCCATTAAGTAAAGAACTCTCCACCAGAAATTTTTTAAAGAACTTGTCACTATTATGGAACCTTTAAGAATCGTTTGATTCTTTTATTTAGTGGGAGTATTGTTCATTGTTTTATATTCCAGACATTTATATGATATACATGTCATTGTTTTACACTCTCAGATATTGATATGTTATGGTTATGCAAATTAAATAATTGATGCATCATTTGATTATAGTCATGTAATTGAACTGCACGTGCAAAAGGTAAGGACATCAAGTGATGGACTTCACATGACGGATGTCATTGATGTCAGGTTTGCCCGAGAGCCTCGCACAAAGCTCTCAAGTTGCTTGGGCTGAACATGGTTGGGCACCATGTTTGAGGCCTTCATTCTGGATATAAGGTGATGGACTTCACATGGCGGTTGCCGTAAAGTATCGGAATGACATGCATATGCTTAAATGCATGTAGCGTGGACAATTTTTGGACGTATACATTTTGATCACATAAGGTTGTGTATAGTCCATATCACACCATACCTTGCCACCATAAAGAACCGCTCTGAAACATTAGTATTACTAGCTGTTTGACCATGGAGTGGCTTGTATCATAGTAAATGAACACTAGTAGATGCTAAATGCTTCCATGATCACCGTTAGTGGTGCTTTTGAATCAAAGTGACAGTTAAAGAACACTTAATTCTCGACAGCAATGTTTTTCAAAAATTAAAAGAGTGGCCACTCATGTTTTTAAGGTTGTTCAATCCGAAGAGTCATTTTATTTTATTTAATAATTGCTTGGACCAAGTGGGAGATTGTTAGGGTTTTTCTTATTAAATAAAAACCCATGTGGTCTGGCGCAATTCTTAGTTTTCAAAACTCGGATTATATTGCTGTCAATAGAGAATGTTAAGGATAATGGGTCCCACTAAAGAGATGTGATCAAACAGGGACTCTTTAAGTGTTATTAAAGCTAACAACATGGTCAGGGTTGGCGACCGTTAGATCTTTGGTGTGATCCCTCTTAGCCTTTGGATCTTATGATGGGTAGGGTTCCAAGGGTATATAAAGCAAAGAGGGGGTCCCTCTTTTCTCTTACGTCAATTGGAAGCCCCATTGAATCAGACCTAAGGAGAAAAGAGAAGACTCCCTCATCCCTCTCAAGCGCCGAGAAACACAGCATCACACCGTGAAGGGAATAGGGAAATTCCAGCGAAAGGTATGAGATTAATTGTTTCAATCCTTGTTTGCTTTTGATTATGAATTCTAGAAAAATTGATTGCATGGTCTAGATCCAGTATTTGAATAATCTTGTTTTGTTTTAACATTATTATTCTTGAATCCCAACACGCCATTGTTGATCTGCAAAGCCAAGCTAGCTCCATGTTTATAAGCAACGGGGTGGATGATAGATTTAATTCTAAATCCTAATAATAGAAGGGGGGTGTTAGGCACACCCCCAACTGCACCCCTTTTTTTTTTTTGGGTTTCAGTTTCAGATGAATGCTATTGATACATTTAAGAAGAATAGAAGGGAGGTGTTAGGCGCACCCACAACTGCACCCCTTACATCCATTTATGAGGTAATTAACATAGCTAATGCTGTTGACTGATTTTGTGGTGTTGCTGCAGGATTTGTACTCCCACAACGCCTTAAAGGGGTAGAGAAGAAGCCTGGATCACCGTTTCAGCAAACCGGGTAAATGAATGAAAGAACTAGGGAAAATGTCTGACACGAGTACCCATAACGAAAACTCAGGACCTGTCGACGTGTAACGTTTTGAAAGACAATTGGGCTTTCATCCACACCATCGATCAAGCCCACAAGGCCAAAGTTCCGGTGGCCGTGACGTTCAATGTATTCGACCATTTCTTAGAGTGCAAACCTCGGCAACTTGGGTTAATGTTGAGCGGTCTGCAACAACTCCAGCGCAATCTCGTTTACTAGTTGAGGCTGCACGTGCAAGGCACGTGCAGTGCATTAAAATACAAATAATTTTTTAAGAAAATATTTTTTCTAAAACCAATATTAGATTATTGAACTGAGTCAGCGAATCTTAACCATATGATTAGTAGGATTAGAAGGGACACGTATTGACCTGTGTGTACAACTTAACTCTCCTAGATTTCAATCATGATTGGCAATGATCCAATCTCATTTTGAACCCTTCACCCCAGCTTGGGAGTTGGAACCATTACTTTCAACCAATTTGTTTATATTTAGAAGAAAGGGTAAATGCAATATCTTTGGAACAAACAAGAAAATCTAACGTTTTGTACAGAACACTAAACCTAACCTGATTTTTAAAAAACACCCCAAATTTTACAGAAAATATCACTACATGAAAATGAGCAAAGAAGGATACTAATTGTGCGCAAAAAACAATGAATATCAGCTGTGGGTTATTTAGGCGCTAGAAACCATGGCTCTTAACCGTGGTACAATGTTTTTAAGTTAAAAGACAGAATTTAGCCGTCGATATATTTCAGAAAAACCTAACCAACCAGTACGGCCTTATTTCATCTTCTTTTTCATTCATTAATTCCTCTGGCACTGGTTCTCCCATCTCCACAGCATCTCTTTAACCGTGGTATATGCGCTCAAGCCAAGTTTGCTCCTCCACAAAGAGGCCGCATAGCAGCCCCCATCTCCTTGCTCCTTCCACAAAGAGGCCGCATAGCAGCCACTGATCACTGATCCCTTACACTCAAGGTTCCTCTTTTTGACCAGGTAAGTTTCTATATTTTTGTTCTTAAATCGATCTCTTTCTGTGTTTGTTTGATCCATCCCAAAATTTTTGTTTCTAGATTAATAAGTTTGTTTGGGTAGTTGTAAATGAGAGTTTGAAATTAGGGTTTCTTTGGGTAGTTGTTAATGAGAGTTTGAAATTAGGGTTTGGTTTTCCTGCAAGATTTTTTTGGTGTTTGAAAAGTAGTAATTCTTTTGTTTAAATTAAATTTCCTCTCTTTTCTTATAATGCTGAAATTAAATATATGTAGTTATTGGAGATTTCATGAATTTAGGGCATATAACGTATTTAAATAATAAACAAATAAATTTTTGTGATGAAAATCAAATCATTGTAACTATTTTTTGATGCAGCAATTCAATTTTTGAATTGATTTTAATTTTTATGATTTGATGATTCAAATGTAGATCTTCTCTGAATAGGAAAATATTTCATCAGGGGAAAATATGTTAAAAACAGAATGCGAAGGGGATTAGAAAACCATATATGGTGTGGGGAGAGGAAATCAAATGAGCAAACATGATAAGGATTTCCATATTTGTACATAAAACTCGTCATAGTGACGATTAGCATGATAAAATTCCATTCAAGAATAAAATTATGCACAAACATGTAATTTCCTTACTTTTTTTTATGATTAAGACCAATCATAATAACTGTAATCACGTTTTAGCATATTAAGCAGCAAAAGTTGACTTATCTTAATTCCATCTAAAATTTTTGAACACGTCTGCAAACAATGCCTTTGATTCCAAACTATATTTCTTCTGTCACCATATGATTCACATGGCATACTAACTAGTCATCTTGACTGATCAATTTTTGGGAACCTTATTGATGTAGTTAGATTCACTGGACATATCTCACACCACTAGATGTAAAAATAAATACCTACTTACTGATTAGTCCTATATTAGCCATCCAAGTTTAAATCTATATCAAAGTACTACAAATAAAAAAGCAGCACATAACTAGGAACTGAGTCATAACTATTGAACTATAACTCTACCTCCAAGAAAGATTGCTTGTTTTTCAAAATGCAGTCCTTCTGGAAATCCTAGCTTCCTAACATCTGTACAATCATTTCATTTGATTATAGATTATCTATAGTAGAGAAGTTGCACTAATCGAATTTCACCATTGGATCATTAATTTGCAGATGAGTTTTTTTCTTTTAATATCTGACCAGCTATCTTATATGTAGTTAAAAAAAAAAATTAGAGATTTTTCTTCATTGTAAGAGAAGAGAAAAGTTAAAGAAGAATTCAAATACTTTCAAAAGAGAGTGATAGTTTCCTTGTTGTGTTTGGTTGTTGAGAAAATCTTAGAAAGTAGAGAAAAGAAAAGAAGTGAAAAGAAACCTTAAAATTTACGTTGTTTGGTTGTGTTTAGAAAGTTAGAGAGAAAGTTACTAAGAAAGTAATTTTCTCTTGTTTGGTTGCCGAGAAAATATATGAAAAATAGCCTATTTGTTATTTTTATCACCACTTTTCATGAATAGAAGACTAAATACTTTTAATCACTACAAATTACTATAATTTTTTTTTTCGGGTAATCGAATATGGTTAGCTAACAACCCCAGTTATCAATGGCTGCCAAGATGCAAGGCCGAGCCCAGTCTAGGACAGAAACCCCTTCCCCAAAGATCTCATCCCTTACTATCCTCAATACTTCTACTGGGATCAAAATGTCCCCAACTTCAGACCATAGGTTTGAAACGAGTTTTTTTAATGCTCAGAATAAAAGATGTAAACACGATCTGTGCAACGAAAATCAAATCGTTGCAATCCTTGCAATGATTTGATTTTCGTAACATGTTATCTAGATTCAATCAATTCTTCACCATCTTGTGTCATTAATCTATCAAGCATATTCGGTGCAATCTTATATGTTGATGATATTCAAATGGGTTGATTGTCAATAGCCACAAGCTCGTCTAGGACGCATGTGGTCTTGCTCACAGTCGTCTTCAACTTGTTTATATTGAGACTAATTCTGAATATTTAATCATGGACATCCCTAGGGATAAGCCTAATGCCATGATGAATTGGATGAAAAGGAGAGGTAGAGAGATGGGACCCAAAATACCATGAGGTTAGACCAGATTGCATAGTCAAGTCCTTATCTGTCCATCTTGATTCACCCAAATAGATTCATATCTGAAATTCTTTAGGAAATTTCATTAATACATCAAGCAATACCATCAAAATCTGTTCTTAGATCCGAGAATCTGTTCTCATATATGAAACTATTTGGGTAATTTCATCATACATCAAGCAATACCATCGAAATCTGTTCTTAGATCTGAAATTCTTTGGGTAAATTTCAGATATTTCTTCAGTAATTTCATAAAGTTAGGTTTCTTGAATGGCAGCCTCTGTTTATTGACATTATTATTTTTCAGTTTTCAAAATCTAGATCATAAAAAATGGGATTAACTTATTACACAAATGGACCAAATTTTCAAAACCATCAAGCAATGGTCTGGCAGGCCCTATTTACTCACTTCCTAATGCGTTAACTCTTGCTTATGAACTGAATTAATAATTTCTTCTAAATTTATATATGACAATGTCCGGTTTCAGGTAAAACACGTCATTTGAATAGCATGTAATACTGCAGATTCTAAATCTGCAGTTGATCCCGTGGGAGCTATTATTATGAGTACCAAGCAACTCAACGATATATGTTCCAAGCTAAGAAGAGTCGATAGTTAGCAGCAAAGGTCAATAGAAATGAAAAAATTGTGATGAAACATATATATGGAGGACCAACTAATGGCCTTGGAGTGAGCTACAAAGTAATACTAAGTTGGGAATCATGATGAGTAAAAGAAAATTGTGCAACCAAGGGATGTAGTGCAACAAGATGTTCGTAGCTTGGATTGTGAACCATAATTAATAGATAAAACTTAAAAGTAACTTGTACAAGATAGAAAGCAATATAGTATGAATGAATACCATGTTCTTTTCATCTATAAGGCATTTAATAATTGATAGTTGTTTTATGGTAGATCAACTAATTGCCTTGGAGTGAACTATAAGGCAAATATTAGGTTAGGAGTCATAATGAATACAATCAAATTGTGCAAGGGAAAGAGGACAACATACTTTGGTTCATGTACTTCTGGACTGGCTTTGCCACCTTCATTGCTTCTACTGGGCATGAAGAATCATGTAATTAATAATTTTGCTTTTAGTTGGTTAGACGATAAGGATTCGTTATAGGCCGATAACATAACAACTATAAATATCAAAGTACTTAGAATTTTTACAATGCTGCAAAACTTCTACTTGATATAAATGTTTTTAATCTTACTCAAGGTGTGTGAGGAATGGGGAAATAGTTCGTATATATCTGAAATTTCTGAAGATTTTAAGGGGGATTCTTTAGTATCATCTCTGGAGTTTCTACAGATTTTAAATTTCCTTAATTCCTCTTATGGTTGGGGTGTTTAATGTGGTTATCATCATTGGATAACATGATTTTCATAGACAAAGAGATATTCTGTGGTTTATATGTTATTTCATTGTAGCATTAGTACACACTTCATAACTGTTTGACACTTTAGACTTGATACATAATCATGTGAGTGATGGGCCCATATATAATTAATCTGATAATGTGTCCAGTGAGCAGAGATGTATCTTTTGATTGTATGTGATATATTTTACATAGTGGGCCATCAATTTCGTACATGGCCAGAAACCAAGGGATGCCTAGAATTTTGGCATATGTGATTTCAATTATGAATCATGGGTGACTGTTATGTCTAATACCATAAGATGAGTGATTTGCACCATGTTAACCCCTTACAAATTATAAAATTAACTTACAGTCTCCTTTTAGTTATTTTCACAATGCTGCAGCTGTTTCTGGAACATGGTAGGTCCGTAGATACACCGAGTGGTTGTGATTAGTTGCCTGTTAATGTATTTATTTGAATAACAAAGGGCTGTGATTGCAGGGATTAGGTCTAGGAGTGGTGAGGCAACAATACTAGGGTTTGGGGAAAGCTGCAACAGTTGCTAGGGACTGGCTGTAGGACAGCAAAGGGTTTGCTGTGGGGGATGATACATCAGCAAGGGAATAGCAGGGGAAAGGTGTAGCAGTGATTAGGGATGGGCTGGGGCTTGCGGCAGTGGCTAGAGACTGGTATAGGGGATTGGCTGCAGTAAGAACGGAAATCTAAATTTTGAAAGAGGAGTGAATAATATCCAAATCCATGTCAGTAGAATAATGGACAAGGATAATGTGTCAGCCTTCCTTTAAATTAAATAGACTGCAAGAAATAGGTTCCTAATGTACAGGTAGAACTGGAAGTTGAAAGCGAGAAGTTGCTGATAATTAGTATGGTGGAACCCAATTATGATATCTGAAATGGCTCCATCTCCACTTTCCTTGACACTTGAAGTGAGTCTCTTTCTCACCTACAGAATCCGTTCTAGTGTCTCTCTCAAAGGCATGACCATGGAGAACTTTCGCCACATTCTCAAACATGCTTTCTCGACATGGGAAAAAGAGACTCACTTCAAGTTTCAGGAAAGTGGAGATTGGAGCCATCTCAGATATCGTGATTGGGTTCCACGGTACTAATCATGGAGACAATATCTCGTTTGATGGGACTGGTGGGATTTTTGACCACGCTTATTCACCAAGTGGTAGGTTTCATTATGATGCGGATGAGAATTGGGGAGTTTTTCCTAGCCCTGGTGTCATGGACTTGGAATCCATTGCTGTACACGGAATTGGGCACCTTCTTGGCCTTCACTACAGCTCAGAAAGAGATGTCGTAATGCACTCATGCCTTTCTTCCGGAGCTGAGAAGAGGACACTGCATTATGACGATACTCGGGGCATAAATGAGTTGTATGGTTATTATTAGTGAAGGAACTTGAAGTATGCATTTGTAAAATATTATGTAACAAATAAAGGATGCTGGCTTCTCCTCGCTACGATAGCTTATAAAGCAGTAGCTATGGAGCCCTACCTGCATGCTGCTCTTATAACAAGAGGGGTAGAAGTGCATATAAGACCTGCAGCTTCATTAGAAGAGATGGTCAACTTGTGCTAAAAGAACCCATGTGTATTTTGTTGGGTTTTCCTTTATATTGTGAAAGCTCCCTTTCTCCATCTTTTTCTCTTCCTGCCAATGCATGGCACAAACCCCATGTGGTTACCGAGATAGGATCACAGTCAATTAAGATTAAACTCTCCTAAATGTCAACATGTGTCCTTAACCCTTATTAATTATGGTTAAGATTTACTAACCTTTGGAGTTCAACAATATAATCTTAATTTTTAGAAAACAATGACTCTCAATCATCTCTAGTTTTAAAGACTTGGGTGATGAGTCTGGTTACTGACTGACAACCCTTAACTGTGGTTAAGATTCATCCACTCCTAAGGTTCACCTACCTATCCTTGGATATTTAGAAAAATTTATTTTAAAAAAATAACCCTAGGCAATGGATTTTCTCTAACAGATGTTCAAGTATTAAGTATTACACTGGGCTTTGTAACCTAACTCAGCTTGTCTTATGGACTAATTGCAACCGCTCGATCTGGGCTTGGGCTTTTAGATTTTATTCAGACCATTAGCTATACTCTCCTTTGCCAAGGCCTGATCCCAATTTTTTTTTTTTATAACAGCACACACAGAGCCGAACACAACACACACTCATATGCAGCCTCAAGCACTACTGAAACCTTTAATCAAACACATCCCTCGGAGAAAGGTGAGGTGGGAGTACTTAAGGAGAAGGACCCTACCATCGTTAGTTGATGTGGGATAAATGGGTGACTTGTTCTCACAACTCTTACACACACACACCATTCATTATGCTTGTTTTTTTTTGTTTTTTTTTTTATAACATTCACACACACAAACATCCGGACACACAACCCTCAATCTCTACTAAAGCCTTTAACCACACACATCTCTTGAAAAAGAGGGGTGAGGGGAAAAACATACATCTTGCTACCACTATTCTAGTTTATTCCAGGCCATACATTTCATCTGAATGTGTGTTATTAAATCCTTCTTTCACTATGTCAAAAGCATTTATTCCTTATGTACATGTTTTTATTGGCCTTTAATACTTGAATTAGGTGCTTTCAACTTACACCAAGTGTTTCATTCTTACTATTATGTATTTGATATTTTTTGCATATGTCCAAATCATTTGGTAGAGTTACTCTACATTGCGCTCATTTTTTATATGTGAATGACCTCTTGTATCTAACTAAAAAAAAAATTTGGACTTAGTTTGTTATTTTATTTGTCACCATTCAATTTTGTATTAATCATTATCCAATCAACATCCACTTCTTTGAGAGGGGTGGCAACAGTATGAGTATCATTCACAATAAACAATTCTCATATTATTTCTATTAAGTTAGGCTTCAAAGCCATGTTGAAATTTTAAGATATGTTGAGATTATTTTATCATCTCTCTACATCTCTAAAGAAGTTTTCTTCACTAGTGAAAGCAAAGAGACTAGAAAAAAACTATTATGAATGTGCATTGGTCGTGTTTATGCATTTTGGTTATGTTGATAGAATATTTGGTATTAGCTGATATAACTTTATATGTAATAGACATTAATTGAGACTAAATTGCATTTAAGTGATTAACATTTTGTGAAGTGTCTCACATAATATATTTTTAATGTTTGTAGGTAAAGTGACCTTCAATTCATTTCTCCCCAAGTCTTTTGTTGACCTAAGATCCTCATGTTGTTTATTGGTGAATTTCAAGATGAAGACTTTTGCACTCGAACGCGTTAATAGAGATGCAACACCATTTATCGATTCCTATAGTGTCATTGTAAATGAAGTCTATGATATCTATTCAGATTTGTATGAAGGAGAATGGACACTTGGAGATATTACACCTGAAAATATTATTACTTGGCCCAAACCTTTTACAAGGTTTCTTTGATTTTTCTCAAGGGGAATTTTACTTTTTCAATTCATTACTTGGTAATTTATTTCGCAACATTTTTAGATGTACATAACTAACAAGTTTGAACTTAAAGTTTACAATGATAGTTGAATGTTTGAAGTAATGATTAAGTTTTTAAAGTGCAGTGTGTTTATAGAATATTTGAAGTGATAGTTTGTGTTTCTTAATCTACTGTAGTGGGTGGGTGTTAAATTTATTGAAAAGTATTACAGGTGCAGGTATTGTTCGGTTGAAAAAATAAATATTTTTTTTCTAAATTATTTGAAAAAACCACTGTCAAAGACCGTTGTTTTTTTAAAAAAATTATTTACATAATCAATTAAATTATGACAAATAAACAATGGATATTGACCATGGTTTATTTGTACATAAACCACGGGTTTTGACCGTTGTTTTGACCGACTTTTTACCACTGTTTCAATCCATTGTTTACAAAAACCACTAGAAAAATCACAACGGTAAAGGCCACGATCAGAAACCGTAGTTTATAATCGAAAACCACGGATTTTGACCATGGTTTTTACCGACTTTTGGACGTAGTGAATAAAAATAAAAATAGAAAAACTATAATCTCTTATTATAGCTGTGAGACGAATGACAACACTATTTTGTGTTGTGACTCTTATTATTGTCAATTTTCAAAGATTCTCATATAATTTATAATCATATAATTACAGAAGATCCGACAAACTTTTTCACGTGGAGCTCTATCTCATATATAAACTCTTATCATCTTTCGTAAAGAACATCAGAGAATCTGAGACTATTTTCATAATTTTTGTTTTAAAAAAAAATAGTGTAGGGAAGCAAAAAACTCATGACACGTCGCGGCTTCTTCTTAAATCCCCCAACGTCCATCTCTCGAACCACCATCCCCATCCCTAACAGTAACGCTACAGGTCCTACAACCTGTCCTACTCCCTCTTTAATTGCATCACCATGAACTTGGTAATCCCCAAATAATGCAGCGACTCAGCAATCTGCAACGCAGTCACACCCTTATTAGTTCGTGCCTCAACATCGACCCCCTTCTTAACCAGCAATTCGAGCACGTTCTTGAGTGAGGAGTGATGAGTGTAGACATGGGTTGTTTTTATAGCGGTGAGAAGAATGAGAATTGAGAAGATGTATCTAGAGAATGGGCCCTACGAACTTAGATGTTGTGGCATAGACTTTTGTTACTTTCTTGACAGCTGAGCTGTTGTGTTGGAGTTAAGGATAAGGATTGAGATTAAAAAAAAAAAAGGATAAAGAAAGATGGCGGTGAGTGCAGAAGCTCTGAAAAGGATAAGGATTGAGGAGTTTAGACATGGGTTCATATTTAAGAGTGCAGAAGCTTTGAAAAGGCTTCGGTGACGTTTGGTTAGACTTCTCACAAAAGAAAAATACTTCCTCAAGAGTTACTTCGCCGGAAGTAACTCCTGAGGAAGTTTGAAAAAGTCATTTAGATGAGAGATTAGTGTTTGGCTTACACATCTGAAAAGTGAATCTCAAAAACCCCAAAATTAATTTTGTGTTTGTTTGCACTTACAAGAAATTTGAAAGATATTGTCAGTTCCCTTTTTTGCATGGTTCTTTGCCAAAATTACCCTCCCTTGGATAAAATCTTTAAATTGAATGAAATCCCTTTTAAAATAAATTAAATGGTTTTTTAGAAATATTTTTCATTTTTTTTGATTTTTTTTATAATTTTACCAAAATGTCCATGACTTTTGAAAATCACGCAAATACCCATAGAGTTCAAAACCATTAAAAATTTCAAAATGAGTTGCAAAATGTTAATTAATATTTTTATTTCCTAATTTTACCTTTTTTAAATATATTTTTTTGTATTTTAAAAAGCTTTTTATTAAAAAATACTTAACTTTTCAACAAATGACATTTACGTCCTTTGTCTTCAACCTCAGGCAAGAACGCTACTGGCAGGGTTTTGAAATCTGTTTCTTTTATTTTGCTTGGTTTTCTCCAAAAAAAAAAAAAGGGATTTATGCATAATCTATTTAAACCTTATCCAAAGGATTTCCAACCCATTTGAATCAACCAAAATCCAAACCGTGAACAATGGGAGAGTTTGGATAAAACCAAAACTCTCCCATTCTCCTCCATTTTCAGCCAATCCCCAAGGCCTTTGCCCCCAATCTAACTCATTTGAAATCCTATCAATACAACATTCAAAAAACGAATGAGAATGAGAAATTTTTAAGGAAAAAAAACTTTTGGAGAGAAGAATTGAGAAGAAAATATAGGGAAAAAATCTGGGAGAAGACAATACTATTCATCGTCTTCAACCTGCTGCAAGCATAGGAATTCTTTCGCAAAGAATGAAAAACTGTTGCAGAAAAAATAAAAAATTATGGGTTGCAAACCAACTGATTCTATGGTAGATACCGTAGATTAGATTAGGGAAAAGAGAGAGGAAAAGATGAAGAAATTACCGACGGAAGCAGCAGAGGGAAGGAAGATGAGGCTGACCATGAACGGTTAAGAAAAAAAAAAAACCTTCGTTCCCGCAAAACACCGTCAACTTCCCGCGGAAATTGTATCAACTTCCCACGGAAGTAACAAAGACCCTACTTTCCGGGGAAATTGAAATTTCGACTTTCACCGACTTCCACTTTTTCTGGAAGTGAAAATGATATTGGCAAACCAAACAAGGAAATATCCGACTTTTGACTTCCCCTAACCTAGAAGTCGTAAAAGTCACTAGGGAAGTCTAACCAAACGCCACCTTCGCTTCTGCTATTGAGAAATCAATAGCTATTGTTGATTGTCAATGTGTTGTGTGCGTGTGGTAGGTTGTATTTTGGAAGGATAACAACGAATAGAGCGGTGGTAAGTATTTAGCAAAGATAAGAATGAAGAAGAAATCGGTTACAATGAGGCGGTGACGGTTATTTTTGTTTCTTGTGTCTTTTGGAAGGGAATGGAAGAAGTAGGAAAAACAGAGGAAGTCGGCTCATGGCAATTAGGGGTAGTTAGGGAATAAAAATTCAACAAAAACATTTGGACAATAGTGAATTAAAATGAGAGGCTTATAGGTGTTGTGTGAACATGAGAGTGGGGCACATCGTTTATAGGTTGCCTGATATATGTGAATTTAAAAGAGGGTATTTATGGGCAAAAAGATCGACGAAAAATTTTGTACGCTAGCGAGCTTTACGCTCTTTTTATATAGGTTATAGATATAGAGATATGAAATTACATAAAGAAACACCTGGGGTGCCTTAATTCTTCCTAACCTCTTCAAATTTCAGGATATAGTTCAAAAGAATGCAAGTGTTATTTTTTCAAATTCAGTCGAATTTCAAGAAAGAAGTCAAATGAACATAACCCAAGAAAACTCCAAACTCATTTTAATCTCAAAGTAACAAAGATGAATATTTCCCTCACTAGTCTTTGCAATCCTACATTGTTTAATTATCTTGGTTACTTTGAGCATGTATCATTTATATGAAATTACCATAAAGAAACACCTGGGGTTCCTTAATTCTTCCTAACCTCTTCAAATTTCAGGATATAGTTCAAAAGAATACAAGTGCTAATTTTTTCAAATTCAGTCGAATTTCAAGAAAGAAGACAAATTAACATAACCCAGGAAAACTCCAATCTCATTTTTGTAGTTCTAATTAATCAGAAAATAATTAATGAATTTATATGTATCAATAAAAGTACTAAGGAAACTGAAACAAGAAATAATAAACTCAGTATTTGAACAGCAATCTGAAAATAGCAAATAAACAAGAAAGGAATAGCGAATCCGAACCCTGTGAATCACAGTTTCCTTAAGATGAATTTACTCTCTCTCGGTGCTCAAGGGTGATGAGTAATCATCTCCCAAGATTGAGAGGATTTCGGTTTTCAAGAGGCAACACTTCAATCTGCAGAACCCAATGAACTGACCAATGTTTGTACTCAAACAATTAACAATGCAGAAGAGAGAGAGAGAGAGATTTCAAAAATCCTAAATGCTGAAATGGAGGTCTATATTTATAGACTTCCTTGTGTCTATTCGAACAAAGGTGACTGTTTGGAAGTGACACATAAACGGAAAGAAAATAGGTTATTCCTTGATCTCTGATCTTGTTTCAGATATCAAGGACTACTCCATGCCCAAGGAGTACTAGAAATTTTTCTGTGTAGTGTGGACGACCCGCCCCCCAACACACTATGGCTAGCTACCATCAAGGGTGAGACTTAAAAGATAAATATTGGATAGTAAAAGGAGTTTGGTTTCAGGTCTTTTTTTTTTTCCGGTAGGTACCATCATTAGTCACACCCCGCTGGCCACTCTTATGCGAGAAGTCGTGAGATCCATTGCCACTGGGTGACGACTAGCAAGAGCTTCACTCCCCACTACTAACCGCTAACACCAACCATAGGTAAATGATTTCCAAAGCAAAAAATAGGTGACATCATGATATATCTAGGTTAGTAGTGTAGATTTTTGAACATTATGGTTCCGGAACAATGAAAGTCCAGAATTTGAATGTTCCAAACCTGGTTCATTATTTTTTTGTCATGGAACTTTTTAGTTGCAATTTTAGAATTTTAAAATTCGTTGATCTTTTGACATGGAACACTATTGGATGAAAAATAAAAATAAGGAATTATATAAATTAAAATAATTAATATTTCTTACAAAAATATGGTTGACCTTAATTAGAAGTTCTACGAGTGCAGAACTTAAAATGTTTGGACTTTTTTGGTGGAACTTGAAAGTGCAGATCTAGATTCAAAAGAGGCTGTGTTTCTCTTTCCTTGAACAACATTGATTGCAACAACAACGATATTCTTAGAAGTCATTGATGTTGTAGAAGATGTTCTTATTTTTCAACTGAAAGATGAGAGGTTGAGTGTCCCACCGGGCGTGCCAGAAATTTGTCAACACAAAATTTTGAGGACGAAATAATGGAGGATCAAATAATAATTTATTATTAAAAATGGTACACTCTCAATGAACTCTCTGATTAACAGTCAAATATTAAGAAAATTGGATAAAGAGAATAAGGGGCCGATGGGCATGTTCCTCGCTCTTGAAGAAGTTGTGTGAATCTCTTCTCTTTGGTAAGAACCGGGCTTTGACTTTGGTTTGATCTTCTTTGGAGATTGTAGTTGCTTTCTCCTTCCTTCCGTGCTTAGTGCATTACCGGCTAGAGAGGTGCTTTTCTCTTTGGAAGACTTGCTTTAGCTTTGACTTGATTCCTCTTTGGAGAGTTTTGAGTCTCTTCTTTGATCTTTTCTTCTCTTCTCGAATCCTTGTCTCTTCTTTGATTTCTCTCTTGAGGTCTTGTTTGATTGTCTGTGAATGATCTCTTTTCCTTGGCTTGAGAGTCTTATTTATAATCTCTTAAGATAGAGATCAAGTGGGTCTCACTTCATTAGTGGTTTTAAACCCATAAATGCTTTGATGTTGACGGACCGACCCATTTGGTGGGTTTATGGCTTCTTCATGGACGGACCCATTTTAGTAGGTGTGTGGCCCATTTAACTTTGACTTCAGATTTGCGGACTTTCTTCTTCGTGCCTAAAACCTGGGCCGTCGAAGACCCATTTGGACTTGATCTTGGATTTTGGGCTTTCTTCTTCGTGCTCAAATCCGGGCCGCGGGAGGTCTATTTCTTGTCATTGGGCCCAATTTAATTATGTAGAACCCTCGTGACAGTCTTAGGGATTATATTTCAACTTCATGGACATTTAGGGCCTTTTTTATAAAGTTGATAATTTTTAGGGTTCTACAAAGGGCTTTAATTAAGATATAACTTGTAAGACTCCGGATCTTCTCAGGTTATAATGGGTCTCAAAATAGCTAGGAGATGACATTTGTCCACCTTTTTCGTTTTTTTTTTTTTTTTTTTTGCCATTGTTTAATTTGATCTGTTAGTGTTGACGTTAGCAACAACAAAAAGGTTGGCATATGTGTAGTTTCCGGGTTATAACTGGTCTAAAAGGTCATGGGTGAAATACCTTTGAGACAATCGTTCAGAGGGCCGATTATAACCCGAGATAATCCGGAGTCAACTTGTAATCTACTATGGGCAGATATAAGTAGGGAATTATTTTCATTTATTTGCTGTGGATATCATTTACCTACGTTAGTGGGTTAGTAATTAGCTGGGATTGGAGCTCTTGCGACTCATACCCCCAGACCTTCCTCAACAACCTCCTTCAACAGAGAGGCCACATCCCACCACTGGTGCAAGAGGCGGGGTGTAAATTGCCAATTCTCAGTACATATCATCTAATCATTTTTGTCATTCCTATGAGACCCACCTCCAAAAGTAATCTATTGGGGTTTTTAGCTTATAATCATTTCATCGATCTTCTGGCATTTAGATTTGACAACCCTAACTCAGATGGACCAACCAATATACCTATAATATATGTGCACCGTTTGCACACATAAAACAGATTTGGGGAGCAACGCTTGGCCCATTGGTCGAGTGTGCCTGATGCCACTCTCTCGGGATCAAGTCTTGGGAGGGTGTGATGTTGGAAAATGCACTCCACCACTACTTTTTTTCACTAACCTTGCTAACTTGTGTTGCGGCCTAAGGGTATATTGATTAACCACCACACCCCAAAAAAATAATAATAAATAAATAAAAGTGAAGTTAGAAAATGCACCCCACCACTAACCTTGAAAAAATACTAACCTTGCAAAATGAGGCTACGGCCCGATTGTAAATGGATCACCAAAAAAAAAAGTGAAGTTACCTTTCTGATTTGAGTTTTACACAGAAACCATTGTTTGTTACTTTGTTTTGATTGTACGGTACCCTTATGCTATTTTAAGAAAAGGATTAGAAGGAGGATGGTGATTGGGTGCATGCGCTAGATAGCACCTGATTTTGGGCCGTTGGATTCTCGATCAGACGGCCCATGGCTCAATCACTATCCTTAAGAGAATTGGAACATTTACTAATTTATCCCAAATTTCATATCTTTTGTATTGAATGCTAAGATCCCAACAAAATCTCTTTTCCCAAATTCAAATAGGCCACACATTTAATAACTTTCCAAGTATGTCAGTAAGCAACTAAGCATCCTTATCTCATTTTCACGTTTAATAACTTTCCAAGTATGTCCATAAGAATCCTTATCTGATTTATCTGGCAGATGCCCAAGTGTCACACTCGGGCAAGCCTCTTTAGTGGACGCAGTGGACGCGTGTAAAGATCTGTCTACTAAGAGGTGATAGCATGCATGTAGCATGTTCCATTGGGTGGTACATGCACACCTCCCCTAGCTTGCAAATGTGTCTTTTTTTGACATCAAATACTTTGTTTAAGATTCACATACCCTTGGTGGTAATAATTTAACATATTTAAGAAAAAAATATTTTTAAAAAATTAACTACATGGATGACTGTATCATAACTCAGGCTAATTTTTTTCAAAAACTATGGTTACCCTAGGTGTCCCGAAATTTTAACCACAGATACTTGAAGTCAAGCGTGACGCATGGCGAGCTAGGGAGGTGTGCGTGCACTACAGCATATGCATGCTATCACCTCCTTAATGATATACCTTGCACACGTAAGTTGAAGAGGCTTGGCCGAGTGTGATACTTGGGCATCTGCCAAAGAAAATCCATTGCACCTTTAAAACACTTTAAGCACTAATTTATTAAATAACTCAACAGCCATATTAGTGTTCTATAAATAGGCCTCCAATTGATGATGTTAGAGCCAAGGTCTTATCTATGGATTCAGGGGTGGTGTCTCTAGTGCTACTGTTAGCGTGTTCTCTCATTGTGAGCTACATTAATGGCGTTGAAGGAGGGAGAAGGCTATCTAGAAAAGAAGATATGGAGTTTGAGAGGCAACTTAAGCTTCTGAACAAGCCCGCAGTCATGAGCATTAAGGTCATACGTTTATTCTTTCTTTCCATTTAGTCAGTGGATATGATAGCATCAGCATGATACTGGTAGTTTTCTATTTACCAATAATTCAAAATGATGGGTTTTGACAATTACAGACAGAATATGGAGATATCTATGACTGTGTAGATTTCTACAAACAACCTGCTTTTGATCACCCCCTATTGAAGAACCATACCTTCGAGGTTTGTTTCTCTCTCTCTGTCTCTCATTTGAGCAAGTAAGTTGGACTCTAATACCCGATCTCATGGTTACAGACAAGTCCCAGTTCTTTTCCGAAAGGGATGAAAAATGGGGCTTCATCAGGGGCTAAATCCTTAAACATTGGGCTTAAGGGAGGAGGTTGCCCGTCTGGAACAGTCCCCATTAGAAGGACCACCAAAGATGATCTAATAAGAGCCAAATCATTTTCAGAAAAATATGTTGGAAATATGGGTATCCTCACAAAAGAGAGACCTGGGCATCATGTAAGTATTCTTTGAGCAAATTGCAAATATAAACATTCCTTTGTCTATACTTGTTCGGTAAGTGATTGACAAAATAATTTTATTGCTCAGTATGATTATCTTGGATCGAATGAGGGTAAAAGCAATAAGTTTTATGGAGTTGGAGGAGTGCTCAGTGTATATAATCCAAGTGTTTTAGGCTTCCAACTTAGTTCTGCTCATGTGAGGATTCGAACTGAATTCGAAAGTATAAGAGTTGGATGGATGGTAACTCTCTTATCCTGTCTCATTTATAAATGCAATATCACTATTGTATCTATTTTGTTATGTTTTGATCCTACCTATTTTATCTATATCTCCTTCTTTTAATTTCTTAATTGTTTGAACCCCAGTGAATTGCTAACCAATTAACCAGGGATCTCCTCAAATTCAATCCCTTTATAATCATTATTTTCAACAAATTTCTAAAATTATTTTCTACTTGTTATTGTTTTGAAGAATTTTAGTATATAACTGCTAGAAATTACAAAGATTACATGTATGTTTGCGATCATCCTTCTTTTGCATGCATTTACACGCGCATGTAAGTGCAACGGAATAAAAGAAGAAGAACTACATACCTTTCCATCACACCCAACGACATAACAACACAAACACGTATATTTCTTGTGTATGCTTGTGGTAGTTGTCTTGGAATTTGAAGTACTAAAAGAAAAAAATAATCAGACTTCGATGTAGGTTAATTATGTGATATTTTTTGTTCGAAAAATCTTACCCGACGAATTGTTTTTACAATCGTAGCACACTTATTTTGTGGATTTTCTAAATTCTTAATAGGTAAATCCGACGTTATATGGAGACAATCTTACTCGACTATATACACAATGGGATGTAAGTTTCACTTGCATTGTTCGTGTCATTTCTTCTAATTGTTGGATTATACTAATTACATCTTGATTTCTTTTTTTGGATCAATAGGCAGGTGAAGCAGGTTGTTACAATACTCGATGCCCAGGGTTTGTAGTAGTTAGCTCTGAGATACCTATCGATCTTGCTTTTCAAAAAACTTCAGTGTCTGGAGGAGAGCAAATAGAAATGGATTTCCTTATTTACAAGGTGAAACTAAATTCATTTCTCCTTTATTTCATACATATATATGGCGAATTTTAGCATAATGAAATGAAATGCTGGTTAGGCGAAAACTAATCTATGATTTGTTACTAGGATGAAATAATCGTTTGTATGGTGCAGACTAGTACCAAAAAAGAAAAAAAGACATTATTACAGAACTTATTGACATTTTAAAACTTTGGAATTGGTTTTAGGTCTTAAATTACTTTTTGGTGAATTCAGCTAATATAACTCAGAAGCATGCATTATAACCTTAAAATCAATTATTTTTAAAACCTAAACAGAGTTGCAAAAGGTTTGAGATAAATCTAAGTGTTAATTATTCTCAAAGGATTTCCACTTTTCACAAAAAATCCTTCGATGAAAAGAATGGAAACTTACAAGTAGGGTTTTTTGTTGGGATATAACCTTTTTATCTTACAAGTAGTTTTTTTTCCTTCTTCAAATGTTCTTTTCCATGAAGTTTAATAGAAAATCGAGCTTGTAAATTTATTCTGATAATGTTAACTTCCTGAAATATGAATTTTAGCAAAATACGTGTTGGCAACCTAACTAAAACCCTCCTCCATCATCTGGGCTTGGAACTTGAATTCCAGCATAGAGCATGACATTGTGGAATCTAACACAAAAACTAATTTTATTTCAAGCTTGTGTTTTATTATTGTTCTTACATTTTATCTTTTCTTTCTTATGATAGGATGAAAAGAATGGAAACTGGTGGTTAAATTTAGGGAAACTTAGCACCCCAATCGGATATTGGCCGAAAAGCATATTCAACAACTTAGCTTGCTTTGGTGATTATGTTTCATGGGGGGGAGAGGTGGTGAGTCCTCCGGACCTACCCAGTCCTCCAATGGGTGCTGGCCTTGTACCTGTGGATGACCCTAGATATGCAGCTTACTGTAGACAAATTATAGTAGTCAATGAAGCCCACCAGAGTGTCCACGTTGATGACACTAAAATGTATGGAGATGTGCCTGTTGACTACTACGATATTAATGATGCTGGGGTTAAAGGAGATTATTGGGGACACTATCTCATGTATGGGGGCCCGGGTGGATTTAAGGGAGATTGATATCCACCCAAGTTTCAAGAAAGCTAAGCTTCCATGAATATTCATGGTCTTAATAATTATATGAATAAATAATCAAAGTTAGATTCTTGTTAATTTCTCTCTCTTTTTTGCAATCAGCGGTCTTCTTTGCTCAACTGATTAACATAAGGTGACATCATATATCTAGATTGGAGAAGAGATTAATAAGTGATTGGCTCATTCATGAAACTGCCTATGCTATATTAGTAGATTAATTGAGATTTGAGACTGTACAAGAGAGCCCATGAGTAATGATGAGGCCAAGAGCTGAAGCTTAACATGATAGCGACATAGGGAACTAGGGAAGCCGATAGCTACTCCGTGGAATATTTAAGTCAGTCAATTGGCTATTCTTAGCCAGATATCACTCCAATTGAACTATCCTACTTATGGCTATTTATAGATTTATTTTAAGAGGGAACTGGTTTGCGCTTTAAATCATGAGTCAGGATGCAAGTTAGCTTAAGCCTGACTAGAACATTAAAAGCGAGGCCCAGTGGCTAGTGCAGACAATTTGAAGAAAAAATTTAAAAAGGTGGTGAAGAAACTTCTTGAATGCAACTATAGATAGGTACATTCTCACTTCTCTGATCTTGTTTCAGAGATCAAGGACTACTCCATGCCCATGGAGTACTAGAAATTGTTCTGTGTAGCGTGAACCCCCCCCCCCCCCCCCAAAACCATGGACTACTAGAAATTATTCTGTGTAGCGTGAACGACCCGCCCCCCACCCCCACAACACACAATATGGCTAGCTACCATCAAGGGTGAGCCTTAAAAGATAAATATTGGATAGTTCAAGGAGTTTGGTTTCAGTTCTTTTTTTTTCAGTAGGTGCCATCATTAGCCACACCCCGTTGGCCACTCTTATGCGAGAAGTCGTGAGATCCATTGCCACTGGGTGACAACTAGCAAGAGCTTCATTTCCCACTACTAACCACTAACACCAACCATAGGTAAATGATTTCCAAAGCCAAAAATAGATGACATCGTGATATATCTAGGTTAGTAGTGTAGATTTTGAACATTATGGTTCCGGAACAATGAAAGTCCAGAATTTGAATGTTCCAAACCTATTAAGTTCATTATTTTTTTGACGTGGAAATTTTTAGTTGCAATTTCAAAATTTTAAAATTCGTTGATCTTTTGACATGGAACATTGTTGGATGAAAAATAAAAATAAGGAATTATATAAATTAATAATATTTTCTTACAAAAATATGGTTAACCTTAATTAGAAGTTCTACGAGTGCAGAACTTAAAATGTTTGGACTTTTTTGGTGGAACTTGAAAGTTCTATATTTGTAGAACTTTCGAACCCTATGGAACAATAAAGTTTTCATACACTAAGCAAAAGAACAAGCATGGGATAATGAAAGTTTTTAAATTTAAAAGTTGCACTTCAAAGTTCCACCAAAAGAATGGAAACTTAATATGGGAGTCTCCCTCATTCTTGTATCTATATCTTGTCTGTCAGCTTGCTGATCAATCGGAGACCAATATTTAGAGTTCAGTCCCATATTTTTCTCATAGGTATTTACCTTAATGAAAGGACTCAATCTCCCTTAATTCTTAAATATTTCTGAAAGGAGGAATGCTCAGCGTACTCTCACAATTCAAAAAATTTCCATATTTAAAGAATAAAACAAAACTTATTGTGAGCCCAGTTCTGGGCCCAACAAAAAGTGATTTATTTTATTATTTAAGATGAGTCATGAGGGTATGGAAATGAAAGTATTCTTAGCATTTTTTCGAAGGAGACTAACCAAATTTTCAACAGACCTTTTGCAGCGTCCCCCTTATAGCGAAATCATATTCTCGTTTTAGAGCCAAAACCCCCACAAGGTGGCTAGGATTTGGCATTCCCTAAAACACTCTTTGTTAAAGATTAAGGGTAGTGCCAATTTTGTCAACTCTTCTAAAAGCCAAATCAGGCCATATTTTGGTAAACCTACATCAAAACTGATTTGAGCATGCCCTAGGGGATGATTAAGGGTGGAGACAATTGGTGCTAACAATGTTCTTAAGCTAAAACACTTGCCCAAGGATTGGACCCTAGAGGGGAGGGGAGGGGAGGGGAGGGGAGGGGGGGGTGAATAGGGTCTATGGCAAATTAAAATTCTTCCTAATTCCTTACGCGAAATTTCAACTATATAAGTTAAAATGAATTAGAAGTGTAGCAATTCTATCAATAATGCAAAGCAATAAATAAAGAGTTAGAATTAGAGAGATGCAAACACAATTCGACACAAGATATTGTTCACGAGGTTCGGCAACCCTCCTATGTCCCCACCTCAAGCTATACTCGCTAGAGAATTCACCACGATTTATACCCAATCGTACAAACTTCTTCCGGGTGAAGTCCAAATATTTACAATCCTTTTCCGAGTAGGATCACACCTTTACAAAGCTCCCCGCTTCAAGGACAAGACTCCCATAGATGTCTTGATTTCAACACACTTTGGATAAGTGTTTTACAATCTTGAAATGCTCATAGAATGAGCTGATAGATTACAATATGATCCTCTATGAATCCCTCAAAGATAGGAGTTGAATAGCTCAAGAACCCGCTTTTGGCATTTTTAAGGTAAACTCAATAGATTTGGAAATCTAAGCTTTGGAGTGATTGAATGAGTGATTGGAGTTCTTAATTTCATTCAGTAATCATCTCAATTTATAGTCATTGCAAAGATATAACCGCTAGAGAGGCATTGGGAAAATATGATGGTTGAAAAACTAGTTGTTGGAGTTGTTTCCCGCAAGCGGTCGTCGACGAGTGCTCAAGAACACTGCTCACTCGTCGACGAGTCAATTGGTAAAAACAGAGCAATAGCTTCTACTACTTCACTCATAGACGAGTGCAAGATACTCAGACCCACCCGTCGACGAGTCCTCTGATTTTTCTCAGAAAACCCATCTTTGCTTAACCAATATAATAGACATGATTTTCTTACTTTTATACCTTATCTTTAACAAGATATTTATCATGTTTTAGGTCATTAGATTGATATTCAATTGGGTCTTAAGGCACCTATGATCAATCTAAGTATTGAGCAATTCAAACAACCAATTTTGAGGATTTCTTACATAAATCTAAATAAACAATAAAACCTTCTAGAGTCTTCAATCTTCATTCTTCATCTTGAATGGATTTGACTTTGAGCGCATGATCAATCTTCATTCTTCTTCAATTATCCGACATGGACTTTGGATTGGTCTTCAAGACTTCAATTGTGATCCAACGTGATCCAATGACTTGGCTTTGACTTGATTTGAATCTTCTTAATAGATGGAGCTTTTTTCATGTTTTTTCCTTGAATAGCTTGCTAATGCTCTTAGTGAATTGATTTTCATATAAACTCAAAGATACATTAGTAACATAAAACATCATTACATTATTGGGTTATCATCAAAACCAATATGAAGTCCTTAGGTAAAAACCTATAGGCTAACAATCTCCCCCTTTTTGAAGATGACATAATAATGGAATGGAATGGGAATAAGCTCCCCCTCATTAAATAAATTCAATATAGATTTTGAGGTTAACTCCCCCTAAATATATGCATTAATATTTTTAAGATTTGATTTCAATTCTTTTGCATGTAGTTTAGATGAACTATTCATTAGCTCATAATACCATTTATTTGATTCATTTGAATAAGTCATTTCAAGCATTTTTCGACCAATTTGAATTTGTCTTTTATGAGCTTAAACATACCAATTTTATAGCCTCATAATACCAATTAAAATTTCCAATTAAAATTGTAGACTTATAATACCACTTAAAGTTAGGGGTTTATGAATTATCATTCCATTATCATATTTCTCCCCCTGACATCATCAAAAAGCATAAATAATCAAAGCATTCATTACATGATACCAATATATATAATTTTCAATCAAGTCATAAAAATCATCAATCAGTGAACAAAAATGTTTTAAATATTGAGCTTGTTAGGTAGTAGCTCTGTAATATCCAGTGTACATACCAAAGTCTTACGGCACCACTCAATTGAACATTGTACCATGAAACATATCAATCATTCACCATTCAAAGCATATCATACTATTTCAAACATTTCAAAGATTACAAAGATTAACAAGCATAACATCCAATTCAAATATCACATACATGGCAATAATCATATCCTATATAAATTACATATCATAGCATCTATCATTCAATCAAAACATCATTTTTCTCAAGCATAGAGATATATCAAAACAATATATATATTATCAAGTATATCATACATTAAAGCAATATATCAAGATATCATATTCATGTCAAGCATTCCACATATATAAAACATTAATCATTTATCAACCATATACACATACAAGCAATCACATATCATAACATCCAAAGTGTATTCAATCAAAGAGTTTTATTAATTTTGAATCAAAGCTCATGGAGCCTTCTTTTGTACCCAAACCATTTTGGATCCTACAAGACTTTTTCCCTTAGGTACTCAAACTTGTCTTACCCTTTTCTTTCTAATATAAGAATAATAAGTACTTGAAGAGCTAGAGGTAAAGAAGTTTTGATAATCTTTTTGTTTGATTTTTACATTATAGCAAAGACCGGCTTTACCAAAATACATATTTGATTTTCTAGTATTGTATGTAGGATCTTTTTACCATTTGTAAATTGAGTGATAATTTTTGACAAATCATTAATCTTAGCATTCAATTTATCACATTCATTGCATTCAATGGTTGATACTATAGACATAAAAATGATTTCATTTTCTTCAAGCAAAACATCATTCTTATTTCATTTTCACTTGAGATACATGAATTTTCCTTTTTAAGCTGCTCATTTTCCTCTTTTAAGCTCTTATTTTAATTTTGTAGGAACTCATTTTTATTTGAAAGTGAGGAATTTTTCTTTTTAACCTTTTTATTTTTTGATGCTAAATTTTTGCATTCATCATATAGTTCATCAAAAGGATCTCTTGATTCTTCAAATAAAAGAGATTCATCTTGGGAAGAGTTTATCTCATCCTCATGTGTCATGAGGCATAAGTTGGCTTCTTCACCATCACTTGAGCTTGCATCGGATTCACTTGAATTGTCCCATATAGCCTTCATAGCCTTTCTCTTGAGTAGGGGACACTCTGGCTTGATATGTCCAGAAATTTTGCACTTGTAGCACACGATGCCTTCTTCTTGCTCAATTTCTCTTTCATGACCTCTTTGGGAAATTCTTTCATGAAAGCTTTTTTCTTGAGATTTTTCTTTTGTTTCAAGAACTTTCTAAGCTTTCTTGGTATCTTCTCAATCTCCTCTTCTTCTTCACTTTCACTTGAGCTCATTTGAGAAGACTTCAAAGCATGACCCAATTTTGGTGTAGGCTCTTCTTCTTGGATTTCTTGATTCCTCATGATTACCTCAAGGGTCATTAAAGATCCAAGTAGCTCGCTTTCTAAGATCTTTTGCTTCTTGGATGGCCGTCACATTTGGAGCTCATTCTTTTGATAGAGATCGGAGGATCTTCCTTACATTTTCTGCATTTTAATAGACTTTACAAAGAGATTTTAAGTCATTAATAATGTTAGTAAATCTAGAAAACATACTGGAAATGAGTATGAGCACGGGATTTCACTCTCTCGGAAAGAATATCTCACGGGAAATTGAGACTCGCCACTTATTAATTCAGAAGGGATAAGTCCCTGGAAAATGTTGGATAAGGCTTGGTCCGCAATTAGGGATCGGGGTAAAAGGTTCGGTTAAGTTCGGGGAAGGGGTTAGGCACCCCGACACTTCCACACATGGTGGTTCCCTACTTGCTAGGTTTAAGCCAAAATTTAAGATCAATGTTAATCGAATGCCTTTAGTGTTTAAGTTAATACTAACCGGAAGAAAGTAAAAGCTAATTAGGATCGGGCCCGTGTTGGGCTGCTTACGTACTCATATTGGGGTGAGATCAGACCGAGCGTAGTTCTAGCACTTGAGCCCGTGCTAAGGCGAGGGGGCGTGTGTGTGTGCACCAAAAGGCGGCTAATGGACCTAATCCGGTAGATTAGGGTTTTACTTGCGAGGTAGGTCAATGTGCAAAGGGGTAGGCCCGGTAGGTCGAGGGGTAGTCCGGTAGACTAGGGTGAGGCCCAGTAGGCCGAGGGTGAGGCCCGGTAGGCCTAGGGTGAAGCCCAAATGCAAAGGAGTGTTAACCGAGGGTTAGGGTTGCTAACCGAGGTTAAGAGGGTGTTAACCGTGGATAAGGTTGCTAACCAAGGTTAAAAAGTCCTTGATAACGATTTTTTGGTCTTTTGTATTTTTATGGATTTTTAGGGATTTTTTCATATTTTTTTGTGGGGTTAAGTGGTGCTTAACCATGGTTAAAAGTTAACCGGGGGCCGTTTTAACCATGGTTAAGGGTCATGGTTAGTCAAAAGTGGGCCCAAAGGGTATGGCAGGGCCTAGAATGGCCTCCTACCAGGTTTGGGCCCTGCACAAAGCCCGAAATCAGAAAATTTCAGAATGGAGGTAATCGGATTACCTCCATTTCTGTAATTTTTTAACCAGGGTTTGTAGGGTTCTAACTACGGTTAGGGACCTCCCTTGGGTAAAGTAAAGGCATGGGAAAATAGCCTGGAGTGCCATCTTTCCAATGGATCAGGTCTCGGCCTCTGAATAGGCCAAGTGTGGGCCCCACAGGGGCCCAAAGTTTGTAAAAACAAACACTGTAAGGTCGGCAGTTGAACTGCCGACACCTTGAACAGGTTTTAACCTAAGTTCAGGGCACTGGTAACTGGGGTTAACCCCTGAGTTAACCCCTCAAATTTTGCAGGGAGGTAGCCTGAAGCAAGGGTTTTCTAACAAGCTACTGCTGGGTCCCAGGGGACTTAGCATGTGGGCCCCACAGGGGCCCGAAGTCAGTGCAAAAATAAGCTCAAGTGTCGGTAAACCGAATGGGAATAGAGGGTTTTTAGGCTAATTTCAGAGGGTCGGTAATGTGATTACCGACCACTAGCAGTTTCAGCAAAAAAACAGTTTTTCTCCACTGTTGGCTATACAAGCAAGGGTCTAGGGGTTTCCTCATTGTCTGAGGGACCCCCAGACCCTATATAGAGTGTCCAAGCATAGTAGGAAGGGTGTCTAACCCGGGAATACCTCAAGGGATCCTCCCCACATCCATGGGAGGGATAGGGGGGTCCTATCCTTGGTTAGGAAGCCACTGAGTACTAGCAAAAAGTGAAATGGACCTCCTGGAATAGGACTAGGGGGTCCTTACAGTGCTTTGAACCGAAACAATGCAAGAGAGGTGCTGCTACTCTTACAATGGATGTAGGTGGCCGAGACAAGTGGTGGTGCTATAGAGGCTGCTGGCAGGTTGTGTAGGACTTGGTAGGGACTAGAGACGAAGGTCCACGCAGGGGGTGGAGCTCAGGTGAGGCTGAGTTTCGGTTTTTACAGGGTTTGGACGTGAAAAATGGGGGTGGGAAATGCATGGGGGAGGTTCGGTATTTATAGAAGAGGAGGGAGGAACCCCCAAGGGCAGTTCGGGCATTAAACCGGCCAGGGGTGAGTCATGGTGGAGGTCCCAAGTGGCTCAGGTGGGTTGCAGGGAGCCTGCACACGCTAATTCTGCAAATCCAGGAATGGCGGTAATCGAATTACCTTCATTCCCAAATCAGGCTAATTTGGAATGTAGGTAATTCAATTACCGACATTATGTCAAATGTTTCTAATTCGGGTCAGGCCCAATCTCACTTGGGCCAAAAGGGTTGTGGGCACCTACTTCAGGTATTTCCCTCCCATTCTCGGTTTGGGGGTTATAGGTCCCACCCATGTGATCCTCATGGGTTGAGGTGGGCAGTGTGGGTCCTAAAGGCTATGGGCTTTAAGGTTTTGTGCTTTTGGGACTTTTAAATGGGCCTTGAGCCCATAGGGCTTTTCCTAGGGCTTGGGCTAGGGTTTGGTCTAGGACTAGGTCTTAGGACTTTTCTAGGGTTTGTCTTAGGGTTCGTCTTAGGTTTTGAGTATCGAGATGCTAATGGGCCGTGAGCCCACAAGGATTTACCTAGTTTTTCAGGGTCTAAGGTTCACCTAGGGCTTGCCTAGGGTTCTATTAGGGTAATGGGCCTTGAGCCCAAGGCTTAGGTCCTAGGGTAATGGGCCTTGTCCCAGGGTTGTCCTAGGGGTTTAGGGTTTGGATTAGGTGTAAAAATTGGGTGCTTACAATGAGTTCATTTTCTATATTTTAAACATTTCATATTTATGGACCAATATGTTAATTTTCTCTTCTTTTACTTGATTAGTCTCTTTATAGGTAATTTGAAGTTTATCCCAAATTTTCTTAGTGGAGTCACAAGCTGAGACTCTATTAAATTCTTGTGCACTCAATGCACAATATAAATTATTTTTTGTCTTGGCATTGATTTGCACAAGCTTGATGTCGGCTTGTGTCCATTCATCCTCATCATTTGGAATTTGAATACCATTAATATTTTTGGTGGGGATATGGGGACCATTTACTATTACTTGCCAACATTGATAATCAAGAGCTTGAATTAATTACATCATTCTCACTTTCCAATAGTTATAGTTTTTGTAGAGACCTGAATCTTTTTATGCTTTTTATGCAAGTATTAGGGGTATAATAGTCTTTATGATGTTTTAATGCTTACGTATTTATATCTAATTAGTGTGGTGTGATCACGGCTTAATCCAAGTTGTATGGAGAGGGATGCCTTAACATACCCTCAACTAGGAAGCTCTAGTTGTCTCACTGCTTATTGGAATCGAGTGATTCTTAAACCATTAGAAAGGTATTGGAACTCTCTTCAAGGTTCAAGTTTAATGTTTTTCCAGATTTTGAGTCTAAGCTAAGTCAAAAGTAGGTTTTCCGATGTTTTGTCTACTGAAATTGCAGACCAGTCAGATTTAGAGCCCTTTTAGACCATTAAAAACTCAAAATTAGGATTTTTATAAAACACAAAAGTTGTTCCTCTTTGAAATAAAAGTCCAACGCAAGTTGAATCGTCAACATCCGATGAGCGAGTCAAAAGTTATGGTTAAAATACCAAAGTGAGGTAAAAATCAGTCGGAATCCAGGGGGGTTGTGATCTATCGCAAACCAAGTGTGATCGATCGCAAAATAGTGCGATCTATCGCAAATTTCTGCCATCGATCGCATTTAGGTGAGCTCTTTTGAGTATCTTTTGAGTCTAAGTGCGATAGATCGCATTCGCGCCCAGATTTCTTTAAAATAGCATTTTTTTTTTTTTTTGGTTTTTAACCCTTGGGGCTATAAATAGAGGTCCTATTTCAAGGTTTTTAGGGTTCTAAAACAATTCTAACCTAATTTGGCAAAGGAGAAGAGGAAACCTAGGGTTTTGATGGTGAAATTTCTTGGAGTAGAAGGAGATAGCTTGGAAATTGTAAGGAGAGCTTGAAGATCTTCCTCAAAGCTTCTTAGGAGAGATTTGGATCCAAGAGAAGGGTCTCTAAGGTCGATATCCTTTCTAATCTAACTTTAGTAAATGTTTTGCATGTTTAAATAAGAATGTTTATGGCTTATCAAGGGTATTACATGATTATGCAAAGATAAGTAGGTAATAAGCATGAATGATAGATTTTACTCTTGAAATGAGGGTTTTGCTTGTGCTACAAGCTTCATTATGTATGAATGGTCTATTTCTCCCCTAATCTAAACCTTGTATTAATATGTTTATTGATTAAGCGTGATAAACGATGAATTTGAATGAGATATTGCATGTTTAAGTAAGAATATAGCTGGATTTCTGTGTTAGAAGCTTAAATTGGATTATGGTTTATGGGTTATGGATGTATGAAAATGATGGTGGATGTGCTAAAATGATAAAGGGATGGATTATGGATGCATGGAGTGGGGTTGAGCTTGAATTGGATGCTCATGGATTATGTGAATGACTATTGTATGATGGAAAAATAGGAAGGGCAATGCACACATAATAAATACACTTAATGTATTTGTTTAATGCTTGAGAGTGTTTTTAATGTTAATATGATGTTATTGAGAATTGAGAAACTAAGCTAAGGAGATATTATGGTCTATCATGCTAAATTATGTGTTATTTATATAACATGGGGGTTTTGCATGTGTTATAAATTCTATGGAAATGAATGTGAAATTTTATCTATAATATGTGGGTTTTATTTGTGATGCAAATTCTATTAAGTATGATTCTACTATTATGATGTTCTATGAATGAGGGAATGAGATAGGGTTTACTATTTATTAAGCTGGTTAAGAAAATCGCGAAATCATGATAAGGTATTGTTTGTTATGACTATGTAAATTATGCCCTAAACTCTCGCATGCTAAATTATGCTCTATTTGTACTTGTGCGGTGATCAATAAATGGATAGGCCAAAGCCTAGAGGAAGTCCTCCAAGTCGGGAATTCTCTAACTAGGGAGATGCAATCTTGCGGAGTTTCTTGGCGGAAGACTGAAGTCTAGGCGATGACCGAGTTCGAATATTAATCACGAATGTTAAATTATGCCTATCTATATTGTATGGTGATTGATATTCGGGTAGGCCAAAGCTTAGAGGAAGGTCTTTCAAACCGAGAATTCTCTAACCATATGGTATGAGACAGTATGGTGGAGTTTCCATAGTGGAAGATTGGAAGCTAAGTAATGACCGAGCTCAGATGTTAATCACGACACTCAAGCATAAGTTCACATGTATGGTAGTTTACTTAAAAGTCTCATGGGTATATAAGCATGGCATGGGCATTACATGGGCATGGTCCGTATCCATTCCGAGCGGCATGTCAGTCAATTTATTGTATAGGCATGGTCCGTATCCATTCCGAGCGGCATGTCAGTTAAGTTATTGTATGGGCATGGTCCGTATCCATTCCAAGCGGCATGTTAGTCAAGTTATTGTATGGGCATGGTCCATATCCATTTCGAGCGGCATGTCGGTTAAGCTATTGTATGGGCATGGTCCGTATCAATTCCGAGCGGCATATCAGTCAAGTTATGGTATGGGTATGGTCTGTATCCATTTCGAGCGGCATATCATTTAAGTTATTGTATGGGCATGGTCCGTATCTATTCTGAGTGGTATGTCAGTTAAGTTATTGTATGTGCATGATCCGTATCCATTCCAAGTGGCATGTCAGTTAAGTTATTGTATGAGCATGGTCCGTATCCATTTCGTGCGGCAAGTCAATTAAGTTATTGTATGGGCATGGTCTTGGAAATGTGCCAAACATTATATGAGGGACATAAGATTTTTTTACTATCATTCTTTTTTAAATCTACAATCTTTACTAAATCAATTTAAAAGTATTATATTAAGTTAAAATTAAATTAGATTCTTCCTTCAAACATATCCGTGCATCGCACGGGTCTCTTACTAGTTTAATCTTAAAAATATATAACGGAATATAAGTAATATAACAGACAATAGCAAACCCTAGAAATCGAAAACTCTTTCAGATCATTGATATACCTTATCTATAGCATTCAAATTGAGATTTTGAGTATAATTTTTTCGAGATTGGCTGGGGCGGCTTTGGAGTCTTCTGATCTGCTTGCATATCTGGTTTTGCGATCGTTTCAACTTCAAAACTTTTCTTCCAGAATTAAGTGTCCCTGTGTCCCTTTTAACCCTTGTTTAACCATGATTAAGTTTAACTAAATTAGAATTAGTAATTTTGTTTTTTGTTTTTTATTTTAAGCATGGTTTGATTAAGGTTTGAAATTTCATCGAAATTTTGCAAAATTTTGGGTCAAATTTCATATTTCAAAGATTTCAGAATTTTAGCCGAAATCAGATTTTTTATTTTTAAATAAGCATTTTTCATTAAAATTCAGAAATTTTTACTGAAATTTCAAAAATTTATATATTAATTTTAACAATAAAATAATAATATTTATATAGATATAAAAATTTTTAATAAAATATTATTTTTTAACATATATATTAATAATATATATATAATTAATAAAATATTAATATTTCAGATTTCGAAATTTTGCAGAAACCCCGTAATTTTTCGAGATTTCGGTTCGGGTTGGCTAGCCGAAATCGTTGCAAATTTCAAAATTAAAAACCTTGGGTTAGATTGCTTATGGGATTAACCGCGATAGACGGTCAAAAAGGGGCCTAGACCAATGAGGTCCAGGTCAGCTTCTAAGCTGAAGCTGACCTTGGGTCCGTTTTCCATTTCCCAAAGTAGATTACTCGAAAGAACTGGCTCCATTAAAACAAGAGAATGAGATTGAAAAACATCAGGGGAGGTTTATCATAGCCGATTTGCAGTAAAGCTTCTACGGCTGAAAAGGGACACTTGGCCACCAAAATAAATTATCTCAGCAAAATTTGTGGTATGAATTGGATTTTGACATAATCTCTTAGGATAATTTTTTTAAATGGTGGTTCGGAACTTATATAGATCGTCACTGTATATAGTTTTTGGGCTTTAGGTTTATTCTTTCAGTTATAGCTTTCACTTCTTGACGTAATCCTAATAGCCAATGAATGCATTAATGATAGACTTAGAGCTAAGGATCCATGCATTTTGTGTAAGGGGGACATAGAGAAAGTTTATGACCACGTAAACTGGGAGTTCTTGGACTATGTGATGAAAAGAATGGGTTTCGATCTCAAGTGAAGACATTGTATTTGGTTGTGCATTTCTTATGTGACATTTTCCATCCTCATCGATGGGAGTCTTGTTGGACATATATGCCCTCGAAAGCCAATAAGAGACTTTTCTATGTTGATTAGACAAGCATCATATTCAGACAACCAATTATAAAGGGTATTTATATCAATTACTGTCTCATTTGATGATGACATAAAGTTCCATAGATAACATAGTAGGAAAATCATGCAAAGGTTGCGAGGAGATATAATTTTCCAGTTCCTTGTAAACCTAATATTGTTTGAAGCCTCTAGAGTACTAGTTGGGCGCCGTACTTCATCATGGCTTGCACATGTGTAGTTCTATAAGATAGTATGATGAATGTCATTCACAAAGAGTGTTGGCTCTTGACTAAGATGTGAGCATATCTAGCAAGTACATAATACTGAATGGGGTCACTAGTGGATACCCTATGGAATACACTGTCAGATTATATTAGGGTTATCTATGCGACAAATTGTCTTTAGACCTGAGAGGTTAACATCTTCTCAAACATCTCTCTATATGGCTTTGATGTGCCAATCAGCAATGTCCAATACACAGGACTAACTCCGGGTACGTTAGGTCATGTACACAATGTTTGGAGAAGTGTGTAAGCACTCAATAAGGAATCCATTACTCTTTAATTGGAGATAATGATATCAAGGTGATACTTGTTGAACTGAACTGTTAAATCCAGTACTGGTGTTTTTCGATAAAATGGTCTTTATCGAAGTTGATATTTTCAATATGGAAAAATATATATAAATATATATGTCAGTTCTTTTCTAATGTTTCTTCAAAAGTGTTTTTGAGGTTCAGTTCAATGAAAAAGTAATCATGAGAGAGAGTTTTATTCATAAGCTAAGGATTAGACAATGGAATTGTTCCAATCCCAAAAGCTTACAAGTGATATCGGAATGTGGAATGATTTATTTGTAAATATATTGTGAGATGGTACTTACAAGTAATTCTCTAATTTCTGGAGGTTGATCACATTGTGTTAATGGACATTATTGTGATTAGTGGAAGTCCATGGACTTAGATAACATTCTATGATCCTAATGGAGTTTTAGGAAAGTGTTTCCTAGTAACAATACTTCAATCAAAAGGTTAAGTACTTGGTCCCACAACTGGAAATAGGAGATCCCTTAGATCCCACACACTAGGACCTTTTTAAAGTTTTTAATTTAATTATTAATTAAATTAATTAATTTCTCTAAGTAATCATTATATGGTATAGTGAAGCTCTAAAAGGTAAAATCACATTAGATGTGATAAATCAAATGGGTAGGACCCATTGGGAATTTTTGATAAAGATCAAAAAGTGACCTAAGGGGTTTAGAACCCTAAGGGGCGTGTGGAGTGGAGCCCACCTAGGGTGGGATGCCCACTTCAAGGAGTAATCTGATTTTTAATTAGTTTCTAATAACTAAACTCCTTATTGGATAAGGTTAGTTAGTTAGTTAGTTAGTTAGTTACTAATTAAAGATTCTCTAATTGTTAGATATTCAATTAGTTAGTTGCTAATTCAAGATTTCTTATTGGATAAGGAGAAGATTAGTTACTAATGCATAAGGTTAGTTTCTTTTAAGATTAATCCTAATTGGATTGGGAGAATAATCATTAAGGAAACAATTGAGGAATCCTAATTGGATTAGGATAAGGTTGGGGATTACAATTCAAACAACCAAGATAGGAGTCTATTTAAAGGGTTGGACGCCCACCCTTATAATTAATTCTCCAGATTTTCTCCTCTCTCTCCTCTCCTCTAATCTCACGCCCACCTCTCTCCTCTCCTTGGAGGTGTACATCACACCCCTCCCCTCTTCTCTCTTGTCTTCTAGTTTGAATATCAAGAAGAAGAACCATTCTTGATTGATCAAGAAAGGATCTTTAATTCAAGATAGTAGAGCTGGAAATTTGGAAGGGTCATTAGCTTCCATTAGAGAAAGCTTTAAAGGAAAAAGAAAGTTCGTGTGGATCGCGAAGGAGACATGACACTTGTGAAGTTTTGCGAGTATTGTTCTAATTTTGCGAGTACTGTTCTAACATGGATTTGACTTAACAATTCCAAAGTCGCAAAGGTGATTGTTATTCCAACCTTCATTGAATAAAATCAATTAGAATCTTAATCAAATCTTGGGATTCAATGTATGGCCCCCAAGAACTGTTTTTCTAAAATTAAAAAGAGGCATACTTTCAATTCCGGCTGGTTATTTTCGAAGTTCAAGAGGTTTGAAACAAGGGGACCCTCTTTCCCCATTTATTTTCATCATGGTCTCAAAAGCTTTGAGCAGGATGTTGTCTCGTGTTGACGGAGTGCTATTTGAGGACCTTTTTCTAAGGAAAGAAATAATAAGGATTTTATACCTCCAATTTACCGATGACACTCTAATCTTTGGTAAAGCATCCCCTCAGGATCTAGGTTCTCTGAAGGGTCTTCTTCATTGCTTTGAAGTCGTTTCCGGGTTGCGAGTTAACATGTCAAAATCCGAAATAGTGGGCGTTGGGAAGATCTTAGACATAGACACCCTAGCAGAGAGCATCGGCTATAGGGTTGGGTTTCTCCCTTCGGTTTACCTAGGGGTTCCTCTCATAACTCATTTTAAATCTAAGGCAGTGTGGGCCCTAGTTCTTGAGTGGTTTGCTAAGAGATTGTCAGGGTAGCAGACATCATTTTTATCCAAAGGGGGGAAGTTAACTCTGATCCATAGTATTCTGAGCAGTCTGCCAACTTATTGCATGTCTACTATGGTCATGCCCCGATCGGTTGCGATGACCCTCGAACGATTGCAGAGAGATTTCATGTGGCATGGGAAAGGAGATCAAACTAAGTATCATTTAGTCGAGTGAAACTGATTTTTCGCCCAAAGAGGGATGGGGGCCTCAATTTGAAGTGTTTGTCTTCGGTCAATAAGGCTCTCCTAGGAAAATAAAGGTATGAGGATGAGAGAGAGAGAGAGTCTTTGGAGATCGATCATCACTGCCAAATACGGGGAGGGCACTGGTTGGGTTCCTAAGGAGGTGTCAAGGCCCCACGGGGTGGGGTTGTAGAAGGGGATCATGGCAGTAGCTCGCCTAATTGTTCATTTTTTTAAGTTCAAAGTTGGGATGGTTCTGAGTTCAGATTTCTGGAATAATGTGTGGAATGGGCCTTTGAGGCTATAGGAAGACTATGACACTATCTTTCGGTTAGCTTGAGATACGCTCAATAGTCGGGGACTATATTGATAGAGGCATCGGAGGGGCCGCGTGGTGCCCTGTTATGAGAAGAGGGTCGAATGACTGGGAAATTGCTGAGTATGGTAGGTTGCAAGAGCATTTGGGGTCTCTCCCTTCGATTTCTCAGGGTCTGGTTTGTAGAATTTGGTCTGGAGACAACAAATGTCATTTTTAAGTGAGATTTCTAGGTCAGCTACTGGAAACTGGTCATTTCGTCTCATTTCCTCATAGAGCTATGTGGAATCCAAGTGTTCCATCAAAAGTATCATTTAATTTGTTATATAGAATACGGTTTTGAACAAAATCCTCACATGTGATCACTTGAAGAGTTGATAGTGGAGGATGGCGAATCAATGCTTTATGTGCCTCAAAGCGGAAGAGTCGGTAGATCACATTCTCTTGCATTGCCTTTTAGCTCGTGAGATTTGGAGTTTATTTCTTTCCCGCTTGGGCATGACTTGGGTTTTTCCCTTATCATTTCACAACTTCTTATTTTGCTAGGGTCTGGTAAATGGGGATAGTTCTAGGTTAGTGTTGTGGAAGATTCTCCCAAGCGCCATAGCTTGATCGATCTAGAAAAAGAGGAATATGAGAGTTTTCGAGAATTCTCCCTCTTCTCTTCCCAGTATTTGTAATAGAACCAGGTCTATGGTAGTGGAGTAGGTTTCAACTAGGCAGGAAGGAGTGAGCTTAGACATGTTGTATGCCTGACGTGGTTTGGCGGTGGGGGTTCCTAGTCGGGGGTTAGCTTGGTGTAGTCTGTATTTTTTTGCACCTTGCTTTAGTTCATAACTTCATGGACTGTGCGTGCTTTGCTCCTTTGTACTTTAGTTGCTATTTTAGTAATATATTTTATCAATAAAAAAAATATATTAGATGAGTATACAGTTTTTGTGATAAAATTTCAATTCAGGTTCACGATTGCATTTTAAGTATATTGGATTTGCAAAAGTAAGAGTATCTAATGTATTTTTGGAAAACTGAGGGGGTTTATGTATATTTCATCAAACCTCATTAGTGTAAACTAGTGGGCAGCACGTGCAATGCATGCGAGAGAGAGAGAGAGAGAGAGAGAGAGAGAGGAAAGGGAGAGAGACTGAGAAGAGGGACCCTAGTGAGGTCATTTGAAAAAAAAATTAAGAAATATTTTGGGAATAGAAACTTGAGGGACATTTTGAATATTTCATATGAAAAAACTGTGAGGGATACCTTGGTTATAGAAATATGACATAGAGACATTTTGAGGCTAAAAAAACTTTAGGTACATTTTGAGTATAGCAAAGAAAGGGGTCAGGCAGGGCCTTGGCGAGATGTTCTTCTTTCGAAACGTTTTGCCAAGAGAGCAAGGAGTTCGATTACACCCTTGAGGTTGCCATGTGTCTCTTTTGATACCTCTTAACTATGGTTAAGATTCTCCCACCCCTAGGGTTCACCCACCAATCCTTGGTTTTTTTCTTTTAAATATGAATTTTTTTTAACCCTAGGAGTTAGTGAATTTTAACCAGGGTTTTAAAAAAATTAATATATTTTTTTTCTAAAAATCAAGAATAAGTGAGTGAACCCTAGGGGTTCCATGTGTCTCTTTTTAAACCCTGGTTAAAATTCACTAATTCCTAGGGTTATTTTTTTCATAAAAACCAAGGATAAGTAGGTGAACCCTAGAGGTGAGTGAATCTTAACCATGGTTAAGGAATATATAACTATAGAGGATTTCAAGTATAGATGAGTAAGAGCATTCCTAGCAGCCTCATCAAAATATCTAAAAAGTTATTTTGGTGAGCCAAAACACAAAAATTTGTAAAAAGGGGTCTCCAGCAACCTCTTCAAATTAACCATTTTTGTTTGGTGAGTGTACCAGTAACTTGGTGAGTACTGTACACTCACAAAACCAAATCTTCATCTCTCCTTTCCTTTTTGTGGTCCCACACAAATAATAAAATAATGTTTCTCTCTCCCTTCCTTTACTATGGTCCCTAGGGGTGCACATAGGTACAAGTCAAACCATGAACTGGATCGAACCGACCACCATGGTCTGGTTTGGTTTGGTTTTTTAAAAGGCACGGTTCGGTTATGGGTTCTATTTTACTTAAACCGATTTTATGCGGTTCGGTCCTGGTTTGTTCCAATTTGAAACCGAACCGAACCGAACCGAACCGAACCGAACCAAAAACTGAACCGAACTTAGAACCGAATGTAGAACCGCGAACCGAACCAAACTAAGAACCCTATATAGAGCCAAGAACCGAAAACCGTACGAGAACCGAACCGAACCGGTCCTGGGTCGTATAATTTTTTTTTTTTTTGGAACCTAACCCTAATATCCCTTCCGCCTCCACCTTCCTCTCTTTGTTCCGGCAGCCCCCACTGCTCCTCTCTTTGTTTCGGCGGCCCCCATCGTTGCTCTCTCTCTGCTCCATCGTCGGGAGAAAAGGTAAGCCCCTGCTCCTCTCTTTGTTACTTTTTTTTTTCTTCTTCTTTGATGTAAATCTGTATATTAGGTTTTTTATTTATGTAAATCAGCGAGAGGTTTTTTATTTTTATTTTAATAGCATCATCTATGTAAATCTGTGAGAGGATTTTTTATTGATGTAAATATGTATCAATTTTTGGCAATTTTTAAGGTCCCCCAATCATCTTCAGCATACCCATATCTTTCTTGCTTGAGAAACCCTAGATCCGTATATTGATGAGATTTGAGTTTTGGTTTTAGTACATTGAGAATGTGAACTATTGGATTTATCAAAATTAGAGCATATTATAAACCCGTAGGTAGAACCGAACCGAACCGAACCGAACCGAACCGAGGCTCTACAGTTCGGTCCTAGGTTGGTTTTTTTCCAAATCGAGGCTCTACGGTTCAGTTCTGGGTTGGTTTTTTTAGAACCGAGGTTCATCGGTTTGGTCCCAAAAATTCTCAGAACCGAATCGTGTGCAGCCCTAGTGGTCCCAGACAAAAAAAATAAAAAAATAAAATCTTGTTTCTCTCTCCTTTCTTTTTTTGGTTTTCCCACACAAATAAAAAATAATGTTTTTTTTTTTTTGGGTTTAATTGGTGAGGCTGCTGGGAGTGTTTCAAAAAAGTGCATAGTTAAAATAGAAAAAATGTGAGTTTTGGCTATTTTGGTGAGTAAAATTTGGTGAGGCTGCTAGGAATGTTCTAAGGGGTAGTATGAGAATTAAGCAAACAGTTACTAAAATCTATCTTATATAATAAGGGTAATTTGAGAATTTAGAAATTTAGTCTACGTTTTTAAAGGTATCATTTTCATTAATAGAGTAATCTCTACTATTATAATGAGATAAGCGAGGTTAAAAAGTTGGTTGATTTTTTTCTAATATTCCTAATGAGCCCTAATTTTCTGGTATCTTATAATTAGTAAGGATGAAAATTTTCTATTTTTCCCATTTTGTCCATAACTCCATATTTAAAAAAAAATTAAGATATTATGTTATCTAATTTTACATGAGAAAAGTTAGTAGGGGTATTGAAGTAATATTATTAACTACAACTAACAATAATCTCTCTATATCTCCACAATTCCCTTAAATCCTTATCCTTATATTCTCTCAAGATCCGGCATTGATCTCTTTCAACGAAGAGATACATCCTCACTACGTTGTAACTACTTTTCGAGACAAAAAGTAGGGACATGTGGTATGAGGTGATTTCAATTCACTACTCCATCTTTTTAAATTTAAATTTTAAAACGAAAATTTTTAAAATTCTCTCAATAGAGTCCCTCTTCCCACTCTCTCTCCCCTTACCCTCTCTTTCACGTGCATCGCACGTGCCGCCCACTAGTAATTAGATAGAAGTCAAAGGATATTCCTAGAATTAACATAAATATCAATCAACGTTTTGAACAGAGGAATCCTCTTTATATTAGTAGACAAATATTTTCCCTAAAATGATTTGAGAAGTAATTTTGATTTTTTTGTACTTTATCGCATGACATCAGTAGATCTGGTCAGGTCAACCGACGAAAGAGTGTAAGTGTTGATGGTTTGAAAAGTAACGATGTTTAATGTATTTTTTGCGAGTCAAATCTTCTACGGTGATTACTGGATTTGGCAAATCTGGTTATCACCTCTAGAGGTCGCCACATGTCTCCTTTGACACCCCTTAACCGTGGGTAAGGTTCACCCATCCCTAGGGTTCACCCACCCATTTTTGTTTTTTTTTTTTTAAATATTAATTTTTTAAAAAAATTAAAAAACTGTTTTTAGAGTCTTTTTAATATTAAAAAAAGTTTTTTTATTTTAAAAAAAGAATTAATATTAAAAAAATAAAAAAGGTAGATGAACCCTAGGGGTGGGTGAACCTTACCACGGTTAAGGGGTGTCAAAGGAGACACGTGGTGACCTCTAGGGGTGATAACCGGATTTGCCGGAGATGATTTGGCTCCATTTTTTGAAAACTGAGTGTCTCTGTATTTTCGTCGAACACATTTACTAAGCCTCAACTCGGCCTGATTGCCACCCATGTGTCCTAACCTCCTGTCCCTCCAATCGCACATTTCCCAGCTATCACTCATTCATCCGTCAATCTTCGTATGTTTTTCTGCGAAGCCCTTGTTCCTACAAGTGATCTCCTTTTACCTGAAAACCCTAAAAGCCCTAGCTCGTCGTGCGATGTAGGGAAAGAGAGAGAGAGAGCGACCGAGAAGGCCGCTGCGGCGGCGAAGAAATCTCCGGCCTTGCCAAAGGAAAGGAAGTTGACCCCAAAATCCAAACAACAGCTGGTTCCGTCGAGCAACGAGGAGGAAAACAGAGTTTCCAATCCGGAGGTTCCGTCGAACACTGCTGAAGAAAATAAGGACCAGGAAGAGAAGGAGTTAAACAAGAAGCGGAGGTTTTGATGCCAAATGCCCCGGAGGAAATCAAACAAGAGTCAGAGATTTTGATTACCAATGCTCCTGAAGTCAATGGGGTGTTGCCGAAAGATGGCGAGGAGAAAGTTGTAATAAGAGAAGAGGTTTCAGTGACTGCAGTGGTGGTGGAGGAAGAGAAGGTTTTAGAAGAAACAATTGAGGAGAAGAATCCGGACAGTGAAGATTCTCCCTTTGTGAATACCATGGATGTCGAGGAGGGAAACAATTTGGATGAGGAGAAGGACGATGACATGATTGGTGGAGAGAATGAAAATGAAGGAAACAATGAGAATGAGAATGATGGTGCTCATATGAATCTAGACCAAGGGAATAAAAGGGTTTTTTTTATTTTTATTATTTATTTCTTAATGTTTCTCTATCATTTTAAACTTATTTAATTATTGTCAATTTTATGTCTGTTCCTTTAACATATTATTATCTCTGAGTGCACACGAATATTGAGTACAATTGAAAATTTATGGGTGTGCATATAGATTAGAAATGGAGAAATTGAATGTAGCTTGAACATTTTCTAGAGGATGGAGGTTGAGGGCTTACAAAATAAGGATCTCATTTGATGAGATTTCTCTTATTTTGGATGGTATTGCGAATGAGCGTCTTGATTCAAGGTTTAGAGAAGGCAGTGATGAGATTTTGTGCAAGTTGGGCATAGAAAAAGCCTACAATCACGTTAATTGGGAGATCCTTCAGTATATTATGGGGAGGAAAGGCTTTGGTGATAAATGGAAAATACGGATGAAAACATGTTATAGGTTAGTCTCTTTTTTCATTATTGTCAATGGTTTCCCTACAGGTTTTTTAGGAGTTTGTGTGGGTCAAGGCAAGGGGGATCCTCTCTCCCCGTTTCTCTTTATCGTAGGTTCCAAGGCTCTCATCAGGCTCTTCTTCAATTTGCAAACGATACTTTCGGCTTGTGTGATGTGTCTTCTCAGCAAATAGGGTACCTTTGTTGCATTCCTAGATGATTTGAAGCTGTATCTAGCCTAAGAGTTAACCTCTATAAGAGTGAAATCTTTGGAATTGGGAAATTTTATAATACAGGAGAATTGGTGGGAGTGCTTGGGTGCAAGATCGAGGTCTTTCCTGCGACTTACCTAGGGCTTCCTCTCGGAGCCTCCTACAAGTCCAAGTTGGTTTGGACCTGGTTTGGGACACCCGATGTTGGAAACAGTAAGAGATTGGCATCTTGGAAGGCACATTACCTTTTTGAAAGGTGAGAGACTGTCGTTTGTTAAGAGCACTCTGGCAAGCATGGCCACCTATTTTTTGTCCTTGCCTGTTGTGTGTTCCTATGTTCGAAGGCCAATATTCTTGAGAGATTGAAGCAAAACTTTTTATGGTAGGGTGTTGAGGAGGGTAGGAAGTACCACTTAGCTGATTGGAAGGTGGTGTACCATCCAATTAGGGAGGGAGGTTTAGATCTCTGTCAGTAATGAATAGGGTCTTATTAGGCAAATGGTTGTGGAGATTTGAGGATAAGAGGGAGAGTATTTGGTGCAAGGGGATCCTATCAAAGTACGGTCAAGATTCTGTATGGGATTCGTCGATTGTGAGATCCTCTTATGGTGTGAGTATGTGGAGGACCCTCACCAATGGTCTTTTGGATTTTCACAAACATGTCGGATACAAAGTGGGAAACGAAGAAGATATAAATTTTTTGAAGGACCTATGGTGTGGTCCTAATTCCTTTAGGTCCGATTTTGGGAATCTTTTCTCCCTTGTTCTGGAAAAATAATGCACTGTGGATTCTTGTTTCAAGTCTAGGAACTGGAACACTACTTGGATGTCGAGGTTTAGGAGTGATTTGAATAATTGGGAGATAGATGATGAATAATTGGGAGATAGATGATGTTTTGAGACATATGAGTAGGCTTTTTGAAATAAACCTGAATACGAATTTAATTGACGACAGACTTTGGATAATTGGATGAAAGATCCTAAGGTTTGCTTTACTGTGAGTTCTTACTACTGAATCTTAGACGGTTGAGCTTGGGTCCCTTACCCTCCTAGAGTAGTGTGGAATCCTGGTATTCCATTTAAGATCTCTATCTTCCTCTAGATGGTAGCTCTTGATAAGATTATCACCTTATACCACTTAAAGAACAAGGGATCGGGAAGGGAAAGGCTCCTGTTGCCGACAACCCAAAAACAATAGCGGTGACAAACATAAGAAATGTAGGTTTTAGTGAAACCCCTTGTTCCCCTACGAGCCATATGTCCGCCCCCTTATAAGGAAAACCACTGTCAGGAATTAAATTGTTAGTATACAGAAGCATGTCAGTGGGAAGGTAGTAGAGATGTCTGAGTGGGAAAAATCAGAAAGTGTGAGGTATGAAGTTGAGAAACCAGGGATTCCCTTTGAGAAATCCAAATGATACGGTAGGGTTTTGGGGTTATCGAGTGCTTCTATTTTTTCAGTTGGTACACCGGAGGAGGGCTCGGTCAAGCTTAATCCTGAAATGATTGAAGATTTCAACCCTTCTCAGGTCTACAGAGAGATTCAAAAGAAGATTCGGTCCGGTGGGGTCATCTTCTTTAATGCCTCATCGAGACTTAAATCCAAACGACATAAGGTGTGAAGGAGAATCCCTACCCAAGTGAAATCAGTGGCAGTTTTAGAGCTGCAAAAGCCCGTGTTGGGTCTCAAACAGCAGCATGCTCGAATTCCAAGCCAACATGAAGAATAAAGGTTTTTGTGTCTAGTAATCAAGAGGGGGAGGGGAGGGGAGGGGGGTCAGTAGGTGTTGAAGTCCACCTAGAGGAATCTTCAGCCAACAGTGAGAGGGCTCTCATAATTCAGTCAGATCACAGGGGCTCTGAGGGTAGAAATCATTAAGCTCAAAGGCATTCCCACCACTTGACAACTTGGAACCCAACTTGTTTCGAGGAAGTAAAGACAGGAGATTGCAGTAAAGACCCTACCAATTCTAGCTTGGGGGGGGGGGGGGTCAAAAGTGTCTCCGACCGTAAGAAATAGCACCTTGCAATCGCTTACTCCCACTTCTTCGTTGAAAGGTACACTTCAACCTCTTTGAAATTTACCTCTCCCATCGTTCTGGAAAAGGAGGATAGGATGGGTAGAAGTCCTTTCAATCGGTTACATAGTGTGAACTCATTATTTTTTTGCATGCTCAAGGAGAAATGTTTTTGCATACTCATTACTACAGACAAATGAGGAAGGGGGAGAAGCCCTAGGGTCTAAGCCTGGGTTAAATAATCTCACGAAGAAAGAAATCATACCCAAGTCAGGGCCATCAGACAAGATCCTAATCGATGGCTTGGAACAAGTAGGGTTTAAGTCATCGTGCTCAAAACCAAAGAAAGATACAGAGGTATCCAATTGGGTTTAGGTAAAATTGAGGGATTCAGGATATAGTTAGGGGCTACAAAAGACGAAAAGAAATGATTTACAAATAGTGAACCCAACTAGCTAAACATCAGGGAGACAAAGTAATAAAAGAAAACCCTTAGTCCACTCTCCACTTATCCTCCTAGCTTTCCCTAAACTATGGTGTGAGAAGGGAAACCCCTCACTCCTCAAAGTATCCCTAGTAGAATCCTAGGCTATCAGTAGATTACACACTTGTGCCATAACCTTTGCTTGAGTTAGAGAAAAATCTTTGAAAATACGTCTGTTCCTCTCCTTCTAGATGGACAATGAGACGACCCTTGGTAGAAGCGACCAAATGACATCCAACCGAGCCTTAATGAAGCTAAATACCAACAAGATAAGAAGCTCTGAAAGAAACAAGAAAGACCTAGTCGACTCAAAGTAGACGCAAAATATGATTCCACTGATCAACCGCAAAAGGGCAATGCAAAAGTAAGTGATCTATCGATCCTTCTGGTACTGGCACATTGCGCATCAGTTTGTTAAACACCAGTTGGGGTGTATTTAAGGCGAGTTGAGTCGAGCTCGAAAAATTAGGTTTGAAGCTCGGCTCGACGCGAATTGAATGACTTGGCTCGAGCTGAGCTCGGCTTGATTCATTAAATTTTTTAATAATAGTAATAATATTATTAATATAATAAGTAATGTTTATTATTATTATCATTTTATTAATGAATGTTATAATATTTAAGTTGAGTCGAGCTCAAGCCGAATCGGGCCTCAATCAAGTCGAGCTGAATCAGATGGACTCTGACTTGCTCGACTTTGAAGACAGTTTTAAGCTAAGGAAAAAGATCAGCTTGGCTCGATCAAGTCAAAAATGCCAGCTTGAACTCGACTTGATCAAGCTGAGTGGACGAGCCAGCTCGGCTTGGATACACCTCTAAACATCAACCTCTATTCTTTTGGTGGTCGGAGGTCAGGATTATGTCCAGATATGTTGTTTTAAGGAAAAATGATACTTTTGAAGGAGCACCGGATAACCACACGATCCAAAGGGGACTAAGACAAAAAGGCAAAGGTTGGGAAAACGATCTGACTATAAATCGACATTTGTTATCCCTAGATCAGACTCGGTTATCACCCATGATAGGATTCGGGGAGATAGACGAAAGACGGCTCAAAAACCAAACAAAGTCCTCTAATTCCCAATCATTTAGGGCCCGCCTTAATAGGGGAATGTCCCTAGACTAGACTCTCTAGAATGCAATGTCCCTTTTTATAGGCAATGCAAGAGAGATTTTATTACAAGGATAAAAAAAATATTTAGTGAAGAATTGAAGATTATTTCCTACGAACAAAAGTTGCCTATGAGCTCCTTCTACGAGTTTGGCAATACAAAATATCAAGATTATCTATAGTGTCACGAATATGATGATCGGGATTGCCAAATTTCCAAGCATTAAAGGAGTTACATTCAACCACTAGGATTCCCCTTAAGAATAGTTACCAAGTCAGAGTTTGGGAATTATTTGTCTAGAGAAAATTTCGGAAAAAATGGCAAAATTTGGAAATAAATCGGGAAAATGTCGGGCATTTAAAAAATGTAGAATAAGATCAAATGTATTTCATATATCAGATATATATTCAGATTTTTTTTTTTTTTTTTTTTTTAAATCGTGAATAATTTGCAATTTTTTCAAAAAATCGTGAATTTTCCAAAAGATCGCAGATTCTTTGTGAATTAATTGTTCAACGAAAAAGTCGCGTATTATTCGGGACTTTTTGAAAAATCGCAGAACTTTGTTACCATCCCCTTAAATACATCTTGGTGGATCTTGACTCAGATAAGAGCTAGATCTTCCACTTCATTAAAGTCTTTGATGGACAACGAGAAACACTAAAAACTTATGATTTGTTCTTCTTCCTCTCTTAATATGCATCCGACACTAGCCAAAACAGGGTTATATAAGGGGCAACCATTGAAGTTTAGATTGACCCAACCACGTCATGGTGCCAGCTAGGCTTTATAGGATCCTTCTTCCTCTCTATGCTTGCGAGGACCTCTTGCCACACATTGTCCTGATTAGAGAAGCGAATTCCAAGGAATTCTTTGAGAAGAGGTGATACATAAGTAATATAAAATCTAGTCTCTCTAAATACTTGAAGAGACGTTTTCACATTTTCTTAAAAATTGCAATCCATACACTAAAAGAAAGAGCACATAAAAACACCACCAAAGCATATTCCCATGTTCCCAAAGGCAGTGATATCCTATTTTTAAAATGATCAATTTCCTTATTTCATAAAAATCTACATTATGCTAAAGAGCTTGAGGAACTGGCTCCACTCTTTGTACTAACCTCAAAAAACGATGGTCTCTTCCGAATAACAACACAAAAGAGCACAATGTTGTCAAAATCAAATTGAAGTATCGTAAAGGGTGGGATTTGAATCGAATTGTGATTCAAATTGTAAGATCGTAGGATTCGTGAAGATTTTCCTAAGAAATTAAGAAAAGAACTTCCAAAACAATCTATAAAAAAAAACCAAATCATCCATAATCCTTCATATAAAAACAAACTTCTATCTTTGTACCACAAAATATTAACATCACATGAGACCGTGCATAATTTCACAAAAGATGAAAACCAAATATATTCCCCTAACTTAAGCAAATTCCTTTGTCCTTTAACTAACAAGCATTGTCCGGTGGCAAGAGAGCGGGTATAGTTTGACCTTTTCTCCTAGGGGCGATTGCTTGGATCCTGTGGAAGGAGAGGAATCAAAGAGTCTTTGAGGACTCATCTTTGTCCGTCCCTGGGATTTAGGCTCGAATTCGGTTTCTAGTTTCAACTTGGTGCTCGGCTAGGGGCGTGGCTTCAAATTCTAGGGGGGAATCTCTTTGCTTTGTAGTTTTCTTAGATGTAGCTTTTCATCTTGTTTCCATCTTGTTTTCTTTTTGTCGCTTGAGCATTTTCTTGCTTTACTATTGTTGAACCTGGTTTTTGCTCCCTGTTATCAGCTACCTATTTCATATATTGTATCTCTATTTGCCGATAAAAAAAAGAAAGAATACTTACAAAATGCTATTAACTATAGTCTATATATGATGCCCAAATGCACAAAAAAAAGGATTCAGATTTTTGCTTAATTGATATTGTCATTATCATCTTCTTGTCTGTACTCCATGTCATTTTGGTCATCCATATATGGTTTCCTCATCCTCATCAAGTTCTTCTTCAATTTCAATAACCTCTCCTTCTTTCCTTCTCCATAGTAGAATTTTATCAGGTTTTGAACAAGAAAATTAAGAAATTACTAGTATCTTCAATACTTTATCAATATTTTTAAAAGCCTTTATTTGAAATGAATGAAATTTCTGGTCTGTTAATGTGAAAATCAATGCAACTATAAAGTACAAATTCTTTTTTCTGGATTTTGACTTTACTTTCAACTCCTATTGGAAGACCTTATTGATATCCATCCGACTTGGATATATGACCCAATTCCGGATAAACAAATAGGATTTAATTTCTCGTTGTTTCTTTATTTAGCTTCCCACACCCCCAAGCCCCAAATGCATTTGTATTTGATAAACACAAGCATTTACAAAATGGTTTGACCCATACAAATAAGTTTTAGATAGTGGAAAATAAATATAAATACACACTAGAGTATTTACGGATTAAAAAAATATAAATACAAAATAGAGTACCATAGGCGACTTATATGCGAGGAAACAACTTATAGGCTTCATTAGTTCATTTGAAACAGTAACACTTGTTTTTAACTCATTATTGGATTTGATAGGATTTTGGCTTCAAATCACGAATCCTAAGATTGGAATGAAAAATCGCTCTTCTCAAAAGAGATTGTGCCTAGGATTCAGATTGTTCGAGTTAAGATACAATTTGAAATGTAAGATTTAAATCGTCAATAATAAGATTAACGGCAATGAGAGCACATGTCAATGAAGAATTTCATTCTATGAGATTTTTTTTTTTGATCGGTCTATGAGATAGATGGTCTTAGGAAAACATTATTCTGATGAGCAAGATAGTTTGTGGTAAGGATCTTGTCCTAGAGCCACAGTCCATGAGAAAAGAGTTACATTAGGAAGAATAAACACCATTAAAATCTTCCTAGCTGCTAAGGGTCTAGTTGGTCCCCCTTAATTAGGAGGCAGGGGCATAGAAAGAAGCCTGAAGTGATCATTGTGGTTCCGCCTCCAAATCCTCCGATCTCAGCCATGAACTAGGATGTATTCTTTCCCAAGCTTAGAGAGACTAATAAATTCTGAAACTTCAGTCATTAATATCTTGAAAGAATCTAGTGTGCCAGACCACAGAGTTCCTTATACGCTGGAACCAGACAAGAACCTAGTCTTCATACCATCTGTCTTACTCGTCTTTTGTTTTCCCTTTGTTTGTATCTGCTTGTACTTTGTTGCTGTGTGTGGCACAGTTCCTTGCATATCTCTTTTATACTGTTTGTGAATTATTCAGCTTTTCTTCTTCAGCTGATGATGGTGAAGGGTTATTTATGTTAACAATAAATTAGTTATTTTAGGTACCAAACAGAACATAGTTGATGAAGAGACTGAAGCTGTTGAAATTGAAGACCCCAAAGGAAGTGGGGATGGGAACAATGAATTAGTTATTTTAGGTGCCAAACAGGACTTAGTTCAAGAAGAGACTGCAGCAGCTGAAAATGAAGACACCAAAGGAGGTGGGGATGGGAACAATGATACTCCTGGTGCCAATGAAGGTTGTACTAGGGAAGGAGACGGCAAGAAGAGTGAAAATGATGAGGAAGATAATGAAGAGGACGAAGAAACTTGTGTGTACACAAATGTTCCTTTTACTGACAGGGAAAAAGAGAAGGATTTTGAAATTTTTGTTGGAGGATTGGATAAGGGGGCAGTTGAAGAAGATCTGATTAAAGTTTTTGGGAGGTTTGGGGAAATTCAGGCTACAAGGATAGTAAAGCATCCAAGTACAAAGAAAAGCAAAGGTTTTGCATTTATTCGGTATGCTACTGTTGAGCAAGCCAAAAAGGCCCTTGCTGAGTTGAAGGATGGGATGGAGGTTCTACATTTTGACCTTTGAAGCCTCTGTATATATGCTATTTCCCCCCCTCTTTCTGGCGGTCCTATATGACCTTACAAACTTTCATCATCTTTGTTGTTCTTGGAAGGTGAAGGGCAAGCGTGTTGGGATATCACTCAGTCAAGACAATGATACACTTTAAATGGTCAATATTTGCAAGACATGTACCAAAGAGCATGTAAGCTCTAATCTGATTTGTGTTATTGTCCATCAGTTCACATTCACCCTATTAAACTGCGTGCAAATGCTGTGAATGACTGCATATGACATTCCTTGTTATACGTTGCAACTCTTTATGTATTCTTTATATACTCACTGCAGGCAGTGCACCTTTCACCTGCTTGTGTTCATGATTCTAATGCTGTTATGCCTTTTGCTACAAGGTACTTGAGACATTGAAAAGCTTTGGAATTGAACATATTGAGGATATGTATTTACCTGATGATACCAAAGACGAAGGGAAGAGTAACGTTATTGCTTTTCTGGAATTTAGTACTCACTCTGATGCAATGGCAGCATTTCAACGGCTAAGAAAGCCAGATGCTGTCTTTGGCTGTGATATAAGTGCTAAAGTTACCTTTGCTCAAACCTCGATGCATCCCAGCAAGGAAGCTTTGTCACAGGTTTGGAATATTTCAAATGTCTCTATGATGTTTCTTATCTGGTACTGCGAACATGTTATAATCTCAAGCTTGTGATTGGCTTTGGATCGTACTAGATCTAACGGTCCTCTTAGGCAAGGTTTTAAACATCGGTCACTTAGGAAGTAGGATCATTTCGAGAAAGTTTAAGGAAACATTGTAAAAATAGAGAATTGAAAGCAGAAATAAAACATTGGAAACCTAGGATGAAATTTTAGGAACAATAAAATTAATCATCAATAGACACATAGAAGCTATTATAATTTATATAACAAAAAACAACCAGTTGGAGCAGGAAGGTGAAATCAATAAGTGACATAGATGTTGCATGTCTGACATTATAAAGTCAAAATTACACATAAAAAGTATTACATTGTAGGAATATTACATTGACCTCTGTGCTCTTACTTTTGCTGTGGGGAGGGGCGCGGGACTTCTTCAATTTTTTTTTTTCCAGTTTTGAGTCAGGGCCATTTGCTGCCAGTTGGGTTACTTACTTTTATTTTCAAAAAATAAAAGGAAAAGAAAAATGTTAACATAACATTCAACCACTTTTCATACTTATTCTTATTAGCGAAAAATACTACAAAAACTCTTTCAAATATGAATCTATCTGATTTAGAAGGCAGGAACTTGCATCAGTATCTCAATTTCAATTCAAACATGGGTTGATTTACACTCTGTGTTCTGAGAAATATATCTCATCCGAATATAGGAAAAAACGAAGTCTTTGTCTAAAGAAATGTGTTGAAACATTTTAGAATTTCTTATATTTATATTATTTTAACTACAGCATTAGTTATAAAAGTACTATTCAATTACATGCATTTATGTTCATACGTGATTTCCTAAATTAGATTTATTAAACTTTTCTAATTAGAAATTGATGTGGAGACTTAAATTTCTTAAGAAAAAATGTTTTTTTTAAAGAACTGGTCTGAAAAAGTTTAACTGAGGTAGACTTTGTTGATGTCAACTAATTTTATCTCTACATGATTGATTTATATCGTTCCAATCAAAGTTAACCAAAATGATATGAAATGTAACGAAGTTTATGAACACATTTCATGAAACTCTGAGTTACACTTGTAATGAGCTTTCATTTTGGACCTCATCATAACACACATTTTGGTCAAAATCAACTGAAATACCTTGCCCCTGGATTGTGGAAGTTAATGTTGAGTTCCATTCATTCTGGCCTGATACTAAACTCGATTCATATTATAAATTTATGTATAAATCTAAGAAATTACTAGTGTTTTCCTCAGGAAATGCATGCCATACAATTAGCATGCATGTGACCTGTAATTGTAGGGGTGTGGACCACCCCTTGGGTGGGCCTTATCCCTAAAAGTACACTGCTCTGACAAGTTGTCATCTTATCTAGGGCTACAACATAGACCTCTAGGCTATTGTGGGTAAATCATTTGGTGAATGCTGAAGAAAAAGTCATTATGATAAATAGTTAGAACTGTAAGAACGGTGTACCATACACCTAAACACACTGTGAAGGAGTGGCATATCATTTGGTTGACATTGATTTATAAAATATATACCATGTGTATGGAAGAAGTCCCGGAAGCAAGGTATTAAACTTTGGTGTCAATCTATACATTGGTTGCTGAGGTGTTTTGTAGAAGTTTAAGGAAGTCTAAGAAAATATGTAAAAATTAAGAAAACTTAGGGAACATTAGGAAAATGTTGAAAATCTAAGATGATATAATGAGAATTGAATACATAAGCATAAATACACATTTAGAATTCATCATATTACAAAATGCAAGCATGTATAGCATCAAATGTGAAAATCATGTTAAATGATATGCACTGTCTTAACCGTGAAGCCAAAATGTGCATGATTGAGTGTTTTGTACAACAATATATCTCAAAAGAAATAAAAATATGACAGGATAACTTACGTATTTCTTAAATTAGAGTATTATATATAATAAAATATCTTTAATTAAGTTTAAAATTAAAAAAATCCCAAAAAAAAAGAATTATTCGACTAACATATAAAAGATTCAAATGGAAACAATGAAGTATGGGGTGAAATTTATTGGAATTCAGATTTCTCCAAAATTTCCCCTAAATTTCATCTACAAATTTAGTTTGAATCCTAAAAATATATGAAGATGCATCTATGAGTTTTCTTATGCAAAATTTTGAAGCTGAATCACTAAAAGTAAGTTTAAAACCCTTCAATGTAGGAATTGATTCATGAAATTGGGAGAAAATGGGCTTTTGAAAAATAGTTTTCTTGAAAAAAACAGATGAAGTTAATCGACTTTGGTTCATGTTGACCGAAGTCATGTAATTTATATAAAGGTTTATAATATTTCAGTCGATATTACTGAAACGTTATACAAATTGTTGAAACATGCTGCCAAAACCTTGTACTATTTACACTATTTTTACACAAGTTCACCAAAATGTGTCGATTTTGTAAACCACACAAGTAGTTTTCATGTATTGGTACCATGGAACGGAAGAGTTCCGTAGGAAACAATAGGAAATGTGTCGGGGAATATTATATTTTTGATGCCATAGGTAGATTTCTTGTTGGTACCCAAGGAAACATAAGTGCTTCATAGGAAGCATAGGAAATGTGTTGATATTTTAAACCATGCCTGGAAGATATGTGAGAAGTCTTCTGCTGACAATATGAAAGGTTTTTCAAAGTCTAGAAGATGTATTATGCATGTGCTAAGTAGAGACTGCTTGTACTCCTTAGTTGTTTGATTTCTTCCAGGGAAGTGCAAGAAACAACACTTCACTTTGTCCTGTTGTAGGTGAAGACTGTATATGTTGAAGGCCTGACAGATTCTTGGGATGAAGACAAGGTAAAAGAGTTCTGCAAACAATATGGTGAAATTGAGAAAGTTCAGCTATCACAAAATCTTGTTACCAAACGAAATGATTTTTGATTTATTGCATTCACTTCTCGAGAAAGTACGGTGGCTTGCGTAGAGGGGATCAATAATGCCCATGTTGGAGGAGACATCAAGGTGATTATATGCGATACATTAAATTTTGGTTGTTGATTTTGAAACAACTTGATCTTAAGTGTCAGCTCCTGTCTCAGGTTAAAGCTAACCTTGCAAAGTCTCTCAATAAGGGCCGTCTTCAAAAGAAGAGTGCTCGTGGTGGATTCAAGGTTAAGGAGGATGAAAGGACAGAAGAAGCTGGACCATCAAAGATGAAAGGTCATGCCAAGTTAAAAGAGGCTGAAAGAAAGGGGAAGGCTGTTCCCAAGTTGAAAACTGCTAAAGGAGGCAAGCCATATGAACCCCAGCGCAGTGTCGCTGAAGGTCAAGGTGCTGGGGTGACATCCAGGTCAGAAACAACAAATCGCCAGAGAAATGAGTTACCTGCAAAAGGTGAGAAGCGCAGTAGGAGAGACACAAACACTGGTTACAGTAAGCGACCATCAAAAAAACCGCGAGGTAGTTTTACACTTCAGTACTATAATCAGTTCGAATTGCGTTTTATAGTTTATCCCTTTTAGGTAGTGTTGTCTAGGGATCTTGAGCATGATGTTCTGTCCTTGAATATGCAATATGCGGGATAGGCCAAGCAATGGTTCTGGAAACCAAAGGAACAGCTCTCACTTTGGAAAGGCAAGGTCGAGCAGCACCGCTTCTGCTACATATGGGCATCCATATACACAGGGATATGCTCCATCTACGTACCAGGGTCTTGCTTATGGTGCTGTTTCTGGATCTATATGACATTATTCACATATGGTAAGTACCATTCTTTCTCATACATCAGTCTCCCAGTTGTGCACTGCATGTTGGTTTGATCATACAGATTGATGCTTTCCAGGAACCTCATGCTGGATTCATTGAACCTTCTGCTGGGAACGAAGGCCGAGATCAACGTGGTTATGGGTTGATAAGGTTTACCTTGTCCATGCCTTCACATCTTTCATTTGAGCTTTCAATTTCTTCTTTGACTGACCTGCTTAATGGTTTCCTTGGTCAACAGAGCTAGTGGATATGACGGTCAAGGGAGGAGTGGCATTGCTTATGGAGGTAGCATCTTGGTTCCAATTCATCTGGGTTTTGCTGTTTCTCCAAGATATATTCAAGTGCTTGTTGTTTACAGTTGCGACTTATTTTTTATATTTAAAGTAGTGACCATCTTAAACTTTTATGAGGTTGGGAAAATGACCACATGGCAAAGTAAATTTATTGTTCTCCCTAGCTACGCACAAACTAATCTATAAGAGACTTTGGTACATTTTTCTTAGCTTACACTCGATCAAAGTCGTTTGCTGCAATGGTTGGTCTATCCCCTATGGGGGCGGAAGACTCGATTTCGAGTCTTGGTGTGGCAATTGAGAGACCCACCATGTGTACTAACCTAACTCCTAACATACACCTACTAATAGATAAATAATAACACCTACCAAAAAAAGGTCTTGTTTTGTTATTTATGGATTTGGAAGCATATCATTGCTTGTGTAATTGTTCACAAGTTAATTTCGATTTTTTTGTGTTGCATCATCTTTGATCTGTCCTTATACATTAGGATGTACTTTTGGGTCTCAGTTTATAATTTAATAGATTAAGTTTATTTTAGACTAGGATGTTTTATCTACTTTTTGCATCTGATCACTTTACTATAGATGAACTAGAATCAGGATGTTATTCCTTGAATAAGCATCTTCTTGGACAGAATAACTAAAGTCGCTTGATGGAGACTTGGAGTTGCTTTATGAGTGTAGAATTATTTGTGAAATGTTGCTATTTATCATGTCTGAATTGGGATCTACTTTACAGCCGGCCTAAGTATCAAAGGCTATCCTTTTTTGTTGTTCTGGACATCCGTTTATGGGAGAACATAGCTAATGCTGTTGACTGAATTTGTGGTGTTGCTGCAGGATTTGTACTCCCACCTTATGCTCCCAATTATGCAAGCTATACTGGATATGAGGTAGTATCTTTCCCTCTCATATTCTATATCTATTTCTATATATCTCTATCTCTCTCTCTCTCTCTCTCTCTCTATATGTATATATATATATATTATATAGTATCTTTCCCTCTCTTGTCACTTTATTTATTGTGAGTTTATCCTTTCTTTTGGTCAACTCTATTGATCTATGTATGTATCTGTTGGAGTATAACACAAACTGTGAATTCAATGACATCCTTCTATTTCATGTATGATATTTATTAGTGTGCTTGCCATGTATCGCTTGCAGGGCAGTGGTAGTGGTGCTGGTTACTATCCTAGCAGCGGAGCATATCCACCTCGACAGGCATACTATTAGAGCTAATCTTCACTGGAATGAGAGCCGAGAGCAGTTTGCAGTTTTCAAAATTTAATATCTATATAGAATGATCAATCCATTTTCTTTTATTTGTTTTGGGAAGGGATTAGGTGCACAATGTTTGGTCCAGTGATAGAATGGCAATCTTTGGTCATTCATCAATAGAAAAAAAACTATAATTGGTATATAATTCCAAAACTAGCATTCACTTTTTTTTTTTTGGAACTCGGGGTGTCCCCAACCCTTTGGGTCAGGACTAAGCTATGACAATCTATAATTCTAGGAAAGATGGGAAACAAGTCATGAACTACTATGTCCACAGGGAAAATTCTGAGTGGGTCGGTTTCCGCACCCGAAGGGACTAGTCCTTGCCTCAAAGGGTTTGGGACACCCGAAAAAACAAAAAAGTCACGAATTACTGGGCATTATATGAAGAGATACAGTGGGCCAGTGCCAGAATTGCCAAGGTTCATTGAGGCTTTCTCCGTGATTTTTTAATTTTTAATTTTTTTTTTCTCTGAGCTAACTCCTAATTGGTCTATAATTCCAGTCAGGTAGCCAATACTGCAATGCACATCCAAGAAAATAGAAGGAAAAGGCTAGTTACACACAAATAAAAGTAGTAGAGATGCTTAAGATTTTTATCTTTTGAATCTCATATTGATACGATACCAAAAAAAAAAATCTCATATTGATATGTATCTATATGTAATTTGTAGAAATGAGAATAGCTTAGAGGTCACAAGCTTCTTCCATGGCCAGTTGGTGAGGGGACTTGGGTTGGAAGCCTTTTTTGTTTTTTTTGCAACCTGTTCTCTGTTGCTAGGTAATTAATGCAGGTTTCCTGTGTGAATTAATATGAGCATGTCTTGGATCATTGCTTATTGCAGTTGTCTAGTATTTCTAAGATTAGAGTCCGTCTGATTATTAATTGAATGATTTTGATCTTAATTACTTTTATTAGTATCTTCATTTGCTGAAGAGCAACTGCCTATGGTTAACAAGGTTTAATCCGTGGTTAATTTTTTTAAAAAACTTTTTTCTTTCTAAGGATTAAGGTTAGGTGCTTCAACCCTAAGGGTTAATGAATCTTAACTACAGTTAAAGGGAGTTAAAAAGGTGATTTGAACTTTTTTTTCTAAAGATTAATGTTAGGTACTTTAACCTTAAGGGTTAACAAATCTTAATTACAATTGACTCTCTTGTAATTAATAACCTTGGTGGAAAGAAATTATCTTTATCTTTATCTTTACTATTATAATGAGAGAGGCAGGTGAAAGGGAAAAAATCCCGTGCACGCCATGCGTCTGTAGCTGCTCTGCTGGTAGAGGAATGATAGCCCAACTCTACCTGTGAATGAGCCTGAGGGGGGTGGGTGTGCACCTTGAAATAAGCTCCGATGATAAAGTCAGTATAAGGCACATAGCACAGTATAAGGCATAAGGCACAAGCACAATATAAGGCACAAAGCACAAGCACATGATAAGGCACAAGCACAGTATAGGGCACGAGACACAAGCACAGTATAGGGCACGAGGCACAAGCACAGGATAAGGCACGAAGCACAAACACAGTATAGGGCACGAGGCACAAGCACATGATAGGGCACGAGGCGCAAGCACATAATAAGGCACCAGGTACAAGCATAGTATAGGGCACGAAGCACAAGCACATGATAAGGCACAAGGCACAAGCACATGATAGGGCACGAGGCGCAAGCACATGATAAGGCACCAGGTACAAGCATAGTATAGGGCACGAAGCACAAGCACATGATAAGGCACAAGGCACAAGCACATGATAGGGCACGAGGCACAAGCACATGATAGGGCACGAGGCACAAGATAGTATAGAGATACTTATCGTGAGGGCACTGGGCATATGCACTTAAGGACGAGCTCTGGTGAAGCGCTGGGTATATGCACTTGAGGACGAGCTCTGGTGTTATGCTCTGGAGATTGTAGCTCAGGAGGCACAAGTTCATGGCTCAGATAAGGCACAGAGGACGTAGCTTAGATGGCATTGACAACGTAGCTCGGACAACGTGCTCTCGTAGCTCGGATATGGCACTGACGACGTAGCACTGACCTCGTAGCTCGGATATGGCACTGACAACGTAGCACTGACCTCGTAGCTCGGATATGGCACTGACCACGTAACTCGGATAAGGCACTGGCAATATAACTCTGATAAGGCACTGGTAATGTAACTCGGATAAGGCACTGACAATGTAACTCTGATAAGGCACTGACAATGTAGCTCGGATAAGGCACTAGCAACGTACTCACATAGCTCGGGCAAGGCACTAAGGACGCAGCTCGGAAGGCACTAAGGACGTAGCTCGGAAGGCACTAAGGACGCAGCTCGGAAGGCACTAAGGACGTAGCTCTGATAACGTGCTCTGATAAGACACAGACAACATACTCTGATAACGTAGCTCTAGCTCTGATAAAGTATACGTTGTGCACCCGTTGTGCAACAGACAACGAGTACGTTGTGTAGCAGACAACGTATACGTTGTACAACAAACAACGTGTACGTTGTACAACAAACAACGTGTACGTTGTACAGCTCACGACGGATACGTTGTACATCAGACAACGGACAACGAGCTCGGCACTATGCACAACACAACAACACAACGTATTCGGCACCATACACAACACAACGTATTCGGCACCATACACAGCACAACGGGTTCGGCACTATTCACAGCACAACGGGTTCGGCACTATTCACAGCACAACGGGTTCGGCACTATTCACAGCACAACGTGTTCGGCACTATTCACAGTATAACGTGTTCGGCACTATTCATAGCTCAGATAACACTACAACGGGTACGACACCATTCACAGCGTCAGGCACAAGTACATGTGTGATTGCACTCATCAGATGATCAACTACAAGGCCGTGCTAGTGGCAGTGTGACCATTCAGGGACGTTGTACAACAAACAACGTGTACGTTGTACAGCTCACGACGGGTACGTTGTACATCAGACAACGGACAACGAGCTCGGCACTATGCACAACACAACAGCACAACGTATTCGGCACCATACACAGCACAACGTATTCGGCACCATACACAGCACAACGGGTTCGGCACTATTCACAGCACAACGGGTTCGGCACTATTCACAGCACAACGTATTCAGCACTATTCACAGCACAACGTGTTCGGCACTATTCACAGCACAACGTGTTCGGCACTATTCATAGCTCAGATAACACTACAACGGGTACGACACCATTCACAGCGTCAGGCACAAGTACATGTGTGATTGCACTCATCAGATGATCAACTACAAGGCCGTGCTAGTGGCAGTGTGACCATTCAGGGAGAGCACCAGACAGACATGGCCTATTTGAGAGACTCCAGTGGCCACAAACGATCGTGAAGCCATAAAGAGCATCAAATAGCCGGATAACACCAAAGAAGATGAAAGAATCAGATGAGTGGTCGCCTGCACAGCACTTTGGGGTAGGGGTGTGAAGGACTCAAGCTTCTCAGATCTCCCTCTTGCTCTTGCTCTTGCTCTTGCTCTTCCTCTTCCTCTTCCTCTTCTTCTTCTTCTCTTGATCTCCTCTCTTGCCTTTCGCACCATCCTCTTTGCCTTTAGCACCATCCTCCTTGCCTTTAGCACCATACTTCTTGCCTTTAGCACCATCCTCTCTGCCTTTAGAACCATACTCCTTCTCTTGCATATCATCCATCTCTCTAGCGCACCATCCATCTCTCTTGCGCACCAGCCATCTCTTCTCTCTGGTGATTCTTGCTTATTTACAGGCATTTGGAGTCATCATGACTTGTGCAGTCATGATAAGACCACCTGTTAGACAACACTCAAGTGAGCCAGCACATGGCCCAAGTGGGCTTATGACGGCTAAATTGTCAGAATTTGTGAGCGTGAGAAATCACTATTTTACCCCTTCTTTTTGCTCCATTTTACGAATTTTATCCGTTACAGCAGGCGTAGCCTGAATTTTCTAAAATTCCTAAACTACCCTTATATAAAACAAAACTTTGATTTAATGTTTTACTTTAATTCCCAAATTACCCTCATCTATTTATTTAAAAAATAGAATCACAATCAATTGCGATTGAACTCGGGGAGAGTTCAATCGCACCCACGGGTTAAGACGTTTCCCTTTTAACTCCTATTAACTGTGGTTAACTCCTTCCCCTCGCTCTCACGTGCATCGCATGTACCACCCACTAGTTATTATAATGCGAGAGGCAAGCGTAGCCTGATTTTTCAGAAATTCCCAAATTACCTTTATTTAAATCAAAACTTTGATTTAATGTTTTACTTTAATTCCCAAACTATCCCTTGCTCATTTATTTATTTAAAGAATGGAATCACAGTCGGTCGTGATTGAACCCGGGGAGAGTTCAATCGCACCTACAGGTTAACACGTGTCCCTTTTAACTCCTATTAACTGTGGTTAACTCCTTCCTCTCGCTCTCACCTGCATGGCATGTGCCTCATGCTAGTATTAATTATAAGATAATATTATATATAAGAATTACTATATTGGTCCATCAAAAATTTTATTTTCATAATTTTTTTTGAATGTATTATATTTTTCATATAATCTTCATGTAAATATAAATGTATAAAGAGATAAAATTCAGTTTGGTAAAGTTAACCTATTTTTCAAAGAGAAGAAAAAACATCATTTATTTTAGAAAGAGATAAAATTCCTTATTTTAGGAAGAGATAAAATTCCTTTTGAAATATGATTTTCGTGGAATTCTTAACTTTTGTTAATTATTTTGAAATTCTCATATAATAGATTTTTTAGTTTTTTCTTTATAAAATATATAAACTTTATACTATTAATATGATAATTTATTATACATAGCTAAATTATCTAAAAACATTTATCCATTTCTCTTCCTAATACCTAAACCATCATAAGTATTTATAAGATTCGTATAACTATGTATTAATATAATATAGTATAAAAACCTCTTTTATAATTAATAATACATTAAAACTTTTTTAAAAAATTATTAAATAGCAAGCATAAGAGATTATTAATTAAACACTATAGAACGAAATTGGTTTTTTACAAATTTATTAATTATTAAAAATTATTAAGTTATAAAATATTAATTATAAGAGGGCGTACTGTAGTAACTAAAGAGAGTTAAAAGAGGACATGCGGCAAGAAAAGGGAGAGGAGAGGAGAGGAGACGCCTTCCTTCACTCCTCCAACGAGAGGAAGCGATTATTTTCCTGTACAATAATCAAAGGACAAAATAGTCATTTTAGAAAAGGGCGTCGACGTGTAACATTTTGAACCATACAGTTCCCTCCATTTTCTCTCTTCCCTTCGTCTTCATTACTACTGACTACACTCTCTCCGCTCTCAATGCGTATTTTAGCACAACCAGCGTATCTCTTTCCCTTCTCTGTCTCCGTTTCTTCATCTTCTTCAGATCTTACATGTGTTTGAGGAATTTATCCACTGTAACTCACCTCTACCAATTCCCCTCTGCCTCCTCACCTATCCTTCTCCGGTGCTCCTCCATGGCCACTCCGTCATCTTCAATAAATGGATCAGCCTCCTCCGTTCAATCTGGGAGAATTCGGGTACTCAAGGAAGGAACGGAATCGTTCGGACGGGAAGTGGGTCCTGTTGTCTACTGGATGTTCAGGGATCAACGGCTGAAAGACAATTGGGCTTTGATCCACGCCGTCGATCAAGCCAACAAGGCCAACGTTCCGGTGGCCGTGGCGTTCAATCTTTTCGACCATTTCTTAGACGCCAAAGCTAGGCAACTTGGGTTCATGCTGAGGGGTCTGCAACAGCTCCAGCGCAATCTTGAAGAAACCTTTGAAATCCCATTTTTCTTGTTTCAGGCAAGTTTGATACCCCACTTTTTCTTCATTTATGTTACATTTTGGATTCATTCTAGGTCTTATAATTAGTTTTATTGGATTGATTCATTAGGGAGAAGCAGTAGAAACTATTCCCAATTTTTTGAGAGAATGTGGAGCTTCGGTTTTGGTTACGGATTTTTCGCCATTACGGGAAGTAAGGAAATGGAAAGAGGAAATTTGTGAGAGAGTGAGTGATTCGGTATCAGTACAGGAAGTTGATGCGCACAATGTAGTACCCGTTTGGGTGGCATCGGCGAAATTGGAGTATAGTGCGAGGACTATAAGGAGCAAGATTCATAAATTGCTTCCAGAGTTTCTCATTGATTTTCCTGCATTGCAATCTCCAAGTATAAAATGGGTTGCTGGGAACCCAGTAATAGATTGGGAGAACCTCATTGCAGATGTTTTGAGGTTGGATTTTACTCTACTTTGTAAAAATTAATTGGTTCTTTTTCCATTGTATGCGGGTTAATGTAATTGAGTCTGATCAGGAAAGGTGCGGAAGTTCCGGAACTCGAATGGTGTGAACCTGGAGAAAGTGCTGCAATGGAAGTGCTCTTGGGAAGCAAACATGGGTTCCTGTCGACGAGATTGAAGAACTACTCTACCGATCGGAATAACCCATTAAAGCCAAAAGGACTCTCAGGTATCTCCCCTTACTTGCATTTTGGGCAGATATCTGCGCAGCGGTGTGCCTTGGAGGCACGCAGCTTCCGGAAACTCAACCCCCAGGTTTGTGGTGTTAATGGTGCAGTTTCAATTTTAGCTTAGTCTGTTGCTTGTTTTTGGTAATTTGATCTGTAGTGCAGTTCAATTAAGTCACGTTTGCTCCATGGAATAGCCCTCATATGATGCTGAACTTGTATTTGTCCTCCACATTTAGCAGTGGCTTATTCACATTGTATTTCTGTTTAGATTCTTTTCCTAATAAATTCAGTTGCTTTCATATTCTGATTGAGGAATAGTAATCTGCATGTACCAATCAATATGAAGTCCTGCGATGCATTCTTGGAGGAATTGATTGTGCGGAGGGAACTCGCTGATAATTTCTGCTTTTATCAGCCTCAGTACGACTCACTACAGGGTGCATGGGAATGGGCCCGTGGAACATTGATGGCCCATGCTGCTGATAAGCGTGAACATGTTTACACGTGAGTAGATTGCTTCATTTTCGGTTGGAGAATGCAGATTGAATTGTCCTTGTTACTGTGTTGTTTGGTGAGTGAGTTTGTCAAAACTTTGAAATGGCTATTGAAATTTCAGGAAGGAGCAACTGGAGAAGGCAAAAACTGCTGATCCTGTAAGCTAATGATTTTCCGTAAATTGTTTACTTACTGTTTCACCTTTCCAATATGTTTTACTGTATTAAAGTTTTGAATCTTTGAACCCCCTACCTTGATAAATTTGTTCAGATTTGTGTTGGTTTTCACAAACTGGGTTTTATTCCATTGGGGTTTGTTCGCTGTTTTTTCTTTTTTACTTATCCTTTCATAAATAAAAAAGTGTGAAAGTAGCTTAAGACTATCCCACAAATCTGTACATATCATCTGACATGTTTGAGATGCTGACTACCAGTTAGAAAAAAAAATGCTGGATCAGATCCTTTGAAGTCCTTGAGGACAGAGGAACAAAGAAATAGCAACATAATGTTGTCGGTTAATGCTTGAGGCGATTAGTATTTTGCGCTGTATTTATTTATTAATATTGATTTCATTTATTTGTTAATACCATTTTCATTACTGCACTTTCAGCTCTGGAATGCTTCCCAACTGGAGATGATTCATTATGGGAAGATGCATGGTTTCATGCGGCAAGTAACTTCTTAATGCCTTTAGTTGCATGCTGAAAGGTCTTAGGAAATCATTTTCTTTCTTTATATTTCTGTTAGAAATAATAGTTGTAATTTTTTTATTGTAATTCCGAGACTCATGATACAATGAAGTTCATTTGGCATGTTATCTTCATTTAGAGATAAACTTTTCTTTAGTAAAATACAAGGATAGAAATACTTTTTCTAATTTTTTTTAAAAATTCTGTGACTCGTGATACAATTCAAGTCCAGTCAGCATGTTGTCCTGATCTAAAAGTAGTATTTAGTTTAGTAAAAGACCAGGATAGAAAGACCTTTGCTGAATATGAAGAGTTGTAGCTTTTATTCTTCATGCATGTTGATTGCTTTAACAGTTTACAGAATCTATTGAAGTAATTTTGATTTGACATCACCAGTCGATCAACTGGACTTCACCAGGAATATTAGCTCGATATCGTCTCACTCCTGTTACTTTCCAGTATTATGTCTAGATTATCTAGATATTGCTTCATCAGTGTGCTAATGTGACACCTCATCATAAGCCATATTTGAGGATAAGCATTCTGCCACAATAGTAGCTACCAGTTGTGTCTAAGAGTTTCTGTTCCGGAGGCCTTTTCACGTATGATGTGAGTGCAAGGATATCATATAGGCTTGAACAGTACAACTCAATTTTCTCTTAAAAATTGGTGAAAACATGCTATAATTGAAGCAAAACTTGTAGTTCTTAAATTGGCAATGTGCTTCATCCCTGGTTATTAATTTAAGGTATGCACGCCTGAGCTTTTTGTTTCTTTACCATGCTTAAACCATGAAAGCTATAATATACTTGCAGGAGTTGATGCTAGTTCATAACCAAACAAAACTCAAACACATAATTTAATAAGTGACAATGTCATCCTATACAAAGATTACAGTACAATGAAGGTAATTAACTTGATGGATTCATCTAATGTGTTTATTGGTTCTTTGAATTGTTTCTTATGCATTTCTTTTCTCTATTGAAGCATTAGAATTAAAGAGGATGAAAGGGGCCAGAATGCTTAGCTTCTGAAACAGTTGACAGAGGCCAAGTGACCTAATCCAAAATGAAGGCCATAGAAGCTAGAGCCTATTAGGTTGTAGGTAGGATCAGACTGATTTTGATGAAGCATAGCTGAGAAATGATTGTCCCTAATATGAACACGCATTTGAGTAAATGAGGATTCATTGACAACATGCAATAACAAATTGCAATAACAAATTAACAAATACTTTGCCATAAGAAAATTATAAAGCATACTAGCAATAAGAGAATGAAAGAAAGTATAACTTAAGGTAGACTAGGCAGACTTTCTTGCCAAGGCTGTGGGGCTGAATCGCCAAACACAGGTAGATCCCTTCCTTGGCACCTAATTTGCTAGAGTATTTGCTTTGGATCTGCCTCATGGTGACTTGGTGAGCATGTACATATAAGCTTAGCCTGTCTTTTATCGTCTCTTGCATATGGTCATACACTCCAAGCCTTAATATCTCAAAGACTACTTGGAGACTCAAAAGTGTTTGGAGTTGAGTTTTCCTACCAACCCCGGTTGATTCAGCTGAGTTATAGTTGACCTTAGTGTGTTGTTAAACATGATTGATACCCTAGTACATCTATAAATTTCAACCATTAAAATGGTTGTTGCCCTCTTTATTTTGTATTTTCTTGTAGTTTTGGCCATATCCATACCAAAGTTGATTCTCTGCATTCTTTTATTAAAAACCATTTTAGTAAATGAGTCGAGGTTTTGCCACCTAATTTAATCGTAATCTCCTTAGCCTCCTCCATGGTTCTTAATGGCTTCCTGGCCTAGATTTCCCAAGTAGGCAACTCCATGCGTCAGGTTCCAAAGTAGTAATCAGTCACTACCCATGATATAATTGAATACCTTGCTTTGCAGTTGAAGTAACACGTTTCAGTCTTACAATCCTTGCACTTGGCTTTGTTCAGAATAAGTAGTTATTACATGAGAGGCAGTTTGGAGTTTCTTCTGTTTCTTGTGACACCATGGCTTTTATTTCCTTAACACATGATTTTTCTCTTTATCCATTAAATGTTAAAAGGACATGATAGTTTTGAAGCAGGATGTATTGGGCAAAAAAGATTCTCGAATGGACAACTGGACCTGAAGAAGCCCTCTCGATAGCAATATATCTAAACGACAAGGTATTTTATCTACAGCTCCTTAGTGCTTCTATGGAAGATGTTATCTCATTCCCACTGACTGTATTTTGACAATCTGAACTCTGCTTGCAGTACGAAATAGATGGGAGGGATCCAAATGGATATGTTGGTTGCATGTGGTCAATATGTGGTGTCCATGACCAGGTTTGGATTCTTCATCCCCTTTCAACTTCAGTCTAAATTTTTTTGTTGTCGTAGTATGTGTTTTCCATTTTGCTACATACACTTGGCAGCCTTAGTATTAAGGCCTTCATGACTGGCTATCTAGGGTTGGAAAGAGCGACCAATTTTCGGGAAAATACGCTTCATGAATTATGCTGGCTGCAAAAGGAAATTTGATGTTGACGGTTACGTTACATATGTTAAGAGGCTAGTAGGCGAAACCAAGAAGAGGAAAGCAGAAAGGCTGCATAGTATTCCAGCAAAGGAGCCTCGAGTTTAAAAATAGCGCTTCCAAACTGGGTGCTAAAGATGGCACTGTAAGGCGGTAGTCCCAGGATTCTTATCTCAGAGGGTTGTCTTACCCTGGAGACAACGTTCAAGCAAGCATGGTTTAGATCATATGGAGCATTGCAGACCCTTCTGGCTAACCTGTGTTTTGAGATGCCACTGGCTTCCTTTTGGTGTGTATGGCATCAATACTGTCTAGGGCTTACTGAGATCACATCAAGCAGTTTCAAATTATGCATCTTTGCCCATTTTTGCATTTTCGTCTTAGGTGGATTAAAACTGAGCTTTCGGTTAATCAGCATGACACAAATGTCTGCATATTTGCAAGCCAAACTAGACAGTAAAGTTGGAATTAGACAGTTATGACCAATTGAGATGCACTCCATGGAGAGTGTGGATTACTTGTTTTCTAACTTAATATGCAGTTCCCGTTTCAAAAGTATTAGCATGTAGAACAACGATATTCCAGTGGAATTTTGGATTTGTATTTGAAATTTATTCTGAAATAGTTATTGAATTGTACCAATTGCAGCTTGAGCTTTATGTTAATATTCATCTGGAATCTTGAACTTCAAAAGACATGTTTAATAACCAATAAGGGTCCTTTCTTTTGTTGAGACTTTTTAAGCTTGACACTTTGTCATGGTAGATGGTAGGAAATTTGAGTCACTTTGTCAAGGTTTCTATTAAAATTTTTCTTACCATCATGAGATTTCATGTCTTATAATTTTTTATGAGTTTTTTTTTTTGGCAGTCTAGTTAGTGGGTTAGTATCTACTCTAGGAAAGGGTGAGGAATTCACAATGCCCACCTGCACGGGACTCAAGTCCCGGAACCTCCCTCCTAGTGAGGGGACACACTTACCACTGGGCTATTCCTATGGAGTGTATTTTTTATGAGATTTGAAATCATTCATTTCGCTGCATTTTGTTCTAAAAAAAAAAATTGCATATTGTCAAATTACAAATTTGTCAAGTGCCAGACTTTGTAAGCCTCACCAAAATATAAATCTCACCAAAATAACAGACCTGAGCAAAATGTTCAAGAAGAATGTGTCAAGTTGAATACTCCAGCATAAGAAAACCTTTCCCTCCCATTTGTGTTGGCTACCCAATCGTACTTCCGCTCTACCAATGATCCAATCTGCACCTTATCAGGAGCATGAAACAACAAACTATTCAGGATCCAGGAGCAGGATATGTAGAAGTTTTCAGCAGGCAGGCCCTCCATCCGGGATCAAGTGCAGTGACGTAATAAAGCTTCCTCGATATAATAATGCTGCTAATTTTAACACCATCAGCTTCTAAAATCTGATGGGGCAGTCAGATGAAGAAGAAACTTGACCCACTCAGCCACAGCTTCAACATCTTTGTCATATACTTAACTGGATAAGATGAATTGCTAAGGGTCAGTTTGCCCACACATTTATGAACCAGCGTTTCTGTGGCACACCTTTAAAGACCATGTGTAGAAATGCAGTAATAGCTTCAATAGCAGGCAAGCAGGTCCCAAGAGGATTGAAGGTAAGGCGCTGCAAGAGGATACAAGAAACTAACTCATTCTACATCATGGAGCTTGGTTGATCCCTTTGTTGCTTCACTATCTTCTTGCTAGATGGTCTTGGGACTAGCTCTTATCTATTCTAGGGGTTCCCATGAGAGTTTCTTTTAACTCTTGTTGAATTATGCGAGATTTTGAATTCCTGTGGCTATTTACTGGAGTGCTTGGGTGAACAGGAAAGAGCACCTCCAAGAAAGAGGGACTGATTGCGTAACCCATGAACTACTGTCGCCAATTGTTTCGGACGAGTTTAGTAAAGCACCAAGGAAAACATAAATGGGTATGATAACCTGATTCCACAATTCAACAGGAGTGCCAGTTCCAGAATCAAAATCTATCCCAAAGTGAGTTCCAGGGACCTGTTCTCTTTTCTCAAATATTTTCAATTTACTGATAAAAAAAAAAAAAAACTGCAGCTGTTAGAAGTCATTATTCATCGAAACGTGTTGAACCATTATAACGCCATTATTATCAGCTACAACGGCATTTATAAACCACTCTCTCCATCTGCCAACAGTAAAGTAATAACAAATGCACCTTTTGACTACTCAATTGTCCAAAGAAAAAAAAATATGCTCACACTGATAGCCAGTCAAACAAGGTGACACATAAATCTGCAATCTACTCCAGAGACAAACACCATAAAAATCATCTGAAGGAATTTGTAATGCATACACCATTTAAAAGGTATTTATTCTGCAGAACATCAAAATGTAGCTTCCGAATAAAAAAAACTTATTTACACCCTCGAGTACACTTTCTTATAAATGAAACTGAGTATAAAAAAAAAGAAACAAACTCGCAAAGACACTTTAAATTGTATAGTAAGTATATGGGACACTTTCTAATGGAACCTGGAGCATAATGGAAATCATTCGTCACTTACCTGAGCACTGGCTGCCTCCATCATCCCATTGCGTATCTGGTTGCCGATGTCCCTGACATGTCCAGGACCATGGGGGATGAACACAGTAGTGTTCTTCGATGAGTTCCCAAGGTCTTTGATCGTGTCAAAGTATTGGGTGATCATGATCAGATCCATCACCTCCTTAGCCGAGGTGCCTTCCACCTTGTGAGAGAAGTTCAAGATGTTGTCTCTCAAGCCTTCTGTGATAGCCTGCCTCTGCCTGGCCACTCCAACCCCACCAAGGTACTTAGACTCTGCCTCTGCTTCTGCTCTCTTCACTTGGAGAATCTTCTCTGCTTCCCCTTTGTATACACAAGCAAGCTGAAGCCTTTGAGCTGCAAAACATAGTAATAATGCATTGTCAATTTACATGGGAGGAAGCAAAGGATTAATGAAAGGCCATAAGGGCTGAACCCCCTTGATTGCAAAAGGTACCTGGTCCATCATATGTGCAATAAAGATCACAGCTATATACTGGATACTTGTAGATAGAGTAACCAACTGGAAAATGTTTCAAATATAGTACAGATATATTGCAGCATGTGTTAGCTGAAAACTATAATAACAAATTATCTTTGAACAAGAACCTGCCAGTGTTAATTGAGTCACTTTTCTAAATCCACAACATGCCAATAAAGCCAATGCTCCTTAATTGACTGATTATCATGATCTCTTCTCATATAACTTTGTCCACCATCCGTAATTGTGGGTCTCCCTCAGTGTGTGTGTGTGAGAGAGAGAGAGAGATTTAAATTTGCATAAAAAGGAACATTTCTCTCAATTTGCCCCTTCATACTTTTTGATAAATATGGGAACCCCCATACAGGGCAGAACAAAAGACTGTATAGAGCATGTTCTAAACTGTAAGGAGAAAATGAAGCACTTATATTTATAAAATATTTCTAAACCTGAAAATTTTTATGGCAACAAAAATATGGTTTCTAACCTAAAACGACCTTGAACCACAGGGTGCACTAAATAAAGCAGCTAGCAATGTCCTAAAATTGACAACCATTGATCTAGGAAGTGCATAGAACTCGACTGTTTGCTTTTGGAACCCTATGGTGCAGCAAATGGACAGTAGCGAACTCATCGGCAGATTAGGTCATAGGGGATTGTCTGTGCTTTTTGCAAAACTCTTCCCATTTGCTTGACTTTTCTCTGTTTTACCAGACTAGGATATACAGAAAATAAATCCAGCAAGAAAGAATATCCAAACAAAAAGAGAAAATTACTGAAGGAGTTTCTCTTTAATACACTAGTAATAAAATTTTTAATTTTATTCAAGGAATCACAATTCACAAATGTGACCTTTTGTATTCTAGAACATAGGTAATATATCATCAGACATCATTATTGAAATTGAAGATTGACAACTTACATTTAAGGTTCCAATCCGGCATTCAACTCCATTTCTACCCTATTGGAGTCGATTATGGGAACACTATAAGTTCTAGATTATTTGATCTCAAGTAGAACATGGAATATAGTTCATATCTGAAACTTAAAAGCGAAAATTTTAACCCTAGACTGCCTGATTAAAAGTTCAAAATGAGAAAACATATCTATTTTTGCAATTCTTAGAGCAACCCTTCAAATAAGAAAACAAGCAGAGAAGGAAAATCTCTTGACCTGCATTTATCTCATTCATAGCTTTGCGCACTGCAGCATCAGGTATGATGTCAACCATCAGTATGTGCTCTATGTTATATCCATATGCTCCCATCACCTGATCCATGATTCCAACATTTGATAGATAGTTCAGATATGGTAGTCCGGAAATGCCCAAGATTCAGTTACTTACGCATTGACACCAGGATAAAACAATTCATCATGCTACTGCATTTAAAAAAGAAAGAAAAAAGAAAAAGCACAAAGCAATCGATCAATCAAAACTTATATTGGTATATGATGAGTTGGAAGCTGAACATTAATTCCATTGCAGGCAGAACAAATAACGCAAGCAATCCACTACATAAAAGGGAGAACTTGTGGACAGAAGTAAATAACAGAACAACCATGCAAAGAACCTGAAAGTGGAATCTGAGTGATTGGTGAACAGAACATTTTTGAAACAAAATTCAAGGGGAAAATCTCCCCCCCCCCATAGATCACCTTAGACACCTAGATATGTTGATCCCAAACAAATGTATGCGCAAAGAGGCGGAAGAAGAAGTGAGTGATCTCATTTTCCACTGCTTGGATTGTGTGGATTTTTTCCTATCCCATTTCACATATTTTGGGTTTTCCCCAAGGAGACCTGCAAGATTTTTCTAGAGTGCATGGAGTTGACTTTGGTAGGAGGGTGGGGCATTTTGCAGGATATGTTGCCATATGCAGTTTGTTGGGGGCATTGGCGAGAAAGGAACTCCATGATATTTGAGGATTTCAAGTCATCTTTGCCAATGGTCCTCCATTGGTTGGAGCATGAGTAACTAGCGGCTTCTCTTCAAGAGTTCTGAGAGATAATCTCTTCCATAGTTGCAGGGAAGCTGTGTACAAGGTGGGATGCTCGCTTCACACAGAGCTCGCTTTCGAGGAAGCTCACTTCCATCACATCCCATTTATCAGTCAAAGAGGGCTAAATATGTGGATGTGATAAGATAGACTTGAGTCTACAGCCTAGGGTGTAGACCCTAAGCAAGTATCGTTGGATTGAAATCTATTGCATCTAGTTCGTCATGCATATCTCATGTAAAGCAAAATCTAAAGTATGGTTGCCCATACTAATATAATGGGAGTGAGGCGTTTGTAACTCACTTCTTGCTTCTTGTTCTCTTAAGGATTTTTAAACCTCGCTTTCGCTTCTCGCTCCGGTAACTATGATCTCTTCTAATTCGAAGTCATATTGCTTTTTGCGACTCTTGATTGCTTTTGGAGCCGTTATATGGCAAGACGCTTAGTAGAAGTAATAGGGTGGTCACGTACCAAAGTGAGACATTCAATACAGCCGTCTCCAACTATCCCACGCACGAGAAGGAGATGTACATGATAGTGCTGGCTGTGGGTCCAATTCCAATCTCTCTACCCGCTCCCTTAGAGTTCTAGTCGACGATCACTGAACACCAATAGCGTCCCTCGCATGATGAACCTTTGAGCCGGCTAAAAGAATTTCAAGTTCTTCTTTCTTTTATTGGCCTTGGTCCGCTTGGCGATCGCTCGTTCATGGCTAGGTGACTACTATTTTAGTTGGTTGGTTCCCGCAAGCACTCTTTTAGTAGTTTTTGGGGAGAATAGCCAAATGTTTTAAAAACCGGATCGCATACCAAACCATAAAAGAGACCGATTCATGGTCTGTCAGTTCAACCGGCCAGTGGAACCGGTCAAACCATCAAGACTTATACGATGACAAACAGGCTGCAGGACAGGCCCCAAAGTAGGCCTACAAGAAGGTTTGTCAAGTCTTTTTTTTCGGTTTTGATTATTAAGTTCCTCTCTATCATTTTCACCTTTTCAATATTCAATTTTGCTACATTTCATAATATCACATCTCTCTCTCTCTCTCTCTCTCTCTCTCTCCCCCTCCATTCCTCTGTTTTTTTGGTAGGGATCTCTCATTTTCTATTTTGTTTAGGTGGGACTCTCTCTCACTCTCAATTTTTTTTTTTTTAGCATTGTGTTACTTTTCAAGTGTGAGTTTGGTTGATTTTGACTTTTGAAGCACAATTCAAGAAGAGAAGAAACACGACTCAGTTACCATATGAATCCCCTTATACACTGCTACTCCTACACACCACAACATTAGGGGTTTGGGTGCAAGGAGACAGCCATTTTTTAGATTAGGCCCTGCGACCTACTTCTATGCTTTTTCTATGCATATGCTTGAATAAAAACATAGTCCTCAATGACCAAATGTCAAATCCCCCTTCCATATACCACACTAACCAAGTGAGACAACAAAAAAAAAAGTTTCTTTTAGATCCACTATCCAAGATTTAGATGACATGTAAGTGCGTTCAACCACAACAACCCCACTAGTATTTATTTATTCTATTTCATGTTTATATTTTAATCCAGAGCATAACGAAGGGTTAGTCTGTTACTTATCAAAAAGAAAAAAATGAAGGATTAGGACCCGGTGAGGTTAGCCATCCCATCATTAGGGGCATCCTTTTAATTTGGGATAAGGAGCGATTGGAGATACTGGAGTAAGAGTTGAGGGCTTATTCAATATCCATTTTCTCCCGTTTCGTAGGAGATAACTTCAAATGGGTTTTATCTCCGTTGGGTGAAGATTTTAACAGCATTGGGTACTTTAGTGAGGGGGGGTATGCTCTCATTGCTAAAATGCGGAGGTTTGGAGAGTTCATTTTCCGTCAAGGCTTGATTGATATTTCTCTACAATGAGCTTGATTCACTTGGACTCCATCAGCTTCCAATTTGAGGGCAAGTAGGTTGGATAGATTCCTTTTCAGTCTAGACTAGGAAAATCAGTTTCTGGACATTATCCAATTAGTTCTCCCTAGGGCAACATCAAATCATGTTCCTATAATTTTGGAGTCAAGGTGTTTTAAAGGGGGTCTCACTCCACTCCGACTCGAAAATATGTGGCTTGAGAACAACAAATTTAAGGATATAGTGAAAAAAGTGTGGCATTCCAATGATAGGTGGGGGTCTGCCAGCACTAGATTCGATCAAGCTTAAAGCCCTCAAAATCAAACTCAATGAGTGGAATAGGGAGGTTTTTGGTAATGTTCAGGCCAAATTAGCTTCCAAACTCAGGGAAATTAGTGACCTTGATATTATAGAGGATTCACAATCTCTTCCTAATGAAGAAATTCGAGTTAGAGGAGAAGAAATTAGAATATTTAGAGACCTTGAGATTAGAAGAGATTAGTTGTAAACAGAAGGCAGGAGTTCTATGGCGTAAAGAAGGTGATAGGAACACAGTTTTTTCATAGAATGACCAATTCCCACTAAGAAAATAAATTTTATCTCCAAACTGAGGGTGGATGGGGTTTGGAAGGAAGGGAATTGAGAGATTGCAAAGAGTGTTGTATCACATTACAAACATTTGTACAAGGATAAAGAAAAATGACGTCCCGAATTGGATGGTCTTCCTTTTGCAAATCTTTTCCCATAACAAAGAAAGGTTTTGGAGGGTCCTTTCGAGTTGGAGGAGGTTTCAAGCCAGAGACAAGGCCCCTGGGCCTGATGGGTTCACAATTGAGTTCTAAAAATCTTGTTGGGAGATAGTGGGGAATGACTTCCTAGAGGTTATGAAGGAGCTTTTTACTCGGGCTGATTTGAAAGTGATCAGTAATACATTTGCGATGCTAATCCCGAAAAAAGAGGGAGCATTGAATCTTAAAGATTTTCACCCAATTAGTCTAGTTGGAAGTGTATATAAAATTCTATCCAAGGTTTTGACATCTAGACTAAAAGTTATGATGAACTCAATCATTTCACCAAAACAAGGAGCGTTTGTGGGGGGCAAACAGATTTTCGATGGTATCTTGATTGCCAATTAATGCATAGATGAGTGCATCAAGTCAAAACGTTTCTGGAATTGTGTGTAAATTGGATTTGAAAAAAGCTTATGATCATGTGAATTGGGAGATCCTAGATTATGTGTTGGGTAGAATGGGCTTTAGTTTTTAAGTAGAGAGAATGGATAATGATGTGCATTTCATCCGTGTTATTCTCTATTGTCATAAACTGCTCTCCAGTAGGTTATTTTAAAAGCTCTTAGGGTTTAAGACAAGCGGATCCCCTTTCTCCGTTTCTATTCATGATAGTTTCGATGGCTTTGAGTCAGACGTTGTCCAAAACAGACGGTCATGTGTTTGATGGCTAATCTATAGACAATGACTATTTGCGTATTTCTCATCTCCAGTTTGCGGATAATACCTTGATATTTTGCAAAACATTATGTCAAAATTTGGTCTCTTAAGTGTTTATTCTGATGTTTTGAAGTCATCTCAGGGTTGAATGTTAATTTGGCTAAGTCCAAGATCGTGAGTGTAGGAGAGGTGTCAAAACTAGAGCTGATAGTAGCCTGTTTAGGGTGCAGAGTGGGTTCTCTTCCTTCCGTATACCCTGGTATGTCCCTCAGGGTGGATTTTAAATCAAATTCAGTCTGGACCCCAATTTTGGAGGGATTTGCCAATCCATTATCAGGATGGAAATCATCCATCTTATCTAAAGGAGTGAAATTAACCCTTATCAAAAGCACCCACCCTTACCATCCCCTGATCGGCACTCACATCTCTTGAAAAAATACAAAGGGAGTATATATAGAATGGAAAAAGGTAATAGCTTTAGGTACCATTTAGTAGCTTGGGAGAGTATCGGTTGTCCAAAGAGTGGTGGGGGGTTTTTTGAACCTAAAGCCGTTAGTTCAAGTGCGTAAGGCTCTGTTAGGTAAATGAGTTTGGAGATTTGGGGATGAGATAAAGAGTTTATGGTGATCCATTATATTAGCAAAATACGGGGAGGTTTCCTGTTAGGTCCCATGGAAGGTCAAGTGTTCTCATGGAATAGGGTTGTGGAATAGTAGATGACATTGGCTAATTTAGTTGTGCTTAGCTTCAAGTTCCAGATGAGCAAAGGGTGAGAGGTCCAGTTCTGGAAAGATAAATGGTGTGAATCCACAAAACTAAAGGATGCCTTTGACAAACATCTTCCTCTTAGCCATAGATAAGATGCTTTAGTAGGGGATTATTTTTAGTTGAGTGGTGAGGGGGTGGTTTGGTGTCCGAAGTTGAGGTGTGATTGGGACGATTGAGAAATTAAGGATTTGGGTCGCCTTCTATTGCGCCTTGGGTCCTCTTTGAGCCATTAGGTCAGAGTGTAGAATGTGGTCTAGAGGTCACTGATTCTCAGTGAGATCACTGCTACATTCTCTTGGGTCAGCACCTTGCATATCCTTTCCTCATAGACTTGTGTGGAATCAAAGTATTCCCTCTAAGATATCTTTCTTTCTATGGAATGCATCTTTGAATAAGATTCTTACTTGTGATCACTTAAAAAAATAGAGGGTGGGGTGGGGGATGGCCAACTGTTGTTTCTTACTTTCTTGTGCTTTCAAGTGGAAAAGATGGTGGATCACCTGTTGTCTTATTGTGGGTGTGATTTGCGGGTATTTCCTCTACCGAGGAGAAGTGAATTGGGTCTTTTCTTCTTCCTTTTCTTATCCTACTGGTCTTTGGTAAGTGCAAGGTTCTAAAAATCGACAATATCGGCGATATTCAGCCGATATTTTTCAGTGTCGCTCATGGCCAACACATCTATATCTTGTAAAGAAATATTTACATGTTGTCGGGAGCTATCGGAGATATATTGCCGATATCGGAGATATATCGCCGATATCGGAGATATATCGCCGATATCGGCGATATATCTTCGATAACTCTCCAATATCGAGCAAAACCCTAGAATCAAGCTTGATTTAGAAAAAAAAAAGTTCAGAAGTGTAGAGAAGAAAGAAGGAAGAAGAGGTGGTCGTTGGTACATACCTGTGCCGGTTGCCCTTTTTGTAGTCTTTGCCTTCGCCGTAGTCAAAGCCTTCGTCGGCTACCCCTCTCCTCCTCTTCCTTCGAAGCTCTGCTCCTTTTGTTTGATTTTTGGCTGGGTTTGGTCTAAGAAAAGATCAAAGCATTCTGTTTTAAACCCTTAAAAGGGTAATGCTAATGTCACTCCTTCAAACTCTTAAAGGGTAATGCTAATGTCGGTCCTGTTTTAAATCCTTAAAAGTTAATGTCACTCCAAAAGTCTCATTAAACATACTTCCATATCCTAAAAAGGGTTAGATTCTTTAACCCTGAGGATTAGTGAACCTTAATCAAGGTTAAAAGGAAATAAGAGACGTTAACTTATTTATTTATTTTCTAAAAACCAAGGTTAGATATTTTAACGCTAAGAGTGAGTGAATCTTAACTATAGTTAAAGAGGTTAAAAAGGGACACGTTCATCTTTTCTAAATTTTTTTTTCTAAAAACCAAGGTTAGATGCTTAAGTTTCACTAACACGTCTAACCTTAGTTTTTCGAATTTTTGAAAAAAAAATTAATGTGTTACCTTTTAACTATGATTAAGATTCAATAATATTGATTTATACACCCAATTTTAAAAAAGTATTAGATTTTTTATTATATGCCCTTTTTCTATTTTAAGGATTGTACTTGAAATTTATGTATGAATTTGAACAATGTTATATCATTATTATTATTAATAGCTAATAGTTCTAAATAATAAATTATCGTCATTCGTCAACGCACATCTTTGCTCTCTTCTCATTGCATCTCTTATGTACATTTTTTTTTTTAATGTTTTTATTCTAAAAGGTGTATTAACATCTATTTTAACATTTCCTGAAGTTTCACTGCAAAATTGCATGTTTTGCCCTATTTTTTGTCCTTTTTTTTCCAAAAATCACCGATAAACAATATATCTTCCGATATATCTTTTTTCTGCGGCTCGACATGTCGAGCGATATCGACATTCAGAACCTTGGGTAAGTGCGGATAGAGCGCAGAGAGCAATTTGGTCGGTTCTTCCTAGTGTTATATCGTGGTCGATATGGAAAGAGAGAAACAAGAGAGTATTTGAGGACTCTCTCTTCCACCTCCCGTATTCGCTCACAAATCCATTTTTGCGGTTTTAAAATGGGTGTCCATTCGGTGTGATGGGGTGAACTTCAGAGCCAGCATGTTGGGTTGATTTGGCTAACATCATCTTCTGTTTTTCCATCTTCATCTTTACAGACTTTTGTTCGTTTCTTTCTGTTTTGAGTTTTGGTGCTTGTGAACTCTTTTATTCTGATTATGTTTGTACCACTCTTTTCGTTAATATATCCTTCTGATCACCGACAAAAAAAAATATGAAAATGTTCATGGAGGGATTCCAATGAGAAGAAACCTCTTACAAGAAGGCCTCGGTCTAACTAACTCTTCCTCCATGATATCATGTGAATTTTGAGGCAGTGAAGGTATGGCTTTTTACTAGTAGGGGAAGAATTATTTGCAAAAGCACGTTGCACTTACACGCCATAACTTGCTCCATTTGGGAAGAGAGAATCAACAAGATCTTCATTGGCAAGGCTCTTAATCTTCTTTCTAATCTGGACAAGATTATATCTAGAGTCATTTTTTGGGTCACTATATACCTTTTGTTCTGCAGCTCATATTGTAGGCTTGTGGCGGCAGGGTTCTGTTTCTTCTTAATTAATTTAAAATTGAAACAGGCAACATATCCTGATCATCTTTCAAGAACTATAATTATATTCAATCAAAACAAGACTAGGACGATCTTGAGAGATTTAATTCGTACCTTGGCGGAGGTTTCATTTGTTTTTTTTTTTCGGTAAACAATCATATAATATATTGCAATCCAAATCAAAGTTTACTTAGAAGTAAACTCCGAGAGGATAAAACAACAAGCTAAGAAGAAATCTAAACATTACTATGACCGCAAAACATTGAAAAGACAATCTATAGTAATCACGATTTCAAACCCAAAATTCCTCCAAGTCAACGACTTCTCGACGTATCGAGCACCAGTGAAGAATAAGAAATCTGATGTTGGAGCACGATAGGACCAAGAAAACTTGGATGAATTGGCCCTCACTCTTCCTAAAGATTTCTCCTATACCGGATGGGCCTGAGGTATGCAAAGAGCAACCTTCAAATTAAACTTCACTTCATCCCGTTAATAACGAGACCAAACCGCCACTACATCAGTTTGAAAGAGGGAGAACTCCACCGCCAACTCCAATCAACCAACACCTTTGAACTCTTTAGAGGAGGATGGCCAAAGCAATGCCAGGGCCTTGATTCTTTCTTTAAGGCCGCGGCTACAAAGAAATTTTTCTTTTAAATTTTCTATTCCACTCTTAATATCCCAAAAGAATACTCAGGGACTGCTTTTCCAGTACTCAAAGCCACATTGACACGAATGAAGAGGTTATTAATAGACCCACCTTCCCTTGCGCACGTCATACACATGCGAGGAGATAAAGTTATGTATTTTCCATTTCTTTGCATCTATTTGGCCCAAATAGTTTTAGGAGGAAATCAAGGCGAGTAAGGAGGAGATAGAGTTTTGTATTTTCTATTTCTTTGCATCTATTTGGCCCAAATAGTTTTAGGAGGAAATCAAGGTGAGTAAGAAGGGGCGAAAGTATGGTTCAAAAAAAGATTTAAAGGAAAAAGAGCCATTTGGATCAAGCAACCAAACTATCAAATTGGGATTGAAAAGGGAGGGAGGATAACCATCTTTCAATTCTTCAAAGAAACATAGTAAGTTTTCCACTTCCACATTTTTAAGAACTCTAATAAAGGGAAGGACAGCTTAGAGAAGACTACTAATATTTAAGCCGTACTCTGAATCATTGCAAACTAGGTAAAATTGGGTTCTATGCAAAATCTCCACAATCATTTCCCAAACATCCATATCATTTTTCCTTGATTGCCCCTTCCCAATCCCAAAGAAAATCCCTTCGCAATTGATCAACCCTATTCACCACTTTGCTAGGGAACTTGAAAAGAGACAAAAACTAAACCGGGAGACCGCAAATGGTGGATTTAATAAACATGATCCTACCACTCAAAGAAATATAATTGTCATCCTTCTCCCTCCACAACTGGGTCCTAAACTAGGGCTTTTGGATTCCCACCTAAAAGAAGCCCAAGGTATCTCACAGTCCAAATTCCGACACCTCATCACCAAAAAATATAATCAGATATATTATGAGGAAAAACACAGCTCTCTATAGACTTGCAATTGAGAAGAGAGCAGAAACAGAGGCAAATCTATTCGACCAAGAAGAGGATATTGAATGCCAAAGATCAAGTGCATTAGTTTATGTAACAGCCTAACAGGTCATATAAAACATGAAGACATTTAAAAACTGGTAACCCTCTTAGAATTTAGAGATGCATCAAGTCACCTTTTCAAGTTCCTCTAGTACAGCTTGAGCAACATCGCCCTTCTGTTCGAAGAGTGCATCCAGAGTCATTTTTGGAACATGAGCTCGCACCACTGAGAAGATAGGCAGACAGATTATAAGAACAGGGAGAAAATCAGAAAAAAAAAAAAACACATGAAATATATTGCAGAAGGAAGATTGTTTCCAGAAAATCCTGGTAAGTTACCATCAAACACGTAAGCCTGAATCTGTTCTTTGGGGTTTTGCAACTCATAGAATGCATCGTCAGCGTTTTCTTTGATTATTCGGTATTGAATCGAGCAAAGCAGTTGCACAAAGACATTATCCTGTAGAACATAATACAGAAGGTTATATCATTTATACTGCTTAATCCAAGAGGCCAACAGAATGCTTAACCTTAAATTAGTTTTCAGAAATGGATCATGGATCATACATGCCAATTAAGCATAAACAGAAGGCACAGATTTTGCACTGCAAGCCTGAGCAATTTAGAAAAATAAAAGCCTGAGCAACTTAAAAGCTTCACTATTCATCAGAAGCATTTATTATACAACATCTCACAAAAAAAAAAAGTGGAACTGCCACACGGCCCCCTGCATTTTGTTCAGCAGAAATGACGCACAACAATCAGCCAGTACCCAATGTTAGACGTCAATATGTATTTGATGTTGCTATATACGCAAGATGTCAAAAGCAGAAATTTTCACCATTTTATGCAGAAGGGCCCGTTTGGCATCAATTCTAGTAATTCTCTATTAAAAAAAACAATTCCTAAATTCTTAATTTCTCATAATGAATTCTATGTTGACAGCTTGTTTGGATAAATTTAGTTAGAATCCATTTTTTTATATCAGTAAACAGAGAATAGATTAAAGATTAATAAAAGAGCAAAAACAACAAGAGCACACACGGAAGTGAACTTGAAAGAGAAAACCAAAACAGGCAACAAAAACAGGGAAAAAATTCCAGAGATACCCAAAGGTGATAGACTTAGGCTACAATGGCAGGTCCCCTACGTCCTCAATCTCTTTATAAGATGAGGATCAAAACGATAAGATGTCGGATACACATACAAAGAAGAGAACGGGAGATGGGGAGATCATAAAAAACTCTCAAGTTTCTTTCCTTCCAAATACTCCATGCTACAACGACAGAAGAAATGACTAAATCACCTCACTCTGGGTGTCCAAATTCATCAAGGGCCAACAGGATAAAAAATCTCGGAAGGAAGAGGGAAAGACCTAATGAACCCCTAGTCGAGCAAGGAATAATCTCCCCAAATACCACGAGCAAATGGGCAATGCAACAATAAGTGGTCTACCGATTATTTTGGTTGGAGGCATAGAAAACATCGATTTGCCAATCTTCACCCTATGCTTTTTAAAAGAATCAATTGTGAGAATCTTATCTAACGTCACAGACTCACAATCCATAGGAAGAAGGAAATCTTGGACAGAACTCCCCGACTTCAAACAGCCAGGTGAGGAAAAGAAGAGTTGGACGTGAATGATCCGAAAGAACAAATGATCTCTCTCAAAATTGAGCACTGTTGACCTTAGACCAGATCTTAGAGGGACTCAAGCTACTTGGTGATGTGACAATGAGTCAAAATCCATTTTGAAGGACAAAAAAAATTGAATCGCGTTTAGATGGAAAATATTAGGATCATTGTAGACTAGTGAGGATGGGGATGAAGGGTGAGTGGAGTTGGGTGGTGCAAGGGGGTGGCAGCGGTGGTGAGGGTGGAGGTGACAATAAAAGATGGTGGTGGGGGAGTGAGTGGTCGTGATGGAGATGGTGGTTGTGGGGGTGGCAGTGGTGGTGTCAATGGGGTTGGTCGCGATGAGGGTGGTGATGCTGATGGTGGGGCAGGGTGGTGGAAAGGGAGGGGGGGGGGGTTCATGGATGTGGTGTGGATGGTGGAGGTAGTGGTAGGTGGGGTGGTGGTTGTTGAGAGTTACAGAATTTCTACTTTTAAGAATTAATTTTCATAAGTGACTTTTTTTTTAAAATCTCAAAATTCTATTCCAGGATCACAACTTTTGTCGGAATTGTCCCGCTCCAAAATGCATTCAAACGACATTTTCCATTTTCCAAAAGACATTCGCCGCCGGTCATTATGACAAATGGTCATTAGGATTAATGAAGACGGCATATCAAAAGTCGCATCTCTGACATGTGTCAGGTCTCGAAAAATGCAAGCATGAAATGCTAACTTCAAAAGGCGAAGAAATCCCTAATTTTCTTGGAAAAAGTTAAGTCCAAGGGGAAAGGCGTGTCTTCGAAAACATTATAATAAATGGTATCTCAGACAGGGGCTAATGTTGATGGGGGTGTTTTTTAAGATAGACACATGGACCAACAGATCCATGAAGGGATATTCTTAACAAAATCTCTTGCGCTTTCAACATGTCCCAAGACGCCTTTAACTTGTGTTGGTTATTGCGCCGTCCATATTTTGGCTAAAACGCCTTTGACTCTGAACTTATGCGTTTTTGCCATAAAAGTTCGCAAAGAATAAAAAGGATAAAAAACAGATTTAAGGATTGAAGAGTGAGAAGTTCATTGGTCGAAGAGTGTGCTATCATGTGTAAAACGGAGCCGCTTTCACCAATCCACTTGAAACTTTTGATGAGTAATAAGTTGTTGTAAGGCACCCGAGGAATAAGTGTGATTGTTTCGACACAATAAATGCAAATGCGTTTATATAATAAATGCCAAAGGCGTTACTATGTTAAATGTCCAAAAAGCATTACAAATAGTTAATGTGTCCGTTACAAAGAATGACAATCATTCTATCCTAAATCAAAAATCATATAAATAGAAAAGGTTATCAGCCTAAAAGGGACAGAACAACACTACGAGTCATATACAACAAGGCTAAGGGCAGTCATTCCTCGGTACTCTCAAAATTCTTGGTGTGCCCTTGACCTCATTTCCTTTGCCATTTCCCTTTTTGCCATACGTCAAAATAGTCCTCCAAGGTTTAGATTGACCTGTGATCAAGTTAGAAAAATCACCCAGTTACATTTGGCGACTCCCCAGAGCACACCATTGTGTAATAAAAATATGAGTGGAACGATTCACCGGAAAAGAAGTTGCTTTAAAGCATCTTGATCTGCCCTTATTTGGAATGAAGAAGTTAGTTCAACCGCTTCTTTCACTCCAGCATCTTTGAGAAGCTCCACAAACTCATCATCACTTAGCATATCTTTTACCCATCCTTCCCAGTCTCTAGATGACCTAGAATGAGAACGAAGAATGGGTTTCATAGGAAGAAAATCGCCCCTGGCTACTCGAAACCGAGGAACACCTATTGGCGGGAGAGGGCCCATAAACATCATCCATCAGGAGGAGTACTAGTATCCGGATGCATTTGTTGGGCATCTATGAAGAAGGAATCGCCAATATCCCCTAATCTCCCATGAGAGCTCGAAGAAACCATTAGAAAATAAGAAAGAGTTTGAAAGCAGGAAAGAGAAAAGAAGAATACAAGAGAGGAGGAGAAAGAGTAAGAAAATAAGTTCCAAATCTTGAATATAAATAGGGGGAAGGCGGGAAACCAAACGGCGGAATACGAAAAGACATTCGCCGTTGGTCATTACGACAAATGGTCATTAGCATTAATGAAGGCGGCATATCAAAAGTCGCATCTTTGACACGTGTCAGGTCTCGAAAAATGCGAGCATTAAATGCTAACTTCAAAAGGCAAAGAAATCCCTAATTTTCTTCGAAAAAGTCAAGTCCGAGGGGAAAGAAGGAATAGAAAATCACTCCCCGGGAGTGATGCCAAACACCCCTAACTTAGGCACGATGCTGCATTGGTGTCAGACAAGGATATGAGCATAATAACATTTTTCAAAAAATCAAGAATAAATCGCAACCTTTTCTTCAAACGAATGAACTCCAAGCCGCAACTCCTATATCATTAGTTTCTACATAATGCCTATCAACTATTCTCTTCCAAAAGTATCCTTTTTCCTAGACTCCCTGTTTGTCTTTCTCCACCATTTCTTTGATGCTTTTCTACAATTTTTTGTTTTGCTACTTCAGTTTCACTTCTTTTCATTCTCCTTCTCCTCCTTTTCAAGGCTGATGGTTAAGGATTTCATCAGTTCTCTGATTTTCTATTGATTCGTCTTCAAGAGATGAGAACGCAAGATCAGCATTCTAAGGGTTTTTATGAGTCCTGCACTCTAATTCTCAACATCTCGCCCCCCCCACCCTGCTGATCCCGTTTACGGTCCGGTCATGGCACTGTTGGTTTCGTTGTTGAGGTGACCCATGAAGATGCAGACGGTCTCTCTGGAAGCTGCTTCTCGAACTGGTTAAGACCATTTCTGTTGTGGAAGGAGATGCCTGTAGAGGGTTTTTGTTGTTCAATCTTTGGGTTCCTTTTACCGTACATGAAGAGAATTGTTTTTTTCTTAGAAAATTTTGGTAAAATACTTGTCTATTTATTGCATCGATATTTTCTTTTCATTGCTTTGTTGAAGTGCATGCTGGTGATGGTTCTGCATAACTCCAAAACTGTCTATGTATGTGATTTTATCCCTTCCAATACTGTAGTTCCTTTTCCGATCTCCCCCGTTAATAGTAACAGTGGCTGTTGTACCGTGTGGTAGCTAAAAATTGTTGGAAAAACAGTGCAGATGAACATAGCTTGTCAACTAGGACATTTGAGTCTTTGACTCCACTTGGAAGGTTAGGGAGTCAACTTGACTCAGGAGACCCGAGTGAATTCGGGGACACATTATTTTTCTTAAAACTATAAAAAGTATAAAAATCTAGAGATAACTAATAAAAAAAATATATGGTTGGGTAAGGATACTGTTTACTCTTTCTTTCCCATCAAACTGGAACATTTTCATTAACCCTACCAACCAGAAAAATCCAAATCATTGATTCCTAAATGGTTTCAGAAATGAGAAATTAACAAAGTAAATTTAGGATCAAGATAAATATGGACTGGAAAGTAGAGGGAAAAGTATAAACACTTAAATTTGGTAATAATACTAAATCATATTATATTTATCCTAATCTATAGAGTATATATACTTAAGATAGTAAGACTCGGACACATGCTCATCCGTCTGGCATTAGAGTGACCATGGGATTTTGGGAAAACCCAATTCATAAACTTGTCCACGCAAATTTTGTAATATTATTACATTGATATCAGTTTATATAAGCATATTTTATACAAAAAGAAGTATATGAGTGAGTAGAAATGCATTGCAAATATAAGACAGGCATCGATTGAGAGTAGTGCTTAACATCTCTACCCACAAACCAGTTTATGTTCACCTTAATACGACTGTCCCGACAATCGGGCATCTCTCGGTTGGATTTGGGTCATTGTTCCAAAATTTTAGCGGCCATATGACCCTAACCACTTAATCAGAGAGCTTTTTCTCAACAATGACATGTTTCATCAATCTTGAGTCTTGACCACAAAAAAAAAAAAGCAAGTGATTCATTTCATGTTTATATCACTTTTGCCGGTCTAATTGTTTAAGTATTCCCACCGATTTGATGATTTCACTGGTGGTCACATGACTGTTGCTTTTATGCATTATGCATCCTAAATGATAACCATCAAAGATTGTGCAAAACACAATTTATACCATCTTATTCTTGGCTATATGATAGATAACAAAGACATTGGATGGCACACTTAAACCCCCAATTATTTATTTATTTTTCAATTTACAATTTTTTCCTGGTTTGTGGCATCATTTATCCAGGTTAGTTGTCATTGTTAGTGTTACTAATTGGGGTGAGTGGGCCTGATCACCATCACCAGGCAATATCAGCATTGAAATAAAGTTATAGTTAAGTTATTGAACTTGGGACACCAAAAAAGCTTGCACGTACAGGCTAAAACCTGTTAACTGAAGAAGCTGAGTTTGCCTATCTGTCTGCATCCTTCTTATGATATGTAATTCTTGATGCCTTTGTGCTTCTTCCCAAGCCAATCACAGACTTCTATATCAGACTCCTTTCCAAAATATCCCTAGCTAGCGTCAAATACTCCAAGTCAGTTCCCTGTGTTCATTTCTCCATTTCTTCTATGCACTGATCAGCCTAAAAGATATGGTCAACATTTTGCTGTACCCAATAAGAACACAATCCCAATGGTTTTATTTCCATTTCTTTCAACCGGGAACAAATCGGTAAACTTATAATGAAACCACATGTTCCGTTAAGAGTGAAAGTGCTTCACACGACCACAAACACAACTGTCTTTAGCATTTCTCTCAGCAATAAACAATTCAAAACAACAAGCAAGCTTTGCTACACTACCATAACTAATATCATAAAACAAAAAAACCTAAGATGTCTAAACAGAGTCGCATAAAATTCCAAACTCAGAATCTAATAAGCGTATAAGAACCCAATTAGGGTTTGATGCGTACCGAGAAGCAACCACTGATCCCAAAGGCCCGGACTGATGGGAAAGGCGCAATCTAGTATTTATCTAGTTAGGATCGTAACAGGATTTTTATTTTTCAAAGAGTCAATTATATCAAATTCAAGTACGTGTTCATATAAAACAAATATGAAATGCACCCAACACCCAAAAACCAATTACAATCCACAGTTTTGTATGATGGATTCTAAAATTAGATACTTGTGGACAGAGATCAAGTAAATATTGGTTTGCATCAATTTATCAGTTGCACAAACAAATAATATCGAAGACAAATGGAACACCCGGCAAATCAATTGACCAGACATCTTTCCAAATACCCACAATTCTACGTTTCTGTGTTATGACCTAGTAGTTCTCCTATGTTTTGGATTTCTGTAATCTGTTAGGTTAGTTTCTTTCTTTTGGTTCATTGCCTCTGTAGCATCTCAGTTTGTACTTATTTATCTTGATTCTATTATGCATCGCATTTACCGATCAAAAAAAAAAAAACGGTAAAGAAAGAAATCTAGGGTTGGGAGAGAGAGAAAGAACCTTGGTCTTGGTCTCGATGCGGACGTCGAGAGAGCTGATCCTGGTGGAGAGAACACCAGCGAGCCATTCACCTGCACAAGGATTGAAGAAATGGAAGCCAGGGACTGCCAATTTATCAAAACGACCCCATTTCTCCACCACCCCTATGCTTGCTTGGTCTATGCACCCACAAAATATACAGAACGAATTCCCCATTATTTCTCCTTCTTCTTGTTTTCTTCTTCTTTTTCTTTCTCTCTCTCTCTCTCTCTCTCTGTGAGAAGAAAGGGAGAAGAACAGGGACGACGCGGCTCTGTTATGTAGTGCCACGAAACAACACGGGCCTTTCTTGTACCGTTCACCCAGGATACGCGGACATTCTGAATGTTTGGATACTAGTGTATCTCTGTTTGGGGTTTAAGAAATTCCAGGATTTATAGTTATCTTTTGTTTGGTTTGCAAATGAATCTAGGATGTGAATAAGCTTAGGGCTGTTTGTGTTTGGTATTGTTTATCGGGAACGATTTTCATTATTTCCGGAAAAGAAACGGTGAAAACGCATTTAGTTGGTAAAGTCTCATCGTACTAGAGACCTGGATCGAATCCCACCTACATCAAGGTTAGGGGGTTTAGGAGAGAGGGAGGGCCACCCCTCATTGTGTAGCCCAAGGTCGATGTGACCTCCAATGAAGACTGCACACAAAAACTTAAGAAACACCTAAAAAATCAAAGAAAAGGACAATAATGTCCCCTCCTTTCCTCATGTTAATCGGGGTTGTGGCTTCGACCCTTACAAATGTAACACCTGAACATCAGAGGATGATGCTGGGTAAAACATTTGGTAAATTACAGTCACCTCTCTTGAGGTTTGGTGAAATTTCAGAACCTCCCTCTAGTTTCGGAAATTACACTGCCCTCCCCTATCAAACTCTTAATATTAACACGGTTAACTAAAGTTACATTTTTCTCATTTTATCCCTATTACTTGATTGAGGAAACACGTCTTTACCGTTTGAAAGCTCAACCAAAGAAAAACATAAACTCTCAAGCCGCCACGTGTCCCTTTTAATACCCACTAACTATGATTAAGATTTACTCACCCTTAGGGTTTATCTATCTAACCTAGGTTTTAGGGAAAAAATAACCTTTTGTTGGTTATGCTTAACCGCAATTAAAGAGGGCTCTACAAGTCACCATGTGTCCTTATAACACCCACTAACCTTGGTTAAGATTCACTCATCCCTAGGATTCATTAATATAACCTTGGTTATAAGAAAATTAAAAAAAATATATATTAATATTAGGTTAATTATGTTTAACCACAATTAAAGGATCTCTATAAGCCGCCACGTGTCCCTTATAACACCAACTAATTATGGTTAAAACTCACTCACCCCTAGGGTTCATCCATCAAACCTTGAATTTTAGAAAAAAAAACCTTAGGTTGCTTATGCTTAACCACAATTAAAGGGATCTCTACAATCCGCCACGTGTCTCCTTTAACACCCACTAACTATGGTTAAAATTCACTCACCCCTATGATTCATCTATTTAACCTTTATTTTTAGAAAAAAAAACCTTAGGTTTATTATGCTTAACCACAATTAAAGGGGGCTCTACAAGCCGCCACGTGTTCCTTTTAACACCCACTAATTGTGCTTAAGATTCAATCATCCCTAAGATTAATCCATCTAACCTTGCTTTTAAGAAAAAAATAAAAATATTAACCTTAGGTTAATTATGTTTAACCACAATTAAAGGATCTCTATAAGTCGTCATGTGTCCCTTTTAATACCCACTAAGTATGGTTAAGATCACTCACCCCTAGAGTTCATCTATTTAACATTGGATTTTATAAAATATATATATATATATATATATACTTTATTTTGGAAAAATATATTAACCTTAAGTTGATATTATTAACCTTGGTTAGAAACCAATTATCATTTATTTTATTGAATTAACTAACCTTGTGTTGAAAAAGGGTAATTTAGACATTTTAAAATATTTAAATGATGACATCATCAAAGTCCATCCATAAAGTAACGGTAAACTTATGGAAAGGGGGTATCTGTTACAGACAACCAAAGTTGAGGGGAGGGCAGTGTAATTTCAGAAACTAGAGGGTTGGTTTCTAAAATTCCACCAAACCTCAAGGGAGGTGAGAGAATTTACCCTAAAACTTTATAACCACTCATAGACGAGCATGATATGGAGGCTAAGGTGACGGGCATGCTTCTAGAGATGGACCAAACTGAGATTTTGCACTTGCTTGAGTCGCCGAACACTTTGAAAGCAAAAGTTGCAGAGGCTATGGAGGTTTTGAGGAAAGTTTCTCAACAGCAGACTTGCAATTCAGCTGTTCCTGATGTTGTTAAATGATAACCTCATTTCCTTGAGTGTGGGTGCTGAGTTTAGGTGTGGGTAAATACTGTCAATATACCTGGAATTCTTTATTTTAAAATAGTATTAAAGTGTGCTTTGATATGGTTCAAAGTTAGTTACTTTGATAGGGAGGACACTAGATTTGAATTATATTGTGGTTCTTTATTTGAAGTAATGAGGTTTTGAAGATTATTACCTACATTTATCTTTAAAAAAGAAAGAAAGAAATTGTTCATTGGAACTGTTGCACGTCTTTACCTGCAAACGACAGAAAACTGATGCAGGTTTACCGGCAAACGATAGAATGAAGACGGTGGCATTATGGTCTTTTATTATTATTCTAGGTGTTCTTTTTAAGTAGGGGTGTAGACAAATTATTGAGGTGCGGGTAGCTCCACCCTTTATTTTTAGGGAACAATTTTGATAATAGTTTCGTTTTGGACACAATTTTAACATAATAAAAAAAGTTAATTCTCATAATCAATTCTGAGAAACAAACATAAAATGAGTAAGATAAGCGTGAAAATGGACAAGATAGCCAAGATATAATAAAACAAATGTGGTATTTTATGACACATAACCATGTTATTCATTACATGTGAGTATGTTAGAGAGCTATGGTTTAATCTCAAGGAAAATGTGAAAATCCCTTTAACATAGACGAATTTATCCTACTTGCTTGAGTTTGTACTCATGCAGCCCAAGATTTGGAAGCCTACATATTGAGATGTATTATGTTATGTGGGAGTAAGAAGTATGATATCAAGACCTATGATCCATTTACCCATAACACATGACCTATTACACATACTCTAATTATCCATCTAATCAATCCATATACTCATTCAACAAGTCAAGAACTTTCCACCTTCACATTAATGTTCCCCAGTGTTTAGTTATAGAAAGTGGTGTTTTCCCATATAACAGTTGTAGTGAGTGGGCTTAATTAATGAGTTTGATGTTTCCACATGATAGTGGGTTTTGTAATAGTTTTCAATGTGGGATCTTGTTCACTATATATACTCAATAAATGAAATGAGAAGTAGCTCTTTTTGAATGAATATATGATATTATTAGCTTATTTCAAGCTTAGTTATTCTCTTGAGAGATAACTTGCTGAATTTGAGTGTTGAGGAGTCCACCTTGTTGAGTTTAGATCGTTTTTACACTCTAAAATGACTACATTTTTTGTGGTTTTTCTTCAAATTAAAACACCCCAAAATCTCCTTGCATTAGTTGGTATCAAAGCAAGTTCGTTCGTTGGGAGGTTCGAAGAATTACGATTAGACTTATCTTTGTGTCATATCGTTTGAGGAGTCGCGATGACAACAAGAAGTCTTTGAAACATTCTACGGGGCACCAATTTATGACTTGTATGGTGATGAAGATGAAGGCCTTAGAGAAAAGACTCATCAACAACTTTCAATCTAAAAAATGATAAGTAACCAAACAAATGTTTTAGTATCAAACTCAAAGTCTTGTTCATCAAAGATTGGCGGTGACTCTCAATCTACAACCTTTTCATTCGAATAATAAGAATCTGAGTTTGATACTAAAACACTTGTTTGGTTACTTACCATTTTTTAGATTGAAAGTTGTTGATGAGTCTTTTTTCTAATACCTTCATCTTCGTCACCATACAAGTCATATATTGGTGCCCCGTAGAATATGTCCCAAAGACTTCTTGTTGCCATCGCGACTCCTCGAACGATATGACACAAAGATAAGTCTAATCGTAATTCTACAAACCTCCCAACAAACGAACTTACTCTGATACCAACTGATGCAAGACAATTTTGAGGTGGTTTAATTTGAAGGAAAACCACGAAAAACTTATTCGTTTTAGAGTATAAAAATAACCCAAATTTAGCAAGGTGGACTCCTCAACACCTAAATTCAGCAAGTTATTTCACAAGAGAATAACTAAGCTAGAAATAAGTTCAAACTAATAATATCATATATCAATTCAAAGAGAGTTGCTTCTCATTTTATTTCTTAAGTATAGATAGAGAACAATGCTCCCACATGGGAAACTACTACAAAACCCCCTATCATCGGAAAACATCAAACAACATTAATTAAACCCACTTACCATAACTAATATATGGAGAAACATTACTTATGAGAAAATATCATTTCTACAACTAAACACTAGGTGGCATTAATGAGGAGGTGGAAGGTCATTGACTTGCTAAATGGGTATATGGATAGTTAGAGAATGGGTAATGAGTCATGGGTTATAGATAAATGGATCATGAGTCTTGATATCATATTTCTCACTCCCACATAACATAATACATCTCGAAATGCAGGCTTCCAAATCTTGGGCTGCATAATTCAATGACATTTATTCATAACAAGTGAGTATGCTAGAGAGTTATTTATTCCACTTGCTTGAGTCTATACCACATTTATTCATAACATGCACGTGAATATACTAGAGAGCTATGGTTCAATCTCAAGGAAAAGGTGAAAATCCTTTTAACAGAGCTGAATTTTTTCAATACTTGATGGGAAGGGGAATGGAGAAGACTGAGATTAGAAAAAGATGAGTTTGATTCTATGAGATTGATGACCAACATAATATGGGCTATTTGGATAGCTAGGAATAATCAAGTTTTCTCTGACAAATCCGAAGATACAACGGATACATTCAAAAACGTTGTGATGCAATATGAAGCATTCAAGTCTGCTATGGATGAACAAAAGAACTACTAGCTGAATTCCAGAGTTAAGGAGAATGCTCCATCAACTTCTAGTAAGGATATGTCAAATTTTGAGATAATTATCAAATGTGATGATGCTGCCCAAGGGGATGGGGTAATTGCTAATGTTGGGGTGGAGATTTTGAATAACTTCGGTGGAAGGCTTAAAGAGCTGATAGTACCTTTCAGTGGGGGATCCTCAACTTTGGTAGAAGCTCAGGCTATTAAGATTTGCATCTCTTTGATAACTCAGTACAAATGGGAGAATGTTCTAATTCAATCTAATGCAAATGCAGTAATTGATGCTATCTATGTTGGGGCCATAACAACTATCGCAACAGAAGCCCAAACTCTAGTGCTGGACTGTATTGAGTTGTTGAAACATACAACAAATGTTCAACTAGAATTCATTAGAGATAAGAATGGGGGAGCCCGTGAGCTAGACAAGAAGTCTTTGTATAGAAGCAAGAGATATTTGTATGAAAAAATGAAATCCTGGTGAAAGAAGATCAAATTTGATTTAAACTAGACAGTTCTGTAATGAGTTGTATAAGAATTCAATAAAGTGGATTATATTTTTAAACCAAAAAAATATAACCATATTTAATGCTTACAATAACCTTATATATTTTTTATTCATCCAAATGTAATTCTGTTATTTCTTTTCTTCATAATTGATTCTAACTGTCAATTACCAAACACATTCATGGCACATAATTAATTATAAAAATAAAAACTCATAAGAATTAAATCTTTTCCGAAATGAGATAATCACTAGAATTAATGCCAAAACGCCCCCTTATCTACAAAATTCTCACATTTTCACCTTCTTTATCCTAACTCTTAATTGTATTCCGCAAGAGAGATGTGGTCTTATCAATGAACTCAGGAAAATTATCCATGAAAATGGGTAACTATTCATGGGAGCTAAACTAGCTACTGTGATGATAGTTGGATCGCATTTTTTATTTTATAGGTAATTGCCTGCAAGTAGTTTTTATTTAAACCTTGTTTGGTCAAGGGTTTCAAACCCTGTTTACATTTTTAATCCCTAAGATTGGCCTTGGCGCCCCTAAGTTGAATCAAGTTCGGATGGGCAACAACACTCGTTGTTGTGTTGTTGCCCATTTGTGTCTTGAAAGAATGTGAGGCCCAACCTCAGTTGACATGGGGTCCACCATTTTTTGAATGTGGGGCCATCTTTTCAAGACATAGACGGCAATAATACAATAGCAAGCGTTTTGCCCATCTGAACTCGGTTGAGTCCATTTTCTCTTTCTATGTGCATGGCATGGCATGACATGACCCTTCATATTAGGTAAGGTCAGAAGGAGACTTGAGTCAAAAATCAATAGAAAAAATCCCTTCCCCGCCGACGGGACTTCGATCAAACTTGCGTTCCCCAGGCGCTATGAAATGGAGGGTCTTTCCGCACCTGAGCCTATCGTATGTATCGGCTTGGCTTCTTCCCGAACCAAGGAGGCATTCTGGCGAGTACGTGCGTGTAGGAATGCCAACTACAGAGACTAAAAGACTATGACTACAAGCCAAGCAGGAAGCGACTCACTTCTATTCTTGTTGGGATTGGATATAGATGGGGAATCTATAGATCATAGTAATTCACCAACCTCTCTAACACAAATACGATAAAATTTCACTTCACGACATGACCAAAAAAAAGAAAGAGCTTTGCTCGGAACAATCAGTTGAATCGGTCACCTAATGGCATTTGATGGGTTGATTTAAATCATTGGGAGTTTTGCAAATTGTTGGAATCATTTGTTGCAAATTGTTGGAATCATTTGCGAATGAACTCAACTACCCCCAACAGAGTAAGAAATGGATTATCGTGTGCTGGCCAGGACCATGCCTTAGGAAGCGAAGGTTCTAAGTTCGGTTCTCTTCCCCTTATTGGCCACCATTAAGAATTTATCCTACTTGTCCAGTGTGTGTGGATGGAGGGGTCTGCCCGTGTCCGGAGATTAGTCAGGTGCTCTAAGAGGTCTGGACACTGTGTTTACTTAAAAACAAGGAATTGGATATCCCTACGTTTTCACTTCCTCCTCTTACTGACTGGTACAATCTGAATTGTGATAGGGCAGCTGAGCTGAGTGGTGGTGTGACAAATTTTGGAAGGATAGTGGCTTAGTTTACTATTCCCCTACTCTTGGCCAGCATCCTTGACTGAAGCAGTAGCACTTCGTGAAGCTGTCGGACCATCTTCACCTATGGGTTGGTCTCAGGACTCATGTTCTCATTGAATCCAACCCTATTTTAAGAGTCGTGTAGATATGATTCTCATGGCCAGGTCGTCCCACATGAAATTTAAGCTCCTATAGGGATATTTTGTGGGACTTCTCTAACTTCCCATCAAGGTTTCAAATTGAGTTTAACCAAAAAAAGGTTTGAAATTGCGTTTATATTAGAAATTTAGGCCCTCCAAACAAAATTTAAATTTTTTTGGATTTCTTGCCAAATTTGAAATAAATTTATTATTTTTTTAAATAAATATTTTCACGATTTCTCGGCCAAAATTTCATAATATTTTGATTTTATTATAATTTAAAATATTTATATAATATTATTATTCTATTTTTTAAAATCTTCAAATTTTTGGAATAATATTAAAAAAATTAATTAAAAAAAGTTTTTGATAAATTTATGAAATTTTGGTCGAAATCTATCAAAACGAAATATAAAGGATTTCGATTTCTTAGGGTGGGAATGAAACCGAAGTTCCACAAAATTTCACTGGGATTTTAAACCTAACCTCCCATTGTCCCGCATTAATCCTATTATGCGGCTTACTAGCTTGCCAATTATGCACTACACATTAACAGAATGAACAAAAGTCAGGCTATTATGGGCCTTTGCATAAAGCCTAAATGAGGTTCCACCCTCCACATATCTGTAGTAAATGGCCTCGGATTGTCTCTGGCGAAGCCAGAAAGGGCTCTCGGGCAACCATAGAATAAGGGACATGTGACGTTAAAAGGGGAGAAGTCATTTCATTTTCTCCCCATGATTTTGATTTCTCCCCACTTGATATCTCTTCCCCTTTAACTCAACACCTTATCGCCATGTGTCATATAGTGGGTGGAGAAGTCAAAATCATGGAAACACCTTTTCAAACAGAACATTTCCTTTCGCATGTCTCTCCTCAGCATCTCTTTCTCTCATCTTGATCTTTCAAAACTTTCAGTCACCACCCCTACATGGACTCTCGTCTTGATCTTTTGAAACTCTTGGTCGATGGTTCTCTTTCTCTCATGCTAATGTCTTCTCTATAAGAGTGTTTTCACACATAACCAAAAAATATTTTCTAAGCTTCAGATTTGATTTGGGTTTGGTTTGGCTCTACGGTTGGAACCCATCTTCACGTCAGAAGAACACGCGCATAGAAGCGGCCATCACCAACCATCTTCTTCACGTTTGTCATCCTCTTTAGGTGTGACTTCATTTATATGAAAAACTATTACAGAGTTTTGGTATTAACATATAAATGTTCAGTATCCAAAGAACATAAGAGAATATACTAAGCAAGAGTGTGTCCAAATGGTACCCTTTTTTAAATACCAGAATTTTCTCACTACAATGTTGTCACATAGACAAAGAGAGAGAGATAATGTGCTTTTCGAGATTTTGAAGAAGTTGAAATGGTTACAAACTCCTACATAATCAAATGAAATTGAGAGTAAAGCGTGGAATCTGAGTTGTGCAATCTTGACGGTGATGCTGTTCTGGGCCCCTATGCAAAAGAATCAATTGAAATTGAGAGTAAACGTCTTCCAAACACATTTCCAAACAAGACATTTCCCTTTGCACGTCTCTTCAACTCAACGTCTCTTTCTCTCATCTTAATCTTTCGAAACTCTCGGTCACCGCCCTTACATGGGCTCTCATCTTGATCTTTTAAAACTCTCGGTCGGAGGTTCTCTCTCACGCTACTGTCTTCTCTATAAGAGTCTTTTCACGCATAACCAAAATATATTTTCTAAGCTTCCAATCTAATCTGGGTTTGGTTGGCTCTACGGTTGGAACTCATCTTTACATCAGAAAGAACACGTGCAGGGAAGCGGCCATCATCAACCATCTCCTTTATGTCTGTCATCCTCTTTAGGTTTGACTTCATTTTATATGAAAAACTATTATAGAGTTTTGGTATTAACACATAAAGATGAGGTTTTTCCCAAAATAGGCCCCAACTACTTGCAAACCCTTGAAATAGGCTAAGACTTTTCAAAATAACTTTTATAGGCTTCGGCACGTGAGAACTCCATGCACATGTGAATTATCTTCATCTTAGGAAGAAAATACCCCCTTTCAGTTTGGGCAACACTGAAGACAGGTGTTTTGAGGTCTTTTGTACGATTTTTCCTCTAGTTGTTCGAATCTCACTCTCTTTGTTGCTCTCATCGTTTAGTATGGATAATCTGTTGTAGAGGTAAGGATTTCTACATTACAAATTCATCATTTTTTGAGTTTTGTAGCCTTCCATTTTTCAGTTGAATCCAAACATCATCTCTTCAGTTAGATTTTTCTGTGTTGATCTTGTTTTTCTCTCAAACACAATCTCTTCATCTAGGTATTTCTTTGTTTAAGTTGTTTATGTTCCAAACACCACCTGATCTGGACTTAACATGAGATTTTTTTGGTATTGCATTTATGAATAACAGATCATGCAATTATAACGATCGTTGGTATCGTATTTATGAAATGATGCAATTATAACAAATCATGTCATGCAGTTATAATGATCGTTTGCTGATAGATAGAACAATCGTTTGCTGATATCGATCGATTGATGTAATTGAATTTATGTGGTAATATATTTGTTTCTTTTGCATTACTTTGTATAACATTTGGTGCAGTTTTGGAGACAATGGATCGATCGTAAATACCTTTACTTTGCTACTATAATGGGGAATGGATTCGCGAGAGTAGGAGCTTCTTTTATGATGGTGGGACATCAAAATTTATATCTATATATCGGGATATCACCTACGACCTGCTTTTGTCTAGAGTATATCGACTGACTAACTCTCAACCAGAGGAGGTTGATGTTAGCATCAGGTGTTTGTTCCCTACAAGCACAAACATTTCCATGATTCCCACTGATATCACTGATGACGAAGATTTGTCGTTATATTTTATCCAAAATATACGATCACAAGTGAGTGTCATGCAGCTGTTTATAACCGAAAGTGCAAAACGAACACAAGATACGACGCTGATTAAACAGAATTCGCCTATGTCTACCATTTCTGAGTCTGAGCCTCTGTATATACCTCATCCTGAACCTGCTACCGAGAACACAGAGATAGAAGTATCCAGTCAGTATGTAAGCATGGTACATGCACATACCTTTTAAGCACCACTCGCATAAAAAAATACACTGCAAACTCTCTCCATTTGCTCAAAGATCTTAGCGAGCCTTGTCCTCCCATGGAGGATCCCGAATACCACCTCTCTATTTCTCATCCCGCTACAATAAGGTTTCATTTGAGTCAACCATCCATGGATTTATTTTCTGTTTTAAAACAATACATGTTTTTTTTATAGAGGGTTTGCTTGAATTGGTTGTTCTAACGTTGGATTTGTGGAGGCTCCCATTTCTGAACAGAGATTCTAACGTTCAATCATTCCAGTAATCATGTATTTTGCTCATAAAAAATTAAGAAATATAAAAGGAAACATTGATTTTAAACCAAACAAAAAGATATTATTTTCACCTGGATTGACTAAAAGAAGAATTTAGATTTAACAAAGGACATGTGTGAGAGAAACGGATGGAAGATGAGAGGAGTTTTTGGAGAACATCAATAGTGGGAGATGAAACGTTAATAGTTTGGGGGAGACAAACGTGGGATTAATGGGAGAGACAAACATGGGTGGGATTAATGGGAGAGTTATAGTTTGATGATGTGCCTCACAAATGAAGAGGAGTCCTACGTGGCACCAAGAGAAAGGATTAGGTGGCATCCATGGAAACACGCTAACTGTGTTTTAGTATAGAAGATAGATAGACGTTTCAAAATGGAGGGAAGATTAGTGGAACCCTTAACCCTTCTACAATCGCCACGTGTTCACAAATAGTCTCTAAAGTCGTCAATGTCCACTCACCTTCTCAAGTTTCACTAATAGTAATAACAATAATAATAACAGGGGAGATTAATGAGGGTTGGTGGATTAATGAGGGAATTATTGAGAGAAAATTCCTAAAATTTAGAAACGTGTGTGAGTATGAGATTAATAAGAGGGGGAAGTTATTGAGAGAACTCTTAAAATTGAAGACCATATGTAAGGGGAGATTGTGGGTCCCACCAGTTGAATTTAATTTGATGATGTGGCCTCACAAATGAAGAAGAGTCCTACATGGCATCAAGATAAAGGATTAGGTGGCATCCATAGAAACACACTAGCTAACTGTATTTTATAGTAGTAGTATAGATTGAACAAAAAAGAATTAAACAACATCAGTAAATAAAAATAATAATTATATTAATTTCCACAAATAGGCTTGTCGTGTATAAATGTTGTGGCCTCGTTACAAGTTTTATCATACACACATATTTATGACATGCACAAAAAGACATTAGGGTATTTCTAATTGGTGCTCCTCCCACAATCATATGCCCACTTGTAAGAGCAGTAAATAAGAGAAGCTGAGAGAATTAAAACTTAAAGACCAAGCTAACTCTACAACATTTGAGGTGGGAATTGGGATCCAACTCACCCAGTACTTTATCTGTATGGTCGGAAAGAGATCTGTGATGGCCTGATTCTTGATGGGCGTGGTTTATTCTTTAATACAACTGCTTTCACCTCTCCCATTCATTGTTCTTATAAAAGCACCCGTTCAAAACTCCAAAGTTCTATACTATAGTGCTGCAACCCAGAGTCTATCATATCTGTAGCACCGAAGAGACACACCATGGGTTTGTCTCAGTGGTAGTGTCTCTCCCTTTAGGGAGGTGTGACTCGTGTTCAAGTCTTGGTGTGGCTATTGATGCCCACCATGCGTGTTAACCCTGCTAACCCCCTAACTACCAACCTAGGGTAGATAAATGATTAGGCCAAAGCAAAAAAAAAGAAAAAGAATTAAAAGTACCATTGTATCCAGTTATAACCGAAGAGAATTAGAAGTCGGTCTCCATTAATAATTTTCAATCCCCATTAAAGGTATATATAGGTAAGCATTAAATTGAAAAACCAGACAATTGGTCAGCATTCATCTGAAATATACCTTTCTTCTTAAATGTATCAATAGCATTCATCTGAAAATGACATAAGCCCTAACGTTAGATCTTAGTGAAGCTGATCTTTAGTGGGACACCACTAGTGCGGGTGCTTGGAAGTTCTGATCAACCCAGTTTGGAAGTTAATAGCCAGTCAATAAATCCGCCATCAATGGTCGTTTGCTCTGTGATGCCCCACATCAGGGGTGGAGCCAAGGGGGCCTGGGGCACATTCCCCCTAATGTTTTGAAAAAAATAATTTTTTTTATTTATATATGGGCATAGCACGAGGAGATTGAATCACAACAATTGTGATTGAATTCAGGATGCCCCTAAACTTTTAAAAAATAATTTTTATTTATTTATATATGGGCATTGTAAACACCCCAATTTTACACCCCTTTTTTCACTTTCCACACTTTTAAAAACCCTTTTTCCCCGTGCTTCGATTTTCAGAAATGCCCCCAAGATAAAAATGACCAAAATGCCCCTAGAGTGAAAAATGATCAAAATACCCCTGAAAATTTTTGAAAAACTCATATTTTATCTAAAATTTCGGTTGTTTTTGGGATCAAATCGGGCTTAAAGCGAAAAAATGACCAAAAATGCCCATGTGGTGTAAAATGACCAAAATCCCAATGAAAAAGTGCTCAAAAGTTATGATTTCATCTGAAATAATTTTTAAATTTACGGTTCAATTTTGGCTATTTCCGGGCTCAAAACGGGCTTAAAACGACAAAAATAAATTTTGGGTGGTGTTAGGTGCACCCCAGTTTTTTATTACTACACCCAAAATTTAAAAAAAAAAAGCTCATAAATTTTAAAATAACAATTTTGCCCCTTTCTTCTTCTTCTATCATCTCGCATAAAAAAATACACTGCAAACTCTCTCTATTTGATCAACGATCTAAGCGAGCCTTGTCCTCCCATGGATGATCCCGAATACCACCTCTCCATTTCTCATCCCGCTACAATAAGGTTTCATTTGAGTCAACTATCCATGGATTTACTTTCAGTTTTAAAACAATACATGTTTTTTTAATAGAGGGTTTGCTTGAATTAGTTGTTCTTTGTTAAAACTAAACTCTTCTTTTAATCAATACAGGTGAAAATAATATATTTTTGTTTGGTTTATAATCATTGTTTCTTTTTATATTTCCTAATTTTTATAAGCAAAATACATGATTACTGGAAGGATTGAACGTTAGAATCTCTGTTAAGAAATGAGAGCCTCCACAAATCCAACATTAGAATCTCTGTTCAGAAATAGGAGCCTCCACAAATCTTTCATGAGATATGCAGTTACAGAACACATAAGCAAATATTATCCCAGCATCCGACATCTTGCATCTTGCTGATGTCTTTTATTACCCAGAAACGACAAGTACAAGTAGACTAAAGGAAGAAAAACTAGGCAGAGATAATATTGTCATTTTATTACTTTTAAGACGTTTCTTTTTAAGTTTCGGGTGCTATCATAAAAAGTTTGGGTGCGCCTAGCACCACCGAGCTTAGGTGGTGTTAGGCGCACCCCAGTTTTTTATTACTACACCCCAAATTTAAAAAAAAAAGGCTCAAAAATTTTAAAATAACAATTTTGCCCCTTTCTTCTTCCTCTATCATCTCGCATAAGAATATACTCTATAAACTCTCTCTATTCGATCAAAGATCTCAGCGAGCCTTGTCCTCCCATGGAGGATCCCGAATACCACCTCTCAATTTCTCATCTCGCTACCATAAGGTTTCATTTGAGTCAACCATCCATGGATTTACTTTTAGTTTTAAAACAATGCATGTTTTTTTTTATAGAGGGTTTGCTTGAATTGGTTGTTCTTTGTTAAATCTAAACTGTTCTTTTTGTCAATCCAGGTTAAAATAATAACTTTTTGTTTGGTTTAAAATCATTGTTTCTTTTTATATTTCCTAATTTTTATGAGCGAAATACTGATTACTGGAAGGATTAAACGTTACAATCTCTGTTCCAAAATTGGAGCCTCCATAAATCCAACGTTAGAATCTCTATTCTGAAATCGGAGCCTCCACAAATCTTTCTTTAGATATGCAGTTACAGAACACATAAGCAAATATTGTCCTAGCATCCAACATCTTGCATCTTGCTGATGTCTTTTATTACCCGGAAACAATAAGTACCAGTAGATTAAATGAAGAAGAAACATGCAGGGATAATATTGTCATTTTATTACTTTTAAGACGTTAAGTTTGGGGTGTCATCATAAAAAGTTTGGGTGCGCCTAGCACCACCTAGCTTGGGTGGTATTAGGCGCACCCCAATTTTTTATTACTACACCCCAAATTAAAAAAAAAAAGCTCAAAAATTTTAAAATAACAATTTTGCCCCTTTTTTCTTCCTGTATCATCTTGCATAAAAGAATACACTGCAACCTCTCTCTATTTGATCAAAGATCCCAGCGAGCCTTGTTCTCCCATGGAGGATCCCGAATTCCACCTCTCTATTTCTCATCCCACTACAATAAGGTTTCATTTGAGATAAGCATCCGTGGATTTACTTTTTTTAAAAAAACAATACAAGTTTTTTTATAGAAGGGTGCTTGAATTGGTTGTTCTTTGTTAAATATAAACTTTTCTTTTAGTTAATCTAAGTTAAAATAATATCTTTTTGTTTGGTTTAAAATCATTGTTTCTTTTTATATTTCCTAATTTTTATGAGCAAAATATATGATTACTGGAGGATTAAACGTTAGAATCTTTGTTAAGAAATGGGAGCGTCGATAAATCCAACGTTAGCATCTCTATTCAGAAATAGGAGTCTCCACAAATCTTTCATTAGATATGTCGTTACATAACACATAAGCAAATATTGTCCGAGCATCTTGCATCTTGCTGATGTCTTTTATTACCCGGAAATGACAAGTACTAGTAGACTAAAGGAACAAGCAGCAGGGATAATATTATCATTTTATTACTTTTAATACATTTATTTTTAAGTTTGGGGTGTCATCATAAAAAGTTTGGGGGCGCCAAGCACCACCCAGCTTGGGTGGTGTTTGGCGCACCCCAGTCTTTTATTACTACACCCCAAATTAAAAAAAAAATGCTCAAAAATTTTAACTTAACAATTTTTCCCATTTCTTATGCCTGTATCATCTGGCATAAAAAAATACACTGCAAACTCTCTCTATTTCATCAAAGATCTCAGCGAGCCTTGTCCTCCCATAGAGCATCCCGAATACCACCTCTCTATTTCTCATCCCGCTACAATAAGGTTTTATTTGACTTTCAGTTTTAAAACAAAGAATGTTTTTTTTATAGAGGGTTTGCTTGAATTGGTTGTTCTTTGTTAAATCTAAACTCGTCTTTTAGTCAATCCAGGTGAAAATAATATCTTGTTATTTGGTTTGAAATCATTGTTTCTTTTTATATTTCCTAATTTTCATGAGCGAAATACATGATTACTGGAAGGATTGAACGTTAGAATCTCTGTTCAAAAATGTGAGCCCCCACAAATCCAACGTTAGAATCTCTGTTCAGAAATAGGAGCCTCCACAAATCTTTCATGAGATATACAATTACAGAACACATAAGCAAATATTGTCCCAACATCCAGCATCTTGCATCTTCCTAATGTCTTTTATTACCCAGAAACGATAAGTACCGGTAAACTAAAGGAAAAAGAAGCAGGCAGGGATAATATTGTCATTTTATTACTTTTAAGACGTTTCTTTTTAAGTTTGGGGTGTCATCATAAAAATTTTGGGTGCGCCTAGCACCACCCTTGAGCTTCTCTTATTCTATTATTAGGATTTAGGATTAAAGCTTTCATCCACCCGAGTTCCTTTTTTCGTTGCTTATAACATGGGGCTTGGCTTTGAGAAGCGTAGAGTGATCAACGATGGTGACCAAGGACTTTACCAATGAAACCGATCATAAGATCAACTCCGAAGATCGTAGAAACAGCATCTTCATAAGCTTCGAAGGGAGCTTATTGGGGGAGTTGTGGTGGTGGTTATCACCGGAATATATTTTCTCTACCGGCTGTATCGCAAGAAGAAGGCGAAAGGGCAAATGGCTGCAGAAGTTCCGTTAGCTTATCTATTGAAGTGATGAGTTCGATGGAAGAACCCTAGCTGATTACAAGATTTGTAGGTATTAGATATTTGCTCATCCCTTCATACCAAAAACATATATATATATATATATATATATATATATATATATATTTGCTATTCCCAAAATTTCTGAATATATATTGGTGAATGTATAGATTAGTTTTAGTTTGCCCTGACTTGGATTTTAGCCCTTTAACTAACTATCCTACATACACCAGCTGGTACATGTAAAATGTGAAATCTCACCATTGAGATGCGATGTGCATTTCAAATGATACTGTTCACATTTTTTTTTAATATATGTGGCATTGAAGTTTGGGATTTGTGGGTACATTAGTTATTTACTGTTCCCAAAATTAAAGGTTCGAATTGGAAAACATGATCGTTTTCTTCCTCTTTTTCTTTGCATTTTGGAAACTGGTTAGAAAGGAATGCATAGAATTTTAATTTTCTGGGATAATAATATTGCGGCAGAGGTTCTCTGGCCCTACTTGGAAGGTTTTAATGTGTCGTAGCTTATATCAGATTTTCCCAATGTCTGGACTATGTGAAGCATCCAAAATCCTTCCCCGCTAACCTGTTTTGTGCTGCTTTAATGTTAATCAAGGTACCATTGTACCAATAAAGGCATAGATGATTTGGGTTGTGGTTGTGTTCTCCATTTTGATTTGTTGTTCTTCATTATCTAGTTTAGTCAAGTCTAAAGATTATGATTTGAGAGATAGTTTGTTTGGATTAGTTTTTGTAATTTTAAATCTCTTCTCTCTGGATCAAGGGCATTATACATGGCATCAACCTGAAGAGAGAATTGAGAGATTTGAGGTATGCCACGTAGGACCAACCAACATATAGTATTAGTACTAGCAAACACCCCATGCGATGCACGGTAATGAATGAAAATCCGGTTTGTTAGTAAAAGAACCACATATCTAAGTAGAAATGAAGATCAAACAATTAGAAAAAATACAATTTATTTTGGTAAAAATAAAGACCAACCAATCAAGATATTGATAGAAAGGTAATAGGAAACACAAGCATAAATAACCTAGACTGAGCTGTCTGTAAGATTAGGCATGGGACACCATCACAAATCCCATTTTTTGGTTTGTGTCAAACAATTAGTTAGAGAACTTTAATGCATTTTCTTTAGACATTTTGGAATTCCATTGATCTCCTCTCTCTGCATGGACATTGTTGTGTCATTTGAATCACTACCTAATGATTTGACATACAACAAAGCTTAGTAATTGAATTAAATATTTTATTTTTAGGGAAAAAATTCATTTTGTATTCAGTGTTGCAAAATCTTATTTTAACTACCGGATGTACATATTACATAGCTAGATGTTACTCGAAGCATAAATACACCAAACAAATAATCCAATATGTTTCCATATTTATTAATTTACTGAGTTGTCATCAACATTAGCCTTATGTTCTAACTGTAAATGACCATCAATGATTTTATTGTAGTTTTCATTTGAACAATGAATCACCCCAACCAAAAATAATGGGTTTTCCACTTCTCCCGAGAGATATATAAAGAGGGAAATTAATAGGGGAGAATGAAGAGATAGGTAGAAGTCGAAGGTACTATTGAAGTCTGCTTGTGAAAACAAACGTAAAGAGGTAGAGAATGGAAACGTTTGATATCCTTAAACGGCCATTCATTAGAACATAATCATGGACGTTGGGAAAACCGATAGTTTATTAATATATATTTTTATCTAATGGGAGAATTACTTGAGGAGATGAACCCGGAAGAGAGAGTGAGGGATACTTGAACCAACCCTCCTCATTTAATAAGTGACTAATTAGTGACCTAATAAATACAAATAGTGGGTTCACATAAGTTGGATTCACCATAAATATTAAATTAGAAGGCGACACATGGCAAAGGTAAGAGACAGAGAGTTGGTGGGAAAATTAAGATTTTAAGGGCCCACATGACACACATGGAGTAGAGCTATTGGTTGGAGGGTGTGCCACGTGACACCAATTTGAATAAAATGGAGAGCAATGGAGTGTGCCACATGGATACCAACTGCTATATAGTAGTAGTACTAGTAAACACCCCATGAGATGCACGGGACCGTAATTGGGATCAGAATTAAAAAAAAAAAAATAATAAAAAAAAAATATATATATATATATATATATATAAAATAATAAATCTGTGAATTATTAATCACCCAATCTAATAAAGAGGTAATTGATAAAATAGAAAAAAATATATATTGTTTTAAGTTGAAGGTTAAATTTCATCCGGCACATACCTTTTAAACACCACTCTTCTTCCTACATATTATCATTTATTCCCAAAACAATGAAAAGATGAGTTGCCTTGCCAATCCATCTCATCCACCTATTAACTGTGGTTAAAATTTGCTAATTCTAAGGGTTCAACAACTTAACCTTGGTTTTCTGGAAAAAAATATTTTAAAAAATATCAACCCTAACGGTTAAAAGTTCTTAATAAGAGTTTAAAAAGAATTAATATTTTTTTTCTAAACACCAAGGTTAACATTATTGAACCTTAAGGATTAGCAAATCTTAACCATTGTTAATAGGGACACGTGTTGACCGGAGGGTGTGATTGAACTCTCCCCGAGTTCAGTCACGATTGGTGGTGATTTGATCTCCTTTAGCGGTTTATCGTGCGCACATGCAATCATCGCATAAGCGTACATGCACATACCTTTTAAGCACCACACACATTAAAAAATACACTGCAAACTCTCTCTATTTGATCACAGATCTCAGCGAGCCTTGTCCTCCCATGGAGGATCCCGAATACCACCTCTCTATTTCTCATCCCGCTAAAATAAGTTTTCATTTGAGTCAACCATCCGTGGATTTACTTTCAGTTTTAAAACAATGAATTTTTTTTTTATAGAGGGTTTGCTTGAACTGGTTGTTCTTTGTTCAATCTAAACTCTTCTTATAGTCAATCCAGGTGAAAATAATATCTTTTTGTTTGGTTTAAAATCATTGTTTCTTTTTATATGTCCTAATTTTTATGAGCAAAATACAAGATTACTAGAAGGATTGAACGTTAGAATCTCTGTTTAGAAATAGGAGCATCCACAAATCTTCCATTAGATATGCAGTTACAGAACACATAAGTAAATATTGTCCCAGCATCTTGCTGATGTCTTTTATTACCCGAAAATGACAAGTACCAGTAGACTGAAGGAAGAAGAAGTAGTTAGGGATAATATTATCATTTTATTACTTCTAAGACATTTCTTTTTAAGTCTGGAGTGTCATCATAAAAATTTTGGGTGCGCCTACCACCACCCAGCTTAGGTGGTGTTGGGAGTACCTCGGATTTTTATTACTAGTCCCAAAATTAAAAACAAAAATGCTCAAAAATTTTAAAATAGCAATTTTGCCCCTTTCCTCTTCTTGTATCATCTCGCATAAAAAAATACATCGCAAACTCTCTCTATTTGATCAAAGATGTCAACGAGCCTTGCACTCCCATGGAGGATCCCGAAAACCACCTCTCTATTTCTCATCCCACTATAATAAGGTTTCAGTTGAGTCAACCATCAGTGGATTTACTTTCAGTTTTAAAACAATACATGTTTTTTTTTGGAGGGTTTGCTTGAATTGGTTGTTCTATGTTAAATCTAAACACTTCTTTTAGTTAATCCAGGTGAAAATAATATCTTTTTATTTGGTTTAAAATCATTGTTTCTTTTATGTTTCCTAATTTTTATGAGCAAAATACAAGATTACTGGAAGGATTGAATGTTAAAATTTCTGTTCAGAAATGGGAGCTTCCACAAATCCAACGTTAGAATTCTGTTTAGAAATAGGAGCCTCCACAAATCTTTCATTAGATATGCAGTTACAAAACACATAAGCAAATATTGTCCCAGCATCCAGCATCTTGCATCTTGCATCTTGCTGATGTCTTTTATTACCCGTAAATGACAAGTACCGGTAGACTAAAGGAAGAAGCAGTTAGGTATAATATTGTCATTTTATTACTTTTAAGATGTTTCTTTTTAAGTTTGGAGTGTCATCATAAAAAGTTTGGGTGCGTCTAGCACCACCCAGCTTGGGTGGTGCTAGGCGCACCCCAGTTTTTTATTACTACACCCTAATTTAAAAAAAATACGCTTAGAAATTTTAAAATAACAATTTTCTCCCTTTATTTTTCCGGTATCATCTGATATAAAAAAATACACTGCAAACTCTCTTTATTTGGTCAAAGATCTCAGCGAGCCTTGTCCTCCCATGGAGGATCCCGAATACCACCTCTCTATTTCTCATCCCGCTAGAATAGGGTTTCATTTGAGTCAACCATCCGTGGATTTACTTCAATTTTAAAACAATGCATTTTTTTTTATAAAGGGTTTGCTTGAATTGGTTGTTCTTTGTTAAATCTAAACTCTTCTTTTAGTCAATTCAGGTATAAATAATATCTTTTTATTTGGTTTAAAATCATTGTTTCTTTTTATATTTCCTAATTTTTATGAGCAAAATACATGATTACTGTAAGGATTGAACATTAGAATCTCTGTTCAGAAATGAGAGCCTTTACAAATCCAACGTTAGCATCCCTGTTCAGAAATAGGAGCCTCCACAAATCTTTAATGAGATATGGAGTTAAAGAACATATAAGAAAATATTGTCCCAGCATCCAGCATCTTGGATCTTGCATCTTGCTGAAGTCTTTTATTACCCGCAAATGACAAGTACTGGTAGACTAAAGGAAGAAGAAGTAGTTAGGGATAATGTTGTCATTTTATTACTTTTAAGACGTTTCTTTTTAAGTCTGGAGTGTCATCATAAAATTTTTTGGTGCGCCTAGCACCACCCAGCTTAGGTGGTGTTAGGCGTACCCCAGATTTTTATTACTAGTCCCAAAATTTAAAACAAATGCTCAGAAATTTTAAAATAACAATTTTGCCCCTTTCCTCTTCTTGTATAATCTCGCATAAAAAAATACATTGCAAACTCTCTCTATTTGATCAAAGATGTCAACGAGCCTTGCCCTCCCATGGAGGATCCCGAAAACCACCTCTCTATTTCTCATCCCGCTATAATAAGGTTTCAGTTGAGTCAACCATCCGTGGATTTACTTTCAGTTTTAAAACAATACATGTTTTTTTTTATAGAGGGTTTGCTTGAATTGGTTGTTCTTTGTTAAATCTAAACACTTCTTTTAGTTAGTCCAGGTGAAAATAATATCTTTTTGTTTGGTTTAAAATCATTGTTTCTTTTATATTTCCTAATTTTTATGAGCAAAATACAAGATTACTGGAAGGATTGAACGTTAGAATTTCTGTTCAAAAATAGGAGCTTCCACAAATCCAATGTTAGAATTCTGTTTAGAAATAGGAGCCTCCACAAATCTTTCATTAAATATGCAGTTACAAAACACATAAGCAAATATTGTCCCAGCATCCAGCATCTTGCATCTTGCTGATGTCTTTTATTACCCGAAAATGACAAACACCGGTAGACTAAAGGAAGAAGAAGCAGTTAGGGATAATATTGTCATTTTATTACTTTTAAGACGTTTCTTTTTAAGTTTGGAGTGTCATCATAAAAATTTTGGGTGCGCCTAGCACCACCCAGCTTGGGTGGTGCTAGGCGCACCCCAGTTTTTTATTACTACACCCTAATTTAAAAAAAAACGCTTAGAAATTTTAAAATAACAATTTTCTCCCTCTATTCTTCCGGTATCATCTCATATAAAAAAATACACTGCAAACTCTCTTTATTTGGTCAAAGATCTCAGCGAGCCTTGTCCTCCTATGGAGGATCCCGAATACCACCTCTCTTTTTCTCATCCCGCTAGAATAGGGTTTCATTTGAGTCAATCATCCGTGGATTTACTTTCAGTTTTAAAACAATGCAGGTTTTTTTTATAAAGGGTTTGCTTGAATTGGTTGTTCTTTGTTAAATCTAAACTCTTCTTTTAGTTAATCCAGGTGGAAATAATATCTTTTTATTTGGTTTAAAATCATTGTTTCTTTTTATATTTCCTAATTTTTATGAGCAAAATACATGATTACTGTAAGGATTGAACATTAGAATCTCTGTTCAGAAATGAGAGCCTCTACAAATCCAACGTTAGCATCTCTGTTCAGAAATAGGTGCCTCCACAAATCTTTAATGAGATATGGAGTTAAAGAACACATAAGAAAATATTGTCCCAGCATCCAGCATCTTGGATCTTGCATCTTGCTGTCTTTTATTACCCGCAAATGACAAGTACCGGTAGACTAAAGGAAGAAGAAGCAGGCAAGGATAATATTGTCATTTCATTACTTTTAAGACGTTTCTTTTTAAGTTTGGGGTGTCATTATAAAAATTTTGGGTGCGCCTAGCACCACCCAAAAAAAATTGTAACCAAAACAATTAAGAGCAATGAGTGAAAGGGGAAGGGAGGAATCAAGGTGGGTCCCACAATTTTATTTGGTGATTGCTGACTTTGCCTCACGAATGAAGAGAATGCTTACTTGGCATCAAGAGAGATACAGACGTGGCATTAAGAGAAAGACTTTAACTGTGTTTTATAATAGATAGTATAGATGTTCTTTGGATACCGAACTGTTATATTTTAATACCGAAACTCTATAATAGTTTTTCATATAAAATGAAGTCACACTTAAAGATGGTGACAGGCGTGAAGGAGATGGTTGATGATGGCCACTTCCATGCCCATGTTCTTCCTGACGTGAAGAATGGTTCCAACCGTAGAGCCAAACCAAATCCATATCAAATCTAAAGCTTAGAAAATATATTTTGGTTATATGTGAAAACACTCTTATAGAGAATAGGGTATACGTATCGTTTGAGAGAGAGAACCCCCGACCGAGAGTTTCGAAAGATAAAGATAAGAGTCCATGTAGGGGTGGTGACCTAGAGTTTTGAAAACGTTTACTCCCAATTTCAATTGATTCTTTTGCGTTGGGCCCATAACAACATCACCAACAAGCTAGTACAACCTAGAATCCACGCTTTACTCTCAATTTCAATTGATTCTGGAGGAGTTTGAAACTGTTTCAACTCCTTCAAAATCTCAAAAAGCACATTCTCTCTCTTCGTCCATGTGGCTACATTATTGTGAGAAAATTCTGGTTTTTAAAGGGTGCTATGTGGACACACTCTTACTTAGTATAATCTTTTATGTTCTTTGGATATCAAATCTTTATAGGGGTTTTTCCCAAAATAGGCCCCAACTACTTGCAAACCCTCGAAATAGGCCAAGGCTTTTCAGAATAACTTTTATAGGCTTCGGCACGTGAGAACTCCATGCGTGTGCGAATTATCTTCACCTTAGGATGAAAATACCCCTTTCAGTTTTGGCAACACTGAAGACAAGTATTTTGAGGTATTCTGTGCGATTTTTCCTCCGGCTGTTCGAATCTGACTCTCTTTGTTGCTCTCATCATTTAGTATGGATAATCTGTTGTAGAGGTAAGGGTTTCTACATTACAAATTCATCATTTTCTGAGTTTTGTAGCCTCCCATGTTTTAGTTGAATCCAAACACCATCTCTTCAGTTAGGTTTTTCTGTGTTGAACTTGTTTTTCTCTCAAACACAATCTCTTCATTTAGGTATTTCTTTGTTCAAGTTGTTTATGTCCCAAACACCACCTGATCGGGACTTAAAATGAGATTTTTTTGGTATCGCATTTATGAATAACAGATCAAGCAGTTATAATGATCGTTGGTATCTCATTTATGAAATCATGCAGTTATAACATATCATGTCATGCAGTTATAATGATCGTTCGCTGATAGATAAAAGGATTGTTCGTTATATATCAACGATCAATCGCTATCTGTGAACGATCGTTCGCTATATATCAACGATCGTTCACTGATATTGATCGATTGATGTAATAGAATTTATGTGGTAATATATTTGTTTCTTTTACATTACTTTGTATAACATTTGGTGCGGATTGTTCGTTATATATCAACGATCAATCGCTATCTGTGAACGATCGTTCGCTATATATCAACGATCGTTCACTGATATCGATCGATTGATGTAATAGAATTTATGTGGTAATATATTTGTTTCTTTTACATTACTTTGTATAACATTTGGTGCAGTTTTGGAGATAATGGATCGATCATCAATAGCTTTACTTTGCTACTACAATGTGGAATTGATTCGCGAGGGTAGGAGCTTCTTTTATGATGGTGGGACATCGAAATTTATATCTGTATATCGGGATATCACCTACGACTTGCTTTTCTCTAGAGTATATCGACTGACTAACTCTCAACTAGAGGAGGTTGATGTTAGCATCAGGTATTTTTTCCCTACAGGCACAGACATTTCCATGACTCTCACTGATATCACTGATGAAGAAGATTTGTCGTTATATTTTATCCAAAATGAATGATCACAAGTGAGTGTCATGTAGTTGTTTATAACCAAAAGTGCAAAACGAACACAAGATACGACCTGATTAAATAGAAATCTCCTATGTCTACCATTTCCGAGTCTGAGCCTCTGCATATACCTCATCCTGAACCTGCTACCGAGAATGATCCTAATTCCTTTGAAGAATCAACAAAAGGATTCAGTCGGTATGTAAGTATGGTGCCCAACACATTTGCAGATTATGTTGACATTACAAGAGGGGACGACAACCATGGTAACAAATGTGTTGATGAAGTTGAGGTTGTTGGTGATGATATTGATTTTGATTGTGTTGTGAATGAGGTTGAGGCGGCCGGTGATGATATTGTTGTCGAGTTTGGTGGGAATGTGGTAGAGGTGGCCAGTGATTATATTGATGATGACTGTGGCTGGAATGAGTTTAAGACGGTCATTGATGATTTTCATCACGAATGTGATGATGAAGTTAGAGAACCTATTGTAGATGCTCAACCATTTGTCTCACCTATTCCAAGGTATGAAGAGTAATATGAAATATTTTTGCTTGCCTTATGTAATAGTCACAGTTTTTTTATTATCTTTGTTGAAATTATGTAGGGTTCAAATACCCACTCCAGCGATGGTTAGTCCACCAACAAGAAATATTGTGGAGTGCAGAGGTGCAATAAATAATCAAAATGTGGCCGAGGAGGAAGATAACTATGTAAATGTAGATAATTCAAGATATGAAATTGCGGCCGAAGATGCTTCAGAAATTTCACTTGGAGAAATCTTCAAGGACAAGGCCAGTTTACAAAAGGCGTTGAGCAAGTATGCAATGCAAAAGAACTTTCAATTCAAGATTGGAGATTCAAATAAATCAAAGTACATAGTGAAATGTTACATAGAAAATTGCACGTGGAGACTGCTCGCAATAAAAATGAATGGATCTTCTATCTTCAAAATAAAGACGTATACACCGCAACACTCTTGTGGGATGCCTTTGGGTGGGGAGGACCATCGCCAAACAACTAGTCGGGTTCTGAGCAACATGGTAATTGGACGTATAGAATGGCGTGCTGTATATAAACCAAAGGAGATTAAGCATTACTTGTGGCAAAAATATGGTGTGAAGATGAGTTATAAGAAAGCGTGGAAGGCTAGGGAGTTTGCAATTGAACATGTTAGAGGATCATACGAACACTCATACGCTAAACTCCCCAATTATTTTCATGAACTTAAGAAGACAAACCCAAGAACTGTGACTGCATTTCTGGCGAACCGCAGGATGAGTGCATTTGAACGGTGCTTTGTTGCCCTCGGTGCATGCATTAAAAGTTTTCAAAATATCATTCGAAGGGTGTTAGCAGTTGATGGGACATACTTGAAGGGGAAGTATGGAGGAATTTTACTTCTAGCTACAGCTATCGATGGAAACAATCACATATTCCCAATGGCATTCGGATTAGCAGAATCAGAGAATAATATCTGTTGGAATTGGTTTTTGTCATAGTTAGCATATGCAGTTGGATTCATGCAAGGATTGATCATTATATCGGATCGACATCCTAGTATTATATCGTAGGTTCCCCTTGTTTTCCCATTTGCGAAGCATGCCTACTGCGCATACCACATTAGCCGGAACATATATGTTGTTTTTAAAGATGAGGTATTATTTAGATATTTCTGGCCAGTTGCAAGGACATGCATGCGCTTGCTCTAATCATCCTCGGCATTGTAATTTGAAAATAATGATTTGTACGTAAGTAGGGTGTCCTGTGATAGAAGGGAAACATGATTTATTTATGTATTTTACTATATTGACACTAAATTAAATTATTTTACCCGTACCATGAACCCTAACTGACCAAATGCGTACTCTTGTGTGTACAAATGAGGATTGCGTTGCGTGTCGTATAGCCAACAATTCCATGTATGCATCAATGTGCTGCATCATGCATAAATATGCATGAAGGTAGATTAGTATCCATGTTATTAATAAGTCTTGTGCGTACTGAATCAAACCAATAACTCTGTACCTCTGCACAAAGCAATGTGTTACTCAATGACAAATCAAGAAGAAACGTGGGTGTCATTTCCATGTTATTAACTATTGTTGCCCTATATATATATATATATTAGTATCATAACTAAAAATTGCATCATTTTGGTAATAAAGTAATGCTCTTACACTTTTGGACCGCCCGTCTTGGTAATGTACAAGCTTAGTCTTTCAAACTCGGCACCCTTTAATCGTCTTTTTCGGTTAATCGGTCTTGGCAACGCTTGATCCCGCTTCTTCCTAGAATCCAAAAAGGGAGCATAGAGGTAACGCGACTTCACACGTACTCTCCGATTCTTCTCTGCAAATGTGTTGATTGTGCTTATGCGATGATTGCATGTGCGCACGATACCCCCGCTAAAGGAGATCAAATCACAACCAATCGTGACTGAACTCGGGGAGAGTTCAATCACACCAACCGGTCAACACGTGTCCCTATTAACAATGGTTAAGATTTACTAATCCTTAAGGTTCAATAATCTTAACCATGGTGTTTAGAAAAAAAAAAAAAATTCTTTTTAAACTCTGATTAAGAACTTTTAACCGTTAGGATTAATATTTTTAAAAATATTTTTTTCCTGAAAACCAAGGTTAAATTGTTGAACCCTAAGAATTAGTAAATTTTAACCACAGTCAATAGGTAGATGAGATGGATTGGCAAGGCAACTCATCGTTTCATTGTTTTGGGAATAAATGATAATATGTAGGAAGAAGAGTGGTGCTTAAAAGGTATGTGCCGGATAAAATTTAACCCTCAACTTAAAACTATATTTTTTTTTTCTACTTTATCAATTACCTCTTTATTAGATTGGGTGATTAATAATTCACAGATTTATTATTTTATATATATATATATATATATATATATATTTAATTCTGATCTCAATTACGGTCCTATGCATCGCATGTGGTGTTTACTAGTACTACTACTATATAGCAGTGCTTTATTAATAGTCGTGGGGGTCTAAGGATCCTAGCTTTAAGTCAATAAGGGTAGGGATACATGATTTGAGTTGTTGGGAAAGAGGCGGATTGAGGCAAAGACAGAACCTTTCGGAAAAGCGAGTCAGTGTAGTGCCCCTCCACCGTCTTGCACTTCCTCGAAAGAAGCCTTAAGTGGGGTATAGTCAGGGGCGGAGCCACATGGGGCCCAGGGGGGGCTGAAGCCCCCCCTCAACTTTTGGGAATTTTTTTTTTTGCATAGTGTAATGTGGGTGTGGCCTAGGAGCAAGGGCAAAGCCGGGTGGTGGTGGGGGATCTAAGCCCCCCCTGAAAATTTTGAGAAGAAATTTTTTTTTTTTATATTTATATTATTTAATTTAAGATGGCGTAGGCATATGAAAATGCTTAAATTACCGGTGTTTTTCATCATTGAATGAAATGGCCGGTCCTCATTGGTCCATGCCCTTCTTTAACCCTCACCAATTGTGGTTAAGATTCACTCACTCATAGAGTTAAGCAATCCAACCTAGTTTTTTAGAAAAAAAAATAATAAAAATCTTAAATTTAATTTTGATAAGCTTAACCAGGGTTAAAGGAGTGTTAAAAGGGACACGAGGACACGACGGTAAGTTAAGCAGTGGGTTTGCTAATCATCACTACTCAAAACTATATTCTTTACCAACGTACAAAGAGACGAGATGACCCACAAACTTGGCACTAAATTTTTTTTTCGGGGGCTACGCCCCCGAACCCCCACGTCTCACCATTAGCCCCCCCTGGCCGAAAATCCTGGCTCCGCCCCTGGGTATAGTTATGTTATAGGTGCAGGGGGTCAAAGGGGTTGGACAAAGCATAGCTGGCAACGCAAAGCATGAGGGGCGTACTCACACATATTTTGTGGCAATCTGCAGGCAGGAGGGCAAAGGGTTACAGGGGAGAGTCAAGTCAAAGCAGTGGTTCTCTTTCTGCTATCTTTCCCAAAGGGCCTACGAGACTCTTTCCCTACGGATGCAGCTTCTCTTGTTGAGGTGAGTCTAGTAAGGTATAGGGCTTTCAAAGGGGGGGAAGTTAACCCAGTCTAAGCCAAGCAAGCAATGCAAAGCTAGATGAACCCAGACAGAGTCCAGCGAATCCAAGCAGAGACAACTCAATCTTGGGCCTGCCTTTCGGTCAATCAAGGAAAACAAAAAACCTCGAAAGAAGCATGCTTTTATTCCTTCAGTTAGTAGCGAAGCGAGTAGTCTTTTTGCAAGTCGTCCCGCGCAAAGGGGAGTCGTTTTCAGGGAAGCAGTCCCGTAGGCTATTCCGATAAGCAAGTAGTCCATTATGGATCCCCCCACCCCTCCGGTGTGTGAGTAAAGATCAAGATCTCCCTTTGTCCTCCGAAGAAGCAAGTGAAGTGCCTGCAAAATTGCTTAGACTTGCTTGACTGGACTAGCTGGACTTAGCCCTATTGCTCTGTCTGCCCCCCTGTTTACTCCCATACCCCCGCTGCGTGGGCGTCCCTTTAGAAAGTAACTCAACTCAAAACGAACCGAAAACAACTCCTTATTGCTTTCGCCCGCTGAAGAGGAAGAACAAGAGTCTGGTGGCGCTTCGGGATGACTTCCCCTACCACTGTTAAATAGCTCCCTCTTTGTAAGCTAGCGGGCTTCTCCCAAGAGAATCCTACAACTCCACTCCCCCTTCAGACGCCTATGGAGAACTAAGGTAAACAGGTGCAAGGGGCCCAACCTATCTACAAATTGGTTTCACGTGGAACACCCTCCAACCAATAGCTCTACTCCATGTGTGTCATGTGGGCCCTTAAAATCTTAATTTTCCCACTAACTCTTTGTCTCTTACCTTTGCCATGTGTCGCCTTCTAATTTAATATTTATGGTGAATCCAATTTATGTGAACCCACTATTTGTATTTATTAGGTCACTAATTAGTCACTTATTAAATGAGGAGGGTTGGTTCAAGTATCCCTCACTCTCTCTTCCGGGTTCATCTCCTCAAGTAATTCTCCCATTAGGTAAAAATATATATTAATAAACTATCAGTTTTCCCAACGTCCATGATTATGTTCTAATGGATGGCCGTTTAAGGATATCAAACGTTTCCATTCTCTACCTCTTTACGTTTGTTTTCACAAGCAGACTTCAATAGTACCTTCGACTTCTACCTATCTCTTCATTCTCCCCTATTAATTTCCCTCTTTATATATCTCTCGGGAGAAGTGGAAAACCCATTATTGTTGGTTGGGGTGATTCATTGTTCAAATGAAAACTACAATAAAATCATTGATTGTAATTTACAGTTAGAACATAAGGCTAATGTTGATGACAACTCAGTAAATTAATAAATATGGAAACATATTGGATTATTTGTTTGGTGTATTTATGCTTCGATTAACATCTAGCTATGTAATATGTACATCCGGTAGTTAAGATAAGATTTTGCAACACTGAATACAAAATGAATTTTTTCCCTAAAAATAAAATATTTAATTCAATTACTAAGCTTTGTTGTATGTCAAATCATTAGGTAGTGATTCAAATGACACAACAATGTCCATGCAGAGAGAGGAGATCAATGGAATTCCAAAATGTCTAAAGAAAATGCTTTAAAGTTCTCTAACTAATTGTTTGACACAAACCAAAAAATGGGATTTGTGATGGTGTCCCATGCCTAATCTTACAGACAGCTCAGTCTAGGTTATTTATGCTTGTGTTTCCTATTACCTTTCTATCAATATCTTGATTAGTTGGTCTTTATTGTTACCAAAATAAATTGTATTTTTTCTAATTGTTTGATCTTCGTTTCTACTTAGATATGTGGTTCTTTTACTAACAAACCGGATATTCATTCATTACCGTGCATCGCACGGGGTGTTTGCTAGTACTAATACTATATGTTGGTTGGTGCAACGTGGCATACCTCAAATCTCTCAATTCTCTCTTCAGGTTGATGCCATGTGTAATGCCCTTGATCTAGAGAGGAAATTTTAAATTACAAAAACTAATCCAAACAAATATCTCTCAAATCATAATCTTTAGACTTGACTAAACTAGATAATGAAGAACAACAAATCAAAATGGAGAACACAACCACAACCCAAATCATCTATGCCTTTATTGGTACAATGGTACCCTGATTAACATCAAAGCAGCACAAAACAGGTTAGCGGGGAAGGATTTTGGATGCTTCACATAGTCCAGACATTGGGAAAATCTTATATAAGCTACGACACATTAAAACCTTCCAAGTAGGGCCAGAGAACCTCTGCCGCAATATTAGTATCCCAGAGAATTAAAATTCTATGCATTCCTTTCTAACCAGTTTCCAAAATGCAAAGAAAAAGAGGAAAAAAACGATCATGTTTTCCAATTCGAACCTTTAATTTTGGGAACAGTCAATAACTAATGTACCCACAAATCCCAAACTTCAATGCCACATATATAAAAAAAAAATGTGAACAGTATCATTTGAAATGCACATCGCATCTCAATGGTAAGATTTCACATTTTACATGTACCAGCTGGTGTATGTAGGATAGTTAGTTAAAGGGCTAAAATCCAAGTCAGGGCAAACTAAAACTAATCTATACATTCACCAATATATATTCAGAAATTTTTGGGAATAGCAAATATATATATATATATATATATATATATATATATATATATATATATATGTTTTTGGTATGAAGGGATCAGCAAATATCTAATACCTACAAATCTTGTAATCAGCTAGGGTTCTTCCATCGAACTCATCACTTCAATAGATAAGCTAACGGAACTTGTGCAGCCATTTGCCCTTTCGCCTTCTTCTTGCGATACAGCTGGTAGAGAAAATATATTCCGGTGATAACCACCACCATAGCTCCTCCAAGAAGCTCCCTTCGAAGCTTATGAAGATGTTGTTTCTACGATCTTCAGAGTTGATCTTATGATCAGTTTCATTGGTAAAGTCCTTGGTCACCATCGTTGATCACTCTATGCTTCTCAAAGCCAAGCCCCATGTTATAAGCAACGAAAAAAGGAACTCGGGTGGATGAAAGCTTTAATCCTAAATCCTAATAATAGAATAAGAGAAGCTCAAGGGTGGTGCTAGGCGCACCCAAACTTTTTATGATGACACCCCAAACTTAAAAAGAAACATCTTAAAAGTAATAAAATGACAATATTATCCCTGCCTGCTTCTTCTTCCTTTTGTCTACCAGAACTTGTCGTTTTCGGGTAATTAAAGACATCAGCAAGATGCTGGATGCTGAGACAATATTTGCTTATGTGTTCTGTAACTGCATATCTCATGAAAGATTTGTGGAGGCTCCTATTTCTAAACAGAGATTCTAGCGTTGGATTTGTGGAGGCTCCCATTTCTGAACAGAGATTCTAACGTTCAATCCTTCCAGTAATCATGTATTTTGCTCATAAAAATTAGGAAAATAAAAAGAAACAATGATTTTAAACCAAACAAAAAGATATTATTTTCACCTGGATTGACTAAAAGAAGAGTTTAGATTTAACAAAGAACAACCAATTCAAGCAAACCCTCTATAAAAAAAAAACATGCATTGTTTTAAAACTGAAAGTAAATCCACGGATGGTTGACTCAAATGAAACCTTATTGTAACGGGATGAGAAATAGAGAGGTGGTATTCGGGATCGTCCATGGGAGGACAAGGCTCGCTGAGATCTTTGATCAAATAGAGAGAGTTTGCAGTATATTTTTCTATGCGAGATGATACAAGAAGAAGTTTTAAAATTTCTGAGTGTTTTTTTTTTAATTTGGGGTGTAGTAATAAAAAATGGGGGTGCGCCTAACACCACCCAAGCTCAATCAGGTCAGGATTATCCTGGCCGTTAACTGCATGTGGCGAGCAGTGGCCCTGACCCATGCTGAGGGAGTTAGTTGGCCAAAGGCTGGACAACCCTGACCAAAAGAAAAAAGTGATTATAAATAATTAAAATCGATTCCAATAATCCAAACCATTCCACCCGTTGGGCTCGCTACAAATCAAATGACTAACCCGTTGTGTTGTAACACAGGACTGAGGAGGGATCATGTGTGAGAAGTTGCCTACCAAGTTTTATGCCGTCTCAGTATCATCAGACGGCCCACAATGCATGCTCGAGAGGTACATGGCTGACGCACATGTAAAGCACGAATGTAGATCGTCTGATGTGTTGGTGATCCAGCAAAAGAGAGGACTTTATTGTTTCACTTTGGGTAGAAGTAGTTTGGTGGAACAACCTAGACTCATTAATGGGGTTGGTTTAGTTGGAACACATTAATTTCTTCCATACTATTGATACATTTAAGAAGAAATTAAGGTTTATTTCAGATGAATGCATTAATTGGTTAGCTCATGTACATATCAGATGTCTGGTTTTTCAATTTAATGCTACCTATACCTTTAATGGTTGTGTAAGCTGTACTTATGCTGTTCTTTTAACCCTGGGCTCCGAACTGCGTATTTGCTTGATTGGAAATGAAGTTCACTTCTTTGTGTTGGTCATCTGTAGATATAATAAAAGAAAGATGAGATTGTGAGTTTGATTAGATTGGAATTTGTCTACTGTTGAGCAATGTTAATAGGTTTTTAATTGATAAAAGGGAACTGGGGTTTTGATAAAGGTGACACTATCTCATTTAACTCATCTATTTATCAAGAGATTGTGATTAATACCATAGTTCAAAAACTCGGCGAGTCGACTCAAAAACTCGACTGAGTTAACTCAACTCGATAGAGTTTTGGGTCGACTCGCCCAAAAGACTCGATAGCTCCCTTTTACCTCGAGTGACTCGATCGAGTCCGGCCGAGTTACTTGACTCGAAAGACTCGGCAGAGTCACTCTAAATATAGATGTTTTTTTTTAAAATCACGTTCAACCCATATCTAGAGATTGAATTACAGCCCATTGCGATTGAACTCAGGACGAGTTCAATCGCACTCACTCAAGTATAAATTCTATTAACTATGGTTAAAATTCAATAACCCTTGGAGTTCAACAATATAAACTTGAGTTTTAGAAAAAAAATTTAACTCCTTGTTAATAATTTTTGATTCATAGGATTAATATTTTTTTTATATTTCTAATTAGAAGCTAAAGTTATATTATTGAACCCCAAAGGTTATTGAATCTTAAACACAGTTAATAGGGATTAAAATGGGCACGTGTTGGCTTGTGGGTGCGATTGAATTCTCCCTGAATTCAATCGCCATGCTATGCCTGTGAGTACCGAAATTTTAACCCCTATTCTCGATCAGGATTGAACCCGAAGAGGAATAGTGATAAATTGTAATTGGGTTGAGAGTCGCCACCTATCTAATTCTGAGAGAAATAGGTCCTTGAAATGTTTGGATAAGGCATGGTCTAGAAGTCAGAGGTCTGGGTAAGGGATTCAGTTGAATTAGGGGAAGGTGTTAGGCACCTCTAAACTCTCATCCCGAGATGATTACTTACTCCCTAAGTCTGAATCAAAGTGGGGAAACCATAAGAAAATTTTCAAATTTCATTTATATGCTAAGGAGATATAATATTAACAGTAATGAATGTAATGAGATGGACATGATAGAAACGGAATAAGGATTTTATCCTAGGGGAGCTGAACCTGATCAGGGTTGCCTACGTATCCATTGTTAGTGGAATCAAGCCGCACGTAGTTCCGGATGAGATTTGATGGTTTGAGTTGATTGATTGAGATTTGATTTGATTGTATGGTGGGAAATTAATGGGTTCGATTGTTTACGCTCATATTTGAGGAGCATAAGGACCTTTTAAGCTCATGTTGAGGAGCGATGAGACAGTTTAAACTCGTGTCAGGGAGCCTCGGGTGGGTACCTAAATAGGGTTTTGAACCGAGGTTCGGACAGGGGTTTGACTAGGTAGGTAGGGTTTAGGGGATTTGGCTAGGGTTAAGCTAGGGTTTAGCTAGGGTTTGAACATGGATTTGGATAGAGATTCGACTAGGCCAGGCTAGATTTGATCTGGAATTTGGGCATCGACTAAGTAAGGTTATATTTGAACCGGGATTTGGGTAGAGGTTCAACTAGGCAAGGCTAGTTTTGAACCGGGATTTGGGCAAAGGTTCGACTAGGCAAGGCTAGTTTTGAACCGAGATTTGGGCAAAGGTTCGATTAGCAGTCTAGTTTTTGAGAGAGGTTACACGGATAATACTGAATCGTGAAATTAAAATTAGGCAAGACTAGTTTTTGAGAGAGGTTACCTTCCGGGAAATCTGAAAAGATTTCTGAAAAGAGGTTCCGAGAATTAACCATTCGAACCCGATGCTAAGAAGAAAGTTGAAATTGGAAAGCGAGAGAGAGATGAAGAGAATTGGTGAGAAATGAAAGGAGTGGGATATTTATAATGTTTCGGAATAGTGTTTGCACCGTTTTAAACGGCGAAATTAATATTAAAATAATGAATAGTAAAACGGAGCGAACAGTAGGGCGGCAACACGGATAATACTGAATCGCGCCGTTTTAAACGGTGAAATTTACTATATTTTAATTATCAACACAATAAATAATAATAAAAAATGAAGTTTACAATGCAGGTGGGGCCCACATGGGTCCCCCCCTTTTAAAATGGCGAAATTGCCTTTAGGGCCTTGTTTGGCCTTTCAAAAAACTGATTTTTTTGGGTTTTTTGGTTTATGCTCCTATTTGCCGAAAAACTATTTTTGTCGTTTTAAGCCCGGAAATTGCCGAAATTGAATCGAAAAATTTGTAAATTATTTCAGATGAAATCATAACTTTGGAGCATTTTTTAGGGGTATTTTGGTCATTTTACACCACATGGGCATTTTTGGTCATTTTTCCGCTTTAAGCCCAATTTGATCCTAAAAACAACCGAAATTGAACTAATAAAATTCAGAAAAATATTTTAGATAAAATGTGAGTTTTTCAGAACTTTTCATGGGTATTTTGATCATTTTACACTCCAGGGGCATTTTGATCATTTTTTACCTCAAGGGTGTTTCTAAAAATTAAAGCACGGGGAAAGAGGGTTTTTGAAAGGGTTTTTAAAAGTGTGGAAATAGAAAAAAGGGGTGCAAAATTGGTGTTTACAATTGCCCCTCATTGTCAGAGGGTGTTGGCACGGGAACGACAAAGGTTATATGGCCTCAATTTTGCATATGCAGTGAATAAAACCCGTGAAACTCGAGGCAAAAGAGTTAAAAAAAAATAAAAAGTTAAATTATTCTTAGACTGCTTGCCACAAATGGGATCCTAGAGGACGTGATTGACGGGAGAATCTGCTCAGTAGACGGGGATAGAGAGAAGGAATGGATGATTCATACTCAGTGATGAAACATCCGAGATATGGGAGAGATAGTTCTTCGCCTCATTTCAGAGGGAAGAATGATGGAAAGGAGAAAGTAATGATTTGTGTTCAGTGATGAAATCACGCTTCATTCAGGAGTGCGACAGTGATAGACTGAAAAATGGATGGTTTGTGCTCAATGACGAAACATCTGAGATAGGGAAAACAGATTATGGAAATGTGAATTTAGCCTCATCACAGGAGGGCTCAAAGCCGGCTCTACATGGGTTTAATCTCATCACAGGAGGGCTTAAAGCACACTCTGAAAATACGACATCAGACGAGATGTATAAAGGGTGATATCAGACGAGATGTCAAAAAAGATGACAGTGACATCAGACGGGATGTCATATGGAAGCATCAGACGAGATGCAAGAAGGATGACATCAAACGAGATATCAAAAGGAATGCATCAAAAGAGATGCACAAATGATGACATCAGACGAGATGTCAAAAGGAATGCATCAAATGAAATGCACGAGGAGGATGCATCAAACAAGATGCTCAAAAAGGGTGACATCAAAGAAAATGTCAAAAGGAATGCATCAGACAAGATGCACGAAGGGTTACATCAGACGAGATGTCAAAAGGAATGCACCAAACGAGATGCACGAAGGGTGACATCAGACGAGATATCAAAAAGAATGCATCAGACGAGATGCACGAAGGGTGACATCAGACGAGATGGACGGGGAGGATGAAGATGACATCAAATGAGACGCATAAGAAGGATATCAAGATATGTGAGTTTAACCTGGATACTCCCTTCCACACGCAAAAAAAAAAAAAAAAAAACTCATATCCCAATCTTATCAAAAGGTACTTGTCACATTCTTTAAAACATTATTGGGAATTTCACTTGATAGTATTAGGGGCCTTCTTTTTTTGTCTCTTGGCACCTAAGACAATAGTGTTAGTCTATGGATACTCCCTTCCACACGCAAAAAAAAAAAATAATAATAAATAAATAACTCATATCCCAATCTTTTAATTCAGTTATATATCAAAAGGTAAATATTAGAGCTAATGTGGCATTAGAAAAGACAAATAAGGTAAGCAAAATCGTCACTATTAGTGGTTAGCCATAGATGATTAGGATTGGAAAGTATTTATGAGAGTACCCATAGACTGACTCAAGACAACAGCCCATATTAGCTGCAAGTAATATTTGATCATATCCATTTTGAAGAACAAATAGTGAGCAAGAAAACCTCTATAAATGAATTTGAACTACTTCTTAGAATTATTTACCAAAAAAAACTATTTAGAATTTTAAATTATGTCATTAGATTAGATGTGAATTATAGATATCTTTATTCTAAATTTTTTAGTTAATGTAATCACGTAATTATAAATTTTATTTATTTATTTAATTTTTATTTATATTCTGAAGGCATTTATCTTTTTCCATTCAACTATGTAATAGATTATGCGAAAGGTAACATCATACATGTATTTATATAGTATTAAAATGAGATTTTGAATGAGTTAAAACCATAGAATTAAAAATCAGCAAGTCGACTCGAAACTTGATCGAGTCGATTCAATTCGGCCAAGTTTCGAGTCAAGTTTGAGGTAAAACTCGGTTTTGATACTGAAAACCGAATAACTCGCTCCGACTAGCCTGAATTTTATACTTTTTTTGTTAAACAAAAAATCGAGTAAACTGGCCTACCCAAGTGACCAAATTATGTTTTTTTTAACACACCTCTACATACTCTTAAGTATAAATACGAAACAAAAGAGATGGTGTTTAGTATATATTGAATTATATATCTCATTTTAGACATGGTTTATTATTAATTTTGAATTTATACTATATATATAGTATTAGAAAAATATTTTGTATGTTCGAGTTTTAGGTATCATTATTCAGACGAGTTTTGCCCGAGTTTCCGTGTTAACTCCCCTCGACAAGTTTCCGAGTCAAGTCGAGTTTTCAGGTTTTAAAAAACTGGTTGAAACGGTTTCAAACTCCTTCAAACTCAATTGAAATTGAGAGTAAAACGTGGAATCTGGGTTGTGCAAGCTCGACGGTGATGTTGTGGGCTTGATTCAAATTAAAGGAGTGGTAAAATGGTTTGATCACCTCAAAGTTTATGATCAACCCCATTTATATATAAAACTTCTAACCCAATCCCTACCGGATGCCTTAAAATGTAAAACCTAAAACCAGCTGCAATTCAAGTTGGGACGGTTGTTGCATAGATCAGCTATTTTTTTTAGTAGTTAGATTACCTTTGAAGTAAATATTTTCATGTATCAAGCTATGCTTGGCATTTTTAGTTTTACTTGAAAATTTTGACATTCCTTATAAGATTATAAAATTTTATTTTTGTTATATATTATAATGATGATTTTGTTAATTGATGCATTTCAGGATTTGGTTATTAACCGTGCATTGCACGGACTGCTTACTAGTAAAGGATGGAAGCAGAACCTCGTCTAATATTTGTCATTAATATAGCTGTAGTTCAAATACTCTAGCGTTTTTTATTTTTATTTTTTCACCATCCTTTGACCATTTTTAAGGAACTGAAAGACTGATGGATCAAATAGATACAGTTTCTCATGGCGTATTTCTCTTAATGAAGAGGGTCAATCCCCTAACTCGCTATCATGAGAGCGTAGACAAGGACATGAGAATACCTTCAGGGTTGTAGGGACATTAATGGCGTATTTAGCTGCAAAGAAGCGGATTTGGACAAAGTTGTGCCTCCATGTTCTGGTTATTGGAATGAAAAAGGATTCTTGGGATGCATTTGTCTGAGAAACAGATGCCATAACTTCCCATCATGATTAATCAGTTATTAAAGTAAGCTTACTTTACATTTCAAAACCTTCTTCCTGTAGAAATAAGATTATCTAATCTTGGAAATGTACTAAGAAAATTACCATGTTGAATAACATGAGTAAGTGCTTTATCATTGGTAGCTCTAGGAAATCATACTTTTAACAATTGGATTATTACTGATATTCAAATAAATCTTACTCCTGATATTAGTCATTAATTACCAAACCAATTATTGCAGTACATTTATTGTTTATCTAACAAGGGGGAAAAAGTAAGAAAAAAACTGGAACTCATACATCCTATTGCATCCCCTGTTGGATCTGTATTTCTGAACTTCTAACATTTACTTTTTTTGTTTTCAGGAAGAACACTGAATCAATTAATTTACTGCATTAGTTGACCCAGAGTGAAATTAGTACAGCCTCTTAAAGCAACAAATCTTGGCTTCAAAGAACAATTACATTTGCAGGGTCCTAAGACATATGCAAGCCAGTTGGCTGTCACAGGGTTTGTGACAAGGCCTACCCTTTTTCCTGTTTCTGGAGTTCCCAGTTTCAGATAATCTTGTACATCATGAACATATCATATACAACGTGAATCGTTCAGCGACTTAAGCCCCATTAATTGCAATACCAAGTAAGAAGCAAGAGTCCGAAGAAGATACTCATTACTCACCCAGAAATATGCAAGATAGAACGAAATCACTTCTGGAGATCAGACTGCTTTTTACCATCTGCTTCTGTCAAAGCTGTAGTTCAGCTCATAATATTCATGAAAGAAATACACAAACTAATAAACCATAGAAAAAAAAAATGAGAAGAATATGGAACTATATATTACAAACTGAAGGCCAACCTTCTGGCATTGAGCAAACGCGCACTTCAGGAATCTCAAGGCATCTACTTTTAAATCTGAAGATCGTCCAATGACAGTTCTTGTGTTGTCAGTAGCTTCAATTTCTGCAATTCACATCCAAATACATCAGGAGCAGCTACCGTAATTTATTCTTTTCCTGTTACTAAACCTTTTTCCCTTTTTTTTTGGCTTATAGAAACTAAAGCAGACGAGATGAAAAGAAAGGAAAAACTGTTGCTACAGGTCACGGAAACCAAAATAAGTTGGGTCTTGCAGTTTATTGTATATAAATGCAGGTAAAAAGACATTTTCTCTGATTACAAGCCACATCAGACTCTTCGAAGAGATAAAGAGATTTGTGTGTGCATGCACATGTTGTAAAGAGTGAAAAATTGTAGCCTATATATCACATAAAGCTGCACACATGGTCATCATTCATCAATCTAGACCCAAGTAAAAATTTAGGCCAGCCAATGAACCTCCCATGGGCTGAACTCTGCCCCGTATGAAATCTTCCCGTCAAAATCTTTCAACATGAACATTCGAATCGTGGCTATAGAGTAGTGATGTGGATAACCTACATGTAGATTGCAGTCATCAATCTGAACCATCTATATGCCAGGCTACACCTTCGATAAGCCACACATTATCCTGAATGACCCTGACTATAATTAACTTTCATTTAGCAGGTCAAAAAAGATGTGGGAAGTGCCCTAAAATCAATAGAGCAAAATTGCAATGACCTCATGGTCAGCTCGAAGTTGGAGCAATGTGATTTTTCGGAAATTACCAATCCAAGTGATTAACATGCATGCATAATGACAATCACATGATCACTTGTACAGCATCAGCATCACAGATAGAACCCTATATTTGATTGTCCAAAATAAAAGTTCTTAACCATTGTCAACGTCATTGTGAACACTGCAAATTTATGGCTGCTGCTAATCCAATTAGCTAACTTTTTTTCTTTTAATTTTGTTTTCAACGAACTAATATTCGATGGTTCAATTTCATCACCACATATGTGGCCATGAATGACTTTGGCGGCACATATAGGTCTTGGAATTTAATATTCAAATTGTGCAACCTTTGCCCAATGCATAATTTTGCAACATCGAACTGCAGAAGATTAAGTAGGCTTCTTAGTAAACACTCAACGCAAACTGCTAAGAGGCATTTAGACTCCAATGAGAGAAGCTTGATTGATAAGAGATTTTAAAAAAAAAAAAAAAAATTTAATCCAGGAACCAGCTTGGATGTGGAGATCACAATTGCAATGTATAAGTATATCCAGTCCAGCAGACATAAGACCTACAACTTTTAACTTCAAAAGATAAAAAAAGGTTTACTGCTATAGAAGTCACCAAAAATGGTATTTGGTGATTTATTACCGTAATAAATTGTGGAGGATCATCAAGACTAGATGAGCCGAGGACAATTTCCCTCTTGAGTTTGGTTGTGAGTTTGTGACAAACCCGTAGCTGAAAACAAAAATGACTTGATAAGAAACAGTATGCCAAAAAAGGGGTCAATAGAATTCATAAACCCTCTAAAGTGAATGTTTGAGAATTGTTTGTACCTCAGACCGAGTAGCTCCACCTATGATAAATACAAAAATACGTTGGCCCATTTTCTTGAAATCGCTAGAAGCATGCCTCAGAACTGAGTCACTATAAAAGGCAGCAGGGGAGCAACAAGAGTATGAAAATCCAGCAAAGATCGAACTTCATGGTTGCAAGTGCAGAAGAAATTGGCAACAACCAAAGAGGAAAACCAATTACTCATCTGGTAGTCTTTAAAGGAGGTCCACCAATGGCATAACCGTCTTGCAACACATGCATGGATGGGACTTACCATTCATTTGGATGTATCTAGAAGATACTCTAAGCTACTATTAACCCAAGCAGATAATCATAACCATATACTGAATCACATTAGAATAATGTTCAGGGTAAAGAACAAAGTCGATGGATTGGGAGATAAACTCATATGATTGGGTCAAGTTTGGATAGAAACTCATCTAGGCGTCTCCAATCCAACAGCTGGTCTCGCCCCATGCATGCATACGTTAGATTACTCTTACAAAATGAAAGGGAAGAGATATAAGAGTACCTTGAATACCCGTCGTCAGAACTACGAGGTCGAGCCCATGTGGCAGTCCGTTTTGATCTCATTGAATGAGCAGCTGGAACTTGATTTGTCCGAATTGATGCACCCTGGGTGGTCCCATGGACAGTTGGACTTGGGTCATTCATACATGAATACTCATTCTTTGGTAATTCGCCTTTGCAAAGTTTTTCAATCAGTTCCTGCAAGATGGAGAAATGGTCAAGTAATCCCACTCATTTCACAAGGAAGAAATAAAAGATGGCCTGCATCCCAAAATGGAATACTACTTCGCATGAATTTCCATTCTGGAGCAAAGGTGAAGGTTAATTATCATATTGCAGCATATTTTGTTTATATATCATATGAATAAATTCCTATTACTAGATAATGTAAGTACATTTACATTTTCCCCTGATATCATAATCTCTAGTGTGATTAACTATCACACATCTTCTCAAAAGATCGTCTCACCTTCTCTCAGTTCTAAATCTCAATGACAGCAAGTAAACTAAAACCACTCTTGTTCTAAACAATACAAAGGAAAGGAATCTATTTATGTGCTAAGCTAACTTTGCTGGTTTCTAGCAGAGCAAGGAGATTAATGCTTGTACTCATGCATGTAACTAAAAAGAAACGAATTATTACCAGCCAGTTCCTCTTCTTAAGAGAGGCCATAGTGAATCTCATGTCATTGAACTCCCGAGCTAGGAATTATTTCAACATCACCCCATGGAAAATAGTTAACCAAAACTTGTGGTACCACTTGTGGTTTCTAACATACCTAGTGGCTCTAATTGGAAACTAAGAACTTAGATTGTAGTGATCCTGAATTCCTGATTTCTAGACCTGTTTATTTAATTAAGAATGATTAGATTATTCATTGCAAGGATTAAAAATACGGTTTCAGGGGATGTATCGGTCTCAACCGAAACCTATATATATTGATTTTGGGCCATACATATAAAATTTTCTTTTTTAAGAATAAAATAAAATAAAATTTTAAAAAATCAAATGAGTTATAAGAACCAAATATAAAGTCATGGGAAGTGACTAAAAAACAAAGTAGCAAACAAAATTACAAGTACACAATGAATTAAAACATGAATAACTAATAAACAATATGTATCGCCCGTTTCGTATCAGTATAAATAGCGAATAGGGGACTACCGATACCTATACGTATCGCCTGTTTCGTATCGGTTTCATCGATTTTTATTTCCATGATTCATTGTGAGAACTCTTAATGTCATAGTTTAATTCAGAAATTATCTCACTAAGGGTATTTTAGTAAATTTTCTAGAAGGCGTTGGGCCATAGTGGTTAACCTAAGTTGCGGTAAGTTAAAACAAGAACAACTCAAACTGGATTTACTTAGAACGTAGAACCAAACATCTTTAATAGTAATGACAATTTTGTAAATTTCTAACCTAGGGTGAGTATAAGAACAAAAGAAAACCCTAATGATATAGAAAAAAAGTTAAACCTAAAGGAAAAAGGTGAAAGAACGTGCAAGTGTGGAGGAAGGTGAACGACTGTCGTGCTTTGGGGACATGGTTTAAAATTTCGATACGTATCGACCAATACAGGCCGATACATATCCTATCTGGAGCTACCCGATACACTGGTACACTAGGAAAAAAAATTCTCTTTATCGGGCTGATATGGGCCCGACATAAGGAATTTTTCAACTAAATTTTTTCTCTCCTATTTACACTAGGATTCACAACACATCTCATATGCACAACTTATTTACAGAAAATATTATTTAAGTAAATGGTTTCAAATTTAATTTACTTTCATTTACTTAAAATATTTTTATGTAAATAAGGTTATACCTCCCCCTTGAATACAATAAAAATAATCCTACATCCAAATTCCTGAAGAATAAAAAGTCAACTTTTCAATATAATAACAAAATCATCTTTTTAACGCCTTTTAGGAATTAGGTCAAAATTTCAAATATCAAATGATAAGGTTTTTCTCAAATATTAAAATTTCATAAATTATACGATATAAGTATCTCTTCCCTTCATTACATTTCGAAAAAACATAAGAGATTTTTGGTAAAAGCAATCATTTATTAATTGGGTCATTTTCCTTTGTGAGATCCAATACATGAATGAAAGAAGCAATGCTTTATATCAAACATTACCAAAACCCCAAAAGTCCGGCAAAAATAATATCATATTTTAGTGTTAAAAAATATTTTCATCTATAGGGTCAAAAAGTCGACACAGTGTAACAGTTCAGCATAAAAAGACTTACATTCAAGCTTATAATTTATTGTTGTAATTCAATTCATTCTTATTTAATTCATTGAATGTAAGATGTTAATATCTAAATTGTATTTCTTATACTTGGTTAAGTGACTATGGTTTGTATTTTCATACTTGTTTATTAGCACACACGCCTTTTTTAACTTTTAAAATTCTTAACACTCTTATGTATGGTTATAAACATAGTTGGGGGCCTTCATTTAGTTTGTTTTTAGATTATATTTACATTAAAAGAAGTTTTATGCAAAGTATCCAAGTTTTTCCTTACATATCCAAGCGTTTCTTAGTGTATCGTGATTTTTTCCATTATAATCATCTGATACAGTCTGATACGTCAATACGTATCTTATTTTAGACTTACTAATACGGCACCCAATACCGATATTTTGACCATGTTTGGGGAAGAAAAAATCGTGGTTGGAGGTCCGAGATCTGTGTGGGGCAAGGTTTGATTCAACCTAGGCATTCATCTCTGATCCCTTCAAATCTTACTCACAATCTAAGAAAAGAGGTAAGTTAATATTCCATTATAATATCTAATTCATTCATTGAGTTTACTTATGTTATTCATGTGTTAAAATAGTATTTTGAATGGATCTAGATCGAAATCTTAGAATTAGGATTAAATACTAGAAAATTTGGGGTTTTTCTTTGGGATCTATCACTTCTCGCTTGAGTGAGAATACTCTGGCTTGAGGAAGGAGCTTACTATTTCGCACTCAATAAATTCAACTCTCGGGTTGGTAGTTGGCTCAAGCGAGTAGGGTTGACTTGAGCAAGAATTTTTTGGTTTGAGCCAGAATCGCAGAATTTCAGCATATGTTATGTTTTTCAATTATACTTGAAAATCACCTGTATTATGTGATACATTGAATGCATGACATAGTGTTCATTGAATTCTTAGACATATTGTGTGATCTAATATGCATTGGATGAATACATATTGTGTTATAACTTGAAATTGTATGGCTTAGTCTTCTTTACTATAGTGGTATGGGATGCTATAGTAAGGGAGTTATAAATTAATATTATGAAGTGATAATGATTGTTAAGCTTAAACATTTTATGGTCCGTTAATAGGATGAGATGTGTTCGACCTCCAGGAATGGGGGAGAGTTCTATATGACCCTAAATTGACAACTATGAGTCGTCGTGTACAACCCCGGGAGTGGTGTATTGGGTGAAATGTGTGTGACCCCAAGGGATGGTTAACTGGGAAAAGTGTACAAACCCAAGTTTTCCATGATTAACTGGGCGAAGTTGTGTACAAACCCAAGTTACTGATCTAGGTGAAGTTGTGTACGAACCCAAAAATCCCCATTTATAAATGATGTGTGTTGCCCCGAGTAATTGTCAATAGGGTGAGTTGTGTACGACCCCTAATGGAAAGTAAGATGAGTAAAGATGATAACAGAAATTGAACAATTCTGGAAATTGGTAGATGCTACATGAATAGTTTGTTGTTATTTGCATGCGTAGACAATGTCATAATGACAAGATGATACTCTTATTTGTTGCACAAACCATAGATATTTATGTGCACCTAATGGAAGTGTTCTATTGGTGGGCTTCATGCTCACTCTTTTTTTGATTGGTAAACATAGAGTATATTAGAATATCAAAAGAAACTACAAGCAATTTATGGGGGAGTAAACTGAGAACTAAAAAGGTGAGGGGAAAGAGAAGCAAACAACAAAGAAACATGCAACAAAGACAACCTCCAACTCCTCATAGCAAAATATCACCCACATCCGCCCCTAGATGACGGAGTGACCTATTCCATAATCAAATCCGAACTAGTATTCGGGAAATTGGAGAAGATGAATTGTCAAAAACGTGACTATTCCTCGCTTTCCGGATGGACCACGAAATGGCACCAAAAAAAATAGTCCAGATTGCTTCCTTGACATCCACCAGTGTCGTCAATTGCTAACCAGATAAACTCGGATGAGGATGGAAAGACCCAATCCACCTCTAATTGAGAGAAGAAAAAACTCCATATCCCAAAGACAACCGGACAGCGTAAGAGCAAGTGATCCATTGTTTCTTCCGCCATCAGACACAAGAAGCAGTGATTTGTTATACTTCACCCTCTACTCTTTAAATGATCAATTGTAAGAATCTTATTTAGAGTTGTGGACTATAGGAAGAAAGACACCTTCAATGGCACACGAGGATTCCAAACAAACTATGATGGAAATGAGGGTGAAAGTACCAAGACCAGTGTTACCTAGTTCGCTACCTACTAGTATGAACTGCGAACTAGTTTGTGGTTTGGTTCGTTTGGGTTCGTGAAAATGAGTGAACCATCTACCCGAACTCAAGAGCTTTGGTTCGGCGAATTTTTTGTTTGGGTTCCGCGAACTTTTTGTTTGGATTCGGTGAATTTGTGTTTTAAGTTCGGTAAACTTATACTTTGAGTTCGGCGAATTTGTTTTATGGGTTCGCGAACCGACCATAAAACCTATTTTTAATGTTTTTTTTAAAAAATAACATATTTTTTAATGTTGTTTAAAATAAGTTATTATAATATATTTATTTACACGGGTAATATATATATATATATATATATATATATATATATATATATGTATATGTATATTAATATTATATAAACAAACTAAGCTAGCGAACCAAACTAAAGAACCTAAGCGAACCTAAAAATGGACTGTCTCATCCTACCACTATTGAACCGGGTTCACTCACGAGTGCAAATTGCGAACCTGAATTCGAACCAAGCGAATTGACGAACCAAGTAACATTGACGAGGACAAAGGTCTGTAAAAAGGATCTCACTGAAAACCGACCATTGTTGCTTCTAGACCAAATCCTACAGTCTCTAGTCTGGGTGCATGCAGGGGAAGAGTACAATCGAGCCATAAGGTTTTGTAAATTGTAAGTCCTCGATCTCCCAATAATTTAGGTCTCTCCTTAGTCTAGGGCACAAAACTAACTCACTCCCCGCTCTTTCATACCAGTCAGCCTTGTTATTATGATATTTTTCAGGAAGTAATGGGGGAGAATAGAGATTCTTCACGCGTAGCATAGCTAGTGGAGCCGCTTTATTGTAATTGAGAGGAAAAATTGTAGTGAGATACTGTTGTGTTAAACATTGAACTTATGTTTTATATTACTACATCTTTTATCGAGAATTTTAGTTAATGCTTGACATTAATATCTATTAATGGATCATTTAATTTATGATTTCCGTTATACTTTTGGATGTGTTCCCGGTTCACGCTCCCGGATCTGCACATTGATGAGATATCGTGTGTGACATGTGTGTAGATTTTGGGGGGGTGACATAGATACAGCTCCATAACATGAATTTCATCATCATAACAAACTGCAATAAGAAAGTAAGGTAGCAACGAAGGCAGAAATTTTTTACTAAGTCAGGAAACAAGATAGCCTAGGAAAGTCAGTGATGAATATTGTTGAATTATTTAAGTTTTCTGATTTTATAAATGTGAAATTATAAACCCATGTACTCATTGTGCTTAGAATCTACAAAACTACAAGGAAGGACAGAGCCAAGATTTTCATGGGGGGGGGGGGGGGGGGGAATATTTGTAAAGAATTATTTTTTTAAAACCTATTTTTTAATGCTTTAAAAAAAAATTATAAACCCATGTACTCATTATGCCCAATTAAATAATAAAACAACTTAGTATAATTTTTTTTTCAAAGTTTAGGGCACCTGCGTGCCTCCATCCCCATGGCTATGCCTTTTAAAAAATCTTTTTTTTCAAATGTTTGAGGGGCACGTGCCCCCACATGGCTCCACCCCTGACTACAAGAATACATGGATAAAAAACGCTGCTAGAATTAAGCATTGTACTCAATGTTGGAGTCGCGTTAGCAGTAAGCAGTGGTGGACTGGAGAGAAAGAAAGTAGCAAACAAGAATACATGGATAAAAAACGCTATTAGAATTAAGCATTGTACTCAATGTTGAATTCAAAGGTGGAAGTAGAGTCGCATTAGCAGTGGTGGACTAGAGAGAAAGAAAGTAACAAAGTGGGTGTGGGAGGAAAAGATTGAGTCGGTGCCAGAATGATGTCATTCAGTACAAAATTCAAGTTACTAAAATTTATTCAAGTCTGCCAGACTAATTCCCTTGCTGTTGTCTTGCACCAAATAAAGGATGTCAAGCTCCAAAGGTCAATCTTGTAAGCATCAGATTCATGTCAACCAAGTTTATTCATTAGACATTTTTCTGGTTTAGCCTAAGTTCTTCACCTCGGAATGTCACTGAAACCTTAAAAGAAGCAGATATCCAAACATATACTCTCAATTGTAGGGAGAGCAATTGAAAGCCATGGAACTATCAATTGAAGGCAGACGAGAGGCAATCATTTGAATCACTGGAACCTGCCCCTCCATAGTTTCTCTTTGTTTCTTCAACCTTTGTGATCTGACATCTGCTAGCTATGGGAAGAGGAATCAGTTGACTAACCATATCTTCCCACCTTCTCTGATCTGGAAGTAGGTAAATCATCAAAGTCAAGGAGTGAGGGGCCTCATCTTCCGATATAGATATCTGATCCCGTATAATTAGCGAGCTCTTGGTTATTAAAATCCTTTGAGACCCTGCCTACTTGAAGAAAGGGAACGAACTTCTATTCTCTTTTCCAATTACCAGTATTGGTTCAGATCCAAGTGAAAGCAGTATATGACATCCGAGTGAAAACAGCCTATTTTATTCCTTACAGTTCCTATTCCTATTTCCAACCACAACTCCACGACTTAGCAACCATGCAGCTAAAGTCGGAGATACTTGATTACGCTGAGTACTTTATGAGAGAGAACAAAAAAAATAATTCAATTGTTTTAACAAATACGTGTTAGTGCACAGGAAATCAAAATTTTCTCAAAACTACAATTATAGCTATTAGCTACCATGGTTGTTAAATCCTACAATTCGATTCGAATCCCAAGCAAAACAATTCAAATCGGAGATGAAAATCTTAATTTGGTAAATCCTACTTGATTTGCGATTCAGATTACGATTTGCAATTCAAATCGTACGATTCAGGTAATTCAAGCACGAATTCCCTTTTGCAGACCAATATTTAAAAAATATTTTTTATTCTTTTGATTTTCTAAATGTACTTTGCCTTTTAAGAAGAGAGAAGAAACAGGAAAACCTCCATTACGGACATGCCAAAGCTCCTATTTGGGTTTTCTCTCTGTTGCTAACATGCTGTGAAAAGGAGAAAAAAAAAATGGAGTTGGATTTTGGAATAACTTGATAGTTTATTTTATTAGTCTTTTTAATTGTACAAGTCTTTTGATACTATCTCATTCAACATGATTATATGAGTTTACTTTTGTTGATTTATCTTTAATGATATTGGTTTTTTTTTTCATTTTATGGAGTTCATTCGCGTTTTTTTATAGTGTATGCAATGAAATGTTTATTAATTTCTTTTATCAATAGATATGAATGAAATCTTTTGGACAATAGATTATTCTATTTTTTTTCTTTGTTAAGTAATTTTTTGTATTTTTAAAAAAATGGATTAAATCTTATGATTTACGATTTGAATGGAATCGGTCCTAAAACGATTTTACGATTCGATTACGATTTAACAACCTTGTTAGCTACTACATACGATCATGAGAAGGGTGCTAATAAAGTAGGAAAAAGCATCAATTACCAAGGTTGAAATGTTATTCACAACACACATAAAGAGGCTATGAACCTGATCATAAAAATACCTCTAACATAGGGTAAAATCGTGATAGTTGCCATGTTTCTTCCTCACCAGTTCGATCTTTTCTAGCTGCATGTTTCCTCTGATAATCAAAGAAGAAATTGGAGCAATTGTTAGACATCGAGTCTAGTGCTATATGCTGGAAGGAAGATTTACCAGAATTTCAACCTTGTGTTTACCTTATGAATGTCAAACTTGAGAGAGAAACCCCCTGTTGAGGTCTCTTTGGTATTTGATTCAAGCAATCGCATATTATTCACAGCATTCATATCCTCTGACGATATTCTTGCCAACTGAAAAGGAAAAAACAACTAACTTCTTCATGAATATCATTTTGCCAATATCCTATTTCCCTCTCAGCTGGAAGGTTGACTGAAGTTGGTATATGCATTAAGTAATACAGATGTCAATATTCTATAGTCTAATTTTGCCAATATCCTCTCAACTGGAAGGTTCACCAAAGTTCTTAAATGCATTAAGTAATAAAAAAGTTAATATTCCATGACATAATACTTCAAAAGGAACAAAATCAGGAGAGAGAAAGGGGGCACATCCCAACTCAGGAAACAAATAAGATGACAAAGAAATGCTTGAACAACCAAAAAAAACATCCTATTAACAAGGCACTCCATTTTCTGAAATTGGGCATGTCATACCGTGTTGAACCCACTTGTATCAAGTTGTAGTTTTATGAAAATCTTATCCATGCCATAAGTTATACTTAACTCATGTTTCAATTACCAATGAGAGGAATAGCTTTTGGAAAAAAATGCAAATATTGCCGCTCGAGTTAATCAGTGGTAGATTAACCCAGTTAAAGCAACATTTAGCCAGTGAGTATCCCAATGTTTGTAACCACCCATACTATAGTTAAAATGTCGCTTCCAAATATCCAATGCCTTGCCTAGCTAGGACACATATCGCCTAAAGAGGGTCTAGATGGGTACTCGTTAATGGTGTCTAGGCCTCGTCTCCTAAGCTCTAAGGCGCTAATGACTACGGCACCCGAGACCTACACAGTTAAATGTTATTTACTAAAAAAATAAAACTATAATATATATATATATATATATATATTATGTGCATATATAATCACATTAATAAAACATATTCTACTCAACATATTTGTCTAGGGTTACTACATCTGGCTCGCTCTCCTCACTTCTCCAAACTATGCTCCTTATTTGTAGTGACAATTTGGCCTTGCATATTCTTTATTTCTAATTTAAAATCTTATTTTATTATTAAATGAATATCTTAAATTATTATTATTTCAACAAATAAAGTTTAGGTCACCTAGGCATTGCCTAAGCAATGCCTTGCCTAGGAAACCTTTTTCTTTTGGGTAATAGATATATATATATATATAGTGAAAAAGTACAATGATTGGCTAGGGGTCACAAGGGAGTGAACCCGAGCCCTAATAGAACAGTAAAGAAACAACAAAAGTGGAGCACAATGTGATGAGGAAGGAGAACTTGATAAAGAGATCTCACTATGAATTGACCTTTAGGGTCTTGAGAACATAGGCGGGTGTCCCTAAGGGAGGGGGAGGGGGAGGGGGAGGTGAGGACTTGATGGAGTCAAGCTAGGAGGTTTTGGAGTAAATCTAGCTCCCAATCATTGAGGTTGTGCCTCAGGTGTGGGCACCAAACTCTGTTGGTGGGGGAATACTAGATATAGGATTCCACTGAAGCATATCGATCTGAAGTTAGGAGCCATATCGGGTGGAAGTAAGCATTGAGAGTGGTTGGGCCACACCATTTGTCTGCCCAAAACTGAACTTCGTTGCCTCACCCTACGCGAAAGCTGATGTTTTAGGAGAAAGATTCTCATTCTGACATGATGCATTTCCATAAGCCCAATCCGTGAGGGCCTTGGATTGCGGGGGGACCCACTCGGAGGGAGATTTGTACTTGGACGTGATTACCTTCCTCTAGAGGCTATCACGCTTTGTTCCAAATCTCCAGAGTCATTTCCCCAGGAGGTCCTTGTTGAAGAGGGAGGGTGGATGTTCTGGCCACCTTTTTCAAGTGGGAGACAAACAGTTGATCAGTCTACGAGATGGTATTTACGGATCACCACTTTCTCATTCCAGAGGAAGTTCCTTTAGATGTTCTCCAGCTTGTTTGCTACCAACGAAGGGCTGGAGAAGAGGGAGAGGAAGCAGGTTGGGAGATTGTTCAAGAAGCTTTTGAGGAGGGTGAGCCAACCCCCTTTGAATAGGAGGGAAGCCTTCCACCCGTCTAAGCGGCAATGCATTATTCTATCGGTCACCGGATCCCATACTGATTTGGATTTGAAGGGGCGCCTAGTGGGAGGCCCAAATATTTGGAAGGGAAAGAACTAGTTTTGCAGCCTAGGATGGAGGCCAATATCGGAAGGTGGGGAACATCACTGATCCCAAATAGTTCGCTTTTAGTGAGGTTGACTTTGAGTCCTAAGATCGCTTTGAAGCATTTGAACAAGCATCTAAAATGCAGATCATTATGCTAAGGGCCTCTGTTACTATGATGAAAAAGGAAGGGCAAGAGGGGGTCCTCTTGTCACAGGCTTCTAGAGCTTTTGAAAGACCCGGTAGGGGAACCATATACTAGGATTGATAAGGAAGCTGAGGCATAACATGCTTTCATCCAGCAACGCCAACAAATTCCGAATTTCATTTTATTCATAAGGTAGTCAAGGAATTCCCAGTTGACATGGTTGAAAGATTTCTCTAGATCCACCTTACAGAGAATCCCAGTGAGGCTGAGAGGGATCTAGAGTCCACACACATTGGTGATGAGGATTCTGTCTAGGATTTGCCGACCATGTACGAAGGCGCCTTGCGGGGCTGAAATGATGGAGCTCATGACAGTTTGGAGTCTGGATGCAAGGACTTTGTAGGCACTACCTACCGGACTAATGAGTCTAAAGTCTTTGAGGTCATGAGCCTCAACTGACTTGGGGATGAAAGCAATGAAAGAGCAGTTCAATGTGTTGTCGAAGGATCCTATCTCATGGAATTCATGGATCCAGTTGACAAAGTCTGGGCCAATTATATCCCAACAAGATATAAAGAATTCTATGGAGAAGCCGCCAGGACCCGGAGCATTGTCCCTTTCAACTTTCATGCTTTTCACTACAATAAATATTTCAGGTTCTGCGAAAGGTTTTTCGAGGGTTTCTCTTTGGTCATCAGAAGGCCAGAGAAGTGAAGGTCATCCAGTTTTGACCGAAATGGGGCATCTTCCTGATAAAGTTTCTAGTAGTAGTCCACTATGGCACTATGGCATTCCGGATTTCATCTTCGTCCTCGAGCTAAGATCCATTGACTTTGAGCCTGTTGATGAGACTAGATCTTTGTCGGGAGGCCATCTCGTGGAAGAAGTGGGTGTTTTGTCACCGTCCTTAAGCTAGGCTACCCGGGATTTTTGCCTCCAACTGATTTCTTCTTATTTCAACAGTGAAGAATAGTAGGCTTTTAGGAGATCCCGAAGCTGGATATCTGGGATTCCAAAGGGTGCTAGCTCATCATGTTGGTCGATGAGATGGGTTTCCTCCAGGATCCTTTTTTTTAATTAGTGTTGAGGAGTTCGAAGGCTACCTAAGGAACCCTTATCGCCTAGGCGATGCTTGCATACGTCGAATATACTGGCTACCCATTATGCTTGTATCCAAGTATATCCCCGATAGTATCTAAATTTAACTAACCGATACACCCTCCTATACCGATATTTTGAAGCATGCATATATTACACATTGTTTGTTTTGGCTAACTTATGTATGTTCCAATTTGGGTTTCATATGTTCCGAAATGGTTTGCATGCTTCTCAATGTTTTGGAAACTTTTGTCCAACATATGTCAGTATGTTTTGGATTTACTTAAATTATAATAAATATACAAGATTTTTCCAGTTTATATTGTAAAATTAATTATCATGACTTTAATTTACTTAGTTACTATTAGATCTTATATTTTAACTCCATAATTGGTGTTTACAACCATGGACAACATTCTGCCAAATCCATGTGGAATGGGTTCCCCACCTCTTTATACCAATTAAATAATACTTGGTTCAAGAGTTTAGATAAGAAAAAATATATATGATTTTGGGACATGTTATAAATCCATTTATGTGCATATGTAATTAGGGCTGCACATTGGGCAGGTTGGACCAGGGTGAAGCTAATTCCGGCCTATCCTATCTTATTTATCATAGGCCCGAACCCAGTCCGACCCGAACTCAACCTGTGAGATAAAGGCCCGAACCCAGCCCATGTAAACAAAGAGTCCGGGCCAGGCCAAGCCAGCCCATAATTAACAAGGTGATGTGCTCTCTCTAATAACATATTTTTTAAGTCTTAACATATGATTTAGCATTATTCATCATATAATATTATATGGAAGTACATAATATATATATATATATATATATATATATATATATATATATATTATAATTTACTAATTTATATGTATGTGAGTTAGGGTTGAGCCAGGCTCAAGGGCTAGGTCCAGCCCTAACTCAACTTCAGGGCCTATAATTGAGCACGAACCCAACCCACAAAACCTCAACCCAGCCCGTCTTTAACATGGGTTGGGTTGGATGGGCCTTCGGCCGGTCCGGCCCACTGTTTAGCCCTTGTATGTAATGTTTATTACACATTATGCATGATACTTCCATAGTTGTCAAGGCGACTTGAGGTGACAGACCCCATGGATGCCTGAGGCGTTGCCCGATGAACTTTTTGTTGCAAACATTCCCTCAAAACGAGATCTATGTATGACACATTTCCTTTAATAAGGGGCCCTGCAATTCATGTAAATTATAAAATCTCTATTGTTAAGATACAATTTTATAGAAGCATCTTTGGAGACAATTCTAAGAACAATAAAATGGAGATTTCAAGTGTTGGGATTAAAAAAACGGAACAGAAAAAATGAAGTCTACAATGATTGTTGAAAGGGGGGAGAGAGAGATTATAAAAAATAGAAAGAAACAGTAGTCTACAACATAGTTTAAAAACTCGGCGAGTCATCCGAGTAACTCGGTTGAGTTACTCGACTCAACTGAATTTCGAGTCGAGTCGCCTCAAAACCTGAAAGAGATACTGTTTGCCGAGTTACTTGGGTAACTTGGTCGAGTCGAACCGAGTTTTTCGACTTTGTCAGACTAGGTCGAGTCACATAAGAGTATTTTTATCATTTTTAAAGCATAAACTCGAATTCCACACTATTTTGCATCATATTTTTTGGAGTCTACAAAGATAACCTACTATAGATTCTGTTAAACCTAGTTTATAGGTTTGAGGCCGTAAAACCAACGTACTTTGAGTTCTTTTAACTCGGGTTTTTCAAGTTGTTACATATATATTCCGAGTTGGACCGAGTCGAGTTATTTTCGAGTTACTTAACTCAGCTAACTATCGAGTCGAGTTAAGTTTTCGGGTTTTTGAAATATGGTCTATAGTAACAGCCGAACATGAGAGAGGAAGGATATAGGAGAGAGAGAGGTCAATTGTCCACTCATTAAGCGAGAGAGATGACAGGTTAACATAAGGGAAACATACTTGACATCATTTCTCTCTTATTTCTTCTTTTATCTGCAAACCTTTTTTTGTCGAATATACACATTAACATATTATATGGTAAAAGACATTAAAATTATATGTAATAACATATTTTTTTTGTTTACCAAATTAATATTATATAATAATATTACATATATAAGAATTTTTAATAATAACTACTTGAGGCAGCCAGTCGCCTAAGCCCAGCTGAGCGTCTGGTCGCCTAGCCGACCATTTGAGGCGACGCCTTTAACAACTATGGGTACTTCGTTCACCTTGTGAACAAAATAAGGAGCAATTTAGTCTTCCCAATATGTGTGTCAATTTGTTTATGTGCAAGTTAATTTACTATTTATTTTCTTTTATTTTTAAACGATTATTTGGATTAATACAGTTTTTTAGTATCTTTTACGTGATCCTTTTTTTAAAAAAATTAAACAATATCTATGCATGTTTAAACGGTACATGCCATATCTTCGAGGGACTGGAACATAATCTGGCACCGACATTTCAACCATTTGGAGGAAACCTATCTAGAATAATCATGTGGCCATTCCCAGACACTTCATAAAGGTTTTTTTAATCTTCAAGGACAATATTGTGGGGCCTATAGAGTATAAAAAGACCATGCATATTCCATTAGCATGGTTTAAAATCCTGGTATGTATCGGTCGATACAGGCCTATATATATCATATTTGGAACTACTCAGCACACCACTGGTTTGCTGGAAAAAAAATTGTCCTGTATCAGGCCAATACGGAACCAATCCACCCGATACGAGCTTTTTTAGTTATTTTTTTTTTCTTTCATTCCATTTACACTAAGATTCACATCACAAACCCGATACGCGCAAATTATTTAAGTAAATTTTACTTTCATTTACTTAAGATATTTATATGTAAATAAGGTCATACTAATCATTTCAATTCAATAAAAATTATTCTAGATCCAAATTTCTAAAGAATAAAAAGTCAACTTTCCAATTCAAGAACAAAATCCTTCAAACAATATCTATCCTCATATTTTTATCTTTAAAAATATTTTCATCTACGGAATCAAAAAGTCAACTAATAGTGTAACAGTACAACATAAAAAGACTTACATTCAAACCTATAATTTATGGTTGTAATTCAATACATTCTTATTTTACTCATTAAATTATATATATATATATTTTGGTAATCGATATCATTTACCTACGTCAGTAGAGTCAGCCGGTCAGAAGTTAGCATGGGCAGTGGAGCTCTTGTTGCTCATACCCGGGGGGGATTGAATCCCCGACCTTCCCCTTGGAAGGCCCCACCCCTACCACTCACACAAGAGGTGGGGTGTGAAGTTTTAATATCTAGATTGTATTTCTTATACTTGACTATAACTATGGTTTGTATTTTCATATTTGTTTATCAACACACACGCCTTTTTTAACTTACAAAATTCTTAACTCTCATATGTATGACTATAAATATAATTGGAGACCTTCATTTAGTTTTTTTTTGCTTATATTTGCATTAAAAAAAGTTTTATACAAGGTATCCAAGTTTTTTCTTGCGCATCCAAGCATTTCTTAGTGTATCCTTATTTTTTCCATCGTATCCATCTAATACGCTAATACATATCCTATTTTGGACTTACCGGTTTGGATCCCAATACCGATATTTTGAACCATGTCCATTGGATGGATAGGAGGCCTAAGCGAAGCCCATAAAATATAGTGACCAATGGGACCAACCACATGCCAGTACATTCGGAATTATTTTTTCTTCACCCTTGTACATTCTTAACCAGAGCTTGCATTTCAGTTAGAACATTGTGACAAAAGGGAACTACCTGCATCAACTTTAGACCTTTGTCACCCTCAAACTTTTCAGGATAAATGGCTGCATAAATCATCAACAAACGCAACTTATTTTCAGAAGTTGCATCCTGCATAGGAAAGGCATTTGGATTTAGCAAACATATGGACAGTATTTAGTAGTTAGGAGTAAGTTCATCAGTTTATATTCAAACATAAGCCCTTCAGAAATTTTTAGTAGATCACCTGCTTTGTCCTCAAAAAATTGATTATTTCCTTTGTTCCTGCATCTCCAAAGACAAGGTCCTGCTCCAGTTGCCCAAGTTCTCGAAGCTCCAGTTCCCTGATGATCCGATTGATTTTTCCAGCAATCTGCATCAAAGTAACCTGATTAGCATGGAAGTATGGTATTTTTATCCTTGCATCATCATTAGTTCTTTAGAGTTCAACTACGAAGAGTTGGTTCCTTCTGCTTGAACTCTGTGTAGATAACCATCAGATGGAACTTACTACTTCCACTTCTCAAAATCCAGCTTTGTATGTTAACAAACATCTAAGCTATTTGAATATCATTGTGCCTCCTCTCTTGGTCATGGGGCCAGTTATGGAGAATTCTCGTAATCATAGTCAAACCAATGCAACTACAAGACAATTTATCAGTGATGCTGTGGAGCATATTTCCATCACAAGCCTTCATGCTTGTCCAATCACTTCAGCCTGTAACTTGTCTGTACTTGCACTGAAAATTTCTAACTGGCAGATCTCTAGATGACATTACTCGGCTCTTTTGTTTTTAGAATCAGTGAGAAAATAACCTCACCGAACAAACAAAGAAAAGAAACCCATTTATGAGCAGTACAATCAGTGGCGTCATGCAGTTTATCTATCAAATGAAATCTCCATAGACATGATTTTTGCAGTCAATCAGGAGAAGCAATTTGAATGGTTGGAGAACCTTATGGCCATGGAAATAAAAATTGCTGAAACCGATACAAAATGGGCAATACTTATAGGTATCGGTAGCCCCCTGTACGATATTTATACTAATACGAAATGGGCGATACGTATCATTTATGACTTACGTATGTTTTCGTTCATTGTAAAATTGTAATTGTGTTTGCTACTTTGAGTTGCTTCCCATGACTTCATATTTTGTAAATTTGGTTCCTATAACTCATTTGATTTTTTAAAATTTTAATTTGATTTTTTTTTTCAACGAAAAAGGAAAAATTATATGTATTGTCCGAAACCGATACGAATAGGTATTGGTTGGGACCGATACATCCCCCAAAACCGTATTTTTAATCCCTCCTTATGGCAGCATCCACTAAGCTACTATTTATGCCTAAGAGCCAGTAAATGTATACATAGAGTATTTGAGTTTCTAAATCAGGGAATAAATCTAAATTGTGAGTCAGAATTTCTGTATATACGATATGCTTGGAGACGCAAGGGACCTTGCTAACAAATGAGTTTCTAATATTAAACATTACTCGAAAATTTCAATAATGTCCAGGATGATTGTATATAGAGCTTGACTCTGGAGATGAATATTACAACTTGATTTTTCCTGATACAGTCATTATAAAACTCTCAGTTGTAAACCTCAATGACATGGCATAGGTTAGATAAGCAAGCTGAGATCAGTTTTTAATGTACAATACATAGCTCATAAAAAAACAGACCAGATCAAGGAATTGCGTTACCATAATGATTCAAATGAGTATCTTAGATAGTAGTGAGAATCATTAAAATCTCTAGTTTCTAAGGAGCCGCTTGTCCTAGATTATTTGAACAATTATAATCGATTATGGCCTAAATGATAGTTTTAATTACCGACTAAAATAATCAATTATACATAATTGAAAATCGATTTTAGTGATTATAATCGATAAAATTTTGATTATTTTTTAAGGGTGCTGTTAGGCGCACCCCACTTTTTGATGATTGTACACCATTAGTAAAAATTACTCATTGTACACCATTAAATTTATAAAATTACTTGTACGCCCCAAAAATTAAAAAAATAGCTATAAAATTTATAACTACACACCAATCACAATTTTAGGCACAAATAGCAATTTACCACAAAATCCCCCATTAAATTCCCCACTAAAGAATCTTATTTCAATGCGTCTACAGACCTATCCAGCGCAGCGTATACAATTCTCCTCCCCTTTGCATCTTATTGTAAAAAGGGCAGTTGCTACTATCATTCTAAAGAATTAGAGTCCTGAGACTATCAACTTCACATGTGTTGTATGTGGTTACTTAAGCTCGGTGTTGGATAGTTTGCTTCGATATTGCATTATTCTACAGTATTTAGTTTAGGAGGCCATTGGATCAAAAGCTTCTCAACAATCTATTTTTCTTGTTGACCAATGTCTTGCTAAGATGAGATCTCAAGGACTTTGGGATAGACATGAGATCCACTCCATGGAATTTTATCCATTTGGGTACAGGAAGGATTTCAAATTTTTTAGAGCTTAGGTAAGCCAATCAAATGTCTTTTCTAGAACAGAGAGGTGTTAGAAGGATAGTAGCAACTGCTCTTCACAGCCATCCTCCTCCCTGAAGGATCTAACCCAGTTTGGTAGATCAGCATGTATGACTGCATGAGGATAGGATGTTGAGATGGATGTTTACACGTCAAAAGCTTCAGCAAGAGTGAAGGAAGAACCAACAGCAGAACGAACGAGTAGAGAGAAAGAAGAACGGCTGTGGACTGCGGCTATTAAAAGTAGAGAAAATTGGAAGGGTAAAAATAAAATAAAAAATGGGGTGTACTCGTAATAAAATGGGGTGCGCCTAACACCACCCTTTTTTAATCACGCTCGACTCGACTTCATTTGACTTATCTTTCCTCCATTGCCCCTCCCATTATTCTCACTTTCCCTTTTTTTTTCTTAATATATTTTCTTTATTTATTTTTTCTTCACTTCTTCATTGCATTGATTGGATATCTGACGTAAGTAATAAATGTTTCCAACAAGTCAACCAAACATGTATATTTTATGCAGGTATTATTTTTTCAGTTATTACAATATTAGTAACTATAATTTAAGTGATTATGACTAAATAATCTTATCCAAACACCTCCTAATTTATAAGCTTGATTACATACTGTAAAAGAACCAACACTATGCAAAAAAAAAGTAGTAGACCATAAGAAGTTCTTTATCACACTGAAAATTTAGTCTTACCTATAGACCTTTCAAGTTAGTTCAGATTTGGACTCATTTAGTTGAAGTCAATTTCAAGTTTCTAAGCAAATGTCACTAATCCGATTAATCTAGAAGTCAAACTGGTTTTACAAGATCTTGCAACTATATTTGACATAACTTGCACAACTAGAATGTGTTCGATCGCCACATTTGATTGGAACAAGATTAACATATAAAATACAGATGAGTGGTAACAGACGTCTTATTGCCACACCAATACGAGGTTTCCGTTACCTACTTTCACACTTGGCATCACTTGGTAAAGTGCACTATGGCCGTTAGCTGTGCAAGACGTCAAAAGTTCAATACCTTTGGAGTCATTAGAACACGAAATTACTTAGGTAGAGGGGGGAAAAGGCGATCGTGAAAGAAATGAGGTGTGAACACAGCTGTTTATGAGACACAAACGAGATTATTAACAAGACAAGTAGAGCTGAGTCACTTTCATGTGGATCACACACACACACACTAACTAACTAAATGGACAATAGAAATCAAATTCTTGGAACACTGGAAGATTCTTAAGGGAAAATCATTGAAATAAAGTTTAGTCAGTAAGAAAATAGAGTTGTCAGTAAGAAATTAAAACTAAAACAAAATGATGGGAACAACATTTTATAAGGGTTCTGTAGTAGAATGGCATGAGCGATACCACATGGAATAAAGATTTGCACACTTGACTTATTCCGCAGGTTGGAAACTGAAAACTAAGCTATTCAAAGTCCAACAAGAAGTACGACATTAATATAAACAAAGAAACTAACCTCAACATGGAGGGAAAGCTTGTCAATTTGTTCACTGTATTGTGGCAAAGCTTGAACCATTTTCTGCAAGTCTCGTGTAGACAGTTCACTACCATCTCTACATATAAATAACCTCCAGGATGAGTAACATATAATAACAGTGGTAATTACACTATCTAAATACACCTATAAACAAATTAAAAATAGATAACAAGCTAAAATGCATGGCTGGATAAAAATTATAGTGCAAAGGTTTTAATCAATACTATTCTACTAAAATGAACCAGTAGGCTAGCACTTTTCTGAACATATCAACAAAAGCAAACACATGCAAAATTAAATAAGAAAACAAGCATATATCATTCTTAGATTATGCAGGTAAAAGTTCAAGCGACAAAACAAAAAGAATCCAGTAAAAAGTACAAGCAAAATACATAAAGATCTTATAGGAGAAAGATGAGTCCAGTCGCATACTTGCAGTACATAACCGATAGCTTTTATCAGCTGAACTAATTATTATTATTATGACTATTTTTTTAATTAGTAATATATCATTAATAGATGCCAAAAAGCCCAAATAGTACTGGAACTCAGTACCAATAGGATGTGTACTGTAAATTGACCAAAATAGTACAAAATCTAACTGCAGCCAAGAAAAATGTGAGTACAGTTGGAACAAAAGGGCCTATACTAATATCTTTGACATCCTTGAGAAGGCAGAGACAGAAATGAAGCAGCCATGAAACCCATTCAAGAATGTTTTGGATCAGCTCCGCTTTTCTGTCGAAGGTACAAGTGTTTCTCTTCTTCCAAATATTCCTAACGATAATACAACAGAGGACCAAAATTCTTTTGAGGCCAGTTGGATATGAGATCTTAAAAACAAAATTGGAGTTGCCACAACACTCCGGATTGGCAAAGGAAAGAATGCACATCTTCATGTCTCGTCAATTAACATGTCATTTGCAAACAAAATATACTATCGGAAGTCCTCAGGTATGAAGTTCATTATTTACTTTACTCAAAAGTCTCAAATATCACATTTAACCTTCTGAAATAGCATAATTGTGCAGATTAAGTTAAATCTATATTTTATATGCGCACAGGAGAATGGAAAGAATATGAAGCTCCAAATATCAAGCACATGAGTCATGACCACTCTAAAATAAATGCAAGTAGTCTTCTGTTGAACTGCTGAATTTCTCAAAGTGATTTATCTTGTTTTGGGTTGATTTTGAAAATTGATGAGGTTTCCCCAAAACAAGATAAATCGCTTTGAGTGCACTCTAATCACATTTCTTCATATAAGTAGGTTCTAATTGATCTAACGTATGAAGATGCATCAAATTCATGCATCGCCACATGATTTTAGGGATTCAAATTGGATTTGGAGATGACATTTTGGGAAATTTAAGAAAATCTAGATTTTTCTAAATTTTACCCCAAGTTTCAATGTTTCCATTCAAATCTTCTATATGTTAATTACATGTAACATGGTCAAATTAATCTTATTTTTTCGGAAAAAAATTATTTTAAATTCTAAAAATTAACTAATTTATATATATATATATATATATATATATATATATATATATATATATAATAGGTAATCACGCAAATATATAAATATCAAAACGAGAAGTACAACATCCTAGATCATTTCAAAGGTTCAAACAAAATATGAACCAAAGATAGAGAAAAGAAAAGAGATACAATAATAAAAGCTAACCAAAGCAATATATATGGAAATAAAAATGCTACTGTAGCCTATCAAGCAGCCTCTCATCCTTGAAATTCTTTTTTATAGCGCACCATGCTAAGATCAATTGTCGAGCTCTCTGATACACTCGACCCTCAGAAGATACAATACCATTAAAAATTCTCTTGTTTCTCTCTTTCCATATGGATCACCCTATGACCCACGGAAGCATTTGCCCATATCACTGACACTGGACCCTCCAAATGAATCAAAAATCAACCTAATAAAGAACTCCGAAGGGAGCTCAAAAAGATCCTGACGATCCCTGACTGGTGAAGGAATTGACCCCAAATTGCATAGTAAAAGGGCAATAAAGCAAAAGGTGGTCTACCGACTCCTTCACCTTAAGGCACATAAAACAACTGTTAGTCATCCTTCACCCTCTAGTTTGCAAGTAGTTACACGTTAGGAATTATCCTGTGTGTCCGTCCAGAGGAAAAAAGATACCTTAGATGGAATACCGGGATCCCATACAACCCATTATGGAAAATGAGAGCTGGGGAAGACCTACAAAGATTGTAGAAGGGATCTCACAGTGAACTATCGTTTGTTGTCCTTCGACCATACTCTAACATCCTTACTCTACGCTCTCAAACTGAAAGAAGACACATTGGTGGACAGTTTAAAGAGTTCTTCTAATTCTCAATCATTTAGATTGCGTCTAAACCTAAGAGACCAGGCTGCAACCTCGACGAGGTCACAAATAGGTTTTTGTCCAAAGCTAAGGAGAAGAGATTTCCAAAATCCCTTCGTAGGGAGCTCTACCCACACAAGATATCTTCCCAAAACTTAACCTCGGATCCATTCCTCCGCGAAAAAATAGAGGTTAGCTTTTCACAAACCAACCCCATATGGACCTTTTACTGCTTTGGTTTCCCAAACTGAGTCAGTCCCATATCTCACAACTAATACATTTCTCCAAAGACTATCTCTTTCCTCTCCAAACCTCCATAATCATTTACCCAGCAAGACCTTGTTAACTTTCACTGAAGGATGGAGATTTAGCCTTCCTAACTTAATTGGATTGATTACAAATTTCCATTTCACCAGGTGATATTTATGTTTCTCAAATCTCTCGTTCTAGATGAATTTTCTAGTGTAACCTCTCCAATTTGATAGCTACTGAGGCAGGAGTGGTTAATATAGACAAAAAATACATGAAAAGGCTACTAAGGGTGTTTTTCAGCAGAATAAGTCGACCTCCTTTAGATAAGTATAAGGATTTCCACCCCTCTTAACTTCTTTGAGAAACGATTGACGATTGGAATCCATGCCTCGACAGTTTTGAATCGTACCCCAAGAGGCATTACTAGGTAGGGCCTAGGTCGGGTCGAGTTCCGGACCAGCTAGACCCATTGACACCCCTAGTTATGAATCATGATTCTTGAGATGAGAATTTCTGGTGTTATATTGTGATATTTTTCTTTTTATAGGATGCATTATTATATATCACACTAGATTATATGAAGGCTTTACAGTTTCGGACAACCCATGTCACCTGACATGATTCTTATATTTGATCTAAGTAACCAAACCGGGAGCAGGAGAGAGGAGCAAGGAGTGGGGAGTGGGGAGTGGGGAGTGGGAGTGGGAGTGGGAGTGGGAGTGGGGAGTGGGAGTGGGAGTGGGAGTGGGAGCGGGAGTGGGAGTGGGAGCGGGAACGTCAAATTTTAATTTAAGATAGGGTCGAGCACCTCCAGAGCACCGATGTATGTATATATATATATATATATATTAACTTAATCGAACCCAATGAACTAATAAAAGTATAAATGAATTCAACACTATTACATTCAATCTATATATGTAAAAATTTATAAATTCTAAAAAAAAGAGGAGTTAAATGCTTTTAGTTAATTTAAATTTATTAATAAAAAAGAATGTACATCCCACCTAAAGCTACCGGCAACCCACGTTGTATAGGTATAAAAATAAATAAATAAAATGAAAAAGTAAATAAGTGAAATAATAAAAGAAAAAAAAAAGCAAAAGCTGAAAGTCTTTCCGACACAAGGACAGAAACTACATTTAATGTAAAAACCGAAGGAAAAAAGTAAAGGTGAAAAGACCAAACATCTTTTCACCAGAAGCAACTTAAGTTCAAAGTTCAAACTGATAAAAAGCTGCATTTGGTGACTTTGGTCTTCGTCACCTAGATTAAAAAACGAAAACCACTGCTCTCTAAAACCCTAAGTGAATCCGCTCTCAAACCGTGAGAGCGAGGTTTGAGCGCAGGAGTAGGTATGGTACCACACGGTCTGGGTTACTAAGTATTTGATACTTTACTGTTGTGAGGGTATTTATGACACTCCTAGTTATGAATCATGACTCTTGAGATGAGAGTTTCTGGTGTTATATTGTGATATTTTTCATTTTATAAGATGATTATTATATATCACACTAAATTATATGAAGGCTTTACAGTTTTGGACAACACATGTTGCATGACATGATTCTTATATTTGATACTTTACTGTTGTGAGGGTATTTACGTCATTTATATGTGTAGGAGTTAATTGCACATATATTTCTAGTGTAAGGCTCTTTTTGTAATTTGATAATCATATGAATAATATCTCTTGAGGTGAGAGAGTTACGTTCTCTCACTCTCTTCTCCCCATCTCTTCCTCCTCTCTCTCTGTGCAAACACTAAGAACCCTTTTTCTTCATTTTAACTTGGTATCAGAGCAACATTCAAGTCAGATCAGTGCAAATCAAACCTTAGAAGCGAAGGAAGACCCAAGGATTTTTTTCTAGGGATAACGTCAGTAGCCTTATAGACAACACCAGTAAGGTTTCGAATATGTTTCCTTCTTAGAGATGCCCTTTTCTGATAAATTTTAGTTCAAGTTTTGTAGAAACTGTTAAGATTTGGAGAAGTTATGGCGTTTTTTAGTGAAGTTGCGGAAAATTTTTTCTGAAAATTTCATATTTGGAGAAATTTGTTGATTAGGTTGGTATGGGAGTTGTTTGATGAAATTTTTGCAAAGTGATTGTGTATCATTTTATGATTGATCTTTAGAACCTAAGCTTGCTTGATTTTGTAAAATTTTGGAGGTTTTATGTAGTGATTTACAGACCATATTTTGGTTTTTTTAAAATTGTATTTGGGCTTTAGTTATCATTTTGTTAAATACCCTATTGTAGATCATTTGTAGAAGTTGTGTGAAGCTTGTGGGAGTTATGTATGACCTGGTTGACGTTGTTTGATGATGTATGCAGTGTATTTTGAGTATTGTGGTTTGATTACTAGTGCGTGCAATCAAGCGTTTCTTCAACTTTGAGTGGGAATGTCTAAAGTGACTCAAAACTCAGCTAGTGGTCAAGTTGTTGTACCCATTGCGATAAAGTCGGGGTTCAGGAATAATGCCCAGTTGAGTTCAGATATATTTGGAAACAATTCCGGTAAAATAATAATTATAAAAATATATCTAACAATTTAATTGGATAATATACAAAATAAGCTAGTGGTCAAGTTGTTGTACCCATAGCGACAAAGTCCGGGTTCGGGAATAATGCGGAAAGGATCGAGTTCTAGAAAAATTTTGAACCAATTCGGGTAAAATAATAATTATAAAAATATATCTAACAATTTAATTAGATAATATACAAAATAAACAATTTACTTGCCGAACTAAACAAATTATTTTGAATAATTCGCGAAATTCACGAATAATTTGGCCAACCTAAAATTTGTGAATAATTTATAAAAACAATTAGCGAATTTATCAAAAATTCGGTGAATTTTATGACTATGGTTGTACTTGTACCAATGAGGACTCCCAATGACAATTCAAATCTTCAAATTATAACTGTCAAGCTTGATGGTCCCAATTATCTTGTGTGGTTCTAATATGCAATTTTATCTATTACAGGAAGAGGTAAAAAGAGCTATTTGACTAGGATGATGATGGAACCTAGCCCTACAAATCCATCATACGAGAAGTGTGAGGCAGAAAACTCTATGGTGATGTCTTGGCTTTTGCATTCTATGCAATTCGACATAAGTAGTGGTCTTTTATTTCTAAAAAAACCCAAGGAGATTTGGGATGTTTTGGCTCTAACGTATTCCCAGGTGGGGAAAACGGCCCGAATTTATCAATTACACCAGAGCATCTCATATGAGACATGAGGGGCCAACCTTTAGCAACTTATCTCTCAGCTATGCGTCGTATGTGGGAAGAATTAGTCATTTTTGAATAAGGCTTTATTTCTATAGGCTTTATATTTATGTTATCTCTTAATACACTATATTTTGGGTATACTATTAGGATCTCTTATATTCTAATAGTATACCATTAGTGGAGTATAAATAATAATGTGTGTGAGAGAGATCATCAATCTCTCTTTGATTTCCCCTAAACCTAATCTCCTTCTTCTTCTTTCTATCTCAAACCCTAATATCTCAAAGCCTAACTTTAAACCCTAATCATCCCTCAAACTAATCCAACTTGGTATCAGATCCTAGGGAGCAAACCAGAGGAGTCGAAGGGAAGAGTCGAGCTCACCAACACTGCTGACGTCAACATGGTGACGCCAGTTGTACGGTCACTATAGCATGTGCAGCTGGTTCGTTTTTCTTTTTCATTTGATATATCTTGATTTATCATGAATTGTGGTGATTTTTCTGAAATTTTTTTAGGATCATAAAGTGATTTTTTATGTGATTCTTTGGGAAAATAGAAAAAAAAAATCAGTTTTGGACTTTTGATTCGTGAGATCTGTTGGGAGTTTTTTGACGATTCAAACTAGTATTGTTTTTTTTTTGATCGGTCAAACTAGTATTGTTTAATCCATATGATAAATATTGAATGTTTGGAACAAGTTTCGTTGCATTTGACGGAGTATTAAACGTACGGTGATCACTTTTCTCCTTCAACCTTGCCGTTTTGGGGGGTTTCCTGCAGATTTTGTTTTCTGCAACTTTGTGTTGACTGCTGTCCTTGGTTGTTTGGTATTATAACATGTCTCCAATCATGTTAAGTTGCTGTTTTTGAACTCCATTGATGTGTTTGGTGAAGTATTAAGTGAGTAGGGGTAGTGAAACCTTACTTTGGGGGGTTTTTCTAGGGTGGTGTAACCCTAAAATTCAAGATTTGAGCTTGATTTGTGATTGGTTCTTGGTCTGAATATTACGGCGGATGATTCTAAGGTGAGTGAGTCCTCTAGCATTCCTATGTATGGTAGAAGAAATATTGGGGTTCGTGCAAGTGATGCACCTAACCTCCAAATACTGTGAAACTCGATGGGACCAATTTTCTGGTATGGTCTCAGTCGGCTACATTGTTTGTTATGGGGAACGGAAAGATGGGTTATTTGAATAGTACCATTTCCACTCCCAAGTCCACAAATCCAGCCTATACCAAGTAAGAAGCTGAGACTGCAGTTGTAATGTCATGGCTTTTTCATTCTATGCAGCCAGATATCAGTAATGCTTACTTATTTCTTCATTCCGCGTGCGATATATAGGATGCCGTGACACAGTCCTATTATGAGATTGGAGGTACTACCTAGGTTTATGAGTTGGGTCAGAGTATTTGACAACTAAAGCAGGGGGATATGTCTATTCCTACATACTATTCCACTCTTGGTCGTCTCTGGAAAGTGCTAGATCATTATTAGAACCTTCAAGGCTAAGTGTCCCGAGGATGCAGTTGAGTATAAGAAATTGGTCAAGCAAAACCGTGTATTTGAGTTACTAGCAGGGTCGAATATGGATTATAAACAGGTACAGGTTTAGATTCTTGGCAAAGATCCAGTCCCACCTCCCATCGAGGTCTATGCCTACTTATACCGTGAGGAGTGTCTTCGGAGTGCTATACTCCCTTCTCCCATTATTTGATAAATTGCACTAGCCTCCTCACTCCAGTAGGAAGGCAGGAGTCGTGGCCATGGCAAAGGTGATCGTTTTGGATCTTCGAGACCTTCTACTAATGATTAGGACAAACTTAAGTTTGATCACTGTGGGCTCACCCGTCATACGAGAGACACCAGCTGGAATCTGCATGGTCGTCCACCTTCACGGGTCCTTTTGGCGATGGACGAGAAGACAAGGACAAACGATCTGAAGGGGGTTCAAGTGCAAACTTTGTTACATCCATAGCTCCAATATCTACAACTATACCTCCTTATGATAGCCCTAACTATCTCGAGATGAGATCGATGTCTTCCGATGTTTTATGTCCTAATTGGAGACATCGAATATCGCCAGTGTCGCCTCAATCCCTTACTCAGGTACCTCAGCCTCGGCTCTCAGTGCATCTATTTCCAATCATAGTCGCTCACGGGTTATTGATTCAGGAACATCTAATCATATGACTGGTATTCATCTCTTTTTTCATCTTACTTCATTGATTCTGGTAGACACAAAGTTAAAATTATATGATATATTATCATCCATAGTGGGTAAGGGGAGTGTTGATATCACACCCTCTATGTCCATTTCCTCGGTTCTTCATGTTCCTAAGTTCACCTTAAATCTTTTATCTATTAGTCATATTACCAAATCGTTGAACTATAGCGTCAGTTTCTTTCCTTCTCATAGTGTGTATTAGGACTTAGAAACGAAGAGGACAATTAGTACGGGCCATGAGGAGTGAGGATTGTATTTGCTCGACCATTTGCCTCACATTGCTTCATCAGTCCAGCAGATACCCCATGGTGTTCAGAATATTAGTAGCACAGGGTTCAGAGTACTAGTTTGGCTACGTTTTTTGATTCTTATGGTATCATTCATCAAACTTCTTGTGCTGGGACACTTCAACAAAATGGTGACTAAGCGAGAAAACAGACACCTGCTGGAGGTTACTCGCTCTCTTATGCTTATTATGAATGTGCCTAAACTTTTCTAGTATGATGCCATATTGACTACTGCATTTTTAATCAATTGAATGTCTTCCCGAATTTTGGATTTCCAATCTCCTGTTTCCTGTTATCTCCATCCACTCATTTTTTTTCTAATGGTCTCGCGGATCTTTGGGTGTATTTGATTTGTGCATATTGTTCATTCTGCTCGCACAAAGGTCAATCCTAAGACTCTCCGTTGCCTCTTTCTTGGGTATGCTCCTCATCAGAAGGGGTATAAATGTTGTCATCCCCTTTCCCGTTGATCCTTCGTTTCTATGGATGTTACCTTTTTTTAGTCTACTATGTATTTCTCTGCCACGGAGACATCTCTTCAGAGGGAGAGCATTAGTGAAGAGATTTCTCCTTCTCCTTCTCTTCCTATTCCTATTTTCTCTTCTGACAGTAATGGTAGACAGGAGGAGTGTGAACCTATGATCAAGGAATTGCAAGTATACAAGAGAAGGCAGAAAGATTTCTCCTTCTTTTCCTATTCTTATTTTCTCCTTCATACAAGGCGTTTTTTTCCTAATCCAAAATCCTATTCAGCTTGGCAGAGGCTCTGAATCTGGTAGAAGAAATGAGAGCATTGGAAAAAAAATTCACCTGGGAACTGGTGAAATTGCCAGAATGAGAAAGAACCACTGCATTAGGGGGTTTGTAAAGGAGTGTATACTCTGAAGCATAAAGCTGATGTTTCAAACTTTGATAGATCATTTTTAAGCCGACTTGTGGTTAAGGGGTTCACTCAAGGATTATGAGGGGACGTTCAGCCCAATTGCTCAGATGGCCACAGTTCATCCCATTTTTGCCATTGCTACATCAGGGCATTAGCCCTTACATCATCATATCAAAAAGATGTGAAAAGGATCATCCATCACTAAGACTTATCTTCAAAAGTCTATATGCTGGCCGTAGGAGAGGGTCAAGGTTAGCCTATTCAATACTTGCAAATGAAGGCTATGTGACTGATAGAAGATGTGATTTTTGCACGGAATAAAATATGATCTTTTTTGCTAATAAATAATATGTATTAATTTATAGTATTCTCTGTGCTCTGCGCTGTATTGCTGGTCCCAAGTCCGGGTAAAAGATGAGGGCAACATCAGGTAGCAGCTGGTGTAAATCTTTTACAAAATCTTGCAGCATGAATCCTGAACTATTGCTTCGAGCTAATGCTATAAATCAGGTTTGCAGTGCTGCATGCAATGGGTGTTTGATAAAATGGAATGGCGGAACAAGATTCGTGTTGTCATCTTCAAAATGTTGGGATAAGGCACCGATCGTGATGACGACTTATCTATAATTGTCTAAATCATGATTCTTAGCTGTTAGGGGACCTACTATCTTTCAATTCTATTGTGCATGGCTGTAAGTATTTACACTTTAACATAATGATTTTCAAAAGTGCCTCTGGTATACCTTATTTGAGGCAATTTATTATTTTTCCATTTAAGGGGTTTGTTAGCACATAAATAACCACTTTGTAGTAAGGGATTATGGAAAGAGCAGCTTAAATCAAACCCTTTTTGGAAAAAAAATGAATTCGTCGGAAGAACGGCAGACCATCAAGATCTTCTTGCAAAATAAGTGAAAGCGTTGCTTCAAAAATGAAAAGTCGGATAGATTCATAACCCCTAAAACATGATAATGTTAGTTTATAATTTAAATGACAAAAGATAAAAGAATTCCAAAAGGCAATAACTAAAAACCAATGCCAACCTTGAACCATGTTGGATTTGTGCAGCTTTGTTCTTTGATATGAAATTGGTCATCTTCTCATGTAACCGTTCACTAGCCTGACATGCCCATTAATGATCAAAGAGCATTCACGCGGATCAAGTATCCAATTAAAACAAATATATACAAATGCATAAGACGTACATCTGCTATATGTGCATGGCGGAGCTCAAGCCAGACAGGATCATGATCTTCCAAAAGGACCTCCTTTTGCTCAGGTTGATCACCTGTTTTGCTGGGAACCTAAACAATATATGTATACATAATATATATATATATATATATATATATATATATATTTGTAATATGTTAACCTCCCAGAGAAAGGCTATGCAAAAGAATCTTAACAGGAAACTCAAGATCGGAAAAATAATAGGAAGGCGTACCTCATGAACATATTTATTTCCCTCCATATTCAATAAATCATGGCACATGGCATCATATGTCCACTCATGTATGACAGGAGCAATCTAGAAGTGCAAATTCAACATATTCAACAAAATCAAACTGATGGAGTGCGTAGTAAGCAAGAATGTCATAAGAAGGACAATTATTATGACCTGATCTACAGATCTGTCCAGGATGAGCAACTCGCATGTTTCTGTCTGGGGAAAGTTAGGAATACTAGTTTTATATTTTATAAGGCAGTTCCAGACAGCAGCAGCAAGCTTTGTAGCAACTAAATCACGAAATGTTGTCATTGTGGAAGCATCAATGTCTGTGGCAGCACGGTAGCGCACACATGGAAACTCCTGAGAAAATGCAAACATAAATTATAAATTTCCGAAAATAAAGCCCTAAAGAACTTGCAAATAGATTTTAAGAAACTCGTCGCTACCACCTTTGACATGGTGCTAAGGTAAAAGCTGTTAGATGAATGCTGCTAAGGTAAACTCGTCACTACCACCTTGTGAAACTAAGCATAGTGAATTAGCAATATGATGTTTTTACGCATACCTTCAATGAAGCAAAAACTGTAGCAATGCGGGTGGCCATCGTGTTCAAACATGCATCATATATGCGAGAATTCTCCACATTTTCCCCAAAAAGTTCCTCCAACGCCCTCTCGTTATCAGTGATAAAACCCTGATACAAGAAACCATAGTAGAGCACAGCCCATCATATACTATTCAACATGCCACAATCAGAACTGAAGAACTAAATAATAATAAAAGAGAGCATGACAAGGTTGGATATGCTCAACATTCAGAAATGATCAGAGAAGGTCCTCAATGGATGGGCTACCAGGGATTTGAGTTCAAACATAATAACCACTGCTCATTATACTGAGAAGAGTTCAAGGATTTTACACCTTACCTTGTATGTAGCAAGTATAAAATTCTTGACTAGGCGCTTGTCGGAGATTAAAAAAAATTATTGCTTATGTATGAACATTCATCGAGGGGCATTCATTAAAGGAAGACAAATTCTAGGTCACTCTTAGGGGGCCAACTTGGGCTGGGCTAACCCGACCTGACCCAACCCGACTTTAAGCCACGGTGGGTTGGGTTTTTCAAACTTTGGGATGGCCTCGGGCTAGGAAATGACAACCCAATCTTACCTCAGGTTGGGATTTTAAAAACACAAGCCAACCCTGATATATATATATATATATACTAGTGAAAGTGCACGTGCCTTGCACGAATAATTTTTTCATTATTAAAATATAATTTTAAAAAATATATAATTTTCATTAGACATCACGTTAATATATTTTCTCATAAGGGTCAATCAATCGGGATGTGTTAATTATAGGAAGATACTATTCATGGCTATCTTCCCTAAAATATGGTAGAGTCCTAAACCAACTCTCCTTTCCAAAGACTCTCTTTCTATAGAAATAGAATTCTTCCCTAAAATATGGTAGAGACCTAAACCAACTCTCCTTTACGATTCTTCCCTAATATGGTAGAGTCCTAAACCAACTCTCTTTTAATAATGGGTCCCACATAATATTAAATAGTGACTTAATTAAAGTTTATTATATTATAAAATGTATTAAATAAATTAAGTTAAAGGGTATTTACGTCAAAGTAAAGTTTTGCATACTCCTTGTACTTTTATTAGTGAATTAGATTCTTGAAAATTTACGGTGGTCGTGTATGCAATCCACTACAAATTTCAGCAACCACCAAAACGCTATATCCTTTAGCCACACTACGACCAACATTCCCTTCCACACTCAACAAATCTGAACGCCATACCATGCATCCCATCATCTTCAATGAAGTCGAAGGTCTTTGACTCTACGGAGAAGGCTTCCCTCCGAGCCATCCCTCCCAGGCACTTCTGTTGGGGACTACTGACGACGAGGCTTGGGTTTTGTTCAGTGGGAAAATTGGTGCAGTTTTCAAGTAATACCTTACCTAGTACCTGGAAGGTCTAAATTTAAATTGAGCCACACCTCATTTGGTTTACCACTTTACCTTAAGAATTGCAACTACAAATCATTATTTTGATAACCATGGAGAAAGAAAAGAGTTTGGATGGTAACACTTAGAAAGAAGTTGTAAGACCATGCAGTGGAGTGTGTAACTCTCCTATATTGCCTTGAAAAAGTTTTCATCCTGGTCGGAAGGAAGATTAATCGCTTATGGAATGTGTCTTTGTGCAACGGATTGATGTTGGATTTTTCGAAACACAGATAACTTGTTGAGAAAACCTGGGAATGTCTTTTCCTCAAGCGTAGAAACATTTACATGAACACCAAAGTTAGATAAAATTATTCCAGTAGCCCATCTTATAAACTGGACAAAATAGGAACATATAGAAAATGGCAATCACTTCTCCTGTCATCAAAAAGTTTTCAGTTGAAACTCTGAAACCTTTGGCTAAGGGGAAAAGTTATTTGGAGTTTCTCCTTCTCAACTTTGTGGGATGGTGAATAAGCAAAACAATAGGAGAGTTGATGAAGATAAAAGTCTCCCTATTCTACAAACTAGTAATGTAATATTGAGATTATTGTTCGAGTGGGTTTCCGTCGTGATGAGTTCAGGCTTTTCAATAGTGGATTTCCAAATTTACAGAAAAATTCCTTTTTAGCGAATTCGAAAACAATCCACCCTATTTGGAGCACGGAAAGTGGATGGATTAGGTTCAGTTTTGATGGAAGTGTTTTGAGTCAGTTGGGTTCAACCATAAGTGGGATGTAAGAGTATCAAAGAGATGTTCGTAAGGCCTTTCCAGGCACAATAGTTGCCTCCAATTCAAATGAAGTAGAAAGAAGCTCCCTTGTGAAGCATTAAGATCTTTGAAGATCATTTCTTAGGTCCATTATTAGGGGAAGGTGATTCCAAATGCTAATAGGTGGGATCATAGTTGTTAAAGGCATTGCCTCAAGAGGTCGTGACCAAGCGCTTTGTTGGGCTCGAGCGATTGGTCGACTAGGCAATCATTATTAAAAATTTGATATATATAATATTATTATTGTTTAAGGGTATAATTTTTTTAATATGGTAATTTGGTAAATAAAAAGGCAGGCTATTGTGTATATTTCTCATGTCTTTTACATATAATATGTTAGGGTTTGTATATATCAAAAACAAAATTGCAGATAGAAGAAACTAACAGTGTATGATTCTCTCATGTTAACCTACCCTCTCTCACTCAATGGGTAGGCCAATTGGTCTCTCTCCCTCTGTTTGTGGGTGGACCATATGGTCCCCATCTGTTTTTTGCATGGTTGTTAAAGGCGTCACCTAAGCAGTCAGTCATATAGCTAGGTTCAGGCGGCGTAATAACAAAAAAAAGGCATTTAAATGTCCCAAATTCTTTCTAGGACCCCTAAAACTCTCATAAACCTATATTTAAAGCGGTCTTTTATAATTTACAAAAGTGCAACCCCCATAATTATATAATTTTTATTACTTTTCTTGAGTATAATCGAGAAGAATGAAGAAAGAAGATAGGAGACTAAGAGGTACGACCTCTCCCTCTCTCCCCCTTCTGGTCTCTCTCTCCCGTTCAACGTCACATTAATTGTCGGGATATTTTTCTATTTTTATTCACTCCTCTACTCTCTCTCTCTAATATTCGTTTATCACTGTAGCCTGTTATTTATTTTTTTATCTTTCACAAGCCATCTCTCTCTCCCCTTTTGACAATCATTGTAGACTTTTTTTTTTGGCTCCATTTTTTCCCTACACTTGAAATCCTCTTTTATTATTCCTAGAACTATCACTAAGGATGGTTCTATCAATAATCAAGGTGCATCTTGACAATGGAGATTTTGTAATTTACATGAATTGCAACGCCCCTTACTTAAAAAAATGCATAATACAAAAATCTCATATTGGGGGGATTTTTGTAGCAAGTTCATCTGGCGACATCTCGGGCGCCTCAGGCGTCCATGGGGTTTGTCACCTCAAGTTGCCTTGCCAAGGGGAGGCCTGGGGACACGTGCCCCCCTAAAATTTTGAAAAAAATAAAATTGTCTTTATTTATAAGGCATTGCATAGGGCATGGAAGTGGGTGCCTCCTTAGCTTTTGAATTATTTAAACATAGTTTACTAAGGACTTAAATCCTTTATTGTTATGCCGGTTACAACCCACGGGTCAACACGTGTCCAATTTAATACCTCTTAACTGTGATTAAGATTCACTAACCCTTAGGATTCAACCACCTAACCTTGTTTTTTAGAAAAAAAAAATATTAACTCTAAAGGTTAAAGTTGTTAGCTAAAGTTAAAAGGCTTTTGTGCTGCAACCGCACTCCAAGGAGTCTGGTTAGAGGATTAGTCATGGGGCAACGGTCCCATTAAATTTTCAAAACAAATGTCTTAACTATTTTGTTTAATCATTTAATAGGGTATAGTCATTGGACGAGGGGACAATTGCACCCTGGACTTTTGAAAAAAAAAACATTATATTATTTAATAGGGCTTAGCCATTGCGTAAGGAAATCTCTAAACTTTTGAAATTAAGATATATTTTTTTACTGCCATTTACTTATTCACTAGGGCATGGTCATAGGGCAATGGGACAGTTGTTCCTGTAAACAAGGAGAAACAATAGTCGTCCAATTGTACACAATGTATGGACGAAATGACACACAAACTTAGTCATCCAAATTTTTTTCTTTCGGGAACTATGCCCCCGAACCCCCATCTCCTAAACCAAAAATATTCACAATTTCATCAATAGGTACAAATATTTTCAATCAACTATAATGTGCCCCCCTACAATGAATTCTTGGCTCCACCCTTGGCCTTGAAAACCATGGGTGGGATGGCCAAGGGATCGGAAATGGAAGGCAGTGAACGTGATTTTGAGCTTCTAAGAAAATGTGCCCTAAATTTCTCCAATACGCTTGGAAGAAAAAACCCTCCTTCAGCTGCTCCCTAAAAATGGTGTATATAGAGACTCATAAAATTAAGGGGTCTATCTTCTCTAATCTCATAGTCATCTTTTGTGCTTTCTTTTATAGTGCTATCCATCAAAAAGAAAATGTTTACAAAGATGGCCTTCTAAAATATGGAGTTCTCAAAAAATATGATTTTGTGAAACTCCTTCATACTCAGATGAATTATATTAGGCACATAATTCAACAACAATGAAGAACAAAGTATCAACAAATACCTGGCTGTCTATGGCGAAGTACTCCAAATTCATCTGCATGTTCTCACAAATGAGAAGAAAATCACTATCTAGTAGATAAGACTTTCCATAAGATGGAAGAGGAAAGAATCAATAATATATTGAGGCATATAAACTGCCGAACACAATTATAATCAATGAAAGTTTTGATATCCTATAAGAAAAAGAGATAATCTTAACCTCTCTCAATGCACCTATGCGAGGTAATACACTTGTATCATTCTTGATGCGATTCACCAATTCTTTTGGAATAGGTGAACTGAAGAAAACAAATGCTCTGAAACAAGCCAAAATAAATTAGGCTTAAAATAACCTGAAGAAAACTAAGTTGAGAGTTCTAAAAAGGCAGAATCCGGAGAATTAGAATTTGGAAAAACTAGAGATCATTCACGTACTTCTTGTATAAAGGCACTCTTCCCGACATGTCAGACAAGAACATAATAACACTGCATGTTACCAAAAGTAAAGAGTTATGAGGTCCTCATTCTCTCATCCATGCTTAAAAATGATAAAACATATCTAAGATTGACTTGGCTGTTTTGAAAGTTTTGATCCCATAAGGAAAGCAAAGAACAGAACAGGATTTTTAACTGCAAACTCAGCATCCAATAAATAATAGTGCTAAGGCAACCAGAATATATGGTAACATTTAAAAAAAGAAAACAGACACTGCAGAAATGGGAAAATCATGAAGAAATGAGAGAGAAAAAAATTTAAAGGTGTCAAATTCTTTTGCATGCATGACATAAGGAACTAATAACAGTGTATTACTTTATATGATATTATTGAGTATTTTACTTAATCGGGTATGATTCTTGACCTCACGTAAAATTCAAAATGAATTGGGAAGACCAAAAAGATAAGAAAATTGGTTTCACAAATTTGAATATGGTCGAAGTATGAGAGTTCAGAACCAAAAGGCTGGATGAATTGGGTAAGAGTTTGATATTATCAGTTTTGAGAGTTAGGACAATGTATTGGTTTGCCCTAACATTGCCAGTTCTGCTAGAAGCAAGCAATTGCTCAGGGAACAATTAGTAGTTTCCATAAAAATATGATTACTCTGGTCTATAGAGAAGGAAACTGGTGGAACATAGACTTGTCAACCACCAAATATCACTAAGACAGAATTAGAATAGTAATGGTATATTATAGAGTCTAAAGTTCCAACTGTCAGGGGGGCTACCTCTTTTTATTAGAATTTAGAAATTGAGGACCAATTTCCTTCTTTCCTATAAGCAATAGTGGAGAAATGTGAAAAGAGCTTTTGAACTTAAAACCTGTTAAACATATTCATAAGTTCTCCGTGACTCCATGTAGCAGATCAAGTAAGTAAATTTCAAATTTTTTGTCAGCCAGAACTTGTGACAAGATGAGGATGTTGAGATGGATGAGTCGAAAGACAAGGAAATATAAGATTAAAATTAAAATGTGAGGGCATTTTGAGAGAATCTGGGAGTGGCTCCAATAGGAGATTAAATAAGGGAGAGTTGACTGAGATGTTTGGACACTTTCAATGAATACCACTAACAGCTCCAATAAGAAGTGAATTAAAACAAGTTGAAGGCTCTAAAAGGGCGAGGGAAAGGCCATAAATGACGTGAATGGAGTTAAGGAAAGATTTGATAACACGCAATAAAACAAAATGGCGGAACACGATTTGTGTTGCCGGCCCAATTATTTGGGATAAGGCATTGATGATGATGATGAATTGATGATGATGATGATGATATATATATATATATATATATATACTCAAAGATGGTGGTGGTAGTCTCTGTATATGAGCAAGATAGAGCAATCGTCTATACATAAATAACTTGGAAGCTTGCTTCACCTCGAATCCCCCTGTCAATATAATTACCTGATGTCATATGCCTAACTGTCATCCCAGCGATATCTCCACAAGTGACCAACCCAGGTGTAATTACATAATCTAAAGGACTAAAGAAAGGGAAGATCAAGCAACCTAAAAGCAATAAACCTCTCAAAAATATAAGGAATATTAAAAACCTTCGCAGGTATTCAATTTTCATACCCATTTGCTTGAAAGGCTATGATGAATTGCAACAGTTACTATTACAGCTCTAACTGTGACCTTTATCAGTAGGGCCTCTTCCATGGAAGAATGGAGCATAACAATGTACTTGTAATACCAGAAGGCAAATCAGACCTCATTCTTCCTGTTTCTAGAAAGACGACAGCTCAACTTTTTTGCTTGCTTTTTAGCCTCGGAGGAAAAGATAGGATGTGAAAAATGAATCCTCATGACCCAATCTACGGATGTGAAAAATGAATACTCATGCCATATGCGTGAAACTTATCAAGAGACCTTGGTAATAAGCTAGTAAAAAATGAGAGAGAGAGAGTAAAAAGGGAAGATTGACATAAAGAAGGAACATGACAAAAAAATGGCTTCAAATCCTAACACTGTAGCAACAGTTTGCATCTACAGACCCAGTCCAATTAATCTATGATTGCTAGCTTGTCAAAGCAACTACAACGAATTTGAGCCTTGGATTAGCAGTAGCAATGCATGTACCTGCATACTTTTGGTTGTTCCAATTCACTAGCAATAAGAACAGATCAAGTCCAAAATTTATTAAGCATACTCGAGGAACTCCAACTTTCCATGAGACTAGAGCAAAGCCATGCAGAAGAGCAGAGTGTCTAAGTTCATTTTTATTGGTGAACTAAACTACCATGATATACACAAAATAACAAAAAGAATGGAACTGCGTCAATAGTTTACATTATGGACCTTGGAAAGTTCAAAAGTCCATAGATCAATAGCTAGTCAAAACAACCACAAGGTAGCAGTAAAAATGAAAAACTTCACAGAGTACCCATACATTTCAGGTTCTTCCATACTTATGGTAAGAATAGATCAAATCCAATTTATTAATTATCCCCAAGAAAAATAGATATCGATAAAGAAAACAAAAAATATATATAATTTACTTTTCTTTTGATGGCTGGATGAAGTATATAGCATCCATAGACGGCAATGGCTGCCTTCGCCTGTAAATGTCTTCCACCACTGCAAGGAAAATGGAAATGCAGTAAGTTTCAATCAAAGAAACCAACACATGATAAGTCAAACGAGGAGGATGTTTCAATACAGTTGTCAATTTGTATATCAAAACAAGTGCAAAAGCAATATATCAGGAGCTTGCAAGAGACTCTTAACAAACTAGTATTTGCTTGGGAAATAATAACATAAGAACAAAGCCGATCATGACCAACAAAACCAAGGGCATCAACTGGAAGTAGCAGAAGGAGAACAAATTGCAGCTGAGGCATTAGAAGTACGTTAATCAAAATAAAAGAAAATATGAGACAAGAAAAATTTTGAAGGTCATCAGTACACAGTGTCAATGTGGCAACTGAAGCTACATTCGACTAAGCTATTAATTGAAAGAAATAAAAACTAAGAAAATTGGAACACAGAGCAAAGTTTCTTGATGGTATATTGTTTTTCTTCTCATGTAGCCAATATGAGATGTTTGACCCTAAGCAAAGCACATAGTAGCATGCTTTGGACTGAAACACCAAATCAATAACTAAGAAAAAAAAAAAGCAATTCAAGTTTTCAAATAACGCCTTTGGTTGCTTACATGAGACTCCTTCCTCTGTGATGTCTGCCATCTTACAAGAGTAAGACATGATTTTGACGGTAACTTTGTCCATGATGAGTACCTGTGGGTGATCAGTTAAAATTGACTAAAACAACCTAACATAGCTGGAAGTTATATAAATAAATGACAAATCTGAAAAAAGTAAGTCTCTGACAAACAAAGAATAAAAACAGAACAGGAGAAAATTGTCAGGCCTGAAGAAATGACATGAGAAGTCTCACAATGAGAATGTTTGCAGGTAGCACAATAGTGAATCCATCAGGTGAAAGCAGAAGCACACTATAATGCATGTGGACTAAAATGAAAATGAGGAATCACTTATGTCAACATCAACTAGTGAGGGGATTACCACTTACATCTTACATTGACTATATACATTGACTATATCAGGAGGATGCTATATGACTCCAGGATGAGGCAACAAAAAAAAAGAAACTATGCATGAACGCTTTCAGAATGCACAAGGAACAGCATGCAACACAGTGGTGACTCCATATTTACATGTGAGATGGTGAACTGAATGGAATTAACTGTATAGTTGAGCTATAGATCATTTACATCATACTTACGCATTAAATTATTAAAAAACATATTTGCCCCAGTTATTATGACTGATGCAAGGAAAGTAATCCCTGCTATACAACGAGAAGATTGATAAGTGGATGAGATAGAAAGTCTTATCACCATAAATTCCTCCTGCAAGGGTATCCAGAGAAACACCCAAAAGTTTGGTTGACTTAAAAAGACTAAAAACAATTTTATGCATATTTCTTTCTTGGCTTTTTTATTTTTTATATGCTTTTAGTCTAGCTTTTGCTCATGATTCATTTGCTTTGTGAACCTTAGTAACTTTTGTACTCTGTTCCCTCATAAGTAATGGGTGGCATAGCCCGTTGCAGCTTTCTGGCAACTGACCTGTCGAGAACTTTTCAGCCAAACACAACCAACAACGGAGGTCGAGCTCCATCAACGGGCCAGCAGGGAGTGTAGGATTGAAAGAGGAAGACATCTAAGCGGGAAGGCAAGTATAGTGATTTCCACAAATAAATCTCTTCTTATATATATGCTGCATTGCTGATAAAAAAAGACTAAAGGCAAAATTTATTGTATAACTCGTAATAATCTCCTTTACATGCTCTCTTAATAACTATGTACAGGAAAATAAATACCTACGCTTAAAAAAAAAACTAATCACAGATCCATCGGCCCAGAATTGTAACAGAACCCACTCCTTGGGTGTAGAGGGTTGCGATAGTTCTAGACATCCACCCACCTGTTACCAAGAGGAACCTAAGTCTCTATAAAAAGGGGTCCAGGACGGTAGTTTTATCCATCCGAAATCCTGCAATACAGTATCAAACCAGAGAACAGAAACTGTGAAGTCAACCAAAATCCAGTAAGCTCTCTCTCTACTATTTCGCTTAAAGAACTTCGATCACCCTAAGCATCCAAAAAAGATTCAATCACCCAAAGAAGTCACCCACTTCTGTCCCCTCTAGGTGAGCATGACACCACTCCAATGATAGAGCGCTGATGTGAACACAAATAATTGGGACAGCCGAGGAAGAGTCCTCAAATAAACTGTTGTTTCTTTTCTTCCAAATGGACCAAGTGATGGCCCTTGGAAGAATGGACCCGATGGCCTCCCTATAACTATCCCAACTCTTTGAAGACCAACAAGATAAAAGTTCTTAAAAGAAGATGGGAAAACCCAATCCACTCCCCGACCGATTCTTTTGAATGAAGACACATGAAATAGCGGTTAGTCATCCTCCTCCCTCTAACTTTCAAATGATCACATGTAAGAATCTCATTCGGAGCCGCAGTCCACAAAAAGAAAGATACTTTAGATGTAATTGGAGACTTCCACACAAACTTGTAGGGAAACAAAGACGGTAGGAAAATGATCCAAAAGACTGTAATAATGATCTCATTGAAAACCTCTTGACCATAACCTTCTATCTCTATTTGAAGCTTGCAGATCTATGAATTGTATCTCAAATCCATCAATCTAAGAGTTATGAGTTAAATTTTGGGGATTGTTTCTTGCTTTTTTGGGGGAAAAACAGAAAAAAAAAAATCAAGTAAATGCAAAGAATTAGAGGTTGATTGAAACATAATTGATTAAGTCACAATCCTAAATAGATATAGGGTTTGACTTTACGTGTTCCATCAGTCCTAGAGCTTTTGGCGTATTGGTTAGGTTCGTATCATTTGGTATCAGAGCTAGCCTCTATGCCTCGGGTTCAAGTCACGGAAAGGGACACCTGGAGGAGAGTGAGAGTCATCTCAAATAAATAGAGAAAAGGGTTGTCTGCCGCCAGAGTGAGAGCCGATGCGGAGAGGGCTACCTCGAGCAGAGTGTGAGTCGTCCCAAGAAGGAAAAAGGGTTGCATGCCGCCAGAGTTAAAGCTACCTAAAGTGAGAGCCATAGAGAACGTCGACTGCGGAAGCGTGGTGGTATGTTACGATGCTAAATTGATATAGGGCTTGATTTTAAGCATTCCATCAGGCATAGGGCTTTTGGCATATTGGTATGATTGTATCAGATTAACCCATAGATGATTGATCATATCCATAGACTAATTGTAATTTTTGGAAAAGATTTTTATTTTATTTTTTATAGTTTAAAATTCGAAAAAGTCATTAATCCAACAATAAGATTGGCCGATGACAATAGGGTCGGCAACTATGATGCTACACTGACGGGTCCGATCTTAGGTAGCCACCAGGCATGGATGCGAATATGTGATTAACCAAGGGATGGATATGATTAATGTCAACATCTCTAGAATGGGTGATGATTGTGGTTATGGGTCTTCTTATTCACACGGCTATGGTTATGGATCAAGCTAATTAGCCCCGACAATTTGATGCTAATGGTTATAGACAGATGGAAGGTCTGCATCCTTATATCATGGTCTATAACTAATGGGGTCGTTTATGTATGCAGCATTGAGTCGTTCAGGCAATATATGGAGTCCCAAGATTGGTTACACAATAACATGAGTTAGGCTCAGTATATCAACCACATCTAAAAGACATACCATGTACAACTTAAAGCAGATGAAGCCATTAATTCTGAGTCAGCACTGCTGCGCATAACTTGTTGTGGTATGGATATACCATGTGTGGCTTAGACATTTCTTTGTGTATTTCTTAAAACGTAATGACTTGGTAATGCTCGCAGTTGTTTATACTTGTGTTATTTGGTATGCCAATTCACATACATCATGCATATTCGTGTTTTTATGGCCTAATGCAATGTTACATCTCATATATTAGATTATAATAATAGTTCATGGGCTTTGTCTATCAACTAGCTCATCTTCATTAGATAAAATACGTTTTCCATGTATTTCCCTTGCATCTTAATTTGTTTTTACGACGCTTTTGTATGTATCCAAAGTTGTTCTCTTAAATTGGACTTACCAATACGCATATCGATATAGATACTTTAAACCATGGGGCGTGAAGGCCCCATGAGTTAAGGTACAAGAATAATAGACCATCTCTCTTTGGTGCCAAATACGAATCCTAGATACCCAGACATGTATAAATGTCTATGTGCGTGCAAAAGTCCAAAATTGAATCTCATGCCAGAGTGAATGAAGCACGCATTATCAAAGTAGACTAAATCATATCAACTTAGAACTGATCTCGAGCAAATTACTACTACAAAACTATTTTAAAACAAGGTTTCCTCCAAATGTATATATTCTAGATAAGTGGCAACTCAATACATCTGAAAATAAAATCCTACATCACTAATTAAAATGTTAAAAAAATACCTTCCAAGTTGATTTTGAGTCCCCTGTTTTGGAGGATCGAAGCATTTCTTGCAATAACCCTGGATATAACAAACAAACATAAGAATGAGAAAATATAGATCAAAAAAACATAAGAATGAGAAAATGACACCAAGTGAATGAACCAGAGACCTAGAAATAAGCCACATGACAAACCCTAAAAATGTAATGCTAAACAAACAAAATCCATGGGTATACTACAATGCATGATGGTAAGACGACCTTTCAAAAGACCTAATTTTTAATAGATATATATATATATATATATATATATATATAGTACAAAATAAAAAAAAATCACATATAATTGTCGTGAACAAAAATATGTATAACACAAATTTGGATTCATTTGTTATGCATTTTAGTAATATTTAATCTTCATCTATTAACGTTAATGTAAATGTATATGTTTTATTTTTTAAAAATGATGTGTGTTGTATGTGTGCATATTATAGGCACACGTGGTCCATGGATTGAACTCCCATTATTATCATACCTTTAATTGCATAGACCTTACCATTTATAAGGGTATATATTCAAATAAAAAAGAAAGAAGAAGGTGATATTGTTGAGTAATTAGGCAATGCCGTAAAGAAGAAAAAAAGAAACAGAGAAACAAATGTAAATTGGGTAAATACTCAAGGGTTTCCTTATCTTCTTCTATAATCTGTTATGATTCAATTCAAATTCGATTGCTAAAGATGAAAATCCATTGAAGGTCAGTCAAGATCGATTAACTCTCACTCCCTTCCCTCCCTCCTAGTTGCTACAAATGATAATTAAACGTCGATTCAAATCTCTCTCTATCTCTCTTTCTCTCTCTCTCTCTCATAAGAAATAATTTAGAATATTGAAAAGATCTAATATAATGTTTATAGTCATGTCACTACCAATGGCAAGCACTATGTTCTAGGAGGGAGGTGCGGTTAAGGTGGTTGATCGACGCCATATGGCCAAGATTCTTAAGAAGTCCGTCAATGGAGCCATGCACAATTGCACGCACTAACCACTAAGTGGAGGAGAAGAGGAAAAATGCATGCAAACCCGACATGTCTGAGTTGCTCCGAATATTCTGATGTAGTTTCACTTTTCAGAGCCATAGGGGTGTTACCACCCCAAAGATCTCATGACCATTGTATTCCATCAAAACCAAGAAGTCAACCTACAAATGTGAAACTCTATCATTATCCATATGTGCAAAAAAATGAAATTGAATGTTTGATGAAAAGAATAGTTGGACCAAGTGTAAGCCCTTTGTCTTCACCAGTTTTGCTGGTCCAGAAGAAAGACAACACATGGCGTATGTGTGTCGACTACCGCGCACTAACAAGTGTGACAGTCAAGGACAAGTTTCTTATTCCAGTGATCGATGAATTGTTGGATGAACTGCATGGAGCCCATTTTTTCTCAAAGCTTGATACGTGATCTGAGTATCACCCAATGCGAGTTCAACACTCGGATGTAAACAAAACAGCTTTCAGAACGCATGACGGTCAGTACAAATTTCTGGTCATGTCATTCAATTTAACAAATGCCCCTTCTACCTTTCAAAGTTTGATGAATGAGGTATTTTGACCCCGTCTTTGGAAATTTATTTTGGTTTTTTTTTTTATGATATTGGTGTATAGTCACGGTTGGAAGGATCATTTGCAACATCCACGGGTCACTTTTGAAATTTTGTGTATGAATCAATTGTATGTCAAGCGATCTAAATGCGCATTTGGACAACAAGAGTTCGAATATCTTGGCCACATTATTTCCAACAAAGGGGTTGAGGTTGATCGAGCTAAAATTGATTGTATAGTGAAGTGGCTTAAACCGAATACTCTTAAAGCTTTGCAAGGCTTTCTCAGCTTAACTAGCTATTATCGACGATTTTTCTATTATTTTGGGAAGATTTGTGGACTTTTTTTTTTTCTAGATTGGTAAACATCATATATATAAACTTAAAAAGGAGGACAACATAGTTCAAGGTTCACAAAAAGTAAACCAAAAGGGAACAGAAAGGGAAAAGAAGCAAACAACGATTAAAAGCAGTCACATGACTACAAGAAAGATGTATCCCCCCAAGGGTTCCCCCCCATTCCCCCTAACGGAGCACAAATATTAAACTAACATTCGTGCCCCGCACCTGGGTCTAGGGAATGGTCAAGGATGCATCCTCAAATACCCTCCTATTCCTCTCCTTCCAAAGGACCCAAGTTATCGCCTCGGGAAGGAAATGCCAAACTACACTCACAGGAGATGAAAACGACATTGAAAGCCAGCAGGATAAGAAGCTCCAAAAGGATTTGGGGAAGATCCAAGGGATGCTAAGGTGGGAGAGGAATTAGGACCAAACCTCTCTCACAACTAGACAATGCAGCAATAGGTGGTCCACGGACTTCTCTGCTAATAGGCACATGAAACATCTATTAGCCAACATCAACCTCTATGCATGAGGTGATCGCATGTTAGGATTTTATCTAAAATCGTTGTCCACAAGAAAAAGGATACCTTAGACGGTACCAGAGGATGTCACGCAGCCTAATGAGGGAATGAGAGATTAGGCTCAGATTGTAATGCTTGAATTAAAGATCTCACTGAGAACCTTCCCTTGTTGTTCAGAACTCACACCCGACTATCCATGTCCAATGATTCTGTGGTAACTAACTGGAGTTGCGCCAATAATCTCAAGAGGTCCTGAATCTCCCTATCGAGTAGGTTACGTCTCAGATTGAGGGTCCAAACAACTGTCCCTTCTCTCCAATCTAAGTACTCCGCGATCGAAGCCTCCATATTAGATACTGCAAGAATAGGTTGCCAAAAGTTTGCCTAAGAGGGGCTGGGCCACACCAGAGATCATGCCAAAAGCTAATGCTCTCCTTATTACCCACCTTAATCGGGTAAATTTAGAAAAATCAACTCAACCCTGCAACAATGCCTTCCACACCCGACTCCCAATGACCTCGATCTTAGTTAGGACACCACCTATTGGACTCCCCATGTCCAGCCACTATCACTGCCCTCCACAAGCTATCCTACTCTTCATAGAAACGCCATAGCCACTTACCAAGAAGGGCCTCGTTCACCAATGATAGGGGTTGCATATTGAGGCCACCCTCACTCTTAGCCAAAGAAATAGTTTTCCAATCCACCAAATGGTACTTTCTTGAAACTACCCTCTCATTTCATAAGAATTCCCTCTGGATTTTTTCTAAAGTGGATGCAATAGATGCAGGAATCTTAAACAATAATAGGAAGTATGTCGGGAGACTGCCCAAGGTACTCTTTATTAGCATTAACTTCCCTCCTTTGGACAGGTATAGCAATTTACACCCTTAGAGCCGCTTAGAGAACCTCTCAATGATCGGGCTCCACACCAATTTAGCTTTAAATGGAGCACATAATGGTAACTCAAGGTTAAGTCGGAATATCTGTGAACCTTTTACGGCGATGTTGAAAAAGGACGGATTCCATTGGACTAAAGAATCAAAGTGTGCATTCGAATAATTGAAATTGGCCATGACGTCCACACTAGTTTTAGCCCTTCTGGATTTTACCAAGGTCTTCGTCGCCAAATGTGATGCTTCAGGTAGAGGTTTGTGAGGTGTCTTATGGCATTCATTAGCAAGGCTTTATCACAACAAAACTTGGGTTTATCAACCTATGAAAAGGAGTTGCTTGCAGTTGTTTACGCAGTGAATAAATGGCATCCCTATCTCGTTGGAAGACACTTAAGATAAAAACTGATCATCATAGCCTGAAGTATTTCTTGGGGCAACGGGTGACCTCATTAAACCAACAACGGGTGACCTCATCGTGGATGGAAAGAATGGGCCACCAATCCCAATTAGAAAAAAATTATCCAAAATGTAGTGGCAAATCGAGATTCCTTTCTAGGTTACACATGGGAATCGAGTGAGCTTCATCATAAAAGTTAACTGGTTATTAGTTCGGCATCACCTTTTCGAGCACAATTCTTCATGAAGTGTATAGCAATCCTATTGGCAAACATTCAGGTGTTCACAAACGTGCAAAACTATATGCCGAGTTGAGTGATCTTTTTATCGAAAGGGTTTACCAAGGGACGTGCGTCAAGTTATCTCAGAAACCGATGCTTGCCAAAGGAACAAGGTAGAGACGGTAGCTACTCCGAGTTTGCTTCAACCCTTACCAATCCCAACCTGAGCATGGATCGAGACTTCAATGGATCTCATAGAGGGGCTACCCAACTCTCAAGAAAAGGAGGACATATTTGTGGTGGTTGACTACCTTAGCAAATGTGCACATTTTTTTGGGCATTGGTACACTCGTATTCTGCCTCAGATGTTGCACTACTTTTTCTCGAAAATATATTTTGACCACATGGGATGCCGACATCTACTGTGAGTGATCATGTTCTAGTGTTTACCAGTAAATTTTGGCAAGAGCTTTTTCGTTTGCAGGACACATAATTGAAAACGAGTTCCTCGTATAACCCACAAACGGACGGTCAAACAGAAGTTGTAAATAAATGCCTTGAGAACTATCTACGATTATAACAGGAGATTGCCTAAAGCATTGGGTCAAGTGGCTTCCGTTAGCCAAATGGTGGTATAATACCACTTTCCATTCAACCACCAAGACCACCCCCTGTGAGCTTGTTTACGGCGAGCCACCACCCACTTACTCGCATTATGTTGATGGTGATTCAAGTGTAGCAGCTGTGGATCAACAACTACGCAATCGTGAAGCTATGATTCATCTGTTGAGAGAAAATCTGCAGCATACCAAAAATAGAATGAAACAGCAAGTTGTTGCTCACTGAACGGAATGAGAATTTCAAGAGGATGACCTTGTGTAACTTCGATACGGCCATACCGGCACTCTATAACAAAAAAACTCCATTTTTTCCAAAAATTTGCAAATTATTCGTTCATTTTTGGGTTGTGGATTATTCTCCGAATTATTCGTGAATTATTGGATTCCCGAATTATTTTCTCAACTTTGGCAAAAAAACTACTTATTTTGCATGTTTTTTAATCAAATTTTTAGGTATATTTTTATATTTATTATTTATTTTTTTCACGAATTTTTTCGAACTTGACCCCTGCCGAATTATTCCCGAACCCCGACTTTGCCACTATGCCGGCAAGCTTCGGTTTCAATTCATAGAAACATGAAATTAGCACTGCGCTATTATGGGCCTTTTCCGAGTTCTTAAGAAAATTGGGTATGTGGCTTACAAATTGGAATTACCGGAAGGCTCCCATATTCATCTGGTATTCCATGTCTCTGTTCTTAAGAAGAAGTTGGGACAACAGGTTGTCCCTCATGTTGAATTGGAACCAGTTCCAGTTTTGGAACGAATGACAATTGGTAAACAAGAATAACCGTGCCATCATCCAAGTCCTGATCCAATGGTCAAATTCGAGAATTGGAGAGCTATCCAACAGCAATTTCCAGACTTTAGACCTTGAGGACAAGTTGGGTTTCAAGCGGGTAGAAATGATAGGAGATAGAGACAGATTACCCATATTTTCTTTCATCTCAGGAGAAATATGATCAAGGGAGCTAAGTTTATTATTATGGGATTAGTCTGTTTATCTTTTCTTTTCATTAGAGTTTTCTTTGAAGCATATGTGATAAGGGCTTGCTGTAAAAGTTGTCTTGTAAAGCTAGGATTAGTCTAGCTTATCAAGAGTAGTTAGGATGAGTCTTTAAGCGTTTATTTTCTCCTTCCCTGATCGAATCAAAATTCCACCAGAATTGGGAATCAAACATAGATGCAACTATAGAAAATTACAAAATAAACGATTATCTAGCTCCTATATCGGTTTCCCCGAAGAAGAATAATTGAATCCCTAGAATTCCAACAAAATATCTGAGGAAGATAAATGAAACTTACGGTCGCGGGTGATTTGCCTGAAGCTTTTGTACTCGCCGGCCTGAGACGACGAATCGGAATCAGACATGGACATGATTCAAGCTCCGATCCTCTTCTTCGCCGATGGATCGATCGAAATGAAAATGAAGAACAGATCGTAGAGATAAAAATCTAGAGAGAGAGGTGAGAAAAAAGCCAAGGGCTTTCAGAAGGTCATTGTTAGAGAGGGAACGTGTTGACCGCCAAAACTTCGAACGGTATCTCTAACAGGAAATTCGGTTTCCCTCCGCGGCTAGAAGTCTAGAAGAAGAATAACCATTAAACTCTTCAAAGTATAAAAAGGACCGCCGTGGTTCGTTTCAGTTGTGAAGTTACAGTTACACCCTTAACTTCGTTCAACTGTCTCCTATGATGTTTTTAGTATTTGTTAACGAAAGAAAGACAATTGTTAGGTAAACTGCCCAATTAACTCTTGTTAATAAGTTTTAACCCTTAGAAAAATGTTTTTTTCTTAACAACCAAGGTTCGATTATTTAACCCTATTGGGTTTGTAAATCTTAACTATAATTAGTGGAGATTAAAAGTGACATATGTTCAGTGCAATTAAACTATCTCAAGTTCAATTGTGATTGAATATAATCCCAACTCCCAAATTCCCTATTGCTAGTGATTATTAAAAAAAAATTCGATTGCTAGTGAAATAGGGTATATGTATTCAATTAAACATTAAAATTTGGATACTACTTGAATTATTTTAATAATTAAAATTTATAAAAACATTCAGAGACTTAAATTATTGTTTTATGATTCATTTATATTTAAAAATTAATATATCTAAGTAATTAAGTAAAATATAGATACCAATTATCAATATAAGGTATTTTAGTCTCATAAACTAGATATACCAGTATTTGAATTCATCAATTTATAAATAGATAGTAAAAGTCATATTTGAAATCGGTCCAATGGATACTTATTCGAATAATTGTTTGAATATGTGTAATTGGTTAGGATGATATTTGTTGACAACCCTAAGATTAAAAATCTGATTTTTGTGATTTGACTATTTGAATTTCATTATGAGCTGACCTCTAACTCAGTCAATCAACAATCCGACCTATTCACTAGCTCGATCATAAGATCTATCATTGAACTTACCCTTGAGTCGACCACAAGCTCAGACTTGCCCTTGCGCTCGAGCTCGGCAATGAGCTTGGATCCTTATCTGTTAGCTCCAACTTGCCAAGCTAACAATCTGGCAACACTTGGTCTATTAAAGATGAATAAACCAACATTATCACCTTACTTGACCACAAGCTCTAACCTGAAGAGCTCGGGCCTTGACTATTAGCTCAAACAAATCACTCGGCTGTCCATTAACTCATACCACCACCCCACCATGATAAGATCATCTGGGCTATGGAGAAACAATATGGTCTATGTTCTAAGATGTTCCATTATACCAGGTAGTAGTACAATCATGAAGATAATGAAGATAAGAAGTATAGATTGTCTACCTAATCTTGATTGATAAGAGTGTTACACATTGTCATGTGGAAAGACATGCATGATCAGTCTCAGAGTTGGAATAATAGTTAACCAATCCTGATGATGAATGTTGACTAGTGATGAGATCTTTGGTTAAGCTATAAAGGGACTTTCAAAAAAGACGAACCAGAGAGAATACTTCAGTGCTTGAGATCTTGACTTGATTGTTGGAGTGTCTTTACCAGTCGAACAACCACCGAATTAAGAGAAGAAAAAGAGTGCTACCATCAATCAGGAGCAAACACACGTGTTCCAAAGGTGTCAGATCAGTTACGAACCCCCACAACAACACCCTCACAACAACCCTAAAGGCAAAAGTTTGAAGACTTGGATGTAGGTACTAACAAAAAGATTTGGAGCCCAACCTCTTAAATCCTGATTAAATTATCAACCATTGATTTTCAATTTTATTTTTTATCTCATATAGAATATCTCTTATGCTAGAAAAATCAGGCCAATCGAACCATCCTACCTCTAAGTAAATGTATTATTCCAGAATTGTGGTAAAGAATAAAATGAGGACATGGATAAGCAGTTAAGATTACTGGATCAAGGGGGCCCAAATGGTTTGGTTTAATAAGAATTGAAGCCTCTTGTTTAGGAGATCATATCACAACCAATCACGATTGAACTTGGGAGAGTTCAATCACTCCCACCGGTCAATACATATCTCTTCTAACCCTTATTAATCGTTGTTAAGAATTACTAACACTTTATGTTTAACAATCTAACATTGTTTTTTAGACGAAATATTAACAAAAAAAGTAACCATAGGGTTAAGAAATTATAACCCCAGGATATAATTAAATAAAAATGAATTTTAAGAACCAAGGTTAGATTGTTGAACCTAAGGGTTAGTGATTCTTAACCACGGTTAATAAGGGTTAATAGGGACATGTGTCGACCTGCGGGTGCCATTGAACTGAGTTCAATCGCAATTGGCTGTGATTTGTTTTCCTTGTTTAGTTGAGAGTCCAGAGACCCAAGAACACCAATGTTTGGGCTGCACTCAAGCCAAGCCGGTTGATCCATCAGCTCGGCTTGATTGCTCAAAGCGTGGCTAGTTAAGGGTTCGGTTCGGCTTGAGCTCAAATTCGCTCAAAATATTTTAATTAGGCTCTAATCATTTATCAATCTAGATTAGGGGTTAAGAGGGTTAACACTCATGGCGGGCACTCAACAACAAAACCAAGACTCAAACTCGAGTCACACCTTCCCAAAGGGAGGCGTCGTCTTGGCCTAGCTCAACCCCAAATTTGGATATTCACATGATGGTTTTTTTTTCTTCTTTTAATTTCTACTGCTTAGATTTCCTTGGAGAGGAGTGCTAGCCCTACTTGCAATCAACTCCTACTTTCACTCTTCACCAACCATTTGTCCTTTTACAACGATTAAAGCACTTTCTCACCCAGATATGGACAAATAGTTGGTAGAGGGTGAGAGTATAAGTTAACTGAGAGTGGGACTAACATTCCTCTTTCCTTTGATTGATTTCTAGAAGTTTTGCTATGGAGGAAAAGTCCACACGTTTTAAGTTGTGCACTAAGCCAATTCAACAAGCTATAACTAAAAGAAGAATGTCATAGACACAGAGACCGGATCAGTATCCATTGTGAGGGTTGATAATGTAAGAGAAATGACTCATTTTCTTCGAGAATAGCGATTTTTCCAACATAGGGTTTGCAATTATCAACAACCAAGTTGGTGATGGTGATATTAATGCATTATCAAAAAAACCAGAACACCTTGGGTGGCGTGAGTATTCCCTTGTCTTTGCCCTCAGTCATTGCCTTGTGGTATGATTGAGTTTACCAAAAAAATCAGAACACTTTTAGGGTGAGTGTTTAGTCCCACATTGGGTTCCTACCCGAGCATGTTGTCCCATATAAGTTTCTTAGGGCCTCAAACAGTTGGTACCCATTTTGAGGAGCTCTAGAGTGAAACTTACATGGGCTGCATGTGTGTGGTGTGTGTGTGTTTGCTTGGGTGGCGTGAGTAGTGTAGTCCCTTGTCTTTGCCTTCAGTCATTGCCTTGTGGTATGATTGAGTTTACCAAAAAAAAATCAAATTAAATTTAATTCCTTAATTTGAATTAATTCAAATAACGATGTGGTTAAATAATGTGTATCTTTTCACATTTTATTATGTTACTTTATTCTTTATCCGATGATTCAACCAGATGACTATCGTTGCGACTTATAATCAATCAAACAGACGGGCTAATGTTTCAAATGTTGAAATAATTTTAAATTTTAGTCTTCATAGGTTTTTAAATTATATTTTAGTCCTTACAATTACTTTGTTATATTTCAAAGTAGACTTGAGATGGGCCAACCAGACTTTTCATATTTTGACTATTCCGTAGAGACAGGTACATGTACTGTTGTTATGTTGGCAAAAATTTGACAAATCCTATGTTTGATTTAATCTTTGGATTAAGTTATAGATTAAGATTTAATCTCATGGATATGCAACCGAACCTCTTAATCGGCATATATTTCTTCGACAACACCGACCAAAATGTGCCACATAGCACTTTTGTATACCTATCAAGACTACATGAAAACCATTGCTATGATTGACATGTAGAGAGGTGTGTGATGCCTTCGGATTGGATGTTGGGTCTACTCCACAACACCACTTCAAAGGTGCCACATGCCACTTTTGTTGCGGAGGGGTGTGTGGCGCATTTAGATTGGATGTTGGGTTTTCTCGACAGTAGCACCAAATGGAGAAGATCTCGTGTCTATTTCTTCTCTCTTGTTAGATAGTAGCCGAACATTAGGAAACTTGTTTGATAAGTATATGCTAGGAAGCACAGATACTTCAAATAGGTCTTCGTACCCGTATCTGATACGTATCAGATATGGATATGCATCCGATATGGTGGGATACGTACGGGATACGACTTAGACATATCCTGTTAATTAAAAACATGTTTTTTAATTCGGATACGACTCCGATATGGCATGGATACGGTCATGAATAATTTGTTTTTTTTTTTTTTGTATTTTTGGAGACCCAGGGGTGTGACCCTATCTCTTTTGTTTTTGCATGGACATAGTCTTCTTTATATTTTGCTTAGTCGATAATAGGATGACTTTCTTTTTTACTTAATGGATGATGAGATGACTCTACTTTTTTGTTTTTGCATGGTCATGGTATTTTTTTATACATAAATAGAATTGAACCAATGAATATTTTGTAATTAAAATACAAAATATTGTATTATTATTATTTTTTTTAAAAATTACAGACGTGTCCTGACTGTACTCATATCCTATTTTTTTTAGGTTCTACCGTATCTCCGTATCCCTATACTTCCTAGAGTATATGTGATGATTTGGTTGGTCAGTATTTAAGGGTGATTTGGACAGGTCCAAAACCACAGCTGGCACAATTTTTTGAACTTGAGCCAACTGTGTTATAGGAATCCGTTTGTTTGGACCACGCCCTTTTTGCGAAGCCCAGACAATCAGGCCTGGCTAGTATTATCTTCTAAACGAGAAACTAAAGGCCCTAGACCTGGACTTCCCTTGCATCCAAACACGTCATCATATTTTGAGTCCTGCCATCTTGCAAACATTTAAGGTTAATAAGAACCTCTTACAGTCTTACTTGTCACATTATCGTAGGAAAACTTCTCTAACAAGATTGGATCCCAAGATCACCTTGTGAGAGAGGCACACCTCTATATTGGGTCAGGTTAGGTTTTCTCAACCTCCAAGTCCGGGTTCAAATCTTCAGGCCGCTTAGAACAAGCAACCATTATTCTTGAACTCCATTAGGCCCGTGCAAGTTATTCTCCGAAACTCTAAATCCTAATCGTGAATTTTAGGAATTGACAAAGAGCCTAACCCCATTTTGGATAGGAATTTTTTATTTGAGAGAAAGAGTTCCCAATTTTGGTTAGGGAGGAGGATCCAAAGGCACTTAGATATGATCTTTCTCTGCAACCAAACATGCCCAAACAAAAGAATATCCAAATATGTCAGAAGCTTGAAAGAAGCTGGCCCCATAGAATATAAAAAATCAAAAGATAAGAAACGAAGAATAAAACAAAGATAACATGAAATGCCAATCCCCTCCTCTGACCCAAAAAATCCCAACCCCACACACAAACATGTCCTTCAACTTCCATTTAAACATTCCTTATACAGCATAACAAAAAAAAATATTAAAAATTCCCTTTCTTTATTGTATCAACTGGACCCTAAGGTGATAAACTCAACCCCCCATTATTGCTATTATACCTGCAAAGTACCTTACACTTGACCACATTACTATAAACATAAAACCCGGGTGCAACCATGATCCGAACCATGGTGGGCACCAATTTCCGAGCCTTATCTCCACCCATGTCCTCCATATACACCCCATCAAACCTCACCCCCTTATCCACCCTAAATATGACCAAGCTAGGGTGCACCGACCACGCCAAGAGGTGCACCAACCAAACACTCTTCGCTGCACCAAAGAAAGCCTGCAACAACGGTTCGGGCCACGCCCGATTCCATCCCAACATGGCCACAATTTCGCTCATTTTCCGATCACAAAATCTGCTAAAATCCTCACTGAAATGCCTCGTTCCTTTATTCAGCACCTCCTCCCATGTTAGTCCTTGAAGGACAGTGAACGAAGTGAAATTCGCTTCGCATCTCTCAATCGGATTCAAGACCCGAACCGCACCGCTTTTCTGAAACCCGATTGCTTCGAAATCTTCGTAAAACGCTTTGTTTAACAACGCTTCTAAGTAAAACAGCAAGCTTCTAGGGTTCTTTGATAACGAGATCTTCACCTCGTAGGGTTGCAGGAGCGAAGAGATTCTCTCGTAGACCTTACCGCCCATTTTCCGGAGCTGGAGCGTCAGGGATCTGCTCAAGAGCCGGACGGAGGATCTAGCTTCGGAAATTGAAACGACGAAATTCTCAATCACCTTGTCTTGAATTCCGATTCCGATTCCGATTCCGATTCCAATTCCAATTCCGTTCGTGTTGTTCAGATCTTTCGGCAATTCATAGGGGGAATTGCTTTTGCTGCTACATTCATCGAGGCCGGATTTCAGATTATGACAGTATATCTCGAGCTTGTTGAGCTTCTTCTCCAAATCGGCCATGGAGTATTTGAGGCTAGAAGCTTCATGAAGAGCTTCGTCTCTCTTTCGAGTTACTTGAATGAGTTTGTGAGAAATCTCAGCAATGGCGACCTTCCACTGCTCCTCTCTCGCCGTTGACGGATCCGACGACTTCGGGCTCTTCCTCGTTAAAGAGGAGATGATAGATTTGAAAATACCGTTAGGGCTAGCGATTGATGAGAAGGAGTGTCTGTTGAGGTCGTTGAGAGGAACGACCGAGATCTTCTCTCGAGCGCTGGGCCGGCACTTGTTGCAGGAGACTGTGCGGTCGTCGGCGTCGGGATTTTCAGATTCTGGTCGTTTCCGGCTAGACGGTTGGCCATTGTTGGAGGGGTGGAGGGGTGTTGGGTGGTGTTTAGAAGAAGGGTTTGTGTCCGTACAGGTAATTGGGGCTCCTCTGGTATCGTTATGTTCTTCGTCTTTGTCTTTGTTTTCTTCTCTTTCGTTCTCTTGAATCTGTAACTAATAAAAACATGAAATTAGACATGAAAAAAATGAGAAATTTTGGAAAAAAAATGGTTTTTTTACTGGTTTGTTTTGGTGAGTACTTACAGGAATGAAAAGGGGAGATTGAGGAGGAGGAGGAGGAGAAGGTGAAGCTTTGAGAGAAGATGAAGAAGAAGAACAAGAAGCCGCCATGGCTGTTAAGTGTTATCTCTTTTTGGTTTCTTTCTTTGCAACACAGATTGATCAAAATTTATATTTACGAATAAGGATTCGCTGCAAGAAGCACCATGCAAAAGAATACCGTTATAGGTCGAAACTATAACACTAACTCTAAAACACCCTTACACATCAGCAATAACCCTGTAGGGTTCATGATTGGGTAAAGGTTCTGACCGTTTGCAGCATTATTTTGTAGGCTTATTGTAGGGAATCCTTGTTCATATATTTGCAGGCATTTGCTATCTTTCCTTCTTTTTTGTCATCTTGTAATCATGGTCACTGGTCACACAACCGTGATCTTTTATCCCGATTTATTATTATTATTTTTTTTCTTCGCCTCTTTGATGATAAAGCTGCAGGTAATGTGAGATCGAAGAACGGTTGGTTTTTAACGAAAAAACCAACGGTTAAGTGACTTATGTCAACGCGAAAGTAGTAGCGTCACGCTTATTCACCGCACATGACGGACACATCGCGCATCCATATATAAAGCCAAAACTTGTGAGTACAAAACTTTCACGCGCAGCAAATACTTCTGTGAGGGGCATTCTTTGTAGGAATGGTATCCCTACTCTCCGTCAATTCATACTATCATCCTCTACCAATCACATGTCCAATTCAAAAGTTTGCTCCACTAAAGTGAGGAGCGAACTATTGCTCCTCGCTCTCACATAGCCGACCCTAGGACTACCTAACTCGAGTAAAGCTTTTTTTTAACGTTTTCGTTAATTTTATTTTATTTTTCTAAAAACCAATGATAGATATATGAACTCTAAGGGTGGATGGATCTTAGCCACAATTAGATGAGGTTAGAAGGGGACAAGTGATAAGAAAATGGGAGCCAAGATGCTCCTCCTCATGTGACGGACGGCTGAAGTGATTATTTTTCTGTTTTTTTAAATGGTTCAAACTTCAAAAGAAGGCAATGTATCTCATGTGTGGATTCCCAGGAGTCTTAATTACAACTTGTCTAATGTTATTTTTGTGAGCAGTGATAGGCGTGACATGAGGAGGGGGGGCATCCACCAATGGGTGGATGCCTTAGTTAATTATTTCCCTATTTTTGTTGGCACTAGGGGAATGCCTAACATGAATTGAGAGCAATAAATGATTTATATCATCAAGAACTACATACCCCCAGGTTTGTCTTAGCCTTACCAAGAGATGGATTGAAACCCTAGATCTGCCCTTGACCACCCCTGCAGGAACGAATATTGTGTCGGTGACCAGGTTCTTCTCTCTAATGCATGCCACATCTTGAATGGCTAGAAAATTCATGTATATTATTTCTCCTTTAAACGTGATGACAATGATGATGCCACAAACACATTCATTCCAATAATCTCCAAAGAAAACTCTTTTGTTTTTGTTGGGCTTCCTTCTTAATGTGGATAAATACGGTTGTCAATTAAATCTTAGCATACTAGGTAACATATCATCATGATTAATTTGTGTTACTATCTATTACTCAAGGCTTCCCATTAATTATAGGATCAGGGTGGAGCTAGGATTCCCTTACAGGGGCTAAAATTGGGGTTGGGGGTGTAGCCCTTAGAAGAAAAAAAATTGATGGTCAAGTTCATGGTTTATAGCGTCTGTTTATATCCATTCGTAAGGAATATTTTTTTTTTCAACAGCTTAGAGGGGTAGAACTCCCATCCCCCCGGCTCTGCCCCTCTCCCATGCTACACCCCAATTAGTACTAGAATTTTTTTTGAGGGGAGGGGGGGTTTCTGCCCCTAGGCCTCATGTTGCCCTGCACCTGATTGGAATAACTTTTCCGTGCATGTTTACTAATTCCTTCCTAATGTCAAGTATAGAGGTCGTTTTTTTTTTCCCATTTTTCAATTCAACTTAAGCCTACTCAAGACTATACTTATGTTATCTAAGACATAAAATGCCTCGATCATACCTTAGGGTGGATCTGTACTTGTTTAAAAGAGAATTAACTTTTGGACACCCTTTATAACACGTTTCATGAGAAAATGATGTAAAAACAGAACAATAATTGTTCCTTGCTTTCACAATGCCCCTTCAACTGCATTGAACTCGGGTTAAATTTTATATCTTATTTTCATAAAAATCAAGGGTGAATGGGTGAATCCAATTATAATAGATTAAAAAAATTTAAAAAGGACATGTGGCAAGAAAAGGGGAGCTGAGATGCCCCTCCTTGCGTCACCGACTTAAGAGGTGATTATTTTCCATTAAAATGAAGAAGTTGTAATTGAAGTTTAAAGGGAATGGAAGAGGGAGGAGAAGACTAAGATTAAGACTAGCTTTCCTTTATATATACTATGAAAATAGGGTGAGAGGTGGTAGAATTAAAGAGGGTCTTAATTGCTTCCCTAACGTATCAACTACCCCGTATTTATTTCACGGCGGACCGGAAAAAAGAGAAACTGACAGAGAGATGAGGAAGACATCACCGAGTCGCATGTGAGGTCAATAAATGAGACGATGAGGGCAGTTTTTCTTTGCCTTTAAGGTGGGCCCCACTGTTTTAGTGCCAGCTAAGTTTAGCTGCTGACTCGTGTCTTCTCTCCGTCCTGTATCGTGTCATCGCGTGCCCTCTAATCGGCCTCGGATGTCTATGGCGAAGCCAGAAACATGTCTGGGACAACCCTAGATTAAGGGACATGTGGTGATAAAAAAGAGAAGAAGTCATTTCATTATTTTGACTTCTCTCCGCTTGATATCTCCCTCCCCTCCCCTTTCCTTTATCTGTTATGTAGTATATGGAGAAGTCAAAATCATGGTCCATGATTTTAACTTTTCCACTTGTCACATATTCTATGGTTGCTTGAGACAAGGGGTTTCTGGCTTTGCTAGAGACAATTCAAGCCGCTCTTATCCCCATCTCCTCCTCTCCACTGGCCAGATGAGCTCATCTGCCTTAGGGCTCAGGATTGTCTCTAGCAAAAGATGGTCTTGGGTTATCACACATTATGCGACATGTGGCGTGAAAAAAGGATTATCTCCCATGATTTTGACTTCGCCCTACTTATATCTCTACCCCTTTTTCTCACCATTTTATCACCGTATGTCGCATGATGTGTGGAGAAGTCAAAATCATGAGATAATGAAATGACTTCTCCGATCACATATCGCACACATTGTGGTAGCCCGAGACCATCCTTGGCTTCGTCAGAGAGAATCCGAGGCCTTGCCTCAGTTGTTTCCTTGGTGATTAATGATCACAACGCATCGCGAGTTGATATATGCACGGGAATAAGGCCCACGCATTGTGCAAGCTTCGTACTTTCAAGAATTCACGCTACGACTTCTTTAATGTTGTTTTGGTTTAGAAGAAAGTTTTTTTTTTTTTTTTGGAAAAAGGTTTGGAAGAAAGTTGACTCGGTAAATTATATGAAAAATGAACATTTCCAAAAGAGCAGTGCTCAGAGGACCATGGGTCCGTTTCATATCTTACTCCGTGTCCTCGTGTCCCTTTTAACACCCCTTTAACCTTAATTAAGCTTAACTAAATTAAAACTAAGATTTTGGTCAGATTTTTTTTTTATAAACCATGGTTGGGTTGCTTAACCCTAGGAGTGAGTGAATACTAACCACAGTAGGTAAGTATTTAAAATTGGGACGTAGACCAATGAGGACCTACCCTTTGGTTATAAAATGGGAACCCGGGGTATGTTTACTATTTTCCTTTCCAAAACTACCCATTGTATAAAATGTTAAACACGTGTATATAAATCTAATAATTATACCACGAATTAAACACAATTAAGTGAATTAATATTGCTAACCATTAAAACTTCATCTAAATTAGTTTAAGATGGATGTAGCATATTTAATTTAAAAGTCATAATCTCTAAACAATGAATATATATATATATATATATATCAAACACATAGAGGAACGTAGGCAAGTGTAAACCTTATGAAAAGACAAAAAACTTGCAGATAATCTGTAGAGATCCGAATCTTTTTTTCATGTTTTTATTGCATTGCATTAGGGGTATTATAGTCCTTGTGATGTTTTAATGTTTATTGTATTGTATATCTAATAGGTGTAGTGTGATTAAGGTACTTCTAGTTCAGGAATGTCATATCACACTCTAAACTTTAGGAAGCTCTAGTTTTGGCATCGTTTATTGAAACTGAGTGATTCTTGAACCATTAGAAAGGTATTGGAACCCTCTTCGAGGTTCATGTTTAATGTTTTTCCTTATTTTTAGTCTAAGCTAAGTCAAAAATGGGTTTTCCGAGGTTTTGTCTGATGGAATTGTAGATCAGTCAACTTTGGGGATAATTTGGTCTATAAATAACGGGGAATTTGGAAATTCTAAAACACCAAAAATGTTCGTTTTCGAAAGACAAATCCAACGCAGGTTGAATCGTCGAAATCCGATGAACGAGTCAAAAGTTATGGCCAAAACGGTATGATGGGTCAGAAATCTACAGAGCACCGATCGCTCGGTCAAAAGTAGTGATCGATCGGTTCAAAACCGATCGATCGGTATCTATCGACTGGTCTAAAATTTTGTATGGGGAAAATTTCCAGAGAGTGCTTTTTTGACTAATCGCCTGGTCAAGAGCACCGATCGATCGGTCATAACCACCGATCGCTCGGTCTTTCGCATTTTTGCAGAATTTTAGTAAGGGCTTTTTGGTCTTTTTGTTCTTAGACCTTGGGGCTATAAATAGGAATCTTATTTCGGGGTATTAGAATACTCTACCTATTTCTAACCTAATTTGGCAAAAAGTGAGAGAAACCCTAGGGTTTTGAGAGAGGGCTTTCTTGGGGAAGAAGGAGATAGCTTGGATAGCGCAATGAGAGCTTGGAAAGCTTCCCCAAATCACTCCGGGAGCGTTTTGAATCCAAGTGAAGGATTTCTAAGGTCGATATACTATCCTAATCAACTCTATTTTTAATGTTTTGTAAATGTTAATATTATAGGAATGATAGAATAGAGATTAAATGCATTTTCCCTAATTTTATATGAAGTAAGCTAATTATGGATGAAATTGTGGATGGAAATGTGGATTAGAATGTATGGAGGATGGGAAATGTATGGAGGATGGGATTACTATGTGGATGTGAATGGTGAATTGATTGTATGGATAGATCATGGTTTGATGAATGCTTGAAAATGTAGAATGACAATGGATTCATATTATGCGTGCTCAAGGTGTTTGTGAAAATACTTGAGAGGATAAATGCTATTATACTCTTATGAAATGGTGGTAAATTGATTATGAATTGCGATATGAATTATGATAAGATATGTATATGTGAATTGTTTGTTAAGTATGTCTAATTATTTGCATGGAAATTGATAGTCGGGAAGGTAAGAACTTAGAGGAACATCTCTCAAACCGGGAATTCTCTAACTATTTGGTATGGGACAGTATAGTGGAGTTTCCATGGTGGGAGATCGGAATCTAAGCAATTACCAACTCGAATGTTAATTTCGACACTTAAGCACATATGCACGTGTATGTTAAGATAAGAATCTCACAAGTCACACATGTGGACCACAAGCATGAGAATGACATACGTATGACATTCTGAATAAGCATAAACATGACATGGTCCGTATCCACCAAGAACGGCATGTCAACCATTTGATTCTTAAGCATGGTCCGTATCCGCCAAGAACGGTATGCCAACCATATGATTTTTTAGACATGGTCCGTATCCGCCAAGAACGGCATGTCATATCATTGTATGATCTGAATAAGTGCATAAGCATAAGCATCTCACAAGCACGTGGTCTCATAAGCATAAGTAGCTCATAAGTATATTGTCTTCTAAGTCAAAGATTCTCACAAGTACACGAGTCAAGGTGATGATATGATGTATATGCGCACGCGTTCTTCCGTACTCTGATTATGTTATCATGCTATTGGATATGTTTCTAACTAAATGCAGGTGTATTATTATTGTTGGTTGGATTTTATATACACCGAGTACTTTTGTACTCAGCCAGACTTTGTCTTGGCAGGTTTAGAGCAGGAGCACACGGCGGAGCCGTGGGTTGAGGAGACTTACATCGAGGAAGGAGGAGAAGGTGAGCCCATCGAGGAAGGAGCCGGAGTCTTGGGTGGCTACACCTCTTAGTTTAGGTTTCGTTGGTTGAGAGAGTTTTGTGTTAGACTTTTAGATGATGTTGACCAGTAGACTTTTTATGGTTGTATTTTTCATACTTGTTGGTTTATAATAGGTTGTATATGTTGACCATAGACTTGTGCAAGTTGGTTATAGTTTATATATATCGAAATTTTATTACTCTCATTTTTGGAGACTCATGTAGTAAGCTTTGTATGCATGGTTTTTAAGCAGGTTAAGTAATGTGACGATTCCAAAGTCCTATTTTAGCCTTGTGGGATTTTGGGGTCGTTACATAATCAATTAGGTTAAGCAGGAAGATGAAGAAAAAAATTTCAAGAAACAACTAAATTAGGGTTTCCTAAATTAGGCTAAGCAGGAAGAAAAAAATATCAGGAAATAACTAAATTATAAGATAATTAATCCATTAATAAACATGATGATAGTTGGAAAGTTGAGAGCAGTGAGGGGTATAGTTGGTAGAGAAAAGATCATTAGGTCCAAACTAGTCTTTCAATTTTCTTTTTTCACTATTCCACCAAATAGCTTGAATGAGTTGAAGCAAGAGAAAGCTTAACACCGATGAGAATTATGTAATCGAGGATTTCATGCGTACCGAATAGGGAGGTCTGTGCACTTTCTCTCAATCTTGTTACTTTCCCTCACATGCACCCCAACCGAACACACCCTAAGGAAAATAATAAATAATCACCTCCTTGCAGGTGGTGGAGCGAAGGAAGGTATCTCATCCTCCTTTTCTTGCCACATGTTTCTTTTCAACTAATTTTAATTGTGGTTAAGATCCATTAACCCCTAATGCTATGTTTGGTTGCCGAGAAAATAAGTGAAAACATAAAAAAGAAAAGAAAAGAAAATTTTAGATTTCAAATACAATTGTTAGTTGTATTTTGTCTAATTTTCTTTTCTTTTCCATATTTTTACTTATTTTCGCGCAACCAAACATATGGTAAGGTTAAAGCATCTAACACTAGTTTTTAGAAAATAAAAAAGTACATTAATTGTTAAAACTTTTTAACCGTAGTTCAAGGATAGTTAAAGGGACTTTGTGAGGTCAAGGAACAATAGTCCGCTCCTCGTTTGAGTAGAGAATTACTGCTCCTTTAAATAGACTGAGTTGGGGGAAGAATTATGCTTCTTCTTTAAATAGATTGATTTTGAGGCGGAGCACTACTTTACGGCTTTTAAGCTTACCTCTCCATTTAATTAAATAGTTTGTAATTTCATGAATTCATTAGTCTATGACTGATTAGTCTATGACAATGACAATGACAATGACAATTTTTGTAATTATGGAGACAGACATATATAATTTTGTAGAATACATTTTTTTCCATAGTTATAAGATTGTTACTATCTTATACTAAAAATGATTTATACTAAAAAGGAGAGCACTTCAACACCGTGAAAGATGCTCCCCGGTTTGTATTTAAACTATTCTTTAAATAAAATATATGCAAAATAGGGTTTGTGATTTTTTTTCAAGTGTTAATATGAGGTGAAGCTCTGCTTCAAGCTCCTTGAGTCCCATTTTTAATGCATGGATGATTGCAATCTTGTTATCAATTTTTTTTTTTTGTGGAAATGACAATCTTTTAGTCATGGTGAGAGATAATAGGATTCTTACAAAATAATTTCTCTTTCATAATTACCAGATTGTCACTAATTTTTTGAAAGAGAGCTCCACCCAAAATGTCTGAAGCATAGCTTCGCGGCTCCGCTTCACATTTAACCATTATTTTTGAAGTACCTTCCTTTTGTAGTAGCCGCCCACCCGGTCTTTACAGAGGTTTTCAAAATGACTGTTTTATCCATGGTAGCAGTATTGCACGGCTGTCCATGGATGGGTCTTAGGTCTAACCAAGCCCAACCCTCACATATAAGGGTAAGGTCTTAACTTGACCCTCAAAAGCTAGGGACGAGTCAGGATCGCACACCCCCACCTCTTGCGTGAGTGGTAGGGGTGTGGCCTTCCATGGAGGAGGTCTGGGGATCTAATCTCACCTCAGTATGAGTTGCAAGAGCTCAAGAGCTCCACTGCCCAATCTAACTTCTGACCACCTGACTCTACTAATGTAGGTAAATGATATCTCTGATGAAAAAAAAAAAGAAAAGAAAAGAAAAGAAAAGAAGAGGCAAAAAAATTATAAAGTCATGCTAGTATAGTAGGATTTTTATGTTAATTACTAATTTGATGCAACTTCCTCTTTTCAACTTTAGGTATTTATATTTTTGACTTTAGCTATTTATATTAGTAATATTTGCTTAAATTGTTGTTAGACCCCTACATTATAATCGTTATAGTAGGCTGGAGGGTCGGACCAGACTTTGCGGGGTGTTTACCCGGCCTGCCCTTCAAGTAATAGAGTTTTGAAATATCAAGCCCAATCCTTGGGCCAGGAAAAACCATCCAATTTGAGAGCCTTGGAGGGTCAGGTTGGGCTAGTGTGACACCCCTAATGGCAATAGAGAGGTCACATTCCAAATGGAACTGTAACTGGAACGTGGAGCTTCCCTACAACATATAGCTTTTACCTTTAAATTGGATCATGCAGGTTGCAAACTCAGAGTCGGATCCATCTGTTCCCACAAGAATCACTAAAGGGTGCGTTCGTTTGGTGAGAAAGTGAGGTAATGTAAAAGAAAAGTGTGTTTTCTTACACTTTTCTTGCGTTTGGTTTGCAAGAAGGTAAATAATCATCTCCTCGGTCGGTGACGCGAGGAGCTGCGTCTCGGCTCCCCTTTCCTTAACACATGTTCCTCTTTTAACTGTCTTTAACCGTGGTTAAGATTTATTCACCCCTAGGGTTCATCCCTCTACTCTTGTTTTTTTTATAAAAAAATTTAACCACAGATTTAAAATAACTTAACCTGAGTTGATGACAGTTGGAAGGGTCGGCTTTGTGAGAGCGAGGAGCAATAGTTCGCTCCTCCATCTTGGAGCGAACTATTGCTCTTGTAAGAAACATACTTTCATTTTCTTGCACTTTCTCAATAATGACAAATTTTTTCCCAAAAACTTTATCTATCTTTTGATGGTTATTTTGCGACAAAATTTAAGGTTCTTTTCTTTTTTCTTTTCTTTTCTTTCGCCCACTTTCTCGCCAAAAGAATGCACCCTAATAGGGTCATGAGCACAAGGGTAAGCCTTAGTACTGGAGGAGACTTCTGAGCTCATTGTCTGTGAAAAGCAGCTTAAGCAATTGAGTTGTGGGTGGTTGTAAGGAGGGGATAGCTTACTGAGAATCAGGTGTGTCACGGGTTGAGTTCGGGCAGGGCCGGCCACATACGCCCGATTGATAAATGGGTTGGGTTAGTCCACTATTAATCAGGGCCGGGCTCAGGCCAGCCCACTAAGGCAAAACAAAGCTATTTTTTGGGTATTTTATTAATTGGGTCAGGCTTGAAGGACCAAACACGGTTTTGAAGCCTAGTGTAGCGGCCCATCAGGCCTAAGCCTCTAAGTCCAAGTCCTCCAATTTAAGTAATTGAGCCAGGCCAGGCCAGGTTACGAACTACCACACTCTCTTTTGTTACATGTACGCGCACTGATGCTTGAAATGGGAACCTGGGAATTATACAAGAGATGCATTGTTTCATGTGATAGTTTTGGAGCTTTTCCATACCCTGATTGTAAGGGAAGCAATGGAACCACGTATGCTGGCGGACTGATATTGGGCTAAAAGTTGTATAGGCCTCAAGCCATTTGCCCAGAGGGGCCTTTTGGATCTCTAGGCCTGTCCATTTTTTGGTCGGTTATGCTAGCTACACTTTCTTTTAAAAATTCATTTTCTTCAAGGAAATGCCATGTGTCATTGTCTCCCATTAAGAGAAAAACACATGTTTTGAACCAACACTCTGTCCACCCAAAAAGAAAGTGTTGCCACCATTATCCTTTCTCGGTTGTGCATAGCGGGCTAAGTGGGCCGCTGGCCCATTCAAGCCCCTACGTTTTATAGGGCCTAACACTTTGATGGGTCGGGTGGTAACATCTGTTTGATAGGTCCAGGTCTAGGCATATTGATACCCTATCTGACCCAACCAACATCCTCATATACTAGCGAATGCCTCGCACGGGTGTGTATTAAAGAATAAAAACAATACGTATGATTTATGAATACCAATATGTAAACAATCATAGAGTTGTCATTAGTCCCAACTTAAAACATTAGAGCTATATTTATGATTTAGCACACATAAATTATTATTAAATTAACTATTTATTCCAAGATGCAAATAACATATGGTATAAGAAATTGGTGCACCGGATGGCCCTTTTGTCCTTCGGAAATTAGGAACTCAGAGAAGGGCAGGATTGGCTGAGAAGAGGCAGACTTATAAGAGCAACAGAATAGGGCCCCGTTTGAATATTGATGAGATGGGCTGAGTTCCCTGCTCCAACTCCACAAGAGGGGTTCCCAAGCTAAGCGGAACTTTTTATATTGATTTTGTAGTTTTTTAAAATCTTTTATAAACATTGTGACCTCCTATTTGATTTTAATATTGGGATTCGAGAGAAAAATAAAAGATCTACTAAACTTGCAGAGGTAGGTAAAAAAAAAATTCAAAAAAAAAGGAAAGAAATTGATCTATTTGTTTCATGTTTAAATGAATCAAAGACCATTAGCAAACACCCCGTGCATCGGGTAGGTGGAAAAAATATTAAAAAGAAATAAGAAAATGATATATCTGCACCATATTTAAATAAAATCATAAATGGTCGTTGAAAATAACATGAATCAATAAAACATTTTCAAAACTTTTTTTATTCCGTAAATAAAAACATAAAAAATAACAGAAAAAAACAATTTCTCAGAAGCATAACAATTTACAATGACTACAATATAATCAATTATGATGATAAGTGCTATGAGAAATCCTAACTGGAACTGACCCATTGGTCCATTACATTAAACATATCAACCTTGAGGCTCATCTTGAACATGTTACATAACTAAAATAATTTTAAGCATGAAGAGAGCTTGAACACCTTAATTTTTTTTAACGCTGAGTTTTATATTTTCATTTATCTAATTAACTGCAAAAGCATCACTTCTTTCCAGTCATTCCTTAATGGAAGAGAAGAGGGGTCTTGTAACCTGATCAAGTAGTCAATCAAGTTTCATTCTTTCAATAACTACCAAAATCTAGGACATGAAACACAATCTAAAATCTAGGCTCGAAATTCACTTTCAGTAACGCAAAATCTTGCCCAAGTTAACATTGTAAAGACCATTAAAGCATCAACTAAAAAAGAAATTCACTTTAAAAAAAATGGACAATATGCTTATCCAAGTTCCCATCTAAAGAACATTGAAGCATCGATTTAAAAAAATAAATAAAAAATCTTGAAACACATTTATCACAAGATATGAATTAACAGATTCAAGCCCATTAAAGCAATATCATGAGCGTAATCTGGCCAATATTACCATATTTGCAACAATTGCAGTCAAATTAAATCACAATGAGGTTCAACAGGTCAAGATGATATTCCTGAATCATAAAGAAACAATTATAATTGAAACTAAAACCATACAAAATAAGCTTCTTGATGAAATCCAATAGCGAAACATACCTTACATGTCTTGGTAACGGCTTTGACTGTTAAAAATTAATAAAAACCAAATGACCATATTTGGTAGCATAGCGATAATTAAATGATATCACAAGCTTTAATGGATGGTGAAGAACTGGTGGACAAACCCCTTTTTGCTTTGCTTTCCTTGTTCATAGAATACCTAGGTCAAGTGCTAGTTCACTTTACTTGAAATTGAAACTTTCATCCTCTACTATCTCTTGCACTCAAAAAATGCGATAAGTCAATTCCAGCAATTGTTTTAATGTCTGAGAAAACTGCCTGCAAAGCAGAAGAAAATTCCGGTTATGGTGAAATGTGTGACCCAGCCACAATGCCGATGCAGCCATTGCCATGTCCAGAACTCTGCAGTGGAGTGCCGGTCCTTTGGGTACCAAAAACCTTAGCTAAAACCTGGTCAGCTCTTGCTAGAGTATCGACCAGCTTGTATATGTATATATATATGTATGCATATTACTCAATTTTCACAATAGATTTCTAATTTTTTATAACTCACTAATCAACCCATCTAGGAATTATTATGGAATCCGTAAAAATATAGTATTAATGGAACTGCATCTGATTCATCCTTTTCAATGCAAAGTGAGGAGGAAACTTCCACTTTAGTAGTGACGATGATGGAGTACCCACTAACACACTAACACATAATAGCTAACCATAGGCAAAAGATATTAATATCCGATAGTATTCCATAAGAAAAGTATAATACTAAACTTTTTTTTAATCACTTGAATAATGATCCAGAGCTCGCAAATATTAACCCCAATTATGCACACTGACCTCCTAGGATTTTAGAAAATGCTAAAGTGTTAGGGTGGAGAGCACCTTAGCAACTATATCTAGTGTCAGTCTATAAGGGCCAGACCTTAGATTTTCTCTTACATGGATGATGCCTATATGACAATACAATCTGTTTGGTCATTCATATTTGTCAACCATTTTAAAAAAAGAAGTATAAGGTAAGGATGCTCATGCTCCCCTATAGTGGGAATTTGAGGAGTTATTAATACTCAGGAAAGCTCAAACAAAGTGAAAGGCAAAGCTTACCTGCAGATTCTCTTCAGGCATAATCATGGATGGAGATTCTCAATGTGCTATTTCTGGAGTGTTTGTACGCTTGAAGGTCCTTGAACACTCTCGCCAACACAACTAACCATATTTTGGATTTTGTTTAAGGATTCTATATCTTCAACACTCTTTATGTTGTAATTCTATCTGATAACTTAGCTAAACAATGTAAATAAAGTATAATACACTTAATCCAGCATCCATTAATCCTAATCAAAAGTATAAAAGGAATATATAAATTATGGGTAGAATGAGAATCAATCTATCGAGTTTCTCAGCCACTGAAGGACTTATTTGAATCCTAGGGTGTATTTCCCCTATCTTCATCACAATGGTGAACCTTCTATGCCAAATTCTATTGGACAATTATTAGCATACCAAAGTCCACCCTGCCACTCGTCTACAAATGCAAAAAGAAGTAGTTCTTACGGGAATTATAAAAAACTATTAAAAAACATTGTAAATAATACTATCTTAAGAAATTAGGCCTTTTTTTGCATTTAATTAAATTCAATCAATACATTAGAACATCTGAGTATCCATTGTGAGCGTGGGGTTAAAAATTCCGACAATAAAGTAGCAAGTCAAGTTCACATGAACAATTCCAACAATAAAATAGGAAGTTAAGTACCAAATGCGTGGCTAAATCGTATAAATTATAATAATTAAAGAAATATGAAGCAAAACTGCATCTTCTTAATAAATCCTATGTCATGCCAGAAGACAAAAGTAACTAAATAACTAAGTTACACAACCCATTCTCAGTAAATTCATCCTAGGTCGTGTCTGGACATACGTATTAATTATTTCTTATTTTCTTCAAATGGGTGATTTTTTTTTTATTGAAATTGAATGTCTATATAATCCCTACCACAACACTTACACAAATCTACAGAGGATAAAAGGTATTCGACAATTTCCTCTCGATTAGACTTAGAAAAAAAAGATAAAATAGTCAAATTAATGTAATTTAGGTTTATAAGCTTTCAAAGAGGATAATGTTCGAGAATTTCGGGTTAATAATGGCTTTCATAAAAAAAACATTAAATAATCTGCAATATTACAAATGAAATAGTATAGCAAGATAATAAAATTAATTCTAATTTGCAAAACCCGAACTCTAAGATGATGGGAAGAAGACAGAGAGGAGTCGGTTTTGCTCTTGGTCTGGGGAATTTAAGAGTGGGAGAAGAAGCTTAGGAATAGTTTCAATTGATGAGAGTGATTTATTCAAGCTGTAGTTCATTAGATTGATGAAATAAACCACTTACCTCCATTAAAATGGTGAAACCTGACCTTTGCAAGTATGGCATAAGAATCAATCTCAAGACTTTCAGAGAGGTGGGCAATTGTGTGAAATAATTATCAGTTTTCCCCACAATTCTGGAAAAAAATATATAAAATGGAAAATTAATTGTATATAAAAATCACATCTACATCCTGAATCAGTCACATAAAGAAGAATTTATAATAGAACAAACCAGGTAAAATGAGAGTCAAAAAAAACATATGCACTCAACATACTAAACAGATTTACCTGACACTGTAGTCTAATATAAAAGGATGATATTTGGCCAAAACCTTTAAATATCATGTTGCGCTCCACAGAGAGTTCATGGAACATGTTTATCTAAAGTTTCAAAGTCAGCAAAAGTAGGGAGAACATGGACGCACAATCTTGCAATTTATGACAGTACTTCTAGGGAGAACTGAAGTGTAGGATTGTGTAGGAAGGATAGAGAAAGCCGCAAGTAAGTGAGAAGTGTCATTAGTTGTGGGAACAGAAGTTCAAAGAGTCATTAAGAAAGAAATGAATTTTACAGATTCCTATGGTGCATGCGTTGGGGAGACGAATGATACAGGAGTTCGTAGGGGAGACGAAAAAAGTTACATTCGGGAAATGAATGAAGAGAGGCTTTGACAAGAGTTAGTGGAACACATGACACACATTGAGTAAAATTATTGGTTGGAGGGTGTACCATATGACACCAATTTTTTTGAAGAAAACGGAGAACAATGGAGTGTGCCACATGGATATATCAATTGCTATATAGGAGTAGTATAGATACTCGGGAGGTGAACAATGCAATACCAATCTGGTTACGTGTTCCTAGTAATCTGATTAACGAACTTCCTTATTCTTGGAAAAAAATAATCTTATTCTGAGATATGCACAAAGAGCAGGCTGTGGGGATTAATAACTGGTCCAGAGAGAGAGCCAAAGCAGTTTGAGCCTTGAGAGTTTCTCTAATCCGGTTGTAGCCAACAGCTCACTGAGCGTAAAAATGTCCCATCACAAGGCATATGACCAATTTTGTATTGTGACAATAAGATGGTCATACATTCGGCAAAGAATCAAGTTTATCATTACGGGAAAAAGATGTAGATATTATTAAGGGCGGAGCAAGGGAGCGGGGAGGGGCGCCATGACCCCCAAAAGTTTGAAGCTTTTCTTTTGATATATATGTAACAAAAAAAAAGGGAGTAAATCACATCTAATTTTTGTATATTGTGGCCCCTTTCTGAGTAGGTGAAAAGTTTGTTTGAGCAAAGTTTTGTAATTTTTTTTTGTGTATAATATAAAAAATTAAAAAATATAATTAGTTTTATTTATATAATGACTCTTCTAAAAGAGAGAGTCTTTGTTTTTCTTGTGTACTAGATCTTTATTGCAAGAGCAATGCTAGGTCTACTTTTCTTCTCAAGTGGACCTAGTATTACTCTTATTAGAAAGCAATATTAACGAATTTTATGATCATGATGGACCCATTACTCAAACAAACAAAAAAAAATCTCGGGGGCTTCGTCCCTAAATCCTCAAGCCCCATAAAATTTCATGCACACTTATCATTTTCTACAAAACCCATTAAATTTTCTTGATACATGTACTTAGGCCTCATAAGAAAATTCCTGGCTCTGTTGCAAAATACCAGAGTTAGTATCGAATGACATAATACATTTAAAGAAGAATATCCACATAAATAAAAATGCAACGAATATGTTAACAAAACTGGTTACCACCGAGAAGTTCAAAAATGCAACGGGCATGTTAACAAAACTGGTTACCGCTAAGAAATTCTTGGACTTGATAATCTTCCAAGTTGTTGAAACTTGGTATCTCATACAAGTGAATGGAAGAGATACATAAGTGTACCATACAAAGATATAAGCTAAAGACAACAAGAAGTTTATCTTCAAGGCGGCAGAATACAAAATCAGATGGAGATTGTTGTGATGAGTATCTAATATTTTGTAGAGCAGTGCAGGGGACGTATTATGGAGAAAGTCTTAACAGAGGTGGATGCAGGGGAGCGTGTGCACCTGATCTGAAGACCCCACCCAATCTAGCTACCGGTTTATTAATTAAAAAAAATCAACAGGAGACAAAGTCTTACCCCTGACACAAAGACGTAAGCCTCAACTGTGAAATAAAGCTACTCTTTAAATGGAGTAAGTTTTTTAACTTCCATCTTTGGTATGCTTTGAGAAGAGAAGAATCACTTGTTGATTTAGTAAATTTGTGTGAGATGTTGGGTCACACTAAACTACATAATTTCTTGTGTTTTTTTAAATATGTTTGATCTTTCTTACTTTGATTTTTTAGGGAGTCGATTTTGAAGGGCTAGCTAGTACTCCCCTCCTTAAGACAGACCCTTTTGGAGTGATTGCTTGGACTTATTCTTATGGCACCTTAGCGGCTACCTTAGGTCTAACTATGTGTGTGAGATTACTTTGTGTTTGCATGATAACTTTTCTACCCACAAAAAAAGCTAGCGCTCTCCGGTTACAAGATAATGGTACACAATAGACAATAGGTACGATTCAATTTTCAACCATACGTGTGTGTTGACTTCCATGCAGGCATGTCTCCTCTAGGGGTGTATTTCCTATTCAACCAGAATCTTTAGACCCATAACTTGTCCATATTATACAGACCCCATTTCTCATCACCTTCTCTCCCCCACGTTCCACTTATTTTCTTATACACTTCTTGGAATCCAACTGCAGGAAAATTCAATCACAAAGTTTAAACAAATTCAAAAAGATCATGTTGGCAATACCACCATTGCCATTACATCTTCTTCTCTCCCACAGAATCGACAAAAAGAACCTGTTTTGCTTGATCCCAAGATGCAAGAGAGACCAGAAGATACAAATTTTATGTGGGTTGCTTAAAATTATCACTTTTTTCTATTCTTTTTAAAGCAACGCGATCGGACTTAGATCTATGTATGGGTTGATGGGGGGCAGAAATACCCTAGAAGATTAGTATATACCTTACGATACTATAAAATTGATGCGCTACTTGAAATTCTTAGAGAAATCCGGCAGGCGGCAGGCTCGTTTTCGTGGTGCACTAGGCACCTTATGAATCGGATTTGGCAAAAATGCGTTGCACCGGTCCGTCCGATCTTATTTTAGAACTCGAAATTTGATATAATATGCACAAGCTTGTTGGCTTGTTGCTTGAATGAACGTGGGCATTGCTTGCTTTGTCTTGGAGAAATTTTATCAAGCTTAAACGTATCTCTGCGTGTTCTTCATTTTTATATTAAGTATGTTTACGGTCGGTCTAGCCTAGGATATCACAGCTAATATGTGACTATTAAGGGAATGGTGTATGTTAGAATGAATTAAGCTAAGTACCAACCATTAAACAATTATTATAACAAGTAAGCTAGCTTCAAGGAAGGTCACCAAAGACTAATAATATGATTTAATTGTCATGGCTAGGCCTGGTGACATTGCTGGAGTATTCTCAAAACTAGTTGGCGGAATGCACGATCGGTGTTTCCCATTTGTTTTATGTTATTTTTTTTACTTAATTTTCAATTACAAGTGTAATGGGCACGCCCCAAAATTTGAACCATCTTATATAGAACTCGAAATGGTGACTAGGTTTTCTAAATAGATTAAGCCTGTGATTAAGAGGGTAAGAAAAAAATAAACCTTCTATAATCCAGGGGAGTCAGCCCACTCTGATGACCTTAACCATATGATATGTAGACCTCATGAAGAAGGTGGCAGATGAAGCCATAAGTGTTGTGCGAAAGCATGCAAAGATAATGTAACGAATCTAAAAACAATAAACAAAACAAATCGAAGCAAAGACATACTATAAGAGAAGACACGATTTACATGGTTTCTACGTCCACAGGCAACAATGATCAATCTATTGTGTTCAAATATGAGATTTCTACAAATTTAATCACTCTCGAACCCTATTCCCCAATACACCCAGAACGGCGCTCCACTTCTCTATTTTCAAGAAAAACTCCAAAAAACCCTTTATATATTTAGGGGTTAACAAAAGAGAAAACATTTCAAGATACCCAAACGGGTCGGATCAAAAAAACAGGTTGCCTATTAATTGGGTCACTCGGGTCAACAACGGGTCATTGAGAATTCGGGTTGAATTCATGACAACTTCCCAACAGGATCATCCGGCAAGATAGACTTTTGTTAGACGAGATCTCTTAGGTAGAATCCACGGATGGTTGGTCACAACACGTTGAATGTGTTCACATGTGCAGCAAATAGGTATGGAGGACAGCTTCTTCCTGTCTCCATTTGGTCTACTGTCGTTAAAAACGAATTCTTGAAGCCCAACCTTCTTGAATACCAAGTGAGCCTACCATTGTTAATACATTTTTTATTTTAAAAAAAATTTGTTTAACTTAGCCAGTTGGATGACACATCCCTTCAATAATAACCTCGCTGGTTGCTTCTATATAATTCCAGTGCACGAGGATCTGGCATCTATAGCTTCAAGAAAAGGCTTGAGGAACCCCAGTAGAAGAATTACAAGAGAGAAATAATCAGAAAAAGAAAGATGGTTTGCTGGTCAGCTGAAAATGCCACCAAAGCTTACCTTCAGACCATGAAAATGGTAAGAGCTAGCAAGAAACCCATCAATTTCACATACCAATTAGTACATTACTACTTGTATTCAAATCTAACTTGTTTGGATTCTGATGTAGGGAAAGAGAGCTAAAGAGCCAGATGTAGCTGAATTCCTATCCGCACTAGCTGCAGGGAACAGTGCACAACTCATGGTAGAAGCCTGTACAAGCACTGCAGGTGCCACCACACTAGCCCTAGTAGCCGCGGCTCATCAGACGGGCGGTCGTGTGGTGTGTATCCTTCCAGGTCTAGAAGAGCTCCATTCATCTGAAGAAGCTCTAGGACCTGATGCAGATTGCGTTGAGTTTGTTATTGGGGATGCTCGGATCCTTTTGTTAAATGACTATAGAGGAGCAGATTTCGTGCTAATCGATTGTAATCTGGAGGACCATGAAGGAGTCCTTCGAGCGGTGCAAGCGGGGGCGAAGAATAGTGGCGCTGTTGTCGTGGGCTACAACGCATTTTGCAAAGCGTCGTGGGGGATGAGTGGATCGAAAACACAGTTGTTGCCCATTGGAGAGGGGTTGCTAGTGACTAGGGTACCTGCAACTACCAAGAGGAGTCGTTGGGTTATTAGGGTAGACAAGTGCACAGGTGAAGAACATGTGTTTAGGATCAAATCCTCACCAAGGAAAAATATTGAAGCTTAGCCTTCTTTCAACCTTTGCTGTGGTTTTTGTCTTTTTTTCCTTCTTGAGATCTCTAGTTTAATTACTTCTAACTAACCAGGTAATACAAGGAGTATTAAATTGTATTTGTAAATAATTAACAGGAAAGCTCTTGGAGATGCATTTTTAAAGTTATATTAGCTGTTAAGATGACGATTAACAGTTCATTTCGTGTGTATGGATCCAGTGATAAAAAAGAGATTTTCCATGAATAGCTCGCCGTCCTGCTGTAGCTAGAAATTGTCTTTCATGGCATTCAAATTTCTCTGAAATATGCTCAAAATGTACTATTTTCTGGATAGCCTATCCCTCATCTCTCATCCTGTTAGACCCAAATTGTCAATTAAGTTCTTAGATCGTTTATTAATTAACTAATTAGGCTTCTTATAACATTCAGATTCGAGGATATGATAATGTGATTGAGCTGAAAACTTCACCATAATAGGGATTAATTAATATAAAAGTATATATTGGTTACCCAAAAAATCATTTGTGTGATGGGTATGTGGTGAAAAGTAACCTGTTGAACAAGAACGGAAACACACAAATATACGTGGTTCACTAATAATCAAAGAAAAGAGCTATAATGGCGTCTAAGCTCTCAAACAATCTCTCTCTCAAAGAAAACGTTTGACTTCCTCTTTTAAATTTTAATACAAAGTGTCTCTTTATAAAGGAGAAAAACTTGGAATAAAAAAAAAAAATTAATCCCGCTTCCACCGATCGATCAGCCAGTGAGTGACTGATCGATCGCTGCTACCACCGATTGATCCACCACTCTCTAGCCCGATCGATCACTGAGACCAGATTTCTTCAGAATTGAAATACAATTCCAACATTCTTCACCTTGACTTCAATTCTTCTCTGCCTTGGATGAAGGATAACATCATCTCCAGAGATGCCTTCACACCCCTCCATAAGGGTGTGACCTTCCATCGAAATCATTGAATGATAACCAAGTCCAAGCAATATTTAAATTTAGAAATGGTAACCAACTTTGTCATCATATCTAAAGGGTTCTCACTTGTGTGAATTTTCTCCAACAAAATCTCCTTCTCAGATAACGCATCTCTTATGAAGTGGAAACACACATCAATGTGCTTTATTCTTGAATAGTGAACCTGATTCTTCGCCAAGTGTATGTCACTTTTGCTGTCACAGTGAAGAATCATCTTTTCTTGCTTTATCCCCGGTTCATCAACTAGTCTTCTCAACCGGATAGCTTCCTTGGTTGCTTCTGAAGCTGCCATTTATTCAACCTTGGTAGTTGACAATGTTATAGTAGGCTGCAACATGGATCTCCAACAAATCGGTCCTCCATCCAGTGTATTCAAGTACCTTCTAGTAGATCTTCTCTTGTCTAAGTCCTCAGCATAGTCAGAATCGACATATCCAACTACCTCACATTTGTCTTATTGTTGAACATTATTCCGACATCAATGGTACACTTCAAGAACCTCAGAATCCACTTCATTGCCTACCAGTGCTCCTTTTCAGGATTCACCATGTACCTACTAACAACACTAAAACCTTATGAGATGTCAGGTTTAGTACAAATCATAGCGTACATCAAGCTGCCCATGACACTTGCATATAGGAATTATGTCATCTCTTCCTTCTCTGCATCTGTTACTGGACATAATTGAGAGGACAATCTGAAATGGGCTGCCAATGAAGTACTCACCAGTTTTGTATCTTACATCTCAAATCTTGCAAGGACTCTCCTTATGTACTTCCTTGGGATAGAGATAGGTTTTCCAACTTTCTATCTCTCCGAATTTTCATGCCTAGAATTACCCTTTTGCACTTATGTCTTTCATCTCAAACTCACAACTGAGTTGCTTCTTTAAAATCTTTACCTCTGACATGTTTTTGACAGCAATTACCATGTCATCCACATAGAGTGGTAAGAATATAAATGGATTATCTCTAATTTTTCTGCAATAGAGACAATGGTCATACTCACTTTTAGAATACCCATTTTTCAACACGAATGAGTGAAATCGCTTGTACCATTGCCTGGGTGACTGCTTCAGACCATACAGAGACCTCTTCAGTTTGGAGACTTAATCTACTTTTCCCCTCATTTGAAATCTCTCTGGTTATCGCATATATATCTCTTCATCTAGCTCTCTGTGTAGGAAAGTTGTCTTCACTTTCATTCATTTAAGCTCTTGGTCTTGCATAGCTACTGTCAACAGTAGTGTTCTAATAGAGGTATGCTTCACCATTGGTGAGAAGAATTCATTGAAATCTATTCATTCTCTTTGAGCAAAATCCATTTCAACTAGCCTAACCATCGCTGTTTTGAATGGTAGGTTCTTTCTTCTGAAAATTCACTTACAGCCGATTACTTTTTTTTCCCTTAGGCAGTTCTACAAAATCTCATGTATGCTTCTTGTGTAGTGATTCTATCTTCTCATCCATAGCCTTTTCCCACTTTCTGTGATCATCATCTGACAATGCTTCCTTTAAGCTGGATGGTTTTCCATTCTCAGTCATGAGAGCAAAAACTACCATGTCTGTTTTATCATCATATCTTTTGGGTGTTTTTTAAACCTGTTGTGATCTCCGTAGCTGTGGTTGTTGATCGATCTCTCGATCTGAGGTAGTTCTTCATCATTTTCTTCTGATTCAGATCTATTCAGCTCTACCTTAACTGAATACTCCATACTATCGCTTGCATCATCACAATGCTGCTCTTCTTTCATCATGACAGTCTCATCGAAGAATACGTCTCTACAGACAACAATCTTTCTTGTTTCGGGATCCCAAAATCTGTAGCCTTTAACTCCTTTCGGGAAGTCCAGAAAACGCACTTTCTTAACTTTGCATCAAGCTTAGTCCTTAGATCATCATGCACATGTGCATATGTTGGACAACAAAAAATTCTCAACATAGAATAAGCACTTCTCATGTCCTCAGATCTACTGCTGTAGACGGTGACCTGTTGATCAAAAAATTTACTGTGTTGATTGCATCTGCCCAAAAGTATTTCTTCAATCCAACATTGATCCTCATACTCTAAGCTTTCTCTAGGAGTGTCATGTTCATTCTCTCTACTATTCCATTATGCTGTGGAGTTCTGAGTGTAGTGAAGTTTCGAGCAATACCCTCATCTCTACTAATTAATTCAATTTTGTAGATGTATATTCTCCTCAATTGTCTGACCTCAGACACTTTACCTGCTTTCCTGTCTACTTTTCAACCTTGACTTTTCACTGCTTAAAAATGCTGAATACATCAGACTTTTGCTTCATGTAGTACACCCAAATCTTTCTCGAGAAATCATATATAAATATGATATAATATAGAAATACTGATAAGGACTTCACCAAGGCTGGTTCCCACACATCTGAATGAACATATTCTAAAATTTTCTCACTACAGTGTGAAGAGTATTTAAACCTCACTCTTGATTGTTTCCCAAACACACAATGTTCACATAACTGTAGTTTACAGGTCTTAATCCCTTTTAGGAGCTTTCTATTGTGAAGCTCCATTAGGGCTCTCTCGCTCATATGCTCCAGTCTCATGTGTGATAGTTTTGTCTCATTGTTGCTTTCTGATGAACCAATAGTGGCTCCACCTGTAATAGTATTCTCTATCATCTTGTATATGGTTCTAGTTTTTATACCCTTCAAGATAACAAGAGCTTCTTTGACTACCTTTAGAGCTCCACCTGAAGATGTGTACCTACACCCAGTGGCTTCCATCGTTCCTAAAGAAATCAAATTCTTTTTCAGGTCTGGTACATGCTTAACATCAGTTAGGGTTCAAATTACTCCATCGAATATCTTGACCCTGACAGTACCTATCCCTACTATCTTACAAACTACATCATTCTCCATCAAAACTATACCACATTATAGGTTTTATATGTATCAAAACCAATTTCTATTTGGACACATATGGTATGAACATGCGAAATCAAGAATCCAAGTTTCAGAAAAGATTTCTTTACTTGTACAGGTGCAAAAGGCTTCGCCGTCGCTACTTTCTTCCGAAGTTGCATTAGCTTGATCTGAGGCTTTCCCTTTTGTCATTTCTAATTCCCTTTCTTATTCCTCCTTTAGGATTCGACAGTCTTTCTTAATTTGGTCATATTTTTTTCAATGGTGACATTGAGGTCGAGTCCTTCCAGACTTTGATTTTCTCTTCTTTATTCTTCCCTCTTTCCTTTTTCATTTCTTCTTTCTCTTACACATAGACCCTCAGCATGTGTATTTTCTTCTTCTAGGTTCTTCTATTTCAAATCATTTGAGGTTGCTACTATGTCTTCTAACTCCGGGTATCATTATCGTAGAGTAGGGTTGTATCGAGGTGTTCATAAGAGGACGGAAGTGAAAAGAAAAGTTGTAGGACAAAATTCTCATCGCTGAATTTCTTATCAATACTTGCTAGATCATTGACTACTTTGTTGAACGCATTCATGTGCTTGGTGAGATCCCCACATTCCTTCATCTTGAGAGTATGAAGTTTCTGCTTTAAAAATAGTCTCTTTGACAACAAATTTGTCATATATAGACTCTCGAGTTTCATCAAAAGCTTCAGTGCTGAATATTCATTGACCACGTGGTAGAGAACATCGTCAGATAGGCTTAATCTAATGGTGCTCGTCGCCTGCAATTCCAAATCTTCCCACTTATCATCGGACATTGACTCTGATTTCTTTGATTTACCCTTTAGGGTCTTGTGTAAACCTTGTTGTATCAATAGATCTTTCACCAGACTCTACCATAATTCAAAGTACTTGCCCTTCCCATCGAATCTTGCAACATCGAACTTGGCGTTTGAACTTTTCAATACAATTGCTTTGAATTAACTATTGCTTTGATACCAATTTGTGGTGAAAAGTTACATGTTGAACGAGAACAAAAACACACAAATAAACGTGGTTCACCCGGTATGGGCTACGTCCACAGAGAGATCACATTCTTCACTAATAATCAAAGTAAAGAGCTACAATGGCATCTAGCCTCTCAAACAATCTCTCTCTCAAAGAAAATGTTTGGCTTCCTCTTTCAAACCTAGCTTAATACAAAGTGTCTCTTTATAAAAGAGAAAAACTTGGAATAAAAAAATAATTTAATCCTACTTCCACCGATCGATCGACCAGTGAGTGGCCGATCGATTGCTACTACCACCAATCGATCCGCCACTCTTTGGCTGATCAATCGTTGAGCCTAAATTTCTTGAGAATTGAAACACAATTCCAACAGGGTATATGATTTGGGGAATATGGGAGTATAACTAAAAGGTGTGATGAGATATATAAATCATAAAAAGTGAAGGCTACTAACAATCGCTTGTATTTGTGCCTTAAATCATCAATGCTAATACTAAGTGGCATATATGTGCTGGTTATGGTTTTTGCAATCATCTAGCTCTAGTCTCTAAAGGTCAACCATGCACATGGTCAGAGTTTAGGTTGCTTCATCAGCTCAGTCTGAAGCCATCCTGGGTCCAATATAGTCTAGATAAGTGAAGCGCAAGCTTTGATTCAATACTGAATTCACATGCCCTAAACTAATACAAATCTGATCCACAATTTTGGGAGGGTTCACTAAGGCTATGGCAGGCCTGACCCCTTAACTTGTTTCCCCAAAAGCTGGTGAGTTCGAAATGTAGTGCGAAGGCGTGCAAAGACAATGAAACGATTCTAAGAAACAGTAAACAAAGCGAAACAAAAACAAACCACAAGAGAAGACACGCGAATTTATGTGGTTCGACAATATGCCTACATCCACGGACAGCGCGATGATCAATCACTAAATCAAGAAGAAAAATGTACAAAACCCTCACAAACCCTATTCCCCTTTACACCCAGTTTACGGCTCTCCCTTCTCTTCATTTGAATAAACCCTAAAATCCATTATATATTTTAGGATTACAACATGAGAGACAAAATGGGTCAAAAATAACCTTTGCGGGTCAGTTCAAAATTTCGGTCAGGGGCTTCGCTTCCGGACCCCTCGGGTAGAATTCATGACGACTTCCAACGCGTAAGAGTGGCGCTGCTGTACCTCTGCCATTTTTATTGAACAGTACCATGAAAAGAAGAGAAGAATTAGAGTGTGGACCTCAATAGTTGCATCTTACAATCCCTTATCATTTTTTCTATCTCTAGCAAAAAAGTTTTCAATTTTCCAAAGAAAAACGCCCCTTTGAATATCTTGGTAGTTAGAAGAGTTCTTAAATGAATTCTTTATGTAATTTTGGAACCAGGAACCTAAAATCCACATGTTCCAGTTCTATCCCCTCACGAAAATGATTCGGAAACCTAGATTTTAAGTAAAAGATTATCCCTTTTTTGAAAAATAGTTTCTATGAAGTCAAAGTAGAAGCATTCTTATTCTAATTTATGTATAAGACACAGTCTAGGGTTCACTATATTGTGGTCTGTAGATAAAATGTTCAGACACAACGACACAAATATTATAATTTATGGGTCCATGTGAAATGGAAATCTACACAATTAGCTCATGTAAATATAAATCATATAACTAGAAAATCAGGAAAATCTGAAAATTGATGACCAAGAGTAGGGCGACCAAGAGAAGAGAAATTAAATTAATTCCCATGTTTCTTATGTGTCATGGTTGGTTGGAGACTTGGAGTCGGAGACGACTAGCTAATTTCTTGAGCGAATTTAATTCCGTGAGTAGATATCCAAATGTTGTAAAATGTCATTGGAATATTTCAACAGTTATCTTTCAGAAGGAAATTACAGTGCAGGTCATAGATCAACAAAAAAAGGAAAACCAAAATGACTAGGTGAATTTTTTTTATTTTTTATTTTAATCTTAATTTATATATATACATACAATAGAGAAGGAGGAAATATAAATTAAACCCAAAATTCATCGTCGGAACACATGTTCCTCGCCGGATTGTTGATCGATGTGTCTAATCCATCGGCTCACGCCCTTCGCCGAACTCAAACTTCCACCACTGGTAGCTACATGTGTAATCTCCAGCCCCTTCCCTAATGGAAGAAACGCCGACCGTACCACACGACATGGGCTATCAAGAAGACTACACCATCTTAACCCAGAAGCAATTCTTAGGCTAGCATTCTTGCAAACCAAAACTGCACCTCGGTGGCTCAATTTTGCAACCCTCAATATTCTAGCAAAGTCCTCACGCTTGCAATCCACCACTAGGAAATCTATACCCAGAAGCCCACCCATCACCTCTTCGGCCTCTCCGACAATAACTTCCGGTGAAATTCCCGCCTCGCGCATCGCCTCAACATAGGCTGACCTTGAACATTCGTCCGGCACTACACATACATGTCTCCCACATGTATGGCGACTAGCAATGGCAAGACCAATGCTCGTCGCAATAACTCCACCTTGTGACCATGTTTCCACAATTAATTTTGCACTCCACCCGCCCGCCATGGCCGAAACTAGCTCGGACACACTGGATTCTTCGAAAAGCTCACACTGTACATCATGATACCGAAAACATTTCGTCAGAGTAAGAGAATTGGATGAAGAATTATCTGGGTTTGAGCTTAGAAGACTACTGACGGATTTAACGGTGTCGATGTAAGCCTTCGAGGCTGTTTCGGGAGACCAAACCAGCTTCATCTCTATCTCTTCTTCTTCTTCAAATACAATACTTGTTGCCTTTGTTTTTTGCAATCTAAAACTCTTTGGGATACTAATTGCCTTTGTTTTTGTTTTTGCAATCTAAAACTCTTTGGGATACTAATTGCCTTTGTTTTTGCAATCTAAAACTCTTTGGGATACTAATTGCCTTTGTTTTTGCAATCTAAAACTCTTTGGGTTGCTTTTAAATGGAGAGAAATAGTAGGAGAGACAGAAAGAGAATATTTGAAAAATGGTTTGTTAAAGCCGTTGACATTTCCCGCACAAAACCAACGTGTAGATTCGGATTACACCCGTGATTATCATTTTATTAATCTTGAACAAAAACCCACCTGGCCATAGGGAAATTTTCAATTTCTACGCCGATCGTCCCACACGGCTAGCTCAAGTTACTTAAATACCCAAAACGTTCCTAGAAATTACTGGGTACGTAGTTGTAACTTGGTAAGCCGTTCTCAAATCTCACTAAAAATTACAGGGTACCCACAGGGACTTCCGGTCAGACTCGATCGGCCAATATACCATAGGAGGAGTGCTAGCCACCTTGCCCTACTCTTAGGTCTTTTCTACTCCCAGCCTTAGCCAACCAGTATTTAAAGTACACAATTTTTAATTGATTATAATGCTTTAACAGAGAAACTAGACAGGTGGTTGATTCATGCTAAGAGTAGGAGAAACTTGAGTCGGGCTAGCTCACCTCCATACCATAATGACTTAACCATAATGACTTAATGCATGGGAGAGTGAAATACTAGCCCAGTCTCAAACTGCCAAAGTCTCACCATGGTTAATTTCGCACTGCAACTTTGGGAAATATTTGGATGTTGCGATTGGGGCTAGCACCCTTCGAAACTTTTAACCCACTTGCAAACTCTCTCCGTGTCATAACTTTTTCTTGTTACTTTAAAGAGATTGTTGAAGCCATAACTTCCTTCTATGGAACTGCAATGAGCCGGGCAGAGCAAGGGAGCACACGTGCTCCCTGAACTTTTGGAAAAATATATATTCTATATACTGTGTTGTTTAATGTTCTAACAGGCATAGCCATAGGGAAAGGGCAGCTACCCCTAAACTTTTAAAAAACTATACTATATTATTTCATAGGGTATAGTCATGGGGCAACTGCGTTGGAACTTTAAAAAACAAAATTTATCTTTTTTACTATATTATTTAATAATTTAAGAAGATATAGTCATGAGACAAGAGGATATATAGTTGCCTCCCATAAACTATGAACAGAAGGTAACAGGAGCAACCCAAAATCTTCCTTGAGGTAAGTATAGTTTGGAAATAGTAAATATAAAATAAAGTTATTTTCATCAATTAAAACATTTTTGTAATTTCTAAAATACCCCTATCAAAGTATCAATGCCTATTTTGGGTTGCTCCGGTTATCTCTTCAACCAAAGCTCCCATTCATAGTTATTCTCTTAGTTTTTATACTATTTGAATTTTTTTGGAAAAAAAATTATGGGTTTCTTAAGGTGTACATCATTCACAACTTTTTTAGAAGTTACAAATGAATATCTACAATGTATTTGTAATTTAGAGTTTAGATATGAACTACAGCTCACGTACAAGAGACAAAGGGAACTTCCTAAACTATCTTTATGATAGGAGTATTTTAAGAATTATATAAAAAGTATTAATAGGCATAAATGCCCTTATTTTATTTTGTAAATCTCAAAATGACTTATAATACACAAGACATAGTTTAAAGAGCTCCAATTGTCTCTTGTACTGGAGCTCTTGCTTATTTTTAAACTCTTAGTCATAGTTTTTATAATTAATAAGTTTTTTTTTGTATTTTTTCCAATTTTGTTTCAAATTATTATTTTTGATATCCGACTTGGTGAGAATGCCCTTTATAACCTAAGCAAAAGTTAGGGATAACATTCATAAACATTGAATCTAACTTCAATCGGACAAATGAGAATGAACCACTCTACAAATCCACATAAATCTTCAATTGGAAAAAAAGACACATGATTATGTAAGTGGTTTGAGCCAGTTTGGTTTGGATTGAAATAAGCACTTATTTGGGACCTAATCGCTTATGTCCCAATTATATCCCGATAATAGCATTTGATTTAAATCACTGTAAGCAATTGAAAAAATAACATGTGATTCCATAATCTCACACCAGATGGTGATTATTGAAGAGGATAATCACTTATGTATTCTTAAGACTATATAAAAATTATTATAAGCACTCAATTAAATTTGTACCCAATAAAGTCTACAAGATCTATACTCCAACCAAAAAAAAAAATCTACAAGATTCGTTAAGTTTAAGAGAGATTCTTTAAAATATATATAATAACTAAAATAAATTTTGTTTTAGAAATAATTAGATAATCACTTATCGATAGAGTGCTAACTAAACAAGATTACCCTTGTCAATGCTTCATAACAACTACGCTTATTTTCATGACGGTATTTGTCAACATAATCGCTTATGACTGTAAGTTTGCAATACTCTTTACAAAACGGACCCTAAAAAGAGGTAAGTGGCAATACTGTAGTTCATGGATTGAGAGAAGTGCATTTTAGTAATGCGAGATAACTAAAAGACAAAAAGATGAGGTACCGCGGAGGTATGACCCAGCAGCACGTACGAAATCAGAGATAGCTATCCAAATCCAACGCTGACGTTGAACTTTTGATCAAATCTCGCTTATTGGTCGGTCAGATTTCCACATCAGCAACACAGTTCGAAAAAACTAAGTCAAATCTACTAAGGGCTGACGTGGACATGTGGCCAAGTAGGCCCAGACCGCTGGAAACCAACGGTGACAATGTTGTCTCCTTGTTTTCAAAAGTCTTCTCGCTCTGATTTATTTATTTAAGAATGATGCCCTGACCGACTATACACCCTGATTAATATCTTTTAGGAACCAAATCGTCTACGGTTACAACCCGATTCGGGGGAGTCCGGTTAAGCCACTAAGGTCGTCACGTGCTCTTTTTGATACTCTTAACTGTGGTTAAGATTTACCTTAATTACCACTAAGGTTTACTCATCTATCCTTCTTTTGTAGAAAAAAAATATTTTAATATTTCTTTCTAGCCACCATTAAAAAATTAATATTTATTTTTCCTAAAATCCAAGGATATGTGAGGGAACCCTAATAGTAGATGAATCTTAACCACATTCAAGGAAAGTCAAAAAGACAATGGCGACCTCAATGACATAACGGGGTAGTCCGGTTATAACCGTAGATGATTTAGTTCCTATCTTTTAATAAGCAAATATTAATTAGGGTGATTCAATTATAAAAATTAACCTGAACCTATACTTGTCAGAGTCTGAGATTGGCCTTTTTGATTTCATTTCAGATCATTTCCTTGTATATATTTGGCACATCTGCTAGATATTAGAAGACAACTTCCATCATATATAATCATAGGAGGTTATTGTGCTCGTCAGGACCACGCCTTAAGAAGTAGAGGTTTTGAGTTCGATTCCCTTTCCCTTGTTGGCAATTCCCTCCCCCTTTATTGGCCACTCACTAGATTTATTCCAACTTGTGCGGTGTGTATGGATGGAGGGGTCCATCACATAAGTTTTCAATATTAACTAGGGCATACCTTTTCTTAAGAAGTAAGTTAGGGATTGGCGAAGATAGAAATTGGCAATCAGAATTACATCTTTTTCGGACCTGTCATAAAAAACAATAGAGTGGAGCTCTGGAGGGAAAAAATAAAATAAAATATTGCAATACATAATTTGGCAAGCCAATTAACTGCCCTGTTGATATGGTGGCGGGGCATACCTACTTGATAAGCAAACATGCATGCTTATCATAAAAATTATAGGGAAAACTAGGGTTAGGTTTCTTCCAAATATAACAATAATTATTAGGGCAAGTTGCAACATGTGAGGACAATCCATCTCTATCAAGATCATCACTTTGCTTTTATTAACCATATGTCTATAATCCTTAGATTGTCTATCTATCTACCTTAGTTTAAATAAACAATGTTACATAGATAAATAAGCTGAAGCAGGTTAGTTCACTGACTATGTTCTCTCTCAATCTTAAAAGGAAAAAAAAATGGGTATAATCACTATTACATAGATAACAGTATTCCTCTCCTCATCACCCAACTCTTGTCATAAAAATTTAGTGACCCTTGTAAATATTAAAAAAAGAGAGAGAGAGAGAGTAAAAACTAAGTCATTTTTATGTATCAGAATTTCTAGTACTATAGTAAGCATCTCATATTTCGACTTATATTTTTCTTTCTATATATATATATATATATATTAAGCATCTCATATTTCGACTTATATTTTTTCTTTCTATATATATATATACCTTTTTCTTTCTTAGAAATTGGTCATTTTCCCTAAGAATATCTATATGATAGATGTTTTTAAAGTGATTCAAATATGGGAAATGTCATAAATTTTATTATTGTGGTGATGAGGGTTAGTGTAAGCTTCCACAAAGACAAAGGAAAAAAAGAATGTCCCACTTATTCCTCTTTCAAAAATAGTTTTATGATGGATCTGACCAATTAGCAAAGGACCTAGTGACTTTGATAGATGCTATTCTTTCATTCTTTCTCACTTGGCCAATGCTTTGAGACCTTCTTAGGGCCGAGTACATCGAGACCGTGCTGCCAAGCACGGGATTTCAGGTGGGGCCCATCATGTGAAAATGGCCCCCCACCTGAAATCCCGTGCTTGGCAGCACGATCTCGATGGTCTCGGCCCTAAGGCGGTCTCAATAACAAAGTCCTTTACATTTCTATTTTATTTGAGAGAGGTGAATGGAGAAAAGGTAATTAATTTTATGTTTTTGATAAAATTTGCAAAATTCTCTTATTTTCAAGTAGTGATTTCCTATTTCTCTAGGTTGCCTTTGTTGGGAGGAAAAATAGGTGCACATAATTATTTCAGGTTAAAAGCCAATATTTATGTTTGGAATGCTCCAAAATGAGCTTTCTATTACAAGAAATTCCCCAGTTTATGTTGGAGGAAAAATAATCTTTAAGAAAATGAAAAGAAATTATTTCCCATTTTTTTCAACAACATTTTCCCTCCAAACTAACAATAAGGGGCAGAGCCACATGGGGGCTGGGCTGAAGCCCCCCATGAAATTTTGAAAAAAAAAACAAATCCTGTATAGTGCTAATAGGGGTGTAGCCTCGAGAGGGGCAGAACTGAGGGGCCGGGCGGCTCTAGCCCCCCCTAAACTTCCGAGAAAGTTATATTCTTTACAACCAGACACGATGACCCATGAACTTAGCCCTCAAAAAAAAATTTCGGGGCTACGCCCCCGAAACCCCATTGTTTGCCCCTCCTGCTAGAGAATCCTGGCTCCACCCTACAAACAATGTTTATGCTTAAGATAACATCATCAAGTTTTTTGTTTTATTTTTTTACGGTAAAAAAAACCTTGCGGACGTTTTCAATGTTAGGGCAACCGCAAGGACATTGTCAATTTGTTTTTTGGGGAAGGTAAGTTGAGGTTAGGCAAACCCGTACACGAAAAATGAATTCACAATCGAATTACATCACCCCCCAAAAAAAACATTTTCGGATCTGTCTTAAAAAAATAAATAAAATAGACTGGAGCTCCAAACGGAGCTCTGGAGGGAAAAAAATCCAATTAGATTGAGCAGTGATTAGCAGACTTTGGGGTCTGATGCTATCTTACCCAGTGTCCTCGTGTCCCTTTTAACACCCCTTTAATCCTTGTTAAGCTTAACTAAATTAAAGTTAAGATTTTGATTTGTTTTCACTCTAAAAACTAAGGTTGGATTGCTTAACCCTAGGGGTGAGTGAATCTTAAACACAACTAATGATTGTTTAAAGGTAAAGCATGGACTAATGAGAACCGGTCATTTCGTTACATAATGGAAACCATGGGTACCTTAAGTATTTTCCAATTAAATTTTACAAGGTATAATTTGGCAAGCTAATCGGCTGCCCTTGATATGGCGGTGGGGGTATACCTACTTGATAAGCAAACATGCATGCTTATCATAAAATTATAGGGAATACTAAACCCTTTGTGGTGGTTAGGGTTAGGTGTCTTCCAAATATAACAATAGTTATTAAGGCAAGTTGCAACATGTGCGGACAATTCATCTCCATCAAGACCATCACTATAAGTCAATAATCCTTAGATTGTCTATCTATACACCTTCATTTAAATAAACAATGTTACATAGATAAATATCTTCATCCTTGGAGTGTCTATCTATATACCTTAATTTAAATAAACAATGTTAAATAGATAAATAAGCTGAAGATTAGTTCACTGAATATATTCTCTCTCAATCTAAAAAATTAAATAAAAGATGGGTGTGAGCATGGATTTTTCTACTCATTTTCACACGATGTGTTTTGACTAAGAGTCGCCACCTATTCATTCTTAGGGATAGGTCCCGAGTGATTTGGATAAGGCAAATGGTCTAATCAGAGTTAGGGTAAGCGGTTCGATTAAGCCCCGGGGAAGGTGTTAGGCACCCCAGGACCCCCATTTTACAATGGTTACCTACTCCCTAAATTTAAGCTAAATTTAATCTCAAAATTTAATTAAAATGCCTAAGTATTTAAATAAATGCTAGTCCAAGAAAAAGAGAAAGCTAAATAAGCTAGGGTCGAACCTGAGTAGGGTTGCCTACGTACTCACAAAGTGAGATCAGATCGAGCGTAGTTCTGGCACATCAGCCCGTACCAAGGCTAGGGGTGTGTGTGTGTGCAAGGGTGGTCGAGGGTTTAGCCCGGAGGCTAGAGTTTGACTGACCGAGTTGGTCAAGTGCAAAGTAGGGTCTAACCGCAGTTAGAAGAGTATTAACTATGATTAAGGAGCCTAACCACAGTTAAGAAAGCAAGCAAGCATGTTTTGGTCTTTTTGATTTTGTATTGCTTTTGTATTTTTAATTCTTTTTCATTTTTTTTGGATTTTTTTAAATAGTAGTTTAGGCTCGTTGCGGAGCAACGAGCTTAAACTAACTATGGTTAAAAAAAAACTACTAAAGGTCTATCTAAACCTTAATCTAAGAAACCAAAAGCTAAGTCTAGTTTAAAATTGAATTTTAGGAATAACTTAAGAATTTAACTTAGAAACTAGTTTAAATGTAATCTAGATGATACTAACTTAGCACAAATGATTAAATAGCTTAAGGACTAACCTAAGGCTAATCTTAAGGGTAAATCCAACAATCATACTAAGTTAGAAAAAACTAAAATCAGATTTTAATTTATCTTACAAATCTCCTAAATATCAAGTTAAGAGCTAATTCAAACTAGCCTAGAATTTTAATCTAATCTAAAAAAAAAAAGAATAAGTTAATCTAAAGGTTACTAAACAGATTTTTATGACCGAACTTGAGATTTTCGCTAAGAGTCAGTCCACTCTACACCCAAAACTAACCTAACATGAGTTAGTCTATTCTACATCTAAAACTAACCTTTCTTGAGGCTTTGTCTATTCTACAGATTTTTTCCAAGGGTTAGTCTATTCTATGTCTAACCTAATTTGAGTTAGTCTATTCTAGCCTATCTTGAGATTTTGCCTACTCTAGAGATTTTTTGACGGCTAACTTATTTTAACTTGAGATTTTTTCAATCGATTAATAATTGATAAAAAAAAAATTGACGAGATTACATACCAACTTAATTAAACTCATATTTGAAACTAAACTAACAAGTAACCTTACACAAATCTAATTTAAGCAAAACAAATAAAAAACTAGATTTTAAACTAAGGTTCAACCAAAGGAAAAGAAGTACCTTACCTGCCGTGGAGAAAAGGAGAGGATGGGGGCAGCAGCTGTTGCCGAGAAAGAGAAGGGAAAGTGGCGCTGTTCTTATGGCCGAACTGAAGAAGAGAAGAGACAGCACGTGTTGTTCTCGGCTCTTGGTGATGAGTGTGGTACAGCTGCTGGATGAAGTTGATCGCCGAGGAGCGGCTGCTTGCTGGAGATGCCGCTGCTATTACTGGCTATCGGAGACGCTATCGCTGGTCCAGATCTGAGCTGGTGACTGCTGGACGTGAAGGAGATGGCGGGGCTATTACCATACCTGGTATCGCTTGCTGTTTGGACTGGGTTTGAACAGTGGACCGTTTTTAGGGTATTTTTGGATTTTTTATAGGGTTCTACAAGGCTATTAAGGGGTTTTACAGGGCGTGGCCTAGGGGGTTTCTAAGATTTTTCTAAGCAAAGGGGTGAGGCTGGAACAGGGAGAGGGCTAGACGAGGAATTTTTGCTGTGCTGAAACAGATTTTTTTTCTTTTCTCCCCAGCTTGGAAATGGGCTACTACTTATGGAGATCAAGAGCCTCGAGGAAGCTAAAGAGTGTTCTAAGGGTTGGGACTAGGTTTGAGGAAGAGTGGACCGAGCTGTAATGGCTTGAGCAGATTTTTTTTTGAAACACTTCCTCTACAGATTTTTCAAACCCCCCCCCCCCCCCCCCCCCCCCCCTTCCTCAAACTGTGAAGGATATGTGGATTAAATAGAAGAGGATTGGATAAGCCACGGGGCATTTCCGGAATTATGCTTAGCGTGGGGAGCAGGCTATGGAGGAGAGGCAGCTCGAGGCAGAGAAACAGGGGGCTGCTCTGCGCCATTCCTTTTATGCAAGCTGCAGACTGGGATTCAAAAGATAGGAACGGGTGAACATGAAAGAGGAAAGGTCTTGGGTCTTGGGTCATGGGTATGGATTATAGACTAAGGGTTTTTGGTATGGGCTTGGACCCTTGGGTAATAAGCTTGGGAGTTGGTCTTGGTCATGGGCTTTATGGGATGAGTTTTGTGAGTGGGTTTAAGGTTAATGGGCTTTTAACATTTGAGTTTGGGTATTGGATTTTAGAGTTGGTTTAGGGTTTGGGTTCGGGCTTGACCTAAGGTTAGGTTGAGCTACACCATGGTTAAGATTATTAGCCGCAGTTAAGGGGGTGTAAAAATGGGGTGCTGACAATGGGTATACTTTTTTTTTTTTTTGGTACTGATATTGTATTTCATTTAAGAGGAAATTTCATGTCGAGTACAAGGAAGATCCCAAGAAGGACCTGAGCCGCTGAGCGCATAACAGTATCTCTAAGAGCTTGGGTTGCAAGATTGTGAGCTACAACATGATCTAGGAACATATGTAAAGGAAATACATGAGACTAAAATATAGAGATAAAATGTCCTTGACGATGGTGGTGATGGGTATACTGACTATTACATAGATATATACCAGTATTCCTCTCCACATCACCCAACTTTTGTCATAAAGAAACAACTTCCAAATTTTGGTAACATCTAAAAATTTCGCGAAAAACCTATATACCCACTATTACCACATTGTAGATATTTTTTTTTAAAAAGTCATTTTTTAATTATAATTTCAAGTATTAAGCATCTCATATTTCGACTTTAACGGCATAAATTTTTCTTTCTAGACATATCTGTATGAAAAATAATTTATAGTGATTAAGATATGAGAAATGTCATAAATTTTATTGTTGTGGCAATGAAGGGTTAGTGTAATTAAGGTACCACAAAGGAAAAAAGAAAAAAAGAATGTCCCTATATGATGGATATCCGATCAAGCAAAGGACCTAGTGACTTTGATAGCTAGATGCTATTCCTTCCTCCTTCGATGCCTGGTTCTTATTTATTTAATTTTATATTTGTTTGAGGGAGGGGTGAATGGAAAAAGGTAATGGTTTTATGTTTTTTTAATAAAATCGACAAAACTATCTTATTTTAAAGCAATGATTTCATTTTCTAAAGGTTGCATTTGTTTGGAGGGAAAATAGGTGCACATAATATTTTAAAGAGAGAAGCTAATTTTTGTGTTTGGAATGCTGTAGAATGCATTTTTTTTATTACAAATAATTCTCGAACTTCACTTTATGCTGGAGGGATAAATTTTCTATAGGAAAATGAGGAATAGATATTTCCTAGAAAAATTTTCTTTTCAATAATATTTTACCTCTAAACAAATGAAGCTTAGCAAAATATTGTGGCATTGTTGCAATGTTTCGTGCTTAATATAACATCAGCAAGTCCTTACAAAGTTAGAATCCAAGACTTAAAATCATAAACTAAAAACTCCAAGAGAAATAAAAATGGTCCTTTTCACTTGAGTAAATACCATACTCAAGAGTTCCTATTGGTCCACATCTCCTTGTTCAAAGCGCTCGAGCCAATCCTATTCTTGAGGTTAAAATGATTGATTAAAAATTTAAAATTATAGATGAATCATACACTTGCTAAAACAATCACATATCCTTATGAATAATCACTACCAACGTCTCAATTCCCTTACACGCGAAGAAATGCAGTTCCAAGTTCCAACTTTAGCTTTTAAACATGCATGAATCAAAAGTAAAAATTGAGTATCCCATTTGGTGAAATTAATCATTTTAAGTACGGAAGAAGAATTCATGTACATCTGTCTTGACTCGGAAAAATAATAATTTTAATCAATGAAAAGGAAAGATGGCAAATATTGGTGCATTCGAAAGTCGTCGCTGTACTTTTTATCGATCAAGTTGTGTACGATTCAATTGTTATTTCTATTAATATATATCAAAGTCATGGATATGAATTTGGCCACCTTTATCTAGCTAGACACCAAAACCAAACAAGTATGATGGGAGCAAGACTTAGATTTTAGTATGTTATTTCAATACAATTTATGCTTACTTGGGGACAAGTTGTATATATCAGCAGGTTCATGTGCAGACAAGTTATGACTATGACTTCTCCGATGTTAAGTCAACGCGCTCTCTCTCTCTCTCCCTTTTCTACTCTAGTTCGAAAATCAAAATCATGGAGATTTAAATTAAGCAACATTGTATTAAAGAAGAAACTAGGGACTAGGGGCATAATGTTATCGAATTTGGTGCACCAATACATATTTTAACATCCCACACAGATATAGTTCCCAGGTGATCAATAGCTAGCTCTTGGATTTGGGGTCAAAGCTCATCGAAGTGGTGAATCCAGTCATAGAGACTGATCAATATCGAGTTGAGCAATGTTCAAAATGGGTTACACAGTCATTTGTTATGTCGAAATTTACAGGGATAACATTCAAACCACATTGTAGTGTTGTTATTTGCAATGGAGAATATTAAAGGTGTTTTTATTTCCCAACCAACCGCCCGTTAATTCATCTCTCGGCTAATGTAGCCTCCTCCATCCCTCAATAGGGACCAACAAGGAGTAGTACATGAATATTTATTGTTGTCCATGACATAGCTATAACTATGATTCTATGATCGTCCAATCAGGCTGGTTTTTGTCGTAGGAAATTCTCCATGTGCGACCTATCCAATGGTGGGGCTCGACCCCTTCCATGTTTACCATATGCAGTATACAGTTATACATTCTGACTTTGACTAGCTTAGAAATACTTATTGCTTTGTGTTCTAAGGCAGAAAGTTAATTACAGTCATTTGGATAGAGATTGTGATATAGTGGCAATGTTTCATGCTTAAGATAACATCAGTAAGTCCTTAATTAGAATCCAAGACTGAAATCTTAAGGGTATGTTTGGTTGTCGAGAAAATTGGTGAAAACATATATAGAAAATTAAAAAAAAAATTCGATTTCTAATACAATTCTTATTTGTGTTTTGTTCAATTTATTTTTTTTCTCTATTTTCCCTTATTTTCTCATAAGGTAAAGAAAACATTCAAGAGAAATAAAAATGGCCCTTTTCACTCGAGTAAAAGCCATAACCGGGCTCTTGTTGGTTCACATCCCATTCGTCAAATTGTTGGAATCAATCCTCGAGCTCAAGTTAAAAATGATTGATTAAAACAATAGAAGGATCATACACTTTCTAAAACCAATTATCACATATCCTTATGAATTAATAATCACTACAAACTTCTCACTTCGCTTAAGCATGAGGACTTGCAGTTCCAACTTGTGCTGCAAATGGAATTGCAGTTAAAAAAAATGAGTATTCCTTTAGGTGAAATTGTTTTATTGCAAGTACAGAAGAAGAGTACATGTACATCAGCCTTGGCTTGGAAAAATAATAATTTTAATCATTGAAAATGAAAGATTAGCGAATATTCGTGCATTCGAAAGTCGTTGCCGTACTTTGTATCGATAAAGTTGTACAATACAATGTCTATTTCTTCTAAATATCTTGTGATGGATATGAGGTTGGCCACATTCATGCAGACACCAAAGGTCCAAAACCAAACAAAGCATGATAGGAGCAAGACTTAGATTCTAGTGTTATTTCAATATAAGGGAAAATACAGTTACATCCCTCAGGAGGTTTGATGAAAATACAAATGCATCACTTTTCAGTTTTCAAATAATTCAATAGCTTACTTTTTAAAATAATGGCACTTACACACCCCTTTTATCGTTGACCTTTAGTCAATTCACAGAAATGTTGATGTATGATAATGTCCTCATTCAATTTTTAGAAAATACTATTCCTACTCCAAAACAATATTTATTTATTATTTAAAAATCTGGTTATCACTCACTGAAGTCGTCACGTGTCCTTTTTGATACTTCTTAACTATGGTTAAGATTCACCCACCCATCCTTGTTTATTTTTAAATATTAATTCTTTTTGAAAATTTAAAAAATAATCAGAGTTTTTTAATATTAAAAACAGATTTTTAATATCACCCCTTGAGGTCGCCACGTGTCCCTTTTGACACCCCTTAACCGTGGTTAAGATTCACCCACCCATCCTTGTTTATTTTTAAATATTAATTCTTTTTGAAAAAAAAAAAAATTACAGTTCTTTTGAATATTAAAAACAGATTTTTAATATCACCCCTTGAGGTCACCATGTGTCCCTTTTGACACCCCTTAACCGTGGTTAAGATTCACTCACCCATTCTTGTTCTTTTTTTTAAAATATTAATTCTCTTTTGAAATTTTTTAAAAAATGAGAGTTTTTTAAATATTAGAAACAGTTTTTTAATACCACCCCTTGAGGTCGCCATGTGTCCCTTTTGACACCCCTTAACCGTGGTTAAGATTCATCCACCCATCCTTGGTTTTTTTTTAAATATTAATTCATTTTTGAAAATTAAAAAAAATAAGAGTTTTTTTCATATCAAAAACAGTTTTTTAATATCACTCCTTGAGGTCGTCACGTGTCCCTTTTGACACTCCTTAACCATGGTTAAGATTCACCCATCCATCCTTGTTATTTTTTAATATTAATTATTTTTTGAAAATAAAAAAAATACAGTTTTTTTAATATTAAAAGCAGATTTTTAATATCACCACGTGTCCCTTTTGACACCCCTTAACCGTGGTTAAGATTCACTCACCCATTCTTGGTTTTTTTTTTTTTAATATTAATTCTTTTTTGAAAATTAAAAAAAAATTAGAATTTTTTAAATATTAGAAACAGTTTTTTAATACCACCCCTTGAGGTCGCCATGTGTCCCTTTTGACACCCCTTAACTATAGTTAAGATTCATCCACCCATCCTTGGTTTATTTTTAAATATTAATTCATTTTTGAAAATTAAAAAACTTTTTTTAATTTTAGATATTGTGATATTGTGACAATGTTTCATGCTTAAAATAACAACAGTAAGTCGTTAGAAACCAAGACCGAAATCCTAAGGGTATGTCTGGTTGTCGAGAAAATAAGCTGAAAACATATATAGAAAATAAAATTTTGGATTTCTAATACAATTCTTAGTTGTGTTTTATCCGGGTTTTTTTCCTCTCTCTTTGTACTTATTTTCTCGACAATCAAACACAAAGGGTAAAAAAAAAAATCCAAGAGAAATAAATCCGCCCCTTTTACTCGAGTAAATGCCATACTCAAGCTCTTATTGTTCCACATCCCCTTTGTCAAAGTTTTGGAACCAATTCTTGCTCGAGTTAAGAATGATTGAACTATAGAAGGATCATCACACTTACTAAAACCAATTATCACATATCCTTATGAATTAATAATCACTACCAACATCTCACTTCGCTTAAGCATGAAGAAGTGCAGTTCCAACTTGAGTTGCAAATGGGTTTTGTAATGGAGAAAATAGGGAAATGCACAAGTCTTGGGATGCGGGTCCATTCCCTAATTGGAGACAAGTCCGTACACCACTACAGGACGATTTCAGAACTCATGGCTACAGGATGATTTCAGAAATTGTGGTCACAAGAACGATTTTGAAATTCATACCCATAATGACGAATATCGAACCCGTGCTCTAATCAAGGACGAGACCGACTTGGAGGACGAAAGTATCAGGAGGCAATCTACTTACTCTTGTGTTAGATGAAAAGAAATGGCTTAGCATTTAATGTTGGTCACTTCGATCCGCTTTCGACCGAACCAACCTGAGAAGAAGTAGGCTTACACATGTGACACGTTTGAGAGAAGATTTGTCTGATATATTTTGTAATGATCACAAGGAATGATGCATGACCATTTATGGGCATAAATAGACATATACACCTAAGTCTATAAATATCCCTCGACCTATAGTAAGATGGAGACTGAGAAAATTGACCATTATACCACTCATTTTCTTAAGACTAAGAGCAAAGGCCCTAACTCATACACTCCCAACCTCCATTCTAAGTTCACTTTCTGCATTCCATCTTCTTCATATACTGATTTTATCATCGGAGTGTCTTGACAGTGCGAACCCCCTCTTCTTCAACAAAGGACGATCTCTGCTATCACCTTCTTCCTTCTACCAGTCAACCTGAGCTCAAGAAGCAAGTGACAAGTGGAGCTTCTGTAAAATTTCCATCACAAAATTAACACCATCTATAGGAAAGCTTAAACGACACCCAACTTTACCTCCTCATTTCTGCTTGCTCATCATGTCAGATCGAGTTCAAGTTCGCATTGCTGAAGATGTGACCAGACAAGAGGTTGGTCTGACCACACAAGCCACCCCTGCTTCTGTACAAACTTCCAAGCAAGTTCCCTCCGAGAGAGATGCATTATGAAATGCATTTATACAATCACCTCCTGAAGGAGACATGTCTCAGGCTGACCAAATCATTACACTGTTGTAGCAACAACGGGAGGACATGATTCTACAACAGTCCACACTGAATCGGTTAACAAACATTCAATAGACGTTCTAAGAAAGGTTAGAGGCCTATGGGCACGATATGTATGAATTTGAGCCCGAGCTTCCTCTGGTTCTGAGGACCTGTGTTTCTAATGCTCAGCACCCAGATTTGCAGCCATCAAACTGAGGCAATCCTCAAGGGATCTTTCACCTAATAGAAACGTGAGGGCAGAGTCCCCGCGACGTGATACTCGATGACAGCTCATCTTCTAGTCCCCTCCAAGAGGGCTAAGGGCACGGTCAGCATCCCCACCGTTTCAAGGACATCACGATAGAAGATTCGTTCTTTATTCTCCTCCTTGTGAGACAAACAGACCCCGTTCTCCCCCTTTTTAGTATGTTCGTGATGAGCCACGGGATCAAGCTTTCTATGAAAGTCGAGGGGCATGGACAACCTCAAATGACGTGGAGGCTATGATCAATGCCCATGTCAGGCGGGCAAGCAGAAGTCAGATGGACCAGTTTGCTCGGCAAGCGAAGAGGGACGTCGAAAGTTCTACCCTCTCCGCACGAATCAACCAGGCCCTCACACCCCGAAAGTTTGTGACACCAAACTTTGCTATGTTCAACGGAAGGACTGATCCAGTTGATCATTTGTTCCAGTTCATTCATGTCATGGTTCTTCACAATCCAGCTCTCCTATACAAAGCTTTTCCAACCAGTCTTTAAGGATCGACATTGAGATAGTTTCGTAATCTGCCCTTTGGGTCAATAAGAGACATGGCGGGACTAAGGTCAGTCTTTATTGATCGTTACATATCTAACAAGAAGAAGAAGGCAGACATAGACTCACTTTTCGCCTTAAAGATGAAATCCACAGAATCTCTTAGAGACTTCGTCCAATGATTCAGTGAGAAAGCCCTGAACATCGATGAAGTCGAAGATGAGAGTAGCATTGCGGCTTTCAAGAATACACTACCAAGTGGTTCCAGGCTATATGAATCCATTTCTCTCGATCATCCCCGACGACTAGATGAATTGCTAGTCCGAGTAGCTAAATTCGTGTGACTTGAGAATGACCTCAAGTCTCGAATCAGGCCAAGAGGCACAACAGTTGAGGCCATGGTGAGGGCAGACAGAGCATCCACCTCGGGGAAGCGGCCAAGGTATGTCTCCTCGGATGACGAAAGATCACCTCATTACGAGTCACAGGAGAGGATAGTATATGTGAGTCAACGGGATCAACCGGATCGGCTCCCGTATGAAGTGTATCAAAACTAGCAACAACATCAATCGGATCGACGCCTCATTCAGTCCAATCAAACTCAGCAACAACAAGGTCAGCCAAGACAAAACCGAGTCCGTCGGGAGCGAGGCAATCAGAATCAGCCAAGACAAAGCCTAGGCCCTCGAGAGTTTTATTTAAAAAGTAGATTTTCTTTACTTTTTGAAATAGATGTCTAGTGTCTAAAAAGTAAAACTTCAAAATAATTGTTACCAAATAAATTTATTTCTATTTTATCAATTATTTTTTAGAATAAGTTAAATAAGCTCAAAATCTAGGATTAGTTGTCAATTGACACGTGTATAGTGCATTATCCTTAGTGCACAATCCATTTGGCATCAATTCATTTGGCATCAATTCTAGTAATTATCTCATTCTGAAAAAAAAAAAAAATTATCACAAGTGTTGATTCTTATAATAATCATGTGTCGGGAACGCGTTTGACAGTTTGACAATTGTCAAAATCAATTATGAAGAAATAGGAAAAAAAATTAGTATGCCCCTTCTAGCTCATCCGTTTTCCCACTTATCTGGTTCCACTTATCTGGTTCAATTAGTGCATATTTAAGATTTAACTATACGAATCATTTTTTTTTAATTGTTTCACGATTTTTATAATTGTTCCTTAAAAATGAGTTGCCAACACTATATCTCTTCCTCTGATAAGAAAAATTGTTCTCAAGAAACGATACGAAATTGACAAAATTATAGACGTTTTGAAAGTTAGGGCTGCAAGTGAGCCCAAACTTGAGCTCAAAAGCCTTTGTAAATGTGTGGGCTTCGGCCGGGCCTATTAAAAAATCACCAAAAGTTAAGCCGAAACCTGGCTCATGTGCAGCCCTAAATTATGATTCTTACCGTTAAAACGGTTATAAGATTGAAGTACATAGATGAGCTCGCACTTGAGAGTTCATTTGAGAGTGTAGAAAAGCTTAAAGACTCTGTTAATGGTTGCTTTTGCGAATACAAATCAGCCATGGAATTCAACACTCCCTACTCTAGTTCTTCTAGGAAAATGCAGAACTGCAAACGACGTGAACCAAATCCATTCTCGAATTATAACAACTGGGTTCATCCGAAATGCTTCTCTAACCACCAAACTCATCCTCAATTTCTGTTCCTCACCTCATCAACCCCTTATCGAATTCGCTCGCTACGTCTTCTTAACACAACACGCCCACCAAAATCCACAAAATCACGATGATCCCTTCCTCTGGAACGCCATCATCAAATCCTTCTCTCATGGCAATAACCCCAGACAAGCTCTTATCATCTTTTCTCTTATGCTTGGAAATGGAGTCTGTGCAGATAGGTTCTCATTTTCTTTACTTCTCAAAGCGTGTTCTCGCCTCGCTTTGATTAAGGAAGGATTGCAGATTCACTGTTTGATGGGAAAGAGAGAATTTGGGTCGGACGTTTTTCTGCAGAATTCTTTGGTTAATTTCTATGTGCGATGTGGGTGTCTTGAATTTGCCCGTCTATTGTTCGATCGAATGCGGGAGCGAGATTCTGTTTCTTGGAACTCAATGATTGATGGGTATGTTAAGCATGGGATGATGCACTTAGCACGCGAGTTGTTTGATTCTAGGCCAATGGAGGAGAAGAGTTTGATTTCATGGAACTCAATGATTAGTGGGTACGCACAATCTGAAAATGGACTTGAGGTTGCTTGGAGGTTGTTCAATCAAATGCCTGAAAAAGATTTGGTTTCGTGGAACTCAATGATTGATGGCTGCGTGAAGTGCGGGAATTTGGAAGCTGCTCGTGATTTGTTCGAACGAATGCCGAAAAGGGATGTGGTTAGTTGGGCTAGTATGATAGATGGGTATGCTAAATTAGGAAGTATTGACATAGCTAGGGGTTTGTTTGATAAAATGCCGGAAAGAGATGTGATTTCTTGGAATGCTATGATGGCTGGGTATGTTCGAAATGGACATTATGCAGAAGCCCTAAAACTCTTCCATGATATGCGGAATGAGAGTGATTTAACTCTTGATTGTGCCACTTTGTTGATTGCTCTGTCTGCGATTGCTCAGTCGGGATGCATCAATAAAGGCATATCCATACATGGGTATATAGGAGAAAACAGGTTGTCTTTGGAGGGAAAACTTGGGGTTGCCCTCATAGATATGTATTCGAAGTGTGGGAGTATAAATAATGCCATGTGTGTATTTGAAGATTTGGAAGAAAGAAGTGTTGATCATTGGAATGCTATGATCGGGGGGCTAGCAATTCATGGGTTTGGTGAGTTGGCTCTAGACCTGTTCATGGAGATGCAGAGGGTTTCCATTAAGCCGGATGATATCACATTTATTGGAGTTCTGAATGCTTGTGGCCATTCCGGCTTGGTGAAGGAAGGTTTGATGTGCTTCGAGCTTATGAGAAAAGTTTACAATGTGAAGCCCAAGATCCAACACTATGGATGCATGGTTGACATCCTTGGCCGGGCGGGGCACCTAGAAGAGGCTAGGAATTTTATAGAGGTAATGCCCATCGAGCCAAATGATGTGGTTTGGAGGACTTTGCTTAGTGCTTGCATGAATCATGACAAGTTCAACATTGGGGAACCAGTAGCTAAACATCTAATTGAGCTGGATTCTTGTAAGTCGAGTTCATATGTACTTCTGTCAAATGTGTATGCTGGTTTGGGGATGTGGAAAGATGTTAGTAGGGTTCGGACAATGATGAAAGAAAGGGATGTACATAAAGTTCCTGGTTGCAGTTGGATTGAACTTGAGGGCATCGTTCATGAGTTCTTTGTGGGAGATAAATCTCATCCTCAAGTTAGAGAAATCTATTCCATGTTGGACTATTTATGTACAGTCAATTCAGAGATTGCCTGACAAGCTGGTTAGTGGATTAGCGAGTAAGTGGGTTAAAACAGGTTTTGACTTTTGAACCCAGCTCGTGGTATCGTCACACACCGACTTTACCAATTTATCAAGCTGTGATCTTCAAAATGTGGGTAAACTTTGATTAGATTGGGGCAAAGCTCTTTAGTTACATGTATGGGTCTGAGAGCTATAATGGTACGGCCTAGAGGATTTGCCTAAACCACTTAGCTTCTACCCGTATCCATACTGCAACGAAATTTTTTTTCTTTGGTAATTAGGCTTCTACATTCTATGCATTTTTTGCTCCCCAAGGCTTACTCATAGGTCATGTATTTATGAGATTATTCCCATTGATCAAATTTTAAAGAACCCAGTTTGAGGAGATGCCAATCAATCTTGGATGAATTTATTTTTGTTAGAGGAAATCCGCCTTGTTTCACAGCTAAAAATCCCCCACAACTTTCCCTCAGGTAAAAGAAACCAAAGTACATTGCTCTGAGCATTCACAACAAGCTTTAGTCCTCAGGAAAGGACACAGCAAGAACATCAAACACTGAGAGCTTCAGCTTTAGCTTCAGTATAGCAGTTAGTGATGGTCCCATCTCCCAATTTACCAATACCATTTTGGAAACTTCTCGGGCAAAGGCCTAAGACAACAAATCCACGGACATCAGGAGCTGCTACTACACTTGTTCAGTTCTTGAATCACTGCCTCCATGCTTAGCCTGTGGTTAGGGGATTCATGGGTGCAAATCAATGCAATTCTTGCCAGCTTAGCTGCCTCAGATTCAGAGAACTTCTCCTCAAGATTCTTGTCGATGAAGTCTTCAAATCTGGATGATTCAGCCCCAAGTCGCATTGAATGGGTGATTCTCCGCTTCCCAGAGAGGATCTGGAATACAATCACCCCAAATGCATATACGTCACTCTTCTCCGTGAACCGACCGGTGGTTGTGTATTCAGGGGCGAGGTATCCCTTGGCAGCACTGGCCTTGAGTGCTGAGAAGACAATGTCATCAGCAAGTAGCTTGTGCAGGCCAGAATCCGAGAGCAAGGGGTTGGACTGCTGGTCAATGAGCACCTTCTCTGACGATATATTTTGGTGAAGTAGAGCTGGTTTGGTCACTTTGTGGCTGTGTAAATAATCGATACCTGGTTGGGAACGAAGAACATTTTAAAAAAATAAAAACTTTTTGTGAACAAACAAAATGGATCCACTAGGGTTCTCTACATTCTCAAAATTACATCGATGTCTTCCCTAGAATTTTATCATAGTAAGTTCTCATTACTCAGGTTCTAGGGGGAAAGAAAAAAGCAGCCAATTCGGTATGACAAGAGGAGACATGGGTAATTTCTCCATAGATGCCGACGTTCTAAGTAAGCACTCTTGAAGAAAGAACTACTCAAATTTCAAGGGATAAGAGAAGGACCACTGGGTGAGTTTGATGTTACCAACATTGCTACACCATGTAAATGAAGTCCTGGAATATGTGTGCAATGTTTTTAATGTCCAAAATATGCCTCTGAAGAATTCAGAAACTATTCACTAAAATACAATTCAATAAGAATTTGGGAAAAAAAACTATAATTATTTCAGCAGAAATGGTGCCAAATGAAATTGAAGCCATATCGATTTTGGGGGTGTTGAGCAAAACTGTAATTTCATGAATTTTTGTTGACATTTGAAACTATGCGTGTGTTAAATTTGCATTAGTAGGATGTGAAGGAGCTAAGCCAATCAAAAAAGTATGAACTTTGGTAAACAAGAATCAGCGGAAGACAAAACTGACCTTTGGCAATGCCATTGATGATAGAAACTCTAGTGGACCACTCGAGAACCTGGCCACTGCCATCTTTCACATCGAGATACCGCGACAAATTCCCATTTGGGACAAAATCATAGACGAGAAAACACTCACCCCTGCCACTAGAACAGCAAAACCCCCTAAGCCCAACTAGGTTTTCATGCCTCAATGAGGTCAGGATGTTCAACCCCTTCAAGAACTCAGCTTCCTCAGACTTGCAACTAGTTTTATTCACGCTCTTAATAGCAACAACAGATCCATCTCTTAAAATTCCTTTGTAGATTGCTGAGAAGTTGCTCTTCCCCAATAAATTCACCTCCGAGAAGTACTGAGTAGCTGACTCCACCTCTTCCAAATTGAACCTAAATCTCTGCAATACCTCTTGGGGGAACCCACTTCCACTGTGACCATCAGCCAATGGATCCCACCCATTGGCATACTCAAGACTGGTGAATGGAGAGGCACTTTTCCTGTAAACCTCCTTGGCCTGGTCAGTGCTAAGCCGACTTTCAGAAGTATCGAATGCATTCTCAATCTTTTGTTTCCGGCGACGGTACCATGAGAAGGCCAGAATTACAGTAACCATTAATGCTACAGTGACTGCAATAACTTCAACAATAACAGCAATTTGGGGTTTTTTTGATGAATTTAAGCAATGAGTCTGGTTGCAATGCCTCCGCAGATTTACGGACTCCGGGATGTCTTTTGTAGCAACACCATTGGAGGCTGGTCCAAAGGGTTCGGGCATGTTGGGGTTCAAACTTTTCGATGCAGTGCAAACTCTCAAAGAAGAAAACCCAACTCCACATAACCCTGAGTTGTTTCCGTACCGAAATCCTCCATTCAATCTCTTCAGAGCTTCATCCATCCATAGGAAAATTAAAATCAAATTGTTTTTTTTTTCCCAACAACAATTGAAAATGAAAACAGCAACAAAAACAATGAAAAGGGAATGGAAAGAACATAATTACCAAGAGGAACATTGCCTGAGAGAGAATTGTTTCGGACATCTAAAACTTCCAGCATAGGAACATCAGCTAATCTTACAGGGATCGAACCAAAGAGGCGATTAAAGCTCAAATCCAACCTCACTAATATTCTCAAATCCCCTAAACTTGTAGGAATTGCACCCGCTAATTGATTAGATTGCAGAGCAAGAACATTAAGCCTCTTCAAAGACCCCAGCTCTGTAGGTATGTTCCCTGTCAAGTGATTACAACAAAGCTGCAAAACTACAAAACAAAGAAAACCCAGGTAAGCAAAGTCTTTGGAAAAAAATAACACACATGGGAGATTGAAGCTTTCAGTTCTACTTATAACCTCCGAGAATTGAAGCTACTTGCTATCATTCAGTTTAACATCTATCCTAGGAGACTACCCATGCTGCCCAAACTAAAGAAATCTTAAAAAAGCTAGGTTCATATCACAAAAACAGCGAAAATTAGTGAGCAAGATTAAAGTTTTTTCTTCATTACATTCAGCTCTTTAACGAAGCTTGGAGACTACCCATTTGCCCAAAAGAAGAAAACCAAGGTTGAACTAAGTTGAGAAAACAGAGAACAAGAAAAAACAACAGATCAGTAAACAAGAGTGAAGCTTTTTTACTAAACTTAGCTCCTCATCTGATCTTGCAGATCACATCATGTTTCCCCAAAAAAAAGAATAAAATTCAGAAATCCGTAACCTCTACTGAATTTTTTCCGTTAAATTATAGAACTAACCTTGGAGATTTGCCATTTTTCCGAGTTCAGAAGGGATACTTCCAGAGAGATTATTGACGTTGAGATACAGATCAGACAGCTCAGTTAGATACGAGATTTCTCTGGGTATCTCTCCAGACAAAAAATTGTAATGCAGGTAAAGACCCGATAAGCATTTAAGGCCAGCGATCGCCGGAGGAACCTTTCCGGAGAGCCCCTTTCCCTGCAACGAAATGTTGACTACTTTACCATGCTCGTTGCAGGCAACGCCTTCAAAAGAGTGGCTGCACGGATCTCCGTCGCTGGTCCAAGAGGAAAGTAACTGATTTTGAGGGTCGAGAGCTGCTTTCATAGCCATGAGAGCTCTCAGCTCGGCATTTCCACAAACAGTTTGCAAACCAGAAAATGCGAAGTAAACAAGAAGAGATGTGAGAGAAACGAAGAACCCCATTTTTGTTTTTCACTCAAAACACTCAGAGAACATAGCTCTGTCTCTGGTTCTTCTGGTTTTGTTTCTTCTCGGCGATACTGCGTGCAGAGAATCTCTCTCTCTCAGAGGCCGAGAAACGGAGCGGAGCTACATATTTTTCCGTATACACAACTGACGGTATATCATCCTTCTGGGAGGGTTGGCAAACTGGCACCTACTATTTTCTTCATTAAATTGCAAAAAAATTCCAGCCTGTTTTACTGATAATTTTTTTGTTGGGTTGAAATGTTATCATTTAACTAACAGACGCTCAAAACTCACACACACAGCCAGGCCTAAGGTAGCCGCTAAGGTGTTGTAAGGGTAGTCCAATAAACCAATCCAAAAGTCCTATCTCAAGGAGGATTGATTGTCCACTGCCCAACCAATGTAGGACTAAACCCGGGATACACGCGGTAACAAAGAATCAAATTGGTTTTTTTTTGGTGGAAATATTATCATGTAACTAAGACACACTCTAAACTCACACACTCAGCCAGACTTAAGGTAGCCACTAAGGTGCCATAAGGATAAGTCCAAACAACCACTCCAAAAGGGTAGTCTTAAGGAGAGTTGATGACCCCTAACGGTTTTTAGTGATAGACGGAGAAAGTACCATGATATCGAGATGAATCACGGCCAACCGCGATTGAACTCGAGAGAGTTCAATTGCACCCACAAGTCTACACGTGTCATTTTTCACCCTATTAACTATGGTTAAGATTCACTAACCTTTAGGGTTCAATAATCTAACATTAGTTTTAGGAAAAAATATTAAAATAACTTTTGTTAAGAATTTTTAGCCCTTAAGTTTAATATTCTTTTACTATTTTTTTTTTTTAAACAAATGTTAGATTATTGAATCCTAAGGATTAGTGAATCTTAATTACAGTTAATAGAAGTTAATAGGGACACATGTAGACTTGTGGGTGGGATTGAACTCTCCCATAATTCAATTGCAATGGGTTTGATTTGATCTCCATGATATCTCATGGATACGAGATCGGATCACAGCCAAACTCGATTGAACTTGGGGAGAGCTCAATCGCACTCACAATTCATCATGTATCCCTTTAAACCCCTATTAGTCGTCGTTAAGATTCACTAACCCTTAGGGTTCCACAATATAAACTTGGTTTTAAAAAAAATTTATTTTCAAAAAATTAATCTTAAGGTTAAGAAATTTTAACCTAGAGTTAAATTTTTAGAAAAAAGAATTTCTGAAAAACAAGGTTAGATTGTTAAACCCTAAGAGTTATTGAATCTTAACCAGGGTTAGTAAGAGTTAAAAAGGACACGTGTTGACCTATGGGTGTGATTGAACTCACTCTCCCTGAGTTCAATCGTGATTGGCTGTGATTCGATCTCAATCTTTTCATGGCTCCATTTGGTAAGCAAGAGAAGAAAAAAAAAATCAAATTATTATTTCTTGATAGAGTAGGCCTTCATAATTAATATTTTATGACTTAATAATCTCTAATAATTAATAAATTTGTAAGAAACCAACTTGGTTCTATAGTGCATAATTAATAATCTCTTATAATTGATATTTAATAATTTTTTAGGAAAATTCTAGTATATTATTAATTATAAGATAGGTTTTTATACTATATTAATATTTAGTTATATGAATCTTATAAACACTTTATGGTGGTTTAGGTATCTAAAAGACAAAGAGATAAAACTATTTTGGATATGTATAGTAAATTATCATATACATAATATAAAGTGTTAGATATTTTAGAAAGAAATAAGTAATTAAAAGTTATTGTATGAGAACTTCAAAATAATTAATAAAAGTTAAAGTGAGAATCTCACGAAAAGAAGAGTTCAAAAGAAATTTTAACTCTTCCCAAAACAAATGACGTTTCTTCTTCTCTTTGAAAAATAGATTAACTTTATCAAACTGAAACTACCATATACTAATCTTATGCATTTGTACCTCCATGAAGCTTATATAGAAAATACAATACATTCAAAGGAAATTATGAAAAGAAATTTTTTCATGGACCAATATAGTAATCGTTATATATAATATCTTTTTATAATTAATATAATTTTTTTTCACCAAGTTTAATAATTACAAGAAGGTCTACTGTACATGCCGATTCATTTTACTCTTGTGATTCTCATTAATAACTTGTTTTAATAGGCTTACAGCTAATGAAAGCGAGTCATCCGAGGAATTGGATATCCAGTAGGGTCCATCTATACTATCATGTGTTTGCTAATGATATAATAAGAAGACTCAATATCTTCTTGAGTTGGTGCTGCTGAGGAGATCGTCAACACCCACTTGACTCCCAAGTCTAATAAGAACGACTTTTAACTACAATAACACAATCACGTGCAATATGATAAATTTGTTTTTTTTAGGGGGTTAAAACACATAGACCAACACACTTACATACACATGATTATTAAAAGAAGGTTGATCCATACATATTTTTATCAAAAAGTCCTAACTCTTGATAAGAGAGAGAAACTTTAAATAGTCTCAAGACTGGGAGTATCTAGCTAATATGGGACTAAGTTGGAAACCCCAACCATCGAACTCATTTGAATTTTTTAGTTAATGGTAGACACAACATACTCACACATAAGCCAACACACTCATACACACATGGATCACGAGAAGGTTCAATAAATTTGTTTCAATTGATTACTTATAATTACCATGAAAAATGAAATAATAAGTACTATATGAAGAGAGATTGTAACTTGAAATTTTTTTGGGTAACTTGCTGGAATATCTATTCATACATTAAAAAAAAGGTACAAATCACATGGGCAAGCTGCAACACCGGTTATAGTGTTAGTTTATGTTTTAAGTTAGTTTGTTGGCCGATGGTGAATTTTACAACCATTGCACCATTCCGGACAAGAGGAGTGTTAGCCTTACTCTCAGGAGATTCCTACTTTTAGTCTAAGCCAATCACCTGACAATTTTCAATGTTAAAGCCTTACAATCATTGAAAAAATGTACTTTAAGAATGAAAATGGACAAATGATAGGCCACATTGAAAATAAGAATGTCCTGAGACTAGGGCTAGCACTTCTTTTCTGGACAAATGGGTAAATTAATAATAAAATAGACAACCTCATTGTATGTAAATTTACAAAAAAATAAAAAATTGTAGTAAAGAGATAGATGAAGCTTATTTGGGTTGAGGGTGTAGTGGTTGTGTGTTTGTATGTGGGTGAGTGAGTGTGTGTGGTCTTCTTTGCTCTTGACTGTAGTTTCACCTTGTGGTGTTGTTATCTTAATCTAAAAATAAAAATAAAAAGTAAATGGATATTATCAACGAGATGAGAATAGGGTTTGAGATAATGGGCTAGTTTGGATCAGTTGGTGACAGATTCATTGCACAGAGAAGGGGACAGATTCCTTGCACTAGAGAAATTCGAATTCTGAAATTCTTGCTTTTCTTCTTTTGTGCTCTGTTGATTCTGACGGGAAAGGACATCATGCTTTCAAAACGCTTTAGAGCTCAACCTTTAATTTTTGAAATTACCCTTTGGTTACATTTTTTCAGGCAAAAGTTTCTGTTTTTTGACAGAGTATTTGTTAAAAATACTTACTTCATTATTTAATTAATTTTAATATTAAACTCGTTTGTAAGTTCTGGTTTGAATTTATGTAATTTGTTTATTGTTTGACAGTAGATTCCAAATTTTAAAATGACTACAGATTCCCACCGACACTCCCCGGAGTGAGACTATCCGCGGTTAGCTACATTGGGCTATCTGTCTGTGAAAAAGAAAAAAACTAGTTTAACCGGTCAGTATTAAAATAAGAGCAGTGCTCGGCCCATGCGTCCGTTTCATATCTTACCCCCAGCGGTGTCCTCGTTAACACCCCTTTAATCCATGTTAAGCTTAACTAAATTAAAACTAAGTTTGGGTTTTTTTTCGAAAAATCATGATTGGATTGCTTAACATTAGGGAAGAGTGATTACTAACCCCAGTAGATGAGAATTTAAAATTGGGGCGTAGACCAATAAGGACCTGCCCTTCGGTTATAAAATGGAAACCCTGGGTACATTTACTATTTTCCTTAAAATAACTGCAATTAATAAGATCCGTTTTTTTCTTCAATTTTTTGTTAAGTTGAGAGAGACTGAGTGTTAGTTATACATGATATCATTTGAACAACAAAAAAAAAAGACTTTCTCTTACTTAACTTAAGTTCGAGGAAATTCAAAGTGTTTTAAAAATGGAATGCTAAGCATACTCTCTCAATCCCTATCCTTACCCATTTTAGATAATAAAATAAAGAAATTATTTTAACTAAGATTAATAAGATACATTTTTTTTTTTTCAATTTTTTGTTGAGAGAGATTTTCTCTTGCTTAAGCTCGAGGAAATTCCAAAGTTTTAAAAATCCAATGCTAAGCATACTCTATCTATCCCTATTCTTACCCAATTTGGATAATCAAATAAAGAAATTAGTGGGGTTCACAAGTGCGCTGATACAATCATTTGTTTTAGGGTGGTGCTGGGGCACTCCAACATTTGATGGTTGCACCCTATTTTTTAATTTAATGACTATACACTATTAATTTCCTACAATTTTAAATGCACACCAAAAAAAAAGTTATTCATAAGATTTGTAATTACACATCAAATTTCTAATTTATTAATTATAAGAGTAAATAATGTAATCACCACTTGTTTAGCTAATCACTCATGATTTTCACATCAATAATATTTATGGGTAATGTACCATTCGAAAGGTGAGTCATTAATGTACAATGGCAAGCCCAATGGGAGGTGTACAAACATTTATTTATGGGTAATGTACCACTCGAAAGGTGAGTCATTGATGTACATTGGCAAGCCCAATGGGGAGGTGTACAAAAATTTTGGTACGGTTAACAATTTTTGTCCCTTATTTTTATTAATTCTGCTAGCTTAATAAGATGAAAAAAAGGTCGAATATTCAAAAATTATCAAACAAATAATTGAAAATAATTTTCAACACCTATCGATCAAACAAAAAGAATGAAAAACATGAGAGGGATCATTTTATTAATTTTCAATAGAATAAATAAAATTGTCAAAATAAAACTGAAAATGTGAAAGAATAGTAATTAATTATGGTAAATTAAGATCATGGAGAGATGATGAATTGAGAAAAAGTTAATTAAAGAATAAGTGAATAATGACCGGGGTGCACATATATAAATGTACATGAGTTCAAAATATAAGAACTTTTTTTAACGAGGTGTCGTCATCAAATGTTGGGTTGCACATAACACTATCCTTATAAAATCTAAAAAGTGTGAGAATATAGATTGTGAGAGTATATTTAGCATTCCTATGAAAAAAAAAGACTACTTGAATGTGTTTACTCTCTTAGGACATGCGGGAGAGACTTTCTCATGCTTAAGCCCGGGGTTCAGAAGGAAAACAAAAATAAATAGGAATATTTAGCGGTAATAACCCCAAATTTGATTTGAGAAGTGTTAGATTGGTAATTACGAATACAATTAATGGTATTTTTTAACAATAAATTTTTTCCAATAATACCCCTTTCCAAGGCAAATTTGAGGTTGCTCCGGACCGGAGCTCCTGTTGATTAGTTATTCTCGAAAGAAAAGAGATTAACTATGAACATGAGCTCCGGTTGAACAGTCAACCGGAGCAACCCCAATTTTGTCTTGGGAATGAGTATTAGTGAAAAAAATTTAATCGGAGCCCTTGTTGATAGTTAATCTTTAAAGAAAAAGAAAGGAGATTGTCATTTTTGTCAGGGAAAATGATGCCCTTCATTGAAATATGATAGTGCTTTTCATACCCACTTTTCTAGATGGACTTTGGATCTCTTCAAGTCTTAACGAGGGGGAGCCTAGCAGCATTAGAAGGGCTCCGGATTATCTTTGGTGGACTCCCAAGGTGGGCGCTCGGGCATCCACACATCATCCGTCATGTGGTGATTAAAAGGGAAGGGGGGAGAAGTTAAAATCATGGGAGAAAATAAAATGATTTTTTATCGCCAAATGTTGGATGATGTATGGATGCCAAAGTGCCTACCCCTCGGGTGTTTGTCGGAGATAATCCAAAGATTATTAGGAGGGATCCAAATCATCCAATACGTGCCTTAATTGGTAGGCTGGCGAGCTCTCTGCCAGTTCGCACTGGAGGTGCTCAGAGTCTTCTAGATATGACTAATGAGGGAAAAAGTGAAAGTGGGCCACACAAAAAAAAAGTCACGCAGAATGAAAATGAAAATGACGAGAGGATCTCCTCAATTGCAAAATTCAAATTTGAAAGAGGTTTATGGAGCCTACAAGAGTGTCCTCACTTACAAGAGAAAACTTGTAATTATATATCAATCAAGTACCATGAATGAATGTGGGTTAAATGTAATATCTTGTTTCTTTGATTTTTTTTCTTTCCGAATCTTGGTACTAGATTATGGGTATCTAATCTAGTTTTTTGTTGGTAAGCCACTAATGATCACACAGTCTATACTTGAAAAGAGAATCTCCCCATCCCTCTTCTTTACAGTCCCTTTGATATTCTCTTTTATGGGCTGTACTTCAAATGACATCCTCTCTCTTTCTACATACATTTCCAATGTAAAGATAGATTCTACTTCATAAGAAAGTTATTACAGTGAGACAAATCCGGGTTAGGTGTTATATTACCTCTTACCAAAAAAATCAAATCCATGTTTGCGGCTAGGTATTACTATCCCTCTTTAATCCCATATCGGTTGGGTACTGACTTTGCAAGGGGCGTATATGGGACCATCAACCCTCCATTAGTAAGGTTCTTTTGGAATGGTTGGTTGGACTCACCTTATGGCATCTTCTCTGTTTCATTAGGTGTTATATTACCTATTACCTACGTAGGTGCAAGCAAATAATGTTAGGGAAGACCATCTCTAACTTCACTTTTCAGTAGCCAACAAAGGTTGTGCTTATGTGTAAGTCTAGACTCTAGACCATCACAGCTGTTTTATATGTTCTTCATACTATTGTTACTTTATAGTACTTTTCTTCTTGCATCACACATCTACCCATCTAGGAATAGAATTCTAAGTATCTCCCTTTATTCTCTTTAGTGGGTGTTTTAAAACTTTCTTTGTGAATTTCAAGAGTGGGTCCCACCATATTCCCATCATAAAGCTGACTTAATTTCTCATCCAAAGTCTCTCACTTTGACAGAGAAAAGACCCTACACCCTAACTTCCCTTCTTATATCTTTTATACATTCCCTTTGGGAAGGGAAAGGTATCTCTACATTTTTTATTCACTGCAGAAAAAAACAAGATATATTCTTGGAATTACTTAGATTGGAATAAGGAGTAAGTGGCAGTGTGTAACAAGATATATTCTTGGAATTACTTAGATTGGAGTAAGGAGTAAGTGGAAGTGTGTATGTGGTAGCTACTTCTAAGGCTAGTGGTATTTTCTTGCAAAGGCATTCAGAGCCTTTGCTAGAAGAGCAAGAAATGCTTGGGTTTTTTGAAGGAGAAGATTGAATTCAAAGACCATGTCTTTGCTTATCATTTTGCAGCTGATTGAATCATGCTAATGACAATCACAAACAAAATTGAGGAGAAAAAAATTTTGGTTGACCAAAGCTTGAAAATCCAAAACATTTATAAGATTATATAAATGGATGAGTGTTTGGTTATAGCAATAACTCTAGTCAAGTAGTTTCATGTCGCATCAGTAAAAAACCAATATTAATTTCTTGGGAATTATTGCCACAAGTTTTGAAGACGGATGAGACCATACGTACTCCACATGCCTCCCAAACAAGAAAATAGATCTTACGACGTATGATAAGTGTATTCCGAATAGACTTATGGTTGCAGCCAAACACCTATCTAATCTTGCACATCCCTCATAATAAAAGAAAAACTGGTACTAACAGCCTACCTAACCCCATCTTCCTTCCAAAATAATAGAAGTGTTGTCCAACATCAGATTATAGAGCATCTTGCTTTGTTTGGAAAAGTTTATAAAGCAGCACACTGTCTTAGCAAAGGAGTGGATGAACCCTACTAAAGAAAAGGGTATGAAAAGGGAAATCCAAGCTTTAGTTTATGGAGCATAAAGTTGCACATGATGTCCTAGGCCTGAACTTTCGAGAGACTTGCATGAAATTTCTTCATTTTCATGATTTTATCTGAGAATATAGCATGCTTTTGAATCAAAACAAAAGAACCAAAGTATGGAATTTTCAATCACTTTCATGGCCATGAGATGGGGAACTTCCAACAAGAAGAAATAGTAGCTTTAAGTGCTCTTAGCTTTTGAAATTCCCTCAACATACCACATGGATGCTTTTTTTTTTTTTGCATCCTTTTTGGTGCACCTTTCAATTCAGGTAAAGGGCCTGAAGTTCTTTGAAAAAACCATACTGAATTAATGGTGTATGTGATACCTCCAAAAATAGGCAGAGTTCCATACTGAATTTGCCCCAAAATTTTTAAATCAATTTGGGCTTGGGCTGAGTTCCATACTGAGTTTGCACTAAAATTTTTAAATCAATTTGGGCTTGAATAGACCTCAACTCTTCACATCTCTGCCTTGCTTAATAAGCCTACTCTTTTTTGTTGCCCATTGTGGAGCGTCAATATTATTTGTTTACGGTTAGTGGGCTGAGTGAGCCCTCCTGTCAGATTACCCAATAGAAGCTACTACCAATTTATTGAGAGTGTTCTTCTTTGTGAGAAATTTTCTTTTAAAAAGCAAAAGTCATTCTATTGGACCTTATTATCATTAGACCTGTATTCGAGCAAAGCTGAGTTGAGCTTGAGCTTGGTTTAAACATGGAACAAGCTCAATTGAGCTATGTTCGAGCTTGAATTTAATTTAAGCCAAGCCAAGCTTGGGTTAACTCAAGCATTATTTAAATGATTATTTTAGTAAATGTCACATGATTTTAATAAAAAAAAGTATTTGTTATTAAATTATAATATAAGAAAATATACAAAATTAATATATTCATATACAAAAATAAGATTTGAGGATACTCTTTCAATCGAGTGAATACAAAGTTAGGGTTTTTGCTTTTAACTTTCCAACTTTCTTTTGTTATTATTCTCTCATTAATTCATTTAATATAATTCAAAAAAATTATAATTTATGATAAAGAAAAAAAAAAAAAATATCATTACATATAACGTAAATTAGATTACTAAAAATAATAATATATCAAACCAAACCAACCCACAATCGAACCATAATCAAACAGGATTGGCTCAAACTTAGCTTGTTTAAAGATCAAACTCAAATAAAAACTTGACTTGATTCGTTCAAAGCTGAAATGTCAGCTTAAGCTTAGCTCAAACAAGTTGAACCGAGCTGATCAGCCAGCCTGAGTGCAACCCTAATTTATTAAGGATTTTGCTAGCCTCAATCGCAAATCTTCCAAAGATGCAACTGGGGCACTACAAATGTCCATTCCCAACTGGCCAAGCATCAATGCCAGCTTAAGCTTAGCTCAAACAAGCTGAACTGAGCTGATCAGCCAGCCCGAGTACAATCCTAATTTATTAAGGATTTTGCTAGCCTCAATCTCAAATCTTCGAAAGACGCAACTGGGGCGCTATAAATGTCCATTCCTAACAGGCCAAGCAGCAGTCATAGGCTATAGCCCAAGCCCATATCATATAGGGGCTATACAGTCTACCAAGCCCATGGACCAACTAATCTCATCCCATTTCAGCCATTGAAAAAGGAAAATCCGCCATTTTCATCCATCACAGCTCACAGAGAGAGAGAGAAAGAGAGAGAGAGAGAGAGAGAGTCGTCTGCAATGGGGAAGGATCTAAGCGAAGAACAAGTAGCCTCAATGAAGGAAGCTTTTACTCTATTCGACACAGACGGTGATGGTCGAATCGCAGCTTCAGAGCTAGGGATTCTGATGCGATCTCTGGGAGGAAACCCTACACAGTCACAGCTCAAAGAGATCGTGGCCAAGGAGAATCTCACTTCTCCTTTCGATTTCCCTCGATTCCTCGATCTCATGAGCAAACACATGAAGCTAGAGCCCTTCGATCGCCAGCTTCGCGACGCATTCAAGGTTCTTGACAAGGATTCCACTGGCTACGTCTCTGTCTCTGAACTCCGCCATATCCTTACCAGCATTGGCGAGAAGCTCGATTCCTCCGAATTCGACGAGTGGATCCGTGAACTCAATGTTGGATCCGATGGTAGGATCCGCTACGACGATTTCATCGCCCGAATGGTGGCCAAATGAAGCAATGTATATTGATTTATTTGAAGCTTCCACCATTTTCAATTCCTGATATTAGTAGGTACGGATCGACTTCTTTATTTTATTTTTTTGGATAGTTTTTTGGGGATTAGGGTTTGTTTGGGTTTTTAATGGTGGTTATGTAGTGGATTGCCGATTGTTGATAAAGTAAAAAAATTTGGGGCATTTTATTGTTCTTCTTGGTGTATTATTAAGGTTTGCATGTGTTTGTTCATGCAATCTGTGACTGTGGTGCTTATGTGATTTGCATTTTTCTGGTTCTATCTCAACTGTGTTTGGCTTTTGAGTGGTATGAAAGAATTCTAATGGTTAATGCGTCAATGCAATGTGATTGAAAGCCTAAGTGCAGCAATTAATTTTTTAAAATTTGATTTTTATTAATGATTAGATAAAATGATGAATTTGCAGAATGTGGGGTTGTGGATGGGATGTGTCACCATTTGGAATTTGGATGTGTTATCACTGAAGATTAAAGGTTAAGGAGACCAAAAGAACAAGAAACAATGCATTTCTTTTTGATGATTTGATAAAATGATGGATTGCCCTCTATTTATTTGGCATTAATCAAGAAGACCCTTGTACTCTTTGCTTGGAAACTTTTAATTTTTTAAGTGTAGCTAGTCTCTGTATGCTGTTAGTATGTTCCTGAAAGTATATAAATGTACCTGGTTAGATCTTTTTCATACTGTTCAATTTTATAAAATAATCTCTCTCAATATGGTAAACAATTGTTAGGATGCATTGACTTACTGGGTTTGCCTATACTTATGTGTTTGATGGCTTTGTTAATCCCAACTTACATAGCTTAAAACTGGAAAATCCTATGGTTTCCCAATGTTGGTCAGGTACATACCTCGGAGTGACAAAGATGGTGCTTTGAAGTGATTTGTTATGAAGTCTGTTTCTCGCTAGATGACCCATAGGCTATAACTAGCATCTTAAAGGATTTACAGAGTCGATTAAGTAAATATGGTGAAGGAAGAAACTGTGAACATGTGTTTCACTTTTTCTTCAATGATTTCAGCTCATCCATCTTCTTTCATTTGTTATAACTATATGAGATGATCTCATCTGAAGAGGTTAAATTATAGGCTTGCTCATTTTGACATAATCGACTAACCTGTTTTTTTTGGTCAGTGGATTCGGTCTTTCATTTTCCTTTGCTTGGAGGTATGCAACCTTCAAATAGATGTGAATGTTGCAAGATGATTTGGATTTGCCCAATCATGGTATCCTTTAGGAGGAACTCATCCAATGATGCTAGAGAGGTTATCTTGGACCTTATTTTTATTTTATGCTCCGTTTGTTTTGAGGTAAAATAGGGGAAAACAAATGAATTTTACGGAAAATATCATTTTTCAAGTGTATTTTCTTTAGGACAACTGGCATTTTCTGCGAAATTCATTTGTTTTCCTCTATTTTACTTCGAAACAAACGAAGCATTAATGAATTCTTTGGGCAAGTAGTAATTCTTATTTGCAGCGGAAGCTGTAACGCTAGTTACTGTGCTAAGCCTGAGACTAGGACAGATGTTATAAGGCAAACAAAGCTTGCCCCATTGGTTGTGTCGAACGTCACCTGTTTGATCCGAGATCAAGTCATGTGATGGTTGAAATATCCATCCATTTCACTAACCTAGAACAGATACTAAGCCTTAAGGATCTTTTGTTTCTACTCAAATCATATCACCCCTAAAAAATTGAAACTTGGGTCTTTTTGTTAGCAATTTTGATAGCTAACACCGGAACTGACCTTTTCCATAGGAGCATAGTGATGTAATTTTTCATTTAGTTGATGCCTCCAAGATTTTTTATTTTTGTGTATCATGCAACGTTGTCTTATTACATAAATACTTTGTATTTACTTTTCATTTACAACTTGTTTGAAGAGACTAAAGATGGACATCCAACCTTGGGAGTAGAATGTAATGTTGGAAAATGATGTGAAACCCTCGATGATAAAATCATTGGAGAGTGGGGGAATCGACACAAAGATGAACCAGTTCCAGATATTTCGCCTCATAAATCTATTGCTTTATGTGTAGACAGTGCGGTTCACACTCAGCGAAAGTAAAAAGGGAGGCGGCTTCTTCACCATTGATGGTGGAGGCTTTGGCCATCCGACTAGGCGTACAGATATCACATGGCAGCTTTAACCTGCTTGGATCCTATCAGATGGTCTAGTGGTAATCAAAGTGTATTGACACGGGATCTTCTCTAGTTGGTGCTGGTGAGGAGACTGCCAGCACCCACTTTCAAGGTGCCTAATAAATTTGTGCATGCCAATCAATGTGCTGGTTTTTCGTGCATGGAGAATCCTAAAATTTCTTAATTTTATACAAAAGTTTCTGCATACTTGTAAAATGGACAAAGGGGCTAAGATCACGAAGAAGACTCTACCCATTCAAATTAGGCCCAATGACAAGGCATGGCCCTTCTAATGCTAGAAAGTCCATAAACCAAAATCCGAATCCTAATCTAAAGATGAATGGATCACACAACAAATGGATCGACCCCACCAATATAAGAGACTTAAAAGTGGACTCAATGCACAAGAGAATGAGTTGGCCTACTAAAGTCTCCTAGACGTCTCTTAAGTCACTAATGAAGTGGGATTCTTAGTTTATTTATTTCAAACAGTTTAAATAAGACTCAAATCCAAAGAAGATAGAATTCAAGTTGATTTAGAAGAATTCCTTAAAAGAAAATAAATAAATGCATTCTAGTGAATCCAAAGAAGAAAGAATTCAAGTTGATTTAGAAGAATTCCTCTATGGTATGTTTGGTTGCCGAGAAAATTGATGAAAACATAGAAAAGAAAAGAAAATTTTAGATTTTTAATACAATTTTTAGTTGTGTTTTATTTAATTTTCATTTTTTTTCCATGTTTTTACTTATTTTCTCGACAACCAAACATAGGGTAAAAGAAAATAAATAAATGCATTCTAGTTGTCAAAGCATTCTAAGAGAAGATTGCTCTCTACAATCGCTTTTCTAGCCAACCAAGCCCAGGAGAAAAGAAAAGTTACATCAACATATAACGAAGATTGAGATCACGCTCTGACCTGCATCATCTATCTACATTAAAAGCTCTTACTCTTAAGAAGAATCTTAGAGTTGTACCATCTTTAAATTAATAAACAAATATGTGATCCTCCCTATTTTGTGATCTATTCACTATCACGACAATGTACATATTGCTTTACTGATCTGATTGGATTACTCCAACTACTACTCCGACTGTCGGATGTGGGTTACCTATCTATCTATATTTTACTACTATAAAACACAGTTAGAGTGCTTCTATAAATGCCACATGTCTTTCTCTTGATGCCACATAGGACTTCTCTTTATTTGTGAGGCCACGTCATCAAACTAAATCAATGGTCTCTCCCAAGCATGTTGGTGGACACGTGTCCATTAATGAATTTATTTTATATTGGTTACCGTTTCATTGAGATTGATACCCCAATTAAAACATCACTAATCCACTCATCCTAATTTCCCTCTTTATTCTAAACCGGCCACCCACTATTTATTCTATATTAGTTATCGTTTCATTGAGATTGATACCTCCCTCAATGATCCACTCTTCCTAATTTCCTTCTTTTGTCAACCACTAATAGGCAAAGGGAGGCATTAGATTCTGACACGTGATAATCATAGGAAGATGAATTGCCACAAACCTTGCTTGTCATTTAATGGAAGTTGAAACAGCTTTGTGTTAGGTCTTTCCTCTTCGTCTACACAACAATTCACTTAAACCCTCCACTTTCTCGACTAACGCGCAGAAACCTTTCATATAAGCATCACACCTCTCCTTTCTTTCAAAGCATGTAATATTTCTCATGTTGGCGGATGTTTCTTCGGGAAGGAGTTGAGTTCTAATTTATGTTGCCATGATATTAGCTTACGGTTTGATCTGATAGTGGATTTTTTTTGCTGAATCAGTACTCTGACATCAATCGCTCGCCTCCCTTTCCATTTTATAACCACCAACGATCCTAACTTGATGAACTTCCAATTCATGGTCCTTGAACTGCTACAGAAGATCATCATGCTGGTTGTCCTCAATCTCTTCAACAAAATCCAGGTAAAAATCCTTCCATCCAATCTCCTTGATCGAAGTGGATATCTGGAAGCTTATCAAAAAAATAATTTCAACATTCATCCCACTTACTTAAGGAAAAAAAAAAGTATTCATGATATGTTGGTTGCAAGTGGCATTCATTACCATTTGAGCAATGATGGTGAGAAGCCTCACTTTCTCTTTGAAGGAATGAGACTAGGTCAGAAATTGAGATGAGGTGATGAGGTTCTTTCTTTGATGTCTCTTCTTTTGTTTGTTTTGTATGGACATGCATTGTTTAGCTCTAAATGACATTGTAGTAGATAGCAAACAACTTACGTTTCTTGGTTTCAACGGGACTATGAGTCGTTAGGAATGTTGTTTCTATCAACTATTATCTAAAAAGAATCAAGTTATTAATGACCGGACGAAACCAAAAAATAACCTCTTACGTGCGGAATTATAGAAGATATCCTTTATATATATATATATTTCTCATTTGGTGTTACCACCTTAATTTGTGTCTTTGAAAAGGTTAGCATCATGCTGTAATTGATCTTTTTCCTTTTTCTTATGTGAAATTTATAAAAAGGAAAAGTCCAATGTTGTTGAAAATTTTCATTTGCTATATATGTTTATTAATTCTTCCATTTTCAAACATCAACATAAGTTAATTTTTATTTATTACTTAACAATTCTATTGTTGTGTTATGAAACATGTTAATATTATAGGTATTTTATTTTTATATTATTATTATTATTATCACCTTATATTGATGCATTTCATGATTTAGTAATCATCCATAGGGCGTCGAACGGGCTACTCACATGTTTCTATTTAAATCTTTTACATATATTAATTAAATGCCTTTTCAATCTCAATTAAAGAGGAGAGTAATGCTTAAACGTTACCTTCTCTATTAATCACTTTCTCTATTACTCTCTTAAAACCCTTTATTTATGGTTTTGACACTTAAGGAGGAAGAGTAATTGCTTAACCATGACATTCTCGAGTAAGCATTAATCCTTTTATATCCTTATATGGTTGATTTATGTAATTAATTAATTTTATAACAGCTAAGTTATGTGAGCTTTTTGAGAGAGAGAGAAGTCATTTCACCATCTCTCCTCTTGTCGCGCCCCAAAATACCCCCTAGGAGTTTAGGGATACTTTAGGTGTGATAATACCTAACCTGGCAAACCATTCTGTAATGAACAAGACATAATATGATCTAGTAGGAATATAATACAGAGTGCGGAAACTACAATATTGCGGGAGCAAAAACCAATTTTTTCATTTCTTCTATAAACTTAACAATTATTCCAAGTTTATATAAAATATGACATGTAAAGGTGGACATGCCCACCTATCAAAATACAAAAGACAAAATACAATTCTATCTCACTCAATAGTCACCCCCGTGGGGCCAATGGTCTAAATCTTTCGCCTCAGCCTGAGGCTCAACTACCAAATCTTCATAAGATTCTTCCTCGCCGTAGTCTTCCTCAACTCAAGGACCCGGGACACAAATGTTGAAAGAGACTCGTGTACCTGCCGACATAAAAGTATGGCTGAGCATGGAATACTCAACGAGTACAAACTCCTAGCTAACAATAATAATAACGAGCAAAGCATCATATGCAAGTACTGAAAAAATACAGTTCATACTCATTTAAAACAACATCATACATAACCATTTATTAAATCATAACTCCAATGAGAACCAAACCATATCTATGAAACATATGCGTTCTTTCCATATTTCTTATGAGCCAAAGGTTAGTACCCGCACAACCTTGGGCTACTAACCTCCTTGACAGTACAATACTTCTGAGTCTTTTCTTATGAGTCAGGGGTTAGCACCCGCACAATCCTGGGCTACCAACCCCCTTGACAATTCCAATATTTTCCTTATCAGCCAGAGGTTAATCAACCTTCTTGACATTTCACATATTTCTTATGAGCCAGAGGTTAGCACCCGCACATCATTGGGCTACCAACCTCCTTGACAATACAATACTTTTGAACCTTCTTATGAGCCAGAGGTTAGTACCCGCATATATCTGGGCTACCAACCTCCTTGACAATACCATTCTCTTATAAGCAAGAGGCTAGCACCCTTAACCGGGCTACCAACCTCCTTAACATTTCTCCATATACATGTGTGCTCGTGTATAGCGATTTGTGAAAACATGATAACATATACGAATTGAAGAGTAGCATATAACATTTCAATTCTTATCACAATCATATGAGAATGTAAACAAGCATATATAAATATAGGTCACAATTTGCCATTTTAGGGAGAACTACATGAAACGTGCTTTTCGAACATTCATTCAATTTCAAGTATTCTCATTCATGCATTTTACAAAACAAGTGGTGTTTTACATTTTCCTTAGCCTTTTAAACTCAAAATTTCTTTCTCAAGCATCACATGTGCATTTATTATGTGTACAATACCCTCCCACCATTTCCATCATTCAACACATCACAACATGACATCTCATCGCCTCATTCTCTTCTTTCATCCATACATTCCACCATTCATTCATTTTATCTTGTTTTTGTTTTAGAGATTTAGCATATTTCAACACAAAGGATAAATGGGGAAGATTCAATACATTATATTCACAAGAATATTTAGGTTATTACCAAGGTAGCTAGGAAGAGTGTACTAACCTTGAAAAGGAATGATGAAACCCTTGTGAATGCCGAGGGAGACGTTGCCCTAGCTTGGAGAAGGAAACTCACACGTGCTTGAGGGTGGATTTGAGGATTCCAAGTCAAAGGGATGATCTTGGTTCTTCAAAACCCTTGATTTCTCCTCTCACAATGATACCCTAGGAAAACCCTCTTCTCCTCTCTCTTTTTCTCTTCTAATTTCCTCTAAGAATGGTGTGTGGGGACCAAATGCTCGAGCAAGACTTATAAAGCCAAGGGTTTAACGCCCAAAAGACGAAAAAGCCCTTATTGAAAATTCTGCAAAACGCTATAGACCGAGCGATTGGTGGTTATGACCGATCGATCGGTCGCCTACCGAGCGACCGGTGTTCTTGGCCGAGCGATCGGTCAAAAACACCCTCTATGGAAAAATTCTTCATACAAAAAAGTTAATCAGTCGATCGCTAATAATGACTGAACGATCGGTTGTGAATCGATCGATCCCTAGCAATCGGTGTTCTGCAATTTTTGACACATTTTACCGTTTCGGCCATAACTTTTGACTCGTTTGTCCGATTTTGACGATTCAACTTGCGTTGGATTCATCTTTCGAAAATGAACATTTCTGACATTTTAGAATTTTCAATTTCTTCATTATTTATTAATTAGACTACATGAAAGGCCAATTGGCTACGAAAATGCTATTTATTAAGTATGGGAAAGTCCGGGGTGCTACACCTCTCCTCTGGTCTTTTTTTTTTTTTTTTTAATGATATTTCCTTTAATTATTTTGTTAAGGAAGGCTAAGCATATCATCATAATCTCTATTCTCTCATTTTCTGATACAAATGAAGAAAACTCATCGGATCACGATTTTCATGGATCGAAGAGTGGTGTTGCCTGAAAATATATGCTTTAGGTGGGACAAAGAGGACAACAAGGGATTGATTGTCATAACATTTGATGGTAAGGATTCTTAATTTGGTATTTCAAGTTGAATAGGAAAATTTGATAGAGATTGATAATTCTCCCGTTAGAGCTTTGGAAGGAAGTATAGATCTTTCAACAACACAATGTTTAGTTAATCTGAATTAATCATATGCTTTATTTAGAATTGGAAATCAGTGAGAGTAATGATTAGGGAATTAAATTTTGGGTTTTGTTTTTTGTAATCCTTTATCATTTGTATTACATTTATGTTCATTTACAATTTCCACTAAATCCAAAGTTTATGATGGATCTTATTGGAGTTTATAGTATCATAATGACTTGGCATCTTATAAAATTCAAAAATATGAATAGATATTTTTTTCTATGATAAATAAAATAATATCTACTATTAGTAAAGTATATTTAAAATAATTTTTAAATTAGTAAAATAAATATATACTCAATGTTTTAATATCATTAAATTTATCTTTATAATTTAATTTACATTACTTATTTTAGTAAATTAACAATTTTTTCAGTTTAATCCTTTCCTTACATCGCACGGGTTTCATACTAGTACTTCTCTTATGCTATAATTACCTGAGATGGTTGAACTACCCGAGACTGTTGCTTAGCTTGCACTTACTTGCGTACTACCCCTATCTCTAAAGTTGTTGGGCTGCTCACTTATAGCTTCAAAGAGGGTTGGGATCTTAACGATCCAAGCCCCCGAGCAAAGACAATAAGGAATCTTTAGGATTCTTTCTCCCAAATTCTGCTCCAAGTATTGTGTATCATAAATGGGTTGAAAGCGAAATGTGGTCTGATCAGACCACAAATTTGCTTTAAGGAGCTTTTCTTCCTCAGGCCACATTGATGGAATGGGAGGGAGGGGCAGGCCCACCATTCACACACGATTTTGCCCTATCCCATTTGATCATGATTGTATCCTTTTTGAAAGGCTTTTCTTTTAAGGGGGGTCTCGCCTTTTTTCACTTGGTTGCCAAATCATGCCTAAAATCTCCACCGCTTCGATCGAACACCACACGTTCTATGATTCTCCTGGCCTTGCTTATGGATATGATAGAGAATATATAATGCGGGAGGGAGGGAGGGAAACTGCGAACATCTATCCCATGAAGCGCCAAGGAACCATTCATTCCTCCCGGGCTGGGCTCTCGTGTGTCTGGGATCCGGTCAGATCAACCATCAACCATCAACCGGTTTACAGAACAAGGAGTTAAGCAAGGGGCTAGAAGATTGATGGAAGAACCTGGCCAAAGTCAGTGTTGTGTTCAACTCCACAGGTTGGTTGGTTGGAATGATTGCTTTCTGTCGTCTATCTTTCTCTATAATTAGCTTGTACAAGCTTATGTGGTGTCTTGAGAGTGGATGTTAGCGGTCTCCAACACCAATTGGAGAAGCTGTCAAGTCAACCATATTGTGATGGTGTGGAATCTCTCGCCAAGTTTCTAAACATTTTGGTAGATATACATGTGATCTTGTAGTGATGGGATATGTATCAGATATGACCATGTTTTAAAAGAGATTTAGCTAGCCATAGTGGCATTTACTCCAATTTTTTTCATAGACACAAGAATAGGACTGACACATGGGGATCTTTCATATTTTAACAAAAAAAATAAAAAATCGGAGTATCTTTGACATTTGTAACCACTAAGTTGTGTCTTTGGAAGATTTGTGACTGAGGCTAGCAAAATCCTTTAGCCTTTTGATAAAGGGTAGGCCATAGAGGATTTGGTTCCATCAAAGGAAGTAAATTGTCTATGACCTTCCTCGTGTTAAAGCTAGGATCTCTTTTAAGACGTCTTATTTAGAATTATCCTGGCCTTTAACACAGGGAATGTCATAGACTATTTGGTGTCGGATTTATTTTAAATTTGTGATACAAATTTTAATGTTTTTTAAAACTTTAATTTTGTAATTGTTTTTCTATTTTAAATGACTTTTAATTTTGTGTAATTCGTTTCACGTGGGATGTGATATGGGTTATTAATGCTCATTATCATCATGAGGAAAAATCTATATTATAAAAGGGGTTTCACCTTTAAGGTTTCTTGTAGAAAAAAAAAGTTGAGTTTTTTCATCTTTCATATTTTGAGTTGGGTTTTCTTGAGTTGGATGTCATATAAAAAGTTCATTAGTGAGTCTAGTTTGCGAGTGTGCACTATTAGACCACAACTATTGAATCTTGGGGATTGGCCACCATGACCCGTTTGCATCAAGGGAGATACTCCAAGGGGGACGAAATCGGTCTTAAGGATAATAATTTTAGTATCGTGCCTCAGTTGAAATTCTAATCGATAAGTTTCTCTATTTCTTATATTTTTTTTTTTGATTTTGTTAAATTAATATTGACAAAATGTTTTTGTCTTATATGCAATCTTTATGTTTCATTTTCATATTTGTTAGTATGTTTAATAATCTCTAATTTTATACAACATTTAGTTTCATCAAATATGTCAAAAAATCTAACATTTTTAGGGCCCCCGAGAGGAGGGGAAATGGTTAAGGATTGTGTTTATGAACACTTGGCAATTGGAATGCATAGCTATATAAATTGATACATTAATTAATTAAAAAATCTCAATGATTAAAGAAACATCATAATAATCGTACTTTCTCAACAAAATATATAAAAAAAATACTAATTAAAGGTGTATTAGCATTACCAAATAGTTATTCTCATACAAATATTTTTAATAGTAAAATAATAATGCTTAGTGCCCTTACAAGAATCCAGAAACAAATTTTTTTGTCTCATACAATTTAAAATAAATAAAATTAAGAGTTAGTAATATATGTATGTAACATAAAAAATGTCAACTTTTAGTATACCATCTACAATACTGGTCTTAAAACATTTTTTTTTACTAATATATATACTTGGTAATTGGTATGGTTCCGTCAATCTAAAATCTTAGAGATTGGAAAAAAAATTCCAAAATAATCCCACTTTCTCACTAAATATATTTAAAATAAAGAAAAAAAAATACAAATATTATATATTTTAAAAGCATGAACTATTTAAATTTGAGATTAATATTTAAAGCAAAGTAGAAAAATATATAAACTTTTGATATGAATGAAAACATATATACTTTTATCCTCACTTTTGTTTGAGGTCCTTTTCCCTCTCTAATCTCTCTCTACTTTCCTGCCTAGACTTTTTCTTTTTATAGGATATAGTTACAAAATTCTTAATTTGTTTTATATATTATATTTGCTAATTAATTTTTTAGTTGGGATAATGGCCCCATAAAGTTTCGAATAGTTAAATGGAAGAACAATAGTTTGCTTCTCGTGGAGTGTTGCAAGGAGTTGTGTCTCATCTCCGCCTTTTCTCTGCAAGTATCATTTTTTTTTTAAATTGTGGTTAGCTCCTTTAACTTTGGTGCATTAATAAAAGGAGGGGCGAGATACTTCATCGCAAGGGATTATTTTCCTAAATAAAATAGGCTTTCTCCATAAACTGAACGATTTTCTTTGGATTATTTTCCTAAATAAAAGAGGTTTTTTTCATAACCTGAACAATTTTCTTTCCATAACCCGGACAATTCAAAGAAGTTCATCCGGGTCAACTGGGTCACTCTGAGTTAAGCATTTCAATCTGAGTTAAACAATCAACCCATGGATAGCTTAACCCAACTTGTTGAGGGTACCAGGTCCCGAGTCATCAACTGAGCGGGGTCAGACCGGGTTTTTAAGCACTGTCATACCCATTTTGGGTTAATATAGGATATTGTTGGTTCCCTTCCCCCCCCCCCCCCCCCCCCCCCAAAAAAAAAAAAAAAAAAAAAAACAAACAAAAACAAAAACTTGACATAAACCCTTTTTTTTGGTTAAAATTCTAATCACTTAACTCACTCACAAACACGGTTAGGCCAATACACACACGGCCCTATGAGACTAAGCCCAACACATCTCATCAAAAGGGTCTATCTCTTGAAGAGGGGGAGGAGCTTTACACATGGAACACATCAACCTGATGTGGGACTTAGACAAGTTGGTTATGATCCAACCGTCTGGGCAACAAGGAGAGTATAATCCACTCTTGTTTTTTTTGGTTAAAATCCTAATCAATTAGCCCACTCAAACACAGTTAGACCAACACACACACACACGGCTAGGAATGGCAATGGGGCGGGTTTGGGCCAGGGCACCCCCAACCCGACCCCACCCCTAATGGAAAACTCATACCTCATCCCTGTCCCAAACCCGGGTCGGGCGGGGCTATAGTGACCCGAATTTAACTCCTCAGCATTCGTGTCATTTATATGAATTTCCTAAAAAAATGTGTCTGATTTTAAATGAATGTGTTCCTATGGGAATTAATGTGCAATGCCTAGACGTAATAACTCCTTATATAATAATAATAGTAATTAACTAATTATTATTATTATTAAATAAAAATTTCGAGTCTATGGGGTCATCCCGTTACCTATAATAAGGTTAATATATTTATTTTATAACTTCTAGGAGTCTAGAGTTCAAACCTTGGGTTCTCAATAATAACTCAAATGTTTTGAGATTCTCTTCTACATTCATCCAACTTGGCAGACTGTTTTAACTTCAAAAGACTCAAAATTAGGACATCTCTATTAGAATTGAAATTGTTCCCCTTCGAATAAGGTTTCCAACACATCTTAAATCATCAAATTCCAATAACCGAATCAAAATTTACGGTCCAAATACCGGAAAAGGGTTCCGAACAAAAAAAAAAAAGGGAGGCAATCGATCCCCAAGCACTGTAATTTTTTTGGAAAAATGTGATTTTCGACCTTTTAACCTCCTTAGGGTCCTAAACCCTATATATACACCTTAGTTCGAGAATTTAGGGTTCTAAGAGCCTCCTAAACCTAAGAGAGAGAGAATAGAGTTTTTTAATAGATTCAAAGAGAGAGATCTCAAGGATCCAATCAAAGAAGAAGAGAAAAGGCTTGAGGATCTACATCGAGCCCATTCGCAAGCGTAAAATCATAGGGAAACGATCAAGATATGTAAATAATAATCTCTAGTTCTTAATTTTATGAATATTAATTTAAAGGAAGATTTAAAAAAAATAGATCTAAGTAAGAACTTAAATATAAAGGAGATTTATGAATTTTTATCATCCCTTATGTATCGTTTCTCAGAAATTGTTAAAATAGGATGTGAATAACTCTATGGATATTATATTTTATGCAAGAATAAGGGGGAAAAAATTATGATGGAGATATGTGAATGTATGTAGGGGAAGGGATGAGATTGTTTTGAAAAATGGTGTGTTGAATGGGTGAACTTCAGATTTTCGTATGAATGAGGATGTTATGACTACTAGCTTATGTATATGAACTACTTGAAACCAGAGTATGATAAATGACCCATTATGAGTTTTGACGTGTAATTAACCATGATGATGTATGATTTATATAAGTAAGATTCATGAACTTATGTTATTGTTCTTATTGTAAGACCTCCGAATTTATGGAAGTTTAAATTACAATCTATGAAATTTATATGCATGACAATTGATAATTAATGTAAGATATGAATTGCTGCGTGAGTAATATGCATTCGAGTAAATAAGCTTTGGTTAGGGTTTTGGTGGCTTTAGGATTTTATCATGGTAATATAAATTGCTATGATGGATTCCCGATACCCTCGACCTATGATTGAAGGTGAAATTTAACCGAGGGTTTATTATCATTTTCAACCACGATGATGTTATGTGCATATGCACAATGAGATAATAAATACCAGAAGGTAAGAACCCTGTAAATAAGGTCGCATTACCGAGTTTTCTCATAAGTAAGAATCAGCTCATAAGTAAGTTCGCCAACACAGTAAGTTGGTTTAGGGTACACCATACTCAGCTCATAAGTAAGTTCGCCAACATAACAAGTTGGTTAAGGGTACATCGTACCCAACTCATAAGTAAGTAAGTTCGCCAACACAGTAAGTTGGTTAAGGGTACACCGTACCCAGCTCATAAATAAGTTCCCCAACACATTAAGTTGGTTAAGGGTACATCGTACACAACTCATAAGTAAGTTTGTCAACACAGTAAGTTGGTTAAGGGTACACCGTACCCAACTCATAATTAAGTTTGCCAAAACAGTAAGTTACTCTTATCTAGCTTCAAGAATGATCTAAAAGAAAAGTAAGAAAGGAAGAAAAGTAAGAAAAATAAGAAAGAAAGAAAATAAGAAAAGTAAGTAAGAAAGAAAGAAAGTAAAAAAAGTAAGAAATGAAGAAAAGTGAGAAAGAAAGAAAGTAAGAAATGAAGAAAAATAAGAAAAAAAGAAAAAAAAAGTAAGAAATGAAGATCAGTAAGGAAAGTGAGAAAAGTAAGAAAGTAAGAAATGAAGAAAAATAAGAAAAGTAAGAAAAGCAAGAGAGGAAGAAAAATAAGAAAAGAGAAAGAAAGCATGTTTCCACACTCTAATTTATGTATGTGAGTTGAATTGAACGGTTAATTGTATGCATATCAATGTTTATGATATTGTTTATTACATGTTATTATATACGTGGAATAACTATGTTACTTAGTCGATAATTTTATTGTCAGCAAGTCCTGGATTAGATATTTGTGGTACAGAGCCTTGGATTGAAGAGAAATACATAGAGGAAGACCCAACAGGTGATCATCTTAAAGAGGAACGAGATCATGACCGATGGCCTTATTATTGAGTTTGATTTATTAGTGGTAGTTTGAATTATAAGGGAATTGTAATTGAAATTATTCTAGATTTATGCTTAGTTTGATTTGTCGGTTATGGATCACGATTGATGATCATGATTTTATTACATTTCAGATGCAATTATGGAATATGGATTTAATTAATGTTCTTAGTTGAAGAAATTTTCAGGTTCATTTTTTTAGTATACTTAAATGCTTTTAACATGATGGTATGATAAGTGAGTCACGTGTCAAAGTTCAACATTCTCTCAGGGGGATTTTTGGTGTGATAGGAACGCTTCTGATTTTCCAAAACATTTCTTAACCCCGTCCCAGCCCCGTCCCGTTAAGCACTAGCTGGGGCGGGTCGGGTCGGAAGTGTTCTTCCCGTTAAGCACTATCTTGCAGGATTTGTTGTTGCTCTTGTTGGTGATGAAGATTCGCTGATTTTTTGAAGAACCCATCATAGTAATCTAATCAGAACTCTATTTATAAACCCTTCCACAACCACGGTCCAAACCCTAGGCAAAACTCCATCTCGTTTTTGTTCCATTCTCTCTTTCGCCTATTTCTGTGTGCATCACTTCTCGCCATGGCGAAGAAGTGGAAGCTCTAGAAATCTGAACCAAAACTAGAACCATTCAAAGCTACATAAGAAAAGGTAGAAGAAAAGTCTCTAACCAAAAAAGAAGACATTGTTTTGCAAATAGGCCCGTGAAAGAACTAAATCTCAAGGAACTCTAAATTCATTACCGAGAATCAAGAAGATCAAACTGAGAAGAAAATGCCCTAACCAAAAAGAGTTGATAATACTCAATTAGAAAATGACCTCTCTTAACTGAGAAAATGAAATACAGAAGAAAAAGAACAAAATAACATAAAGTAATTACAACAAAGAAAGTGAAACCAACCCTAAAGCTCTGATATAAATTGTTTGTTCTTCAGAAAAAGTATATCGATACTCTTGAATAAATAGATATGTTGATAGGTACCACAAGACCTTCGTCCACGAACTCGGATGGGACACGAGCATCGAAACCATAACAAATGTTTTCAAGCAGTATGCGAGGGAGGTGAGAGGTGACGACGAGGGAGGTAATCAGAGATGGAGGCAAAGGAGGAGATCGGTGATGGTGGCAAGGGAGGTGAGAGGTGACGGAGGTGAGAGAGGGGAAGTGTGCGATGTGAGCCTTAACCCTAAACCCCCACCTATAAATAGATAGGGTATTAATGTTATTTTAAAATCAAAATATGGGTAAAATAGTATGTATATATTATAAACGAGGCAGGTCGGGGCGGGGCGACCTAAATCCATCCCCGGCCTGAACTTGAGTCGAGTTTACCCATTAATTCTCATCCCTGACCCTACCCAGTTTAAGAGCCTACCAAACTTGTCCCAATAGGGTGGGGGCAGGGCGGGTTACCCGTTTTCTCCGGCCCGTTGCCATCCCTACACACGTCCCTATGAGACTAAGCCCAACACACCTCTTCAAAAGGGTGGCCCTGACACGAACCTTAAATGGGCTGACAATGACAATTAGTAAGTAGTAACTAGGGGTGTAAACGAGCTGAGCTGAGCCGAGCTGGGCACTGCTCAGGCTCGGCTCGTTGGAATTTTACACAAGCTCAGGCTCGTCCACAAATCGAGCTCGGTTTCGCTCGATAATTTTTTTTTAAAAAAAATACATTGATAAACACTAAATTCAATTAAAAAAAAAAATTTTAAGGACTTTTTTTTTTTGGATGTCTTGTGACTCACGTGAAAGCTTGAGTTAAAACTTAAACGGAAATAATGATGTTTATGTATACTAAATATATTTTACCAATAAAAATGTATACTAAATATATAATATAAATTTAACTTTTAAAGGGTATTATTATAAAATTATTCGAGTCGAGCCGAGCCGAATTGAGCCACCTATTGTTCAGGCTCGACTCGTTTATTTTTCAAGCTCACTTTTAAGGCTCAGCTCGGCTCAATGAGCCCAAAGTAAAAGCTCAAGCTTGGTTTATTTCGAGTCGAGCGAGCTGGGTCGGCTCGTTGACACCTCCTAGTAGTAACTACTAGTAAGTTAACAAAAATAATTTATTGACCACTCATGATTCAGGCTAAATTATAGAACAAGGGGTTGGACTAGTGGGCAAGACCATACCTCGAGAAGCGGAGGAACTCAAGGTCTTGAGTTCAAGTTCCTTCTCCTTGTTCGCACCCATTGGGATCATCCCATCCTAATATCCTAATTTGTTCTGTGGTACAACTTACAAGCGGATCTGCAGGGCGGGAGGGAATTCGTCGGGTACCCTCGTTCCCAAAAAGAAAAAACATTGTAATCGCAGGCCTGTACCCGAAACCAAACCAACCCATTACAAAAACTGGCGGACTGGACTGGCCCGATGGGCCATCCGGGTCTTGCACTATCTTAAAAAACGACGGTTGACAGATGATAGTAGAGCTTAAATCGTTTACCCGAATCCAGTTAGAGAATTTCAAGCCCACTACGCCCGGTCCGAAGTCCGAACGAGATTTAGGGTTTTCGAATGCAAGATATAAACCCTAATATTCATTTTAGGGTTTCCGGCTCGTCGTCTCAGAGAAAAAGATAAGGAAAGCTACAAAGCAGAGAAGAGCCGCGCCTCCATTGTCGAACACCAACCATGGGTCGTATGCACAGTCGCGGGTTCGTTCCTCTCACCACTTCATAATCTTCATTTGCAGGTTTAATGGCGATTCGTCTCCTCCCAATTTTATTTACATCAATCACTAATCTTCTATTTCCATTTTTTTTTCTTTGTTTTTGATGTTTATAGTAAGGGTATCTCCTCTTCAGCTCTGCCCTACAAGAGAACTCCACCTAGTTGGCTCAAGATCTCTTCTCCTGATGTAAGAATCACATAAACCCTAATTTTGTAATGTGATTGGTTTAAACTTTAATTTTACGATATTTTTATGATCTTTCAGGTGGAGGATAACATCTGCAAGTTTGCCAAAAAGGGTTTAACGCCGTCTCAGATCGGTGTTATCCTTCGTGATTCTCACGGTATTGCTCAGGTGAAGAGCGTTACAGGGAGCAAGATCTTACGTATTCTCAAGGGCCATGGTACTTTTCCTTATTTCCATGAATGTTGCTTGTAGTTTTTTTCTTTTTTTCCTGGAATTAATAGATGGGGTGGTTGTAAATTTGTAATCTTTGATTGTTTTGTTGGGTAGGGCTCGCTCCCGAGATCCCTGAGGATCTGTATCACCTCATTAAGAAGGCCGTTGCGATTCGGAAGCATCTGGAGAGGAACAGGAAGGATAAGGATTCCAAGTTTAGGTTGATTCTTGTTGAGAGCAGGATCCACCGACTTGCTCGCTACTACAAGAGGACAAAGAAGCTTCCTCCTGTCTGGAAATAGTTAGTCCTCACCTCTTCTTTTTCAAGTTTGGTTTTTGAATTTGTTCTCTTTTCTGTTAATTGGCTTAAGTATCGTTTCTTTCTGTTATTGCATGGTAGAAATTTTCCTTTTTCTGATTATTAAGCATTCATTTGTAGTGGGTTTACTAATTACAGTTCATGAAGAATTCTTTTTACGGATAATATAATGTTAGTTTCGGATATTGTACTGTCCTTGTGACTGAGAAATTTATTTAAAGTGGTAGGTAGAATGCAATTATTAGGCAAGATAATTGTGCTTAAGGAATGATGGATAAATTGATTACATGTTTATGTTTTATCAAGTGGTGTATTTGGTGGATCTGGAAGAAGGTGATGAGATCAAGAGGTCAAGGTGCTGCCTTTCTGTTGTTGTGGAAATGGGTTGGGCAAATATTGATATAACATTTGGAAAAAAGAAAATGAAAAAGAACATATAACCAGAACACAAGATTTATGTGGTTTGTGGTGTGAGTGGTTACATTCACGGGCTTATACAATTTAATTATCTAAGATTTCCACTTTGCATAAATTAAATACTAAATAGTAGTAACATGCCCTCCTGAGAGTCTTATTCACTCACACATCCTCGCAGTTATAACAAGTCTACACCTTAAGCCTATCTGTAGTCTCAAATAGAAATTCCTGACAAACTAGGAGTTTCTCCAAATTATACGAGGAAAACCTAATAATATCAGAGTTCTACTCTAAATTGAAGTCGAGACACTTCCCGAATTTTCTGTCTGAGTTTGGGGTTTAATAGAATCTATCTTTGTTGGTACCTTATCCAATTTCTGGAAATTATAACATATTTCCTGAAAGAACAAAAAAAAACAAAAACAAGAAACTTGTGCAAAAGCTTCTGTGTGGTATGCTTGTTATGCTGTATTTGTGTTGTATTATTTTTGCATTTTAGTGCTATTGCACTAGAACTACCTTTTTTCCTCTATAAGGTGGAGTTCGGACAACCGGTTATCCTACGAAAAGGAATTTGCAGATTTTCATACTTCTATTTTTTGTAGTTTTTTTTGTGATTTCTGACTTCTCTTTGTTTGTTTCATTTGTGGAAATTATCTCTTTTCACTGCCCCTTGTAAATCATGTTTTTCTTATACATTCTAGTTATTCATAAGGAATAACTTTAATTCTATTGGTTTGATTTCAAGGAACTAAACTCAGGTTTTTCAGAGTGAGGAAATTTGTGTGAAAAGTAGAAAATTTATTTGGGAGGAGCCTTCTGTCATATTTCTGGAAGTGAAAGTAAATTGAATGGGATTGTGAAGTTATTGTCATGATGTTGTACTTTTTTACATCATGTGTATTTGAGTGAGCTAAAATGTGAGAGGGCCACAGTAGAATATTGATTTGTTCCTAAATAACTAAATTAAGGACTGGGTGCACTTTGAAGTAGCACTTGACTTATATACCCATTCAGTGAATTTGTCCTGTTGACTCAACTAGAAAGAAACATTTCAGGGGGATTTAATTACAAAAATAAAAATAAAAATGCAGAAAGCAGAAAGCATATATGAATCTGGTTTGTCAAACTGACAGAAGGAAATAATTGACATGTATTTGTCTCTGTATGCTTGATCCGTGGATGAGTTGTAAAGTATGAGAATAGTACACTGTGCTTGCATCATACAGAAAAATTGTTGAATCTTAACCTTACATTTAGACTTTTGGTACTTGCTGACCTAAAGTGAAGCAAGGGGATTCATTGGTTTAGAATCTTAGATCATTGTCTGCATTAACAAAACTGCTTACTTCCCATGGATCTTGATGGATAATCTAATATTTTATCTGTAACGACCCCAAAATCCCACAAGGCTAAAATAGGACTTTGGAATCGTCACATTACTTAACCTGCTTAAAGACCATGCATTCAAGACTTACTACACGAGTCTCCAAAAATGAGAGTAATAAAATTCCGATATATAAGCTATAACCAACCTGCACAAGTCTATGGTCAACATATACAACTCACTATAAACCAAAAGGTATGAAATACACAACTATAAAAAGTCTACTGAGCAACATCATCAATCTAATACAAAACTCTCTCAACCAACGAAACATAAACTAAGAGGTGTAGCTACCCAAGACTCCGGCTCCTTCCTCGATGGGCTTACCTTCTCCTCCTTCCTCGATGTAAGTTTCCTCAACCCACGGCTCCGCCGTGTACTCCTGCTCTAAATCTGCCAAGACAAAAGTCCGGCTGAGTACAAAAGTACTCGGTGTATATAAAATCCAACCAACAATAATAATACACTTGCATTTAGTTAGAAACATATCCAATAGCATGATAACATAATCAGAGTACGGAAGAACGTGTGCGCATATACATTATATCATCACCTTGACTCGGGTACTTGTGAGAATCTTAGACTTAGAAGACAATACACTTATGAACTGCTTATGCTTATGAGACCACGTGCTTGTGAGATGCTTATGCTTATGCACTTATTCAGATCATACAATGATGTGACATGCCGTTGTTGGCGGATACGGACCATGTCTAAGAATCAAATGGTTGACATGCCGTTTTTGGCGGATACGGACCATGCCTAAGAATCAAATGTAATTGACATGCCGTTCTTGGCGGATACGGACCATGCCATGCTTATGCTTATTCAAAATGTCATACGTATGCCATGCTCATGCTTGTGGTCCACATGTGTGACTTGTGAGACTCTTATCTTAACATACACGTGCATATGTGCTTAAGTGTTGAAATTAACATTCGAGTTGGTAATTGCTTAGATTCCGATCTCCCACCATGGAAACTCCACTATACTGTCCCATACCAAATAGTTAGAGAATTCCTGGTTTGAGAGATGTTCCTCTAAGTTCTTACCTTCCCGACTATCAATTTCCATGCAAATAATTAGACATACTTAACAAACAATTCACATATACATATCTTATCATAATTCATATCGCAATTCATAATCAATTTACCACCATTTCATAAGAGTATAATAGCATTTATCCTTTCAAGCATTTTCACAAACACCTTGAGTACGCATAATATGAATCCATTTCCCTTCGATATTTTCAAGCATTCATCAAACCATAATTCATCCATACAATCAAGTCACTATTCACATCCACATATTAATCCCATCATCCATACATTTCCCATCCTCCATATATTCAATCCACATCCAATCCACATTTCCATCAATAATTAGCTTACTTCATAGAAAATTTGGGAAAAATGCATTTAATCTCTATTCTATCATTCCTATCATATTAATATTCACAAAACATTAAAATAGAGTTGATTAGGATAGTATATCGACCTTAGGAATCCTTCCCTTGGATTCAAAATGCTCCCGGAGTGATTTGGGGAAGCTTTCCAAGCTCTCCTTGCGCTATCCAAGCTATCTCCTTCTTCCCCAAGAAAGCCCTCTCTCAAAACCCTAGGGTTTCTCTCCCTTTTTGCCAAATTAGGTTAGAAATAGGTAGAGTATTCTAATACCCCGAAATAGGATCCCTATTTATAGCCCCAAGGTCTGAGAACCAAAAAACCAAAAAGTCCTTATTAAAATTCTGCAAAAATACGAAAGACCGAGCGATCGGTGGTTATGATCGATCGATCGGTTCTCAACCGATTGATCGGTGCTCTTGACCGATTGATCGGTGCTCTTGACCGGGCGATCGGTCAAAAAAGCACTCTGGAAATTTTTCCTATACAAAATTTTGGACCAGTCGATAGATACCGATCGATCGGTTTTGGACCGATCGATCGCTACTTCTGACCGAGCGATCGGTGTTCTACATATTTTTTTTTGGACCCGTTTTATTGTTTCAGCCATAACTTTTGACTCGTTCGTCGGATTTCGACGATTCAACTTGCGTTGGATTCGTCTTTCGAAAACGAACATTTCTGACGTTTTAGAATTTCTAAATTCCCCTTTATTTATGGTCCAAATTGTCCCCAAAGTTGACTGATCTGCAATTCCATCAGACAAAACATCGGAAAACCCACTTTTGACTTAGCTTAGACTAAAAATATGGTACAACATTAAACATGAACCTCGAAGAGGGTTCCGATACCTTTCTAATGATTCAAGAATCACTCAATTCCAACAAACAGTGCCAAAACTAGAGCTTCCTAAAGTTTAGGGTGTGTTATGACATTCCTGAACTAGAAGTTTGATTAAACCTTAATCACACTACACCCATTAGATATACAATACAATAAACATTAAAACATCACAAGGACTATAATACCCCTAATGCAATGCAATAAAAACATGAAAAAAGATCCGGGTCTCTACATCATCAAAATATATCGTTCTTCTATGGTTGTCATTCAATAACTTTGCTGTAATTAGGTCCCTCCATTTTTCTTTTTGGATGCCTTGTCATCTTTTTTATGTTTGCTATTGATGTTCTTTAATCGTGCATAGCATAGTCACCAAGTACGGGTACGGGTATTAAACGTCAATGATACGTTCGGGAAGTACGGGTTTTAAACGGTAAAACACGGGAAAAGTACGGAGAGTTAAAAATAATAATAAATAATTATATATATATATATATATATATTCATTTAACTCATAATTTAAGCTTACACTGTTGCAAAACGAAGGTAACCACACAAGATTTAAACCACACAGATGCAAAGGATAAGGAGGAATACCCCTCCCCAATATGTATATAAACTGATTAACTCATATATCCCTAGACATGAAGCTCCCAAAAGCATCACAAGATGGTTTACGAGTTAAAAGAATTTTGCGTATGAAAAATGGGTGACTCTTGGGTAGAATCGAAGCTAGTCTCTTCTAGTCCTAGCTAAGGAGATAAACCAGACATTGAAGAGGAATAATCCAAGAGAGAGAGAGAGAGACTTATCATTGCCGGAGAGAGGTTCCACCGGAGAGCAGCCGAGTGCGAGACGAGAGAGCTGAGACTTGAGACCAGAACGAGAGACGAGGTATTGACGTTTTGCCCTAACACATCGTCTCGTAACTCGTAAAACACGTTTCAACCTTCTTTTTTTTGTTAAAAAAAGTTTTAAACGTGTATAAAACGGAGTACGCGTTTAAAACGCGTTTAAAACGTATTTTAAAGTTTAAAACGGCAAACAAGTTTAAAACGGAGTTTAAAACGGTGACCCCCTCCAAAAGTTTTAAATGCGTTTTAAACGGGTTTTAAACGGGTACTTTGTGACTATGGTGCATAGTACAATACATGATACAATTTTACTTCCTATTTTCATATGCTAATAATTTCTGACCTGAAGAGAAAGCAAAGGGGTTCATTGGTTTAGATCATCTCGTGCTTTAATAAAACTGCTTACTCCCATGGAGCTTGATGGGCAATTTAAATTTTTAAAAAATATTTCGTTCTATGTTTGTCATTCAACACCCTCAAATTAGGTCTCTCCATTTTCTTTCTGGATGCCCTGTCATCTTTACACTATATTCTCAGTATCACTCATCTCAGCCAATCTCTTCCTAGGTCCTAATCACATTTCTCTTCAATGCCGCTTTTTTTTTGCTGTGGTAACCTGGTTCTATTGTGATCTTTGAACGCATGCTTTAAATTTTTGACTTCCGGTATTACTGATAAAAAAAAGTTTTGACGACCATTTTGTTTCTCATATACAGATATACCACAGTGAGTATATGTGAGTTCATTGCTTATCTCAGCTACCTGTTCCAAAATTGCAATCGATGCATTAACTTCCTGTTCCTTTTCTCATCTACACAATCAATGCTTGTTTTTATTCTTGTTCAATATTTTTATGTTTCTCAATCTTCTTCATCTTGTTGATCTTGGAAGCAAGAGTAATAACATTAACTTTTTCAGAGATGCTCAATTAGGCTAGGTAAGTCCTACCAGTCAGCTGGGACTATTAGTTTTATGAATTTCTTAAACGTTTTCCAGTAGTTACTGGGTGGCTTTTTATTTGTGGCTCTAGGTAATGAAATTGGGACCATTACTTCAGTTTGTCTTCCACCATTTTCTGCAAATTTTACTTGGTGCTATTTATTGGGAAAACATTCCAGTGAAATGATGTGGCTGTTGTGAAGTTATCTTTTATCCTTCCTGTATACCCTCTTCTGCCTGGATGATCCTATGTAGCCTTGGACATTGGTAAAAAACAGGAAAAACTGTGCTCAAAATGTGGACTTGCATTGTAGCCGAATGCAGTACAGGGCGTATGCATGCCCTTGACCCCATACAGTCCAGTTTCTTAACTGCCCCAACTAATTTTGCACTTGCAGGGTACACGCCAAAAGGACTATTGATGTACAGGGAAACTACATCAGTGAGATCATATTACATTACAGAATCCATTTTGCCTGTGCTAAAATATCACTTACAATTTCTTGTTTCCCTTATCAATTCATATGAGAATTATTTTGGTGTTAGTATGACAAGTAATGATAAGCCTGGAACATTCTCCATGGCTGCTTTCATCCTCGACTCTTGTAATGTTTTCCAAGTGATCTTGCTCACTCTTATTCTATCCTTTTTACTTGAACGGCCATACTTGCTCTATTTACATTATTGCTATTTTTTTTTGGAGGGTTTGCCATTGTTATTGTTTATAACAGAAAAGTGTGATATGTATTGTGTTTTTTTTTTTTTTTATGGCTTCTATTTTCAATTTAGGTTACTGATTCAAGTTTTCCTCTTTCTTTTTTTTGCAGCGAGTCTACCACTGCCAGCACTCTTGTGGCTTAGATGTATTTCTTGGCATAGTTTTGGGGACAATCTGGGGGATCTATAGATGATACTATGGGACTCCTGGATGAGCAAGACTTGTTTCTTCAAATTTAAGATAGATTTCTGATTGATACTTCATTAAAGATAGTTGAGTTTATGTTCTTTAGAAGAGTGGAAAAAAGAAAAAAAAAATATTTGGTATTTGGAACTAATTGCTTTTATAAATTACATTCCGTTTTTGATCCTTTGGAAGCATTAATCATTAAATTTGAATTTGAGGTGCTATTGGAGTTCTTGCAACTCATAGCTCGGCAGGATTAGATCCCGAGACCTCCACTTGAGAGAGGCCACACCCCCCCCCCCCCCATTTGAAGTGAGAAGGGGGGGGGGGTTGGGTTGGACCATAGAGATTTTGATAGTAAGTTTTACTTGGTATGTTTTTTAATAAACGTATGAGACATGAAATGAAAACCTGGAGGTCTCCTGGGCCAGACTAAAACTAGTCTGGCCCATGAGTTTTAGTCTGGCCCAGGATACCCATGTTTACAAGACATGTACGGTTAAGTGTGGTCAATGCCCATGGGATCAAGCATCTGGGACGGAAACCTTTGAAATTTTGTTAGAGGGAGCGTTAAAAATCTTGGTACATCTTATCGGTTTATCCGGTTAAAGTTTTACCTAAGTTGGGTAGCTTAGTTTTTTTTTTTTTGGTTATGCTCTAATCATTTATTTAACTATGTCAGGGGGTTAGGGGTCAGTAGGGTTAGCACTCATGGTGGGCATCAACCATCACACCGAAGACTCGAACACGAGTCTCAGTCTCCACTACCCAAAGGGAGTCTCCACTCCCCAAAGGGAGATTTCCGCTGGGACAAACCCATGGTGTGTGTAGCTTAGCTGGTTTGGGTTTTGGGAGAGATTCCCAAGGTCTAAAGTTCAATTCCTTACCCAATGCACATTGCAGGTGATTGTGTGCATCTGAAGGAACTAATCATTCCTTGTCAAGGTTGGAATTAGTGTTACCTAGTTTGCTACCTATTAGAATGAACAACAAACCGGTTCCAAGTGAACTAGTTTACGGTTCGGTTCGGTTGAGTTCGTGGAAAGGAGCTTACCTTGTACCCAAACCCATAGCATTGGTTCAGCGAATTTTTTGTTGTTTAAGTTCAGCGAACTTATATTTTGAGTTCAACGAATTTGGCTTTTAGGTTCGCAAAATGGTCATAAAATATATATTTTTTAATGCTTTTATTAAAACAAGTATTTGCAATATATTTATTTGCATGGTTAAAATATATATAATATTATAGAAGTGAACCACGCTAACGAACCAAACTAAATAACCTAAGCGAACTAAGAAACAAATTGACTCATCCTACCCCTAGCGAACCGGGTTCACTTTAGAGTGGCGAATTACGAATTGCGAATCCGAATTCGAACTAACGAATCCGGTAACATTGATTGGGATACCCTTCGTTACTCCCCTAAAAAAAGTAATATTACTTGAATATTTGAAGTAGGTTATCTTATGAGAATGAAAAGTTTTTTGCTAGATATAAACAAGTAGATACATCCCAAAAAGATTGATGCCCTGATACCATTTCTACTCTGATATGGTCTCAAGTTGCCCTATGATTGTAAGGGGTGTATTGGACCCTACTTTGGCCTTGTTTGAGCTTGGCTTGAACATGCTCGGAGGTCGGCTTTAGCTTGATTCAAGTCCTAATATTTAGGCTTCAGCTTGGCTTGAACAAGCTTGTTCGAGCTCTTAACTTTATTCAAGCCGAGCCAAGCTCGAGTTGGCTCAAGCTTGATTCACAAAATTATTTTGTTTAATTTTAATACAATATTTATTAATAGGGATAAGTACCGTTTAGTCACCCTAATTAAAAATATCACCTGAAAGGCCAGGGTTTGAAATTTTTTACCAAATAGGTTATGTATTCCAATATTACCCTTATTAGTGTTTGGGTTTTGTATGCATAACTAAGGGGTAAATATGTCAAAAGCATACCCTTTTATGTAATAAAAATGCAAAGCATACCTTTTTTGATAAATATGTCAAAAGCATGCCCTTTTAGGTAATAAAAATGCAAAGCATGTACTTTTAGGTGAAGCACCCTAAATTATAATACAATAACCTATAAAAAATTAATACATTTTTTTTTTTTTTTGGGTAAACTCAATCATACCACAAGGCAATGACTAAAGGCAAAGACAAGGGAATACTCACACCACCCAAGCAAACACACACACACACACCACATGCAAACTCACACACACATCACACACATGCAGCCCATATACAAAAATACAATTAGAGTTTGCTTTTAGCTTCTTAACATTTTTGAAATTCTTATCTCTTAAATTTATTTATTACAAATTAATATATATATATTTCAAGCCGACTCGAGCTCAAGCCAAACTGAGCCCTAAATGAGCCGAGCTTCAAGTTGACTCAAATTAAACAAGATCCGCCTTGAGCTTGACTTGTTTGACCATTCAAGCTCAAATAAAAGTTTGGCTTGATTTGTTTTAGCTTGAAATGTCAGTTTGAGCTTGGCTCAAAAGAGTTGAGTCGAGCTGTCGAGCTAGCTTGGCTTGAATGCAACCATATTCTAAAGTGTGACTAGTCAACCAAAAAGACATGAGAAACAGGAACCAAGAGTAGTGTGTAATAGGCACTGCCCTATTCGTGTGGTATGGATGCTATATATGTTAGGAAACTGGAAGTTGTTGGTTCCAAAATACACTTGCACACAAAGGGGTGTAAACGACCAAATTCTAATCTCAAAAACCTATTGTAAGCAAGTTGGGCTTGGGCAAGCCTATTCAAAAATACTAAAACTCAGGCCCAAGCCTAGCTCATTAACGCTTGCAATCGGTATGGGTTGGTGGGGTCCAGGAATGAGCATTAGTTGATTCAAAGGATTTTTCCCGATTGTCCCTATAGATTGGCTTTGTTCTCAAAATATCCACATTTTAGAAACCATTCTTTGAATGCCCCCACACACAGGTGAAGGAGTTTGCACATACCGACTTTTTTTTATTTTATCCAAACCATTTGAAAGAAAAACATTTGTTTCCCCTCCATTCTCATCAACCATGGAGAACTTCCTTTCATTCCTTATTAATTATGGAGTCTCTCTTTTGATCAAGAAGAGTCCCTAAGCATTTAATTACCTATCATTTCCAACTAAAATTTCCACAAGAAAGCTTTGATCCGCTAAATTACTAATCACGACTGTGAGAGAACGCTATTAATGAAAGAAAAACACTTATTTTTTCGGGTTCTTTTGTTTTTTTTTATTAAAATAAATTAGTTTAACCGAAAGAAAAAAATTATAATCATGACATTAATAATTTTAAAGCTTAAATCCTATGTTAGATGGTTTACATGTATTATTTTTGCATTTTTTTATGATTTACAGTGTGTGGTTGATACTCAACATCAGATCAATACTGGTTGTGTTTCAAGATTAAAAACGATTTGCATTGATATGTATTGATGATATCGATACAGGCCAATATGAGTATCGATATTATCGGTACAAGTCAATATGAGTATCGATATTATCGATACAAGTCAAAATGAATATCGATATGGATCAATATGAGTATGGATATTATCGATATGAATCAATATGAGTATCAAAATTATCGGTACAAGTCAAAATGAGTATCAATATAGGTCAATATGAGTGTCGATATTCTCAATACTGGTCAATATGAGTATCGATATTATCGATACAGGGTGTATCAACCGGTATCAACCCTGCGTGTAAAAGCTTCGTTAAAACATAATTTTTTTGTGAAATTTTCAATTTTTTGAAAGAAAAATTGGACTAAAACATTTATTAAAAGATAAAAGAGTGAGGAGCTTCCAGAGATTTAAAGATAAATAGAGTGAGAAGCTTCTCCAATATAATGCACACATTGTTAAAAAAAATAATAAAAAATAATAAAAAAAAAAAAATCAAGAGAACCCCTTGATTCAATTCGTCTAGATTCCTCCAAACGGAAGCCTCGTACAGAACTTGTTTGCGGGTGTAGAAGTAGAAAAATCATTTGGTAAAAAAAAAAAAACCCTAGAAAACAAATCAGAGAAAACAACAACAGAAAGAAGAAGAGAAGAAATTAGGGTTTAAACATGGCGCTAGGGTTACGGCAATTCACAGAGAGAGTCGGAGACGGGGCAGGGAAACCAGTTCTAGATGCAGAGAACGACGAGGAATTAATGCACGTTCAACCCGGAGTCGCCATTGTTCTCGACAACCGTACTCCTGAGTCTCCTGGTACTCTTTATATCTCCACCAAGTACGTTGCATCTCTCTCTTTCTCTCTCTCCCATTATCCGAACTGTTCTTCAAGTTTTCGATGGGTTTTGCTTTTGCAGGCGAGTCTTCTGGTTGAGCGACTTGGAGAGGGAGAGAGGTTACTCTGTCGATTTCTTCTCGTTATCGTTGCACGCCGTCTCGACGGACCCGGAGGCTTATCCCTCCCTTTGTATTTATACTCAGGTACTGAATTTCTTGTTCAGGGTTTTGGAAAGTAGATGCTTTGAAAATGATATAGTTTGATGGACTTAGGGTTTTGGGATTTTGCCTAGTTTGGAAGGTTCAGATAGCAGTTTTGATCGTTGCTGCTTAAAAAATAAAAAAAAGCTTTAATATTGCAGATGTAATTTTTTTTTTTTTTTTTTCAGATGTAATTTTTTATTACTTAACATCATTGATTGTGTATATACTTTCAAATTTTTTTTTTTTTTTAAATTGCTTAATTGGAGAGAAGTAACAGAAAGAACACAAAGCGTCTCTTTCTGAAACGAGTGAGTCAGTCTATGGATACTCTCAAATATACTCCCAAATATACACCCCCAATCCTAACCATTTAGCTAATCACTATGGGCCAGGATTAATGCCGAAGTGGCACACTTTTGAAAAAAGGAAGCCAAGCTACATCAGCTCTAATCTTGACCCTTAATTATTTGAATTAAAGGGTTAGGATTAGGGGCAGAGCCACATGGGGCCCAGGGGGGCTTAAGCCCCCCCTGAAATTTTAGGAAAAAAATATATCCTATACTTTTAAGAGGGGGAGCCTTGGAGAGGGGCGGAGCCGGGGGACGGGGGGCGCCCCTGAACTTCGGAGAAAAATTATATTCTTTACAAACAAACGCGATGGCCCATGAACTTACCCCTCAAAAAAAAATAAAAAAATCAAAGGCTACGTCCCCAAACCCCCATTGTTAGCCCCCTGCAAGAGAATTCTGGCTCCGCCCCTGGGTAGGATTGAGGAGTATATTTGGGACTGTAGACTGATTCTTCTGAAACTGACTATTTTGTTTGTTAATTTATATATTAAATTCTAAGAGGGGTAGAGAATATTTTTTTTTCTTTAAAAAAAGATCCATTGATGCATTGAAACCGTACTACAATTGTATTTACTTTATTATTGAAGATATTTGTTTTCCTTACGTTTTGGCATCTTAACAACTTGATTTTATGTTTCTTTTGGAAGATCGAGACTGATGCTGATGAAGATGAGGAGTCAGGGGGATCGGATTCTGAATGCAATGAGATACTGGACGTGTCCAAAATCACCGAGATGAGGCTTGTTCCATCAGATCCTAATCAATGTACCTTCCAACTCATGCCTACACTTTTACATTTAGTTGACTCGTTTGAAATTTGAAATGCGAAATGCGTAATTTACTATTACTATGTTTGACTGATCCTTTGCCATTATGGCGGCATGCTACATGGCTAGTGTTGGGGCCTAATTTTTTTTTCTTGACGTTCTTTTTGGTAGTGGTTACTCTCTTTGACATATTCTGCGAGTGTGCGGAGCTAAATCCTGAACCCGTTGAAGGTGAGTACTGATTCTTGAATTTTGTGAAATGCTTTTTAGTTGGAATTTGTCTTGATCTCTCTCTATGTTTTCATCTATTATTTGCTTCGTTAGTCTTCTAACTATAGTTTTAACGATATCTTCCTCTTAACTTAATTATTTCCTAGAACAAGAGGAAGAACACAACTGGATTTTTAGTAGTGATCAGATGAAAGATGATGACATGGCCACAGGTGAATCAATTTGATACCTATCTATCCTAAAAGCTCATTTTTTCTATTCTTAATATGAACAAACGATTCTTATATGTATCGTCCTTTCCAGGGGGAGGGGAAGATTCTGAATGGCATCTCTCTGAAAATCCTGCTAATCCCATCGGTTATTCAAATGGTGATCATGACCTAGCCCGCACTGTGCTTGAGGCATGTTTGCAATCACTGTATTACTTGTTCGGAAACTTCACGTAAATATTTTAAATCATGGGGATAGTGTTCGGTCTAAGATTATGATTCTGTATGTTTCTTTGAGCCACTGTCATGATGTTTTTGGTCTTCTATTACTTGAAAAGTGAGAGGATATATGAATAGTAGAGTTGTATGTAGGACTTCAGATTGAAATCCCATATGAACTTGTTTATGTTGTTGATCGAACCATTACTGCCTATTGCTTATTTAATTGCCCTGTCAACTGGTGCCTTTTAAAAAAAAATCACGTGTAGGTTCAAGCATGCTGTATCACTCATTTGTGGGCCCACATTGCTAGTCTCTTGCCCGTATGGATAGTCTCAATCACTGGAAGATACACATAATTTGTCTTCAGTGTCTCTTTGTGGTTTTATTGGAGCGATCAAGCGTTGATGATTTCGACCTTATCTGAGTTCATTATTAGCCAAGAAATTTACTTTTTATAAAAGTATATCAACTTGAAATAAGAAATATGGTTTATTGATTTTGTCTTCTAGCTATATAAATTTAAAAGGAATTGTATAAAGTATGTAATATTATCTGTACTTAGTACTTACAGAATTCATGATTATAAACGTGACAAATACACTTCTAATTTATGTAACAATTGACCTAATGAACTTTAGTAGGGACATGCATAGGGATCAGTTGTTAATTAAGCTGATTGCTGATGTGGACAGTTTTACATATATCTTGGTTCACTTGTGCAGGAGGAAAAAATTAGAGATAGGTGGCTGACGTGGCTGTGCTGCTCAATTGTTATGTGATCTGAATTCTGAACATACCAATTGAAATGCTAATAAAGTGTTAGAAGTCAGCAATAAGATAGGCCATGCTTGGAATGGAATATCGGGCAATTTCTCATAACATATTCATTGAATGACCGTTGGCAAGATGACGATGCTGAGCTGGATTGTGGCAAACTAGTAAAGAAAAATATTACAAGTGAAGGCATCCAAGAGATCCTAGGAATATAGCCCTATTAATTGATAAATAAAGGAGAGTCGATTGAGTTGTTTTGGACATGTGCTACTAAGACCATTCACAACACCAATGAGGAGTGCTTTTGGTGCAAGTTGATTGCAGTGTAGTCAAGGCGTCGTCTAGGCCAAGGTTTAAAAAAAGGGTTTCGGACACCGTAACGGACACAGCCGAAACCTTTACATAACGCCGTTACGTAACGGTTTCGGTCTTTACTAATTTTTTTTCTTTTTGGCTTAAAAAATTCCAATAAATAGAAAAAAAATATAAAAAACATATAATAAATTAGTAACAAGATACTTTTAAAGCCAATATGAAGCCCAAAATTTAGAAATAAGGAAATTAGATGGGTCGAGGGTTGAAACATACCCGAAATAAAGAATATGTCTTGGATTCCTTCAAATATATGAATTAAACTTCAAATCAAATTATTAATTAACAAAAAACAAAAGGATTTGAGGAAAAAAAAAGTACTAAGAATAGGTAGAGAAGAAGAGAGGAAGCAAATATGAGGTTTTAGAATGAGTTTAGGGATTTTCGGAACCCAGTTCTATGACTGAAACCTTTACGTATCGGGCGTAACGCTTGTTACGTAATAGTTTCGGGCATTACGGTTTTATTTCGAGATAAACGGGTAAAGGTACGGTATCGGGTATCGGAGGTTACCGAAACCTTTATGTAACGGGCTTTACGTAACGGTTTCGGTGTTTTTTTAAACCATGGCCTAGGCGACGCCTAGGCGGTCACCTAGGCGTTTTTGGGCCTGAAGCGCCTAGGCACCCCTCTAGGCGGGCGAAATTCACTATTTGCCGCCTAGGCATCTAGGTGCTAGGCGGTCCATATAATTTTTTTTCTAAAAACCTATTTTAAATCCCTCTTTTCACAACCCTCATTTAAAATCGTATTTTAAAAATTCATTTAAAAATCTCTTTTAAACCATATTTTAAATGGGGTAGTGATTAGCCCACCACGCATTTGACTATGTAATCAAATATTGTGTTCACGTGTCCCTTTTAATACCCCTTTAACTATGGTTAAGCTTAAGAAAATTATGATTAATATATTTTGCTTTCAAAAACTAAGGTTAGATTGCTTAACCCTAGGGGTGAATGAATCTTAACAATAACTGATGGGTGTTAAAAAGGGGAACATGAACCAATGAGGACCGCACATTCCTCTACAGTGGAATGCGATGACGTTAAGTTAAACATTTCCCATTTTAAACCCTATTTAAAAACCATCATTTAAACTCTTAAACTCTATTTTAAAGTCTAAAAGCGCTATCTTAGATATAGGTGGTGTATTTAAACTTTAAAAGAAACATCCAAAGTTAACACTCAAAATCACCTTAAAAGTTAGAAAACTTCAAACTAATTATGTATCTATTATTTATATAATGTGTTTATATTAATATTACATATAAATATAATTTAATTATTTTTATCACCTAGGCAGCGCCTCTTGCCTAGCCAGGCCTAATCGCCTAGGCATCGCCTAGACGCCTTGACTACACTGGTTGATTGCACTAAAAGTACTAGGAGAAGGTCAAAAAGGGTGTTGATTGAAGTAATGAGAAAAAGATTTGAAAGAAGGTTTTTTTACAGAAATGGTCCTAGATAGAGTGGAATGGTGGAACAAAATTCAGGCTTGCTGTTGCAGCCAACTGCCAACCCCATATAAGTTTTACTTGTATTGTAACTTCAGTGTGCTAGAAACTTTTAGGTGTTAGATCTTTATAATTTGTTTATAATGATATTTTCTTGATTACAAAAGATAGGGTTGGTGTAGGATGTATTACTTTTTAAACTATTTATATATCTATTAGAATACCTAAACATGTTATTCTTCTATGGTACCAACACACACGCGCGCACACATACACGCACACATGTAGACGTTCTATCCGCTATAACAATGTAAGGAAGTTGAAGCATGATGTTTATGTTACAGAACTTGCATTCATTGTCCCATCCATATAACTCGCATTTCTGCAATATCCAAAATGCTAGGATGCATTTCTGATTCGCCAAAGATAAATTCGAGTCATATTGATGTTTCTAATTGTTCAAAACAATTTATTTTCACCCAATTGATTTGGGATTGTCCACCATATATTACTGATCCTCCATATGAGGGTTCTCGATCGGATGGTTAGGAGTGACCATTCAAACTTGTGGGGTGTTTGGGATGTGGCCTGAAATTTTGTTTGTTTGAATGATGACCATGAGGCTGTGTAGGGCATCAGGATGGGGGTCCTTGATTAGACAGTGTGAGTTTGGTCCTTGAATGATCTGAGGTATGGTTTAGCACTGTGCTGGACCTAGTCAATAAGCCCTTGACCCTTTGTATGCTTTTTCCATTTTTGTGTACAGGTAGTTAATTAAACCTAAATGAGGTTCAATCTGAAATTTACAGATACATTTGTCTGCCTGTATGTGTAGTAGTGCGATCAAACATACCATTTCTTTCATTTTTTATCTTTAATTTCTTGATTGGTTACGGACCATGGTAGAATAATATAAAATCATTGTGCTCAAACAGTTTGATAATATACGAAACACTGTAGAACTGAAACATCAGATAATGTTTGCCTGTTCTAAGCCACTCCAAACCAGACCATGTTTTAGTATGGGATGGACTGTCTGGGTTTGAGCCTACATTTAGATTTTTGTGAAATTAGGTTGTTCTAGCATACCATTATTAGATGGATATTCTTGGTGGATTAATTAGGTCGATATATTTCCCAACCTAGTGTTGACATTTCTTTTTTTGAAAAACTATAAAATTCCCAAATTTTAATCCAATTCTACCCATGTTTAATGTAACATTTATTTATTTTTGTAAAAATGGAATTGTGCTTTTCCAAATTATATCTTTCTCATTCTTCTCTGTATTCGGACATCCATTCTGGGTTAGCTAACTTGTACGTGTTTTTATTGATGATAAGACAAACTTAGTTCAGAATGTTAAGAAATTATGTAGTTGGCAGTCAAATTACATGTTATTGTGAATAATTAATTTTTTTTGTAGTGCTTCTCCAAATGATGACAAACTTGACAGCCAAAACATTCTAATCCCTCGAAGAAGACCTGGTTTATTTAACTGATATATGCATGTTTTCCTGTGTACGTGAGAATCCCATTAAAGCATGCTGATTAGGATCAAAACTGTGGTATGTAGATATCCTATTCATGTACGTGCATCTGTCCGTCTACATATATGCCTGTGGGTCAGTGAACATGCGTGTGTTCACACACTTGCGTGTATTTATATCGCAAACTGCATTTGCATGTGATGGCTTCTCTTGACCAGCAATACAGTATATAGAAATGTTTTCAGGATCAATCTTATTTTCCTAATCAATTCTTTTATCGATATCTTATTTCCTTACTCATTGCAGCTTCAAATTGATGATCGGCGCTTCGAGGATGCATAGGGAATGGAGCGTGACACACGCAGTGGTCACCAGTGAGCTTTCCTCTGTCTTTTCATTTTCGCAAATCCAAATTTTCTCCTTTTTCTCGGCCTTTTTTATTTTCCTTTTTCCAGATCCAGAGTTTTGCCGTAGCTGTAAACAGTTGTCTGTGTTCTGCTCTAAATTGTGAATCAACTTAATGAGTGATTCCAGCAACACCTTTTGTGTTTTAAAATCGTAATCTTTTCCTGCTCTTTATTCTTCATGTTTTATAAATCATAAAATGGAATTCTATGGTCATGAATCATGATATTCAGTCCAATAGTGCAAACTGAGGGGTCATGGCAGTGGGACTGTCTGAACTTTGCATAACTTCAAATGTGCTAAAAGCCTTTCTATTTTCTGTGCATAAAAAAGATTTTGAGTCTAGATCCTAGGGTCTTTAACATTTAGTGACTGATAGCCAATGAGATCTTCACTTGATGTTGCTTTTCGCATCATTTCTGGGTTTATGTTGATTTACATGGGAGGTTGACCATGTGTATGCACACTATTTTAGGCTAATGATCGAAGAATTGTTTTTCTGCAGTAGTTGCAATATTGATTATTTGCCGATCTTCCTGGTGGAAACTGCCGTGTTGTTGAAGACTGTCTTATGTCTTATTCCTCTCTTTTTCGATACCTAAGCTCACTCTTACAAATCTCCCGAGAAATACCCAATTTCTATCGAGAAAAATTGAGAAAAACATTTAAAGTTTAAAACTCCATTTTTATCATGATGTTTTAAAATTTTTGCGAGAAATATAATTTTCTCTTTTTATCCCATCTATATCACGAAATTTAGCTGAGATTTTAAAAATATAATGAGAAATACAGGATGTTGGTTTTTTGAATTTATAATTTGGTGATATTTATTACTATTTTTTGTAATTTTAATATATATATATTTTTAAACATTCCCGAGATTTAGGGGAAAAATACCCGAAAAAAATTCAGATTTAAAAATCTTCTAAGAAAAACTCCCGACCCCTGACCGATAAAAACCTAAGAACAAGATTTGTAATACTTTAAGCTTATGGTCTTATTGCTCTTCTAACATGGCGTTTGGCAACAGTCCTTATTTATTTATTGGTGAAAACAAAGTCTTTATTTACAAATAAGTTTGTTTGTTAAAAATAAGTATAATAAGTAAAAATGGTTAGGACCCAAGAAAAGTACTTATAAATAAGTAATATCAGGTCTACTTTTTTTAAACACATGTATTTATAAATAAGTAATTTACTAGTGGCAACCCCGTGCTATGCATGGGATAAAAAGACAAATTATTAGATCGATTAGAAATAATTTGTATAAAAATATAATGGAATAGAAGGGTCATGTTATTTAAAAAGGGACAAAGATAAATCAAATGAATATTATGTATACAAAAGTAGTTTAAATATAAATAATATAGCTTTATGATATAAAAAAGTGAATATTAGTAACTAATATTTTATTAATATTAATATGTGATTAGATAATTTAAGAATATTTGAAATTAAAGAATATAAATATCTTTTTATATATTAAATAACATATTTCAATAAAATTTATGTAAGCTTTATATATCATTTTCTAGTGAAATATATTATGTTTTTTGGAATTGTTAGATTATATATGTAGGCGTTAAATTGAAAATATTTTTTATAAAAATAAAATAAGAAATAATGGTAATGTACCTAAATTGGCAAAAATAAATCAAATGTACATGTATGACATATGAGCTTCTCTTCTTGTAGTCGTGCTAACCCAATGGACGCCTTCATGCATGTTGGTGGTAGGACTGAACATCTGCACTTCTAATTGTATTCCCTATTTTTTAGAGGAATGCTATCCCACTTGCAGTCAATTCGTACTCTCACTCTCTACCAACCACTTGACCTAGCAGTCCTCATTTTTTTTATTGCTTATTTGTCACTTGGATTTTCTTGTTTTCAGACAGTCCTGGGAAGTGGAACCGCAGTCCGCTTCTAAGCCGACCGCAATATCTGTCCATTTTAGCACCCCTTTAACCATGGTTATTAGTTTTGTTTTTTTTGTTTTTTTTTTTTTAAACCATGGTTAGATTGCTTGACCTTAAGGGTTGAATCTTAACTACAATTAATGGGGAGGGGGGGGGGGTAAAAGAGGGGCGTGGACCAAGGAGATGACGGGGTCAGCTTCTAAGCAGACCCCTGCAGTCCATTTTCCATTTAATTGATATGAAGCCTGAACATGACGACCTTTGGAGCTCTAATAAGTGCTAACCCCCCAACCTCCACCACGGCACCACCAATAATAATAATAATAATAATAAATCACCTAGAAACTCCATCAATGACCAATGCATCCACTGATCTAGACCAGTTGCATATATTATTTTTCATATACACAATTGATCAAATGGTTAGTAGTCTGGATGGTGAGAAATACTTTGCATCGAAACAATCTAATAGGTGGTGGGGTAAATTTTGCATGTTCGCGATTTCAGTACACTGTACACATGTGCCACATGCACACCATCCACTTCACAACTATTATGTGAGATTTCATATGAAATATTGCAAACATTGTTTCGTCTTAAGGTGGTGCAGTGACTATTTTCTTTCTTTGATTACTCTTTCTTATTTCCTAATACATATATGATAAGGCAGTCTAATTTATATTAAACAAAACTATTGAATCAGTCTCTTGCTATTACGCTAATGAAAACTTACTATTCTGCTACAACTCTCTCTAGCATACCCCGAGAGAGAGAGAGAGAGAGCTATGTTGCTTGGTATTAAAATGTAGATTAATTTGAATTTCTGTTATCAAGACTGAGAGGCTATCAAATTCGAGCTTAAGAACAACAAATTTTAAAGCTCGATGATGGAGATGCGGGGAGGAGCCTTGTTTGTTGGAACAATCCATCTTTGATCTCATAATCTTGGTGTGATCCGATGATTGGAGTAAAAGAATCTGATTACATTTCTCAGCTGCCACATGAGAATCTTCCAAGATATCTGAACTTGACTACCTATTGCATGACCTATATTTGAATGGAAAATGATAAAATTGAGAAAGCAGAAGATTAAGAACAGTTGACTACAAAATCATGTGGAAGGAAACTGCGATGCATTAGATAAGTGCATTCTCCTTACCAAAACCATTGGATTTCTATAAGAAAGAATCACCAGTATATTTGATTCGTGATCTTAAGGTCAATGGGGATCTCAAGGTAGTCCATCCTCTGGAAGATTGATCCTGTTTATCGTTGAGGCCCGACCTAAAATAATTGTAGCAGCAAGAGAAGCTAGCGAAAGGGATTACAGTGACAGGGAACATAAATAAGAATAGGAAGAAGAGAGCGAGGGAGGGAGATCAAAAAGCTCAAAGAAACTGTTAATGGCATCTCCAATTTTTTCCTTCAATCTCATATAAAGAAGAGAAAAAATTACAGAAGGAAAAAAAAAAATTTAATTACAGAAGAGAAGAGAAAATTAAAATTACATAAAAAAATATATTGAGAATCTGTAGCATACCTTTCTCTGTTGAAAACAAAAGGAATCCACATTTTCCTATTAAAGTTCTAATGGCAAAAGCAAATCTACCAGAAAACAACATAAAGATATATAACAGAGAGATTTAAGAGGGTGGTTAGGGATTTAATTCTTTGTGGTAGAGAAAAGATGAAGAGTTTTGAAAATTCTCCACTACCTTGGAAGATGAAACCTATTAAGTTGGGAGACAGAGAGGTGGAATTTGAGAGTACATGGGGAGTCCTTTTGACTTCTTCGGTGGAGAGGTGATGACTTCTTTGATTGAGAGGTGAGTAGTGTTGACGTGGCCACCTTAACGAAGGAGAACATTGAGAGATATTTATTACTGATAAATTGTGTATGATGTGGCATCTAAAATGAGAAAATAAGATCAAATAGGGTGCCACGTTGGCACCCTAATTTCTTTAGTATATAGTATAGATTGTCGAAACATGAGAATCTAATAATCTAATAGGGAAAACCAAATGCATTGAACCCACCCCATTGCCTTTGAATCACCACAGGACACAAGGTGCGGCATGCGGATCTCAACAACTAGATGCTTTGGCTCTGTCATGTTAGTCTCCCCAGGTCCTAATTAATGGGAGTTCAAATACCTTTCGTCAACAACTAGATGCTTTGGCTTACTGAATTCTGCATCTGGGCTAGCATTTCTAATTTCAACAACTAGATACTTTGGCTCTTGTCCGCTTTAGATAATTTAGTCCTAGGAATCTCAAAGTGAACCATCCGTGTTACTATTGCAGTTCTTAGAAAGCTTTTGTATTATTATTGCAGCTTATAAAAGATTTAGCAGCATCAAATGTGATTTTTTTTGGTTTAATTAAACAGACAATGTGATTTCTAATCTAATCGTTGAGTTGAAGTTGTGGGAAGGAGTGGAGCCACGATTTCTTGAAGGGAAATGTAGCGATGGTTGATTGAAAATGTTAGTAATTGTTGACGGATTTGTGAAAAATGATTAGACAAATACGAAATGCTTTGGGTCTAGGGGATGAGGGTTTGATGATTGAGTTCGTGGGTCATTTCACGCCCATATGTTTCGTATATATCCCACGGGTATTGTTTCTCACTATTTACAAGGTTGTGCTTGTGCCACATGGTTTTGCCCCGTTAAATAATTAAATAACATAGTTAAAAAATATATTTTGTTTTAAAAAATTTTAAAAATAAAATATAATTTTTTTTCAAAAGCTTATAGGCAGTTGTACATTTGTCTTCTAACTATGTTCCGTTAAATAATTAAACAAAATAGTATAAAAAGAAATATTTTTTCAATAGTTCAAGGGCAGTTGCAGTTGCCGCCATGCGGCACATGCCCCCATGGTTATGCCCTATAATATTTTTATTGTTTTACGAAAGTACATAGGGCACTCCCCCCCTCCCCCATGGCTCTGCCCCTCGTTAGCGAGAAATGGTCATGGTGGCGGGATAGGACCAACGAGAAACGCGACCTTAGTGATATGCTGTACATTGCAGTATTTACGGTAGTGTCCTGTGTTGGTCAATTGAAGGGATAATGAAGATTGGTAAAATACAAGGATACGTTAATGTGTTAGAACTTAAAACATTTGAGGCGATTGTGCTACATTCTCATAGGAATAAAACAAAAAAATCCGGCAACATAGTGCTGCACGCCTCAAAATGGAGGCTAAGAGACGTACGTAAATATTGTATTTTGATTAGGAAAATAGTTAACGGACCCATGGATCCCATTTGCTAAGCTAAGGCATCCACCTATTTGGTGGATGCCTTAGCTTAGCAAATGGGATCCATGGGTCCGCCTATCACTACTCTTTTGATTATTCCTAAGGAAAAATCTGTCTGCATTGTACCTTAGATTGGATAAAGTTTGGATAGAATTAAATATTCCCATCTAAAAACACTAATTAATAAGTAATCTAATCAACAACCAATTTCCTGAAACTGGATTGGCAATCACCGCTCATTTGCTTCCTCCCCTACTCCAAGCCAAATAGATGCTTCCTCGGGTCCTCTGTTTCTTGATTTTGACCATTAATTTTCCTTATTTCAGGGTCAAACCATTAGATGCTCTTCTTTGTCTGTGTTTGCTTGTCAATTTGGAAGCATCAGTGATTTAAGATTCCTCTAACTTTCATATATATATTTGAAGGTCTCTCAGTTGAACCATCCTCAGGCTCATAGCTTGACTGTCTTAGTATCAATCTCCAAGCTTTAATGGCTACCATAGTTATGATTTTAGATCTTTTTAATAAGGTTGTGAGTTTAGTTTGTGAAGGATGGTCATGGTGGTGGGATGGGATCACTGAAAATTATGTTACTAAAGCAGTAGTTACACTTTTAGTTGCCATTCTCGTAATTTCTTGGTATACATGGTTGGGCAAGAGATCAATGAATGGAAAACCGCCATTGCCGCCGGGTCCTCGAGGCTTGCCGGTGGTGGGGTACCTCCCCTTTCTCGAAGCTGACCTCCATCGATACTTCGCTAAATTGGCTCAAGTCTATGGCCCCATCATGAAGCTCCAACTGGGTAACAAGCTGTGCGTCGTGCTGAGTTCGTCTTCATTGGCTAAAGAGGTCCTTAAAGACCATGATGCAGTTTTTGCCAACCACGACGCGCCTGTCGCAGGTTTAGCTGTTACATATGGTGGACTTGACATTGTTTGGAGTCCCAATGGCCCATATTGGCGGATGTTGCGCAAAGTTTGTGTCCGGGAAATGATGAGCAACACAAGCCTTGATGCTTGTTATTCCCTCCGGCAGCAAGAGGTTCGAGAGATGGTGAGAGACGTATATAATATGACTGGTAAGCCAATTAACATCGCCGAGCAGGCATTTATAACTACGCTTAATGTCATAATGAACATGTTGTGGGGTGGGACTCTTCAAGGGGAGGAGAGAAGCAGTGTGGGGGTAGAATTTCAGAAGGTGGTGGGAGATATTATTGAGCTATTGGGGAAACCCAACATTTCTGATCTTTTCCCTGTTCTCGCCCGCTTCGACATACAAGGCATCGAGCGCCAAACGAAGGAGAAGTTATCTTGGTTCGATAGGATCTTTGAATCAGTTATAGATAAACGGTTAAAAATGGATCGGGCATGCGGAGATGACACATACAAGAATAACAAATCCAAGGATTTTCTTCAGTTCCTGTTGGAGCGTAAGCAAGGAGATGATAAAGAGTCCTTGACCATGATCCAACTCAAGGCCTTGTTCATGGTATCTTCCTCTTGAAAATTTTCCAACATTTTCAAGATTCGTGTTGTTTGTATTGAAATTTATTGACTGTAATAGTTATATACGTATGAACGTAGAGAAGAGATCCGAAACCCTTGATCAGATGGGTGATTATCTCTCTCTATTAAAGAGGGGTTATAACTATAGGAAGCATGCTAATGGAAGCAAATCTACAGTGTCACCCGAATCTGGTCTAAGGGGGCCGACCTTACGCCATCAGTTTACATCCACGGCTCCCCTTTATAATCCTGAATTTCATGTACATGTTTCCTTCACTATGTACTCACCTCTGAACTTATGATGTTGATTAACAGGATGTTATTGTGGGTGGGACCGACACATCGTCAACCACAGTAGAGTGGGCGATGGCGGAGATGATGCACAATCCTGAGATAATGAGAAAAGTTCAAGAGGAATTACAACTTGTGGTAGGGATGAATGACATGGTAGAAGAGTCTCATCTGCCTAAACTGTGCTACTTGGATGCAGTTGTGAAAGAGACTCTCCGATTGCACTCGGCGCTCCCGCTCCTAGTTCCGCATCGCCCAAGCCTATCTTGCACTGTGGGAGGGTATACCATCCCCAAGGATTCAAGAGTCTTCTTCAACGTTTGGGCGATTCATAGGGACCCAGAAGCATGGGAGAATCCATTAGAATTCCAACCTGAGAGGTTCTTGAGTGATACTGGCAAAGGTGATTATACTGGCAACAACTTCAATTATCTTCCGTTCGGATCGGGGAGGAGGATTTGTGCTGGGGTTCCCTTGGCAGAAAGGATGTTACTCTACATGACAGCTTCTCTCTTGCATTCCTTCGATTGGCGATTGCCCGAAGGGACAAAGCTCGATCTTTCGGAGAAGTTCGGACTCGTGCTAAAGAAAACAACGCCGCTTATCGCCATCCCCACCCCAAGATTATCCAATCTAGATCATTACACTTGACAGGAAATGATTAAGTGTCTACTCTCTTGTATGAAATTGTCTCTGCCCAGTTTCGATCAAGACTGTTTGATCCTATATTAATAATCTTCGTTGTGTTCTTTTGACATCTTTTTCATATGTACATAAGAACATAAGCTTGAAATAGTGTGTCATGCATGTCATTTAGCAAAGATTTACACAGGCTGCTAACTTAACTTAACCGTGACCCTACTTTTTTCGGACATGGGACAAGAAATTCAACTCAGATAAAGGCACCGATGGAGTTACGTAAGTAAAGAATGTGAGCAGCATTGTATTTGACTGTGCCGAATTCCAAAAATACAAACTCGAAAGCTTTTAAAACTACTCGGGTTTCTCTGAGTTCCACCGGGTTGTGTCTGCAAAAACATACAACTAGTGCTGTTGCCCATCCAAACTCGGTTTCTCTAAAGGCTTCTCTTCCTTGCGGTGGAAATTGTCCGAGGGGACATGACTTGATCTTTCTAAGAAGAATTTTGGCCATGCTGTAAAGAAAATCATATTGCTTGTTGCGATCGCATCTGTTATTATCTGGTGGTCAAACCGGAACTGTACCCAACAGGTTCGACCACTCGCAAGACCGCAGGGTCATATCATGTAAGAAAATCAAGAAAACAGAAAATTTTCAGATTTCCAAAAATTAAGTGGGATTCAATATTTCTTGGGGATCCTAATAGAAATCCGTACGGCTGATACCAGCACGTGCCGATCGGCCGTGGGAACTAATATATGTCGTTTTGGCAGTTAGTCATCTCAAACGAAGAAACGGCGACCTGTTTTGTGTTTGAAATCAGGTCCGATCGAGTTATAAAAACATTATCGGAGAATTGTGTCATTCATGTTCCAGGCGAAGAAAGTCGAATGCTGGTAGCTCAATTATTAAAGTTGGAACCACTAGATGGCTGAATTTCAATGAAAAACTTTTTATGCACCTTAATGATTCTCAATTATTAAAGTTAGAACCACTAGATGGCTGAATTTCAATGAAAAAATGATTCTCAATTATTAAATTTGGAACCACTAGATGGTTGAATTTCAATGAAAAACTTTTTATGCACCTTAAATGATTCTTAATGAAACGTTTCTAAGAATAAACCCATTCAGATGATACCCAATCTGTAATGCTGAAAATGGAACAAGGCCTCAAATCTTTAAATCCCATCCAGTTTCTTCTCAGAAATACTAAGGTGGCGTTTGGATTGGATTTTATTAGCCAAAAATCAATTATGATAAAATTGATTTTGTAAAATTAATTGTCAAATAATCACTTTTTCAAATAATATTGTTCGGGGAATACGAAGATGATAGACTCAACTACTTATTCCCCGAACACTATTATTTGAAAAAAAATACTAATTTAATAATTTATTTTAAAAATCTATTTTATCAGAATTAATTTTTAGCTAATAAAATCCAATCCAAACGTCCATAAGAAAATGATCAAAAACGATTATATATATTTATATAATATCCTGAAATGACTGAAAAGTTGATTTGAGAACCAGGTAACTATTGATTCATATAAAGGTGAGTTGGAGAAACACAAATGCTGACTTCCATACTCTCAACAGTAAAATGACACAAGTTATTTATTTAATTGACCGATTAAAGTTAAAAAAAATATTTTAAGTACTTTAACCTGTTGAAAAAATAACATATTAAAATAATGACGTGTTATTTCAACGGTGAGAGTATGGAAATCTGCATTTCTTAATTAATATAGTATTAATGAACATCTCCGTCTTAAATGATGGTTTGGATAATATTTGAAGCCATATAGACCACATTATGTTATTATTGTTACATGACATTTGACTCTATATTATATATTGTAAGTTTTAGAAATTAATCTCATTTCTTTTGAAATTTTCTATTTCTTCCCCTTCTCAAGCCAATTATGACCATTTCAATTTCTTTTATTCAAATACTAAATCTATATGCTAAATATATAATAAATTGTTTGCATATTGACAATTTTTTAAAATAAAAAAATATTAATTTGAGATTTTTTGATTGGGTAAGATTTCTCAAAATTTTCAAGCAATAAAAAGAGAAAATACATTTACACCCCCTGAGGTTTGACGAAAATACACATAGACTTCCTCAGTTTTCAAAAAATACATTAAGTACCCTTACTTTTTAAAATAATGACACTTAGACCCCCTCCATCAGTTGACCGATAGCCGATTCATAGAAATCCTGATGTCATGTGATGAAGTATATAAAATTTCAAAATTGCCCCTCTAATTTTCAGAAAACACTATTCTTGCTCCAAAACACTATTAATTTAATATTTAAAATTCCGGTTCTCACCCATGAGGTCGCCATGTGTCCCTTTTGACACCCCTTAACCGTGTTTAAGATTCACCCACCCATCCTTGGCTTTTTAAAAAAAAATATTAATTCATTTTTGAAAATTTTAAAAAAAAAGAATTAGAGTTTTTTTAATATTAAAAACAGTTTTTTAATATCACCACTTGAGGTGCCCCCGTGTCCCTTTTGACACCCCTTAACCGTCACCCTTGAGGTCGCCACGTGTCCCTTTTGACACCCCTTAACCATGGTTAAGATTCACCCCTTAATTTTCAAAATGAATTAATATTTAAAAAAAAAAACCAAGGATGGGTGGATGAATCTTAACCACAGTTGAGGGGTGTTAAAAGGGACATGTGGCGACCTCAAGGGGTGATATTAAAAAACTATTTTTAATATTAAAAATCTCTTCTTTTTTTTAATTTTCAAAAAAACATTAATATTTTAAAAAAAACAAGGATAGGTGGGTGAATCTTAACCACAGTTAAGGGGTGTCAAAAGGGACACGTGACGACCTCAAGAGGTGATATTAAAAAACTCTATTTTTTTTTTTCATTAAAAAAAATAAATTAATATTTTTAAAAAAAAGCCAAGGATGGGTGGGTGAATCTTAACCACGGTTAAGGGGTGTCAAAAGGGACACGTAGCGACCTCAAGGGGTGGTATTAAAAAACAGTTTTTAACATTAAAAAAACTCTAAATATTTTTTTTCCATAAAGGAATTAATATTTTTTAAAAAAAAACCAAGGATGGGTGGGTGAATCTTAACCACGGTTTAGGGGTGACAAAAGGGACACGTGACGACCTCAAGGGGTGATATTAAAAATCTGTTTTTAAAATAAAAAAACACTCTAACTTTTTGTTAAAATTTTCAAAAAAGAATTAATATTGAAAAAAACAAGGATGGGTGGGTGAATCTTAACCACGGTTAAGGGGTGTCAAAAGGGACACGTGGTGACCTCATGGGTGAGAACTGTTTTTTTAAATATTAAATAAATAGTGTTTTGGAGTAAGAATAGTGTTTTTTCAAAATTAGAGGGACAATTTTGGAATTTTATATACTTCATCACATGACATCAGCATACATCAGCATTTCTGTGAGTTGACTAATGGTCAACTAATGGAGGGGGTCTAAGTAGGGCTGCAAACGAAGCGGATATGAAGTGGATATTGGTATATCCGAATATCCGTATCCGGATAAATACCCAGCGGATATTGAAATATGATATCCGTATCCGACTTCGATTAAAAATATCCAGATTCGGATAGTATCCGGATTATCCGATTATTTAAATATATATATATAAATTAATATTTAAAAATGTAAAAATATATAATTTTTTATTTAAAAAATATATTTTAAAGGTAATATTTTTTTTGATAAATTTAAAATATATTATTTATATATATTATATAATCGGACGGATATTTAACGGATCGGATGTATTAGTATCCGAATATAAACGGATGGTGATTTACTATCCGAATTCGCTCCGCCGGATATGTTTTCGGGTAAATATCCGACTAAACGGATGCGGATGCGAATCGGATACGGATAATATCCGCATCCGTTTGCAGCCATAGGTCTAAGTGCGCCATTATTTTAAAAAGTAAGGGTACTTAATGTATTTTTTGAAAACCGAGGGGTTTATATGTATTTTCGCCAAACCTCAAGTGGTGTAAATGTATTTTCTCCTACTTGTTAGCTAAGTCATATAATAAGTTTAGAATGAAGATTTATAGATTTCAAGTAGAATCAATAAATCTCTAATGAATTGGAATTATAAATTCTTTATCTGTGTATTATTTTGTATTAATTAATTTAATAAATTAGTATTTTATACAAAATATGAATTTAATATAAATATTTATATTCAACCATTTTCCCCTTAATTTTATATTTTATTTATTTTATATATATAAAATGTTGCGTGTGTATGGGGTTTTGTCGATCAAATCCGTTACGCTGATTAAAACCATTATTTAAAACCTTAGCTATCGGATAGAACTTGATGTAGAAGACCTTTTTTTAATATTTATATTTAAAACTTTAGCTTTCGGATATAGAATTTTTTTTTCTTTTATCATTGGAACAAGTTAAAGTGGCATGACACTATGTTTGATAAAACTTAAAATAAAAGCTTGGTGATTTATTTGACTAAATTAAGTTTTTATTTAGTAATAAGTCTATTTGATAAAATTTTAACGATGTCTAAATATTTTAGCAATTAGTGATTTTACTACTTATTCAATAAGTAATCTAAATCTATTTTTTGAAATAAAATTTATTTATACTTATACGGACAATCATTCTATCCGCAAAACCTAAAAATTGTCAATTTTACAAAAAAGACCCTATATGTTCGTAAAGTTAGGAAATGATTCATAAGACCAAGAAAATGACTTTATACAGATAATTGAGCCCAATGGTAGAAAATGAGCCTCTCGCAACCTAGATTTGAGCATGAAGTAGAAAACCCAAAATCCAAGATCAAGTCCAAATGAGCTTTCGACGGCTCGGGTTTTGGCATGAAGGAGAAAGCTCACAAATTTGAAGTCAAAATTAAAATAGACCGTACACCCACCAAAATTGGTCCATTCATGAAGAAGCCATGAACCCACCAAGTAGGCCAGTCCGTCAACATCAAAGTTTTTATGAGTTTAAAACCACTAATAGGAGTAAGACCTACATGATCTCTATTTCAAGAGTATAAATAAGACTCTCAAGCTAAAGAAGAAAGGAGATCACAAAACAATCATTAGAAGATCACAAAATGAGACCAAAAAATCAAGACACCAACACATCAAAAGATAAACCATAGAAGAAACAATGATTCAAGAAGAGAAGAAATGATTAAATAAAGAAATCAAAGCTTTCCTAAGCGGAAGAAAGCCAAAGCCAAAACAAGTTTTTCAAAGAGAAAATACACTTCCCTAACGGTAACGCGTTAAACACGGAAGGAAGGAGAAATCTACTACAATCTATAAAGAAGATGAAACCAAAACCAAAACTCGGTCCTTCCCGGAGACAAAAGAGTCACCGTTTTTCAAGGACGAGGAACACGGCTATCAACCCTTATTCTTTTCATCAAATTTCCTTAATTTTGACACTCTAATTATTAACTAGTATACCATTTTTAAATATAAATTGTTATTTGATCCTGATTATTTCGTTATGTGACCGGGTTTGCCAAGTCTGGGCTCAGACTCTCCCAGAAATTAGCCTGGGCTGGGTTCGGGCCCAATAATCTAGGCTTAGATTCTGGCCCAATAATCTAGGCTTGCTCGAACTGACGTCAGCGTCCCAGCCTGGCCGGCCGCGTGTAGCCGAAAACGTAAGTGTGATTTGTGAGGATCAGAAATTGGCTACACTGCAGTTGTACTAGATCATCGTTGGTCATCCAATGTGGGCTTCTGTGAGCAACAGTGGGCTTCGAATTCTGCGTTTGCTTCCACAGATTACGACGACTTCTTCATTTCTGCAAACTAGTTTTGGTGCCCTAGCTTTCATGGAGAACAACAATAATCCGAGCTCTTCCTTCTCTGCTTCTGCTCACTCCAGGAGAAGGTATTTACTACTATTCCTAAAGCGAGAGTGGTTGTTCGTTCAGTTCTCTTGAAACCCTAACCAGTACTTGAGTTTCTGTTGATTTTTTTTCTTTGTTGAGCTCTTAATGGTGATGAAAATTACAACAGTTTTCTTGTGTTGCAGTAGCGGAGGTAGAGGAAGAGGAAGAGGAAGAGGTTCGGAGATGAGAGATGAACGCCAGCGATCGAGAGGTGGAGGAGCTCCCGCCAAAGATAATATTGACGCACTTGGAAGACTCTTGTAAGCACAAATGTTCATGTTTTTTCTGATATCTAATTTCTGATTTCAGCCTAATTTTAATTTTTAACTCAGTTTATGGATTGGGTATGTTTTGAGTTTGAAATGTAATATAAATGCACATTTATTGCTATATTTGATGGAAAATTCCCTTCTGGTGGAATTTTGCAAATTTTAGATTGTGTGAATTTTGGTATGTTTATTCAATTGAAGTGCCCAATTTATTTCAACTTTTCATTCTCTGTTAATTTTCTATTCATGTTTTTTTTTTTCTGATTTCAGCCTAATTTTAATTTTTAACCCAGTTTATGAATTGGGTATGTTTTGAGTTTGAAATGTAATATAAATGCACATTTATTTTGATATTTGATGGAACATTCCCTTCTGGTGGAAATTGTGTGAATTTTGATCTGCTAATTCAGTTGAAGTGCCCAATTATTTCAACTTTTCATTATCTGTAATATTTTCAGGACACGCATTTTGAGGCATATGGCTTCTGAGTTGAACTTGGATATGCGGAGTGATGGGTATGTCAGGGTGCGCGATCTATTGCAGTTGAATATGAAAACATTTGCTAATATTCCATTAAGATCACACACAGTCGACGATGTTAGGGAGGTCGGTTTTTATGAAATAATTTTCTTCTCTTTTTCTTATGTTTGTATGTTTTTTTTTAAGCAACACTATATTTGAGGTTATTTGTCTGCTAGAACATGTCTTTCTCATAATTGATCCATATACATACATATCCTGTTCTAGACCTTCTTTTCTGTTATCTCTAATCCGATCCTAAATATACTCAAAGAGGGTTAAGGAATTACTTCTCTTATAAAATACCCCTCTCTTGGTATTTGGTACAGAACCTGAACGTATAATAGAAACGATGAAGTGCTTTCCCTATTCAAAGGAGTGGAATGTGTTATGAACTGTTACCTATGTCCACAAAATTGAATTCATTTGGAAGATCACCATACAGGAGTGGAGATGTCAGTGAGGACTAAGGATGCAATTGCTCGGGAATGAGGTATCTTTTTGGGTGTGCCTAACACAATGTAGTGAAGATGTCCAAGTGGTGCCTAGGTGATAGGGGTTTCCTAGTCAAGCTGTTGCCTAATCTTTGCTTAGGCGACGTCTAAGCGATTGGAATTTACTTTATCTTCTAGAGTTATAGATGCTTAAGATATCCATATACTATTAAAAAATGAAAATAGGTGCTGATAGTTAGAAATTAAGCATTAATTATAAATAAGACCAAAGTGTCACTGCAAAGCATAGTTTAGGGAAAGGGAGAGAGAGAGAGAGAGCTAGATGCAGATACCCTAGACAAAAGTTGTTAAGTAAAAGGTGTTATATTAGACACACACACGCATATACATATAACTTTATGTTGCTTGCGGACACCTTTGTCACTAGTGCTTTAATACCCCGGAGATGTGACCTTTGTCACTACTACTTTGAAATCCCAGAGATGAGGCCTAGGCACCAGCCGCACCACTAGGCAATCTCATCTAAATGAGTGCAAACCTAGACACTGAATAAGTGAGAAGGGTCTTGAGGAGAGGTGGTGGCCTAGGCAACATTTCGACCATTTGGTCTCGTAATGTTAATGTTGTGAGCAAATATTTTAGCCCGCGCAAAGGTAGACCAAGTTGTTTATGGAGAATATTAGGACAAGGCTAATGTTTATAATATAAAAAACAAAATCTGCTGCTGGGAGGTCGACATGTAATTTTTGACATAATCCCTGCTCCCTAAAACAATGGAGACTCATTGTATAGAATAAATTGACATTGCACAATATTAAGTATTAACTTTGGAACAGAGGATCCCCTCAAAGATGCAACCAGCTTCTAGAAACTATGTGGGTGTCATTTATGATGCTAATATCTGCATATTATATATCAGAGTCATATATGCATCACACTACCTTGTTATTTCTTTTTTCACTGCATGTTTCCATAGAGAATAGTTCTTATAAGATTACTTTTACTCCACTGTCTTAATGAAATCAAATTCGTTGTCTATGCATATTTTACAGGCTGTTCGAAAGGATAATAAGCAACGGTTTAGCCTCTTGGAAGAAAATGGTGAGGTGTTGATACGTGCAAACCAAGGCCACACAATAGCGGTGATATTTCCTTCTTTACTAGAATAGAATGGGCCTTTTTCTTCTGCTTTTGGAAAGAAAATGAATGGAATTTGCAATTTAACTTCTTTGAGCTTTATTTCTGATTTGTGTCTTTTGATCTAAAGCACCCTCAATCTCCATTTAATTTTGTTTTCATATTTCATTTTCTTTTGAAGTTGAATCCATGTTGAGCGAGTTTCGTCACTGATGCTTTCCATATGTAGCTTATAAAACTATAAATATTGAAGCAAAGACATCAAAATTATAGAGTACTGTGGTAAGTTCTTTAGAACATGGATGCTAATCCTATCAGGATGTCTTTTAAATGGTATGGAAGTTGTTAGATGTATATTTTGGATGGAAATGAATGTCTTTGGCGAAGAAAGGGAGAGTCTTTAGAGTCTCCAAATATGGTTAGTCTTCGTGCTGGACTCCTCAGAACTTAGGAGGTTAGAGGCGCCCTCATGGGGTGGCTTGTGGAAAAATATTATGGCGATGGCAAACTTGCTATCTCCCTTCATTAGATTTAGGGTGTGGAATGGATCTGATGTCCGGTTTTGGAAGGACTCATGAAGTGGGGAGTTTCCGGGATAGGTTTGGGAAATTTATTCATGCTGTCATTAGATAAAGATGTGTTTGCAACATATTGTTTCAAAATGAGAAATGATGAGGCTATCTGGTATCCGAAGTTGAGGCGCGATCTGAATGATTTAGAAATCGATGGCTTCCTTCGCCTCTTACAAGACCTAGAATCCTTCGTTCCTTAGCCACAGTACAGGGACCAAAGGATTTGAGTGATGGATAACAAATTAACAATGGTCGGTTCTCAATGTGATCATTATTACACTCCCTTGAATTGGCTTCTACACAATCTTTTCCTCATAAGTCTGTGTGGAACTACAAAATTTCATCGAAAATATCGTTTTTCATTTGGACTGCAGCCCTAGATAAGGTTCTTAATTGCGACAATTTGAAAAAAGAAGGGTGGAGGATGGCTAACTGCTATTTTATGTGCCTTCTCGCGAAAGAGTTGGTGGATCTTTTGTTATTACATTGCTCTGTTGCTTTTGAGAACCGGGGTTATTTCCTCGCGTGGGTAGGGGTAGCCTGGGTCTTTCTTGCCTTCTTTCAGAGCTTTTTATCCTGCTAGTCTCGAGTTAGTGTGGATAGTGCCCATGTGGCAATTTGATCAGTTATGGCTAGGACCATTGCCTGGCCAATATGGAGAGAGAGGAACTTTAGAGTTTTTGAGAACTCTTCCCCCCGCCTCCTCTATGTGCGCGAATCCGTCAATCAATATTGGACTGGTTGGAGATCTGTCGTGTGGATGCAAACCTGAGAGCGTTGCTTCGATAAAAAAAAGGGCATCATAATCATCACAACCCCTAGATAATTTGTATGAATTAGTCATGTTCATTTCTAGGCCTTTGTTTTCCATAGTAGTCTTTGAGTTTACTTCTCTGTAACCTCTTAGCTATGTTATCTTTATTTCTGTAACCGCCTATGTTTTTGATATATAATCTGATACTTACCAATAAAAAAAATGAGATGGATCTAAGTTGCAAAGTTGAGAATTTATGTATGTGAACTGTCACCACGTTAATTCTTGAGAAATGGAGATTGCTTACAGTAAAATATTTTTCTGATCAGTCTTGGACTAAAATGTGCTCACACTGGCTTTTGGTTGCTGTGAACTATTGAAGAACCGGATCTTCATAAATCATAGTGTTCTTATAATGCTTAAATAACAAAAGTATGATAGTATCTTTTGCAAGAAATATAATAATTTGGACATCACATGTTATAGAAAATTACATATTTATACTCCAACATGTAGCCAAGGAAAAGGCTTGGATGTTCATGATACTGCAACATCTAGTTATCATTTAGCTCTGAATTTATATGACCTATAGAATATACTATTTTATATAATGATAAATTCTCAATTACACACTGTACATGTGCAGTATGGTTGTCAATCCGGCCGTCCGATGAGGGGGCCATGCCCTGCCCTCCAGAGCCCACAAAATAGAGGGCTTTTCCCTCCATTAGGGCCTTGAGGGTAGCTGGGTAGGGCCGGGCTTGATTTTGAAAGGCCCTCCAAATTGAGGGCCGGGCTTGGTAAGACCTAAGCCCCGGCCCAGCCCTCCTTGGCCCTCGCTCATCTAATATATTGTATAATAAATAAATAAAAATATTTGTATATATAAATATATATGTAAGTGTAATAGGGGATACTATCCCTTCGTAAAGTCTCCAAGACCCAAGTTGATCGGTACAAAAGTGAGGGTAAGATGGTAATTTCTACCAACCCCTTTACTACATACTTACCCCCGAGAAAGGTTAATTGTTCAGTTAGAAGTTTCTTAAACTGGATACTGCAAAAACTTACCAGGATTAGATTAGTTTAGAGGATAATGATTCACTAGATATGTTAAAATTAGATATATTGAAAGACAATTTTGGTAGTTAAACACAAGGTATATTGAGTTTCATCTAGCAGAAATTAATTATAAAAGAATACTAGTTACATTTTATATATTTTACTCAAGATTTCTTTTTGATTTCCACCGACAAATGTTTTTTGTTAAAACTTTGCCAAACTGCTCTTTACATTGTATTGTCGGTCCCAAGCCCGGATTAAGGATGAGGGTTATACGTCAGGTTGGCAATTAATGTAGAACTAAGTCTACGTCTTGAAAATTTCCTTCACTCCTCTTTAGGCCCTGGCCCTTGAGGGTAGGGCTTGGGTCCTAGCTAGTTTAGGCCCTTTGAGGGCTAGGGCCTCATCCCTATGAATGAGGGCTGGACTTGGTAAGACTTAGGCCCTACCCTGGCCCGGCCCGGCCCAGCCCAGCCCAGCCCATTGACAGCCCTAATATTGTGCAGTACTCATGGTTTACAGTGAAGGCCAGATATGCAGTAAGTGACGAGTCAAACTCAGTAATAACATAACTTCTAAACTCTGAGCTGGGTCTTGAACTCACACCGAATTTTCATATATAACAAGGACATAAAACCTATTGCACAATAATTGGGAAAAATTTTTGTATACATTTGAATGATTGTTTTCATGTATTTTCTCACTTCAGTTCACAGTAGTATATGCGCCTGTTCTACTGATTATGGATTAGCTGATTTCGGATTCCCTGGCTTTGTCATACTAGCGTATTCTATATATATAATTCTTCTATGTGATTAGTCATGGATACCTGTGGTGTTGCTAAACAAGGGCACAGGTACCTGATACACGTCTTTCGTGATTAAGTTTCACTGGTCCTCTTCTGATTAGCATATCTGGAACATTGATATCCTAAAACTATTTTTTTTTTATTGGTAATCAAGATTAAGAATTTATAGTTAAGAGAGGTTTATTTGTTACTCCCCAACTTAAAACCTTTACCTAAACTTAGAAAAGCTTGTCTGTTATTCTATTATCTGTACTGTAAGCTGCACGAATCTAATCCATAATGACAAGTGGTTTGTTACAAATACTTTTGGCTCATTATGTTATTAGTTCAAGAATGCTTTTGAAATTCTTAGTTCACTTCATGTAATTTTAATGGCTGGATTGAGCGTTTAATCAAATTTCCTGTTTAACACTAACAAGTCTAGTAATCCATTTTGGTTTCCTCATTTGGCCTTTGCAGACTATAGACTCTGAAAGCTTATTAAAGCCCATCTTCTCAGCCGAAGAAGCTCCAGGTATAGATGATGTTACATGCAGCATTAATGTACTCTCAAGATGTATTCCCCCCCCCACACACACATCTTTAGACCATGATTTGCTTTATTGAGTGCTTCACAGCTAGTTTCTTCTCTATATGCAGTGTGTGTACATGGAACCTATAAGAAGAATCTGGAATCAATTTTGCAGTCTGGTCTCAAACGTATGAAAAGGTTGCATGTTCACTTCTCCAGTGGCTTGCCTACAGATGGGGAAGTAATTAGTGGTATACTGTTTGAATGGATCTCTTTTCACATTGTGATTATATCCACTTTAATTTCCTTCAGACGGTTCACGGTTAGGATGCAAATTTTGGGCTATAGTTTGTCCAAGGAGTGCCTTAACACTTCTTTGGTCCAGATAATCCAGTACACTTATCTTTCTGTCACATGCCCTGGAATTTGACTCGACCATCTTCTGGGAAAATATGCCTAGGCTCCTCGTATGAAATATAAGAAGTATTTTGCTCACTGGTGACTGAAAAAATAACAAATGTTTTTTTTTTTTTTATCTGTAGCATTATGGTAACCAATGTAATGTATGTAGTTGTGCTTTAGTTTTTAATTATTCTCTGTGTAGTTTGTATTACATTCTAGCCTTGATATTATTGAGAATGGTTTCAAGTTTTGAAAGGAAAGCGAATATGATTTTTAAAAGAGTTTAAATATGAGGTGGAGTTCTTCTTCAAAGCGATTGAGCAGAACTCCCCTTTTAGTGAAAAGTCGGTGGCAATCTTGTAATTATGGAGAGAAATTACAAGATTGCCACTGAATTTTCACTAAAACGGGACCTCCTCTCAATTGCTTTAAAGCAGAGCTCCACCTCATATTTAAACTATTTTTAAAATCTCTACACACAAAAAGGAAAAAGCTATGAAGATTGAAGCCCAACTTCAACTTTTATTTCAGAAGAAATAACACAGCTTGGTGTCATTTAGTTTTAATGTATTATGATATGCTTGGAATCTCTTTTTATGTACAGTCTACTCACATCAAGATTCTTTATCCCCATTCTTGAGGTGGACTTATAGGTATGGTTTAAAATATCGGTATTGAATGCACGAATCGATAAGTCTAAAATAGGAAACAAATAAATACATATTGAGGATACGTACAAAAATGTTGTAAAATGTTTACGAAAAGCATAGAAACTCTTGGAAACTTAAATTTAAACTTATTTCAATGCAAATATAACATACAAAATGGTAGAGTCCTATCGATACTATTTAAACATGTTTATATGAGTATCTACTACTATGCACTATTTTCTAGAGCAGTTGATACGTTACACACACACACACACACATACACATATAGGCTTCATTAAGACAAATTAAATCATGATTATTCAATAAAACATTCATTTGTGAGTTACAAGGCAAATATTTAAGATTGCTACACCATTCAACACAAATGTAAACAAGTAACAGATATATAAACTCAAAGAACATAATGTTGTCAATAATTCAACAACTCAAAGAAGCCTCCATGGTTTGCATGGCATGCATATCTGTCAAATATTGTTGAATGTGGAATCTAAGCAATGCAACACTATATATTAACTATTTATCTCGCACGGGGGTGGCTTGGGCATCCCCTTCATCGTTTCGCAATCTCCTAGATTGTTGGTTATGGGATCGAGGGGCGGGGGTGTGGGAGGAGATTTGGGGAGTGCTTCCAGGGGCTATTTCTTGGACTCTCTGGTTAGAGAGGAACCGCAGAGTATTTGAAGATATTTCGGCATCAATGCCCCAGATTTGTGCCCGAGTCCATTGGGTAGTTTTGGAGTGGGTAGGCTTACTCAACTCAAGGGAGAAAATCTAGGACATTTAGTATTAGTTCCATGTTGTACACGGGGGGAGGTTTCAGGTAGTGTCGTTTGGTCGAGGTTGTGTTTGCTTGCTTGTAAACCCGAAGGGCTTTCCGATTTGTACTTGTATCTTCCTTTCCTCTTAATAAGATGAGTTATTGATAAAAAAAAAAAAGTCTTGGATGCAAAAATTATTTGTTTAATTAATATAAACAAAAGATGAATGATTCAAGTTAAATCTAACCAAGGAAGCACTAAACTAAATTACTATTAGGAATACAATTGAAACAAAAAGTTCAAAATTTTTATAATAAATTTTATTAAAAATTATTAAATCATATATTTAATTAACATAAGTAAAGAGTAATCTATGGAGCTAATAGATCATCCATAGACTAATCTCATATAATTAATTCAAAAAAAAAAAACTTAGTATGTAGGTTCAAATTAAGAATTTTAATTTCAGAATATTAATTTTTATTATCAAAAAATAAAAATTTCCTAAAATTATAGTTAGCGAGGGGATCTGATAGATCATAGATCACCCTTTCCACAGTAACATTATATGTAAATCACTTAAATGAGTAGTATAAAGGACCTAGACTGAAAAAAAATTATCTATTTTTGGATTCTTGAAAAAAAAATGCAACTTTATATTTCCTTGATAGATCATATCATGGTTCAAAAACCCGAAAACTCGACTCAACTCGAAAGTTAGCCGGGTTGAGTAACTCGGAAAACTCGACTCAGATCAACTCGGAATATATATGTAATAATTTGAAAAATGCGAGTTAAAAAAACTCAAAGTACGCAGGTTTTATAGCCTCAAAATCTAAAATTTAGGTTTAACAGAACCCATAATAGGTTGTCTTTGTAGACCAAAAAAAATATGATGCAAAAACAGTGTGACGTTCGAGTTTAGGTTTAAAAAAATTATAAAAATACCGTTTCCGTGACTCGACTCGACTGAGTCACCCGAGTAACTCGGCAAATAGTGTCTCGTTCGAGTTTTGAGGTGACTCGACTCGAAATTCAGTCGAGTTAGGTAACTCGGCCGAGTTACTCGGGTGACTCGCCGAGTTTTCGAACTATGGATCATATATCCATAAAGAGAATTAAACATATCTCAATGAAAGGTGCATGAAAGTTTTGATTCGATCTCCACGGAATTTAAATATCGTTTGAAAGCAACAAAGTATTTGATTTTAGGGTTAAAAGAATAAGTTTGAAGATGAGAACAAATGAGACCTAAATAGTGAGTTTGAAACTAAATATATAAGCCTTTGTTGGATACGTATCGTATAGTATCGGTCGTAACGGTTCCGATACATTTGAAACGGTCAAAACTCTTTTTTTTTTTTTCGCACTTGAGTGTATCGTATCGGTAACCTCAAAAACCGATTCATATCATACAATACATATTCGCTCGACATTTTAAAGTTAAACTATGCTTATAGGAGTGTAAGTGCTGACGATCCTGCATGTAAGCGATAGCAGAAAGCATGTGGACACAATAATTCTTTTATGTGGGAACTTGTGAAACAGGTATTACGGAGAACTATTGATTTTCTGTTAGAGCATTTTCCTTGTACATATAATCTTGTGTTCCTCTCTTTTTGACAAATTCTCTTTGCTAAATTTTAGCTCTCTTTCGGGTTTTAAAATTCTGGTATGGCTATGTCAGATGCCCGCTCTTTGAATGGGCTACTGATCATACCTTAGTTGGAATTATTATAGATATGATCTTTCGAGCTTCCATGTTGGAAGGCATATTCTTACATTCCTTTGGTTTAGCTTCCCTCTTTTCCAAACTATTGAGATCAAAATTCCTTATACCGGCAGTTTTCACCACTAAACGAAACTCTCAGATCATCTTACCCATACTTTTTCTGATTATAACATTTGGCTGCTACTTGCGAGCCTCTTCGTAGTATTTATTGTAGCTACATCCTGCATGCAGATTGTCTAGCACACTAACTTTAAATGAGATCGAATCATAGCCAATTGTGATTGAACTCGAGGAGAGTTCAATCGCACCCACAGCTAAACACGTGTCCCTTTTAACCCTTATTAAATCGTGGTTAAGATCCTTGGGTTCAATATTCTAACCTTGGTTTTTAAAGGTCCTCTCTAAAGCTTGTAAATGGGATTCCCGATCAATTGGCCATCGGCCAAAATAACCATGAGCAGCTACGATATTATAAGTTTCTTCCTCTTGACCGAATCCGGTAAGAACTCTTGATAAGGCGCCTTAATTTCCGTGCTCAGTATCAAATTTCAATGCGTTATCACTACCTCAATGCAATTCAGTATTCTAGTCTTCCGTGAAGGAATAAAATTCAAGAGTGAACGGCCCCGCTAAATCTCTCAAAGCACCTTGACTCAGAATGAACGGAGCAAAAAAGAAGGCGGGCTTCAGTCCGGTGTTAGCGCAACGACACTATTGAACCTGAAATCCACTCTCAATCGCTCCTTTTAGGGGGGAGGAATTGTTTTTGTATCCGAAGGCACTGTCCTTCTATTCTTCGCTCACATCTTGAGTTCCATTCTGTCTTCTATCGGGTGGGTAAGCCCCCCAAATACCAGTTTGTTTCCTATCAAGCAATTGTCTCCTTCATATAGAGCTTTTGTCTTAGCTATTTCTTCGTCCAAAGTCCCATCCAGCTTGGCAGAGGCTCTGGCGAGTTAGATTATTGAACCCTAAGGTTGTGTTCGGTTGGCTAGAAAGTAAGGTAAAGTGAAAGGAAGTGAGAGATTCTCACTTTTTTGATTTTCGGTTTACAAGAAATGGTTATTTTCTCAAGAAAAGTACAAGAAAATCAACCCAATTTTCTGGCACTTTCTTGTAAAATTTTCTCTCCAAATCAATGGTTATTCTGAGAGAGTGTTTTGAGAAAGCAAAACACTTGGTTCAAGAATAATGCAAATTTACCATTTTATCCATAAATATAATGATTACCCAATCACTTTCTTCTAAAATTTTCTTCCCAACCGAACATGCAAAAGAAAGCCACTTTCTTTTCTTTTACTTTTTTTCTTTTCTCCCATCCACTTTCTTGGCAACCGAACATAGCCTAAGGGTTAGTGAATCTTAACCACAGTTAATAAGGGTTAAAGAGGACATGTGTTGAATTGTGTGCGCGATTGAACTCTCCTCGAGTTCAATTGCAATTGGCTGTGATTCCATCTCACTTTAAACACTATAATCTGGTGATAAGTGCTATGTAGTTACCCACTTCTGTTGTATCATCAATTGACGTTTAACACTTAGCAGTACTTTGATCATGAAGATACCTCAATGTTGACTAATTATTAAAAAAAAAAAATGTTGACTAATTATTGTAATTCAAAAGATATATATATTTAAATTATTGTAATTAAAAAAATGTAAATTGGTTGGCTTCTGAAATACACATTACTTATCCTTCCAGGTATGCGACGGGATGTTAATGTTTTGATCTTCCTAGATGTCAGAAAGGCTTTGGAAGGTACATTTTGTGTGACTTGGTGTTTTGATGTCAATACAAATTCAAACCCATTGATCATTCTGTGGCATAATAACACAAAAGACATGGAGGATTACTGATTGCTAATCTTTGTGTTTCAGAGGGAATGAAGTTTTATATTTCAGATAACAAGGTGATATTGACTGAAGGCTTTGAGGGTGTCGTGCCGGTGAAGTACTTTGAAAAGATGGAAACATGGCCCGGTAGACAACCCATACCCTTTTAAGCCAGGGGAGCAGGATGGCCATATCATTCAAGTCAAAACATGTCCGTTTTTCGTTTTGCTGAACCATGTAGAAATTTACAAGGTATTGTATCGAAAATGAAACTAAGATTGGGAGGAGAAAATTTTGTATTTTCAGCTAGTTTATGTGATTCAAGCACGCTGTTCATCTCTGATAGGTTTTTCAGCCCTTGTTGCTAGGCGTAACAGTTAATTCTATTGATTCTTTTCTTATATTTATTTAACATGCTTACCCAAAAAAAAAACAGTGAAATTGTTTTGACCTTGTTGATCTCTGAATTGTCCTACTTGTGTGGATCTGGATTCCAACTCTTAAAATTTGAAGTGATTTACCAATCAGTAACCTGATATGTCATGCATTCTAACTTTGGGAATGCATCAAATGAGCTCTTTTGATGGAAAATGCAACATCTGAATGTTCTCCAGGTTTGGCTTGATAAATTCGAAGGAGTAGAGTGGTAAATACGAATTCAGTCCAAATGTTGTTGCCTCTCATATTAAGGTAGAACATTTCAAAATTAAAATGCTCAAACAGGTTTTCAAAATAAAGAGCAGGAGACCACAGCAAAATAATAATAATAATAAAGGGCAGGAAATAGGGTGGCAGTCAGGCCAGGCTGGGTTGGGGTTAGCCTCAGGTCAGCCCAAGCCTGGCTCACAAGTCACAACATGGCTTACAACATAACATCGGGCTTCTAGCCGAGTTCGGGCTGAGTTGGATGAACAATTTGTGAGTCGAATTTGAGATGAATTTGGGTTTTTGGAATGGACAGCTTGTGGATTGTGTTTGACTAAGTTTGGGCTGAGTTCAGACAAACTTTAAGATAGCCGGAGAGACTTTAAGATTGCCCAAGATGAATCATGTGCAGGCTGTAAGTTAACTAAATAATATCTCCCTAAATTTGTTGTTTATTTAAACAAGCCAAACCCGAATAAGATTTTCAAGCTTGTTGAATTAAGGAGCCAAGCTTGTTGAATTAAGGAGCCAAGCTTGAACAGCTTGTTAAAAGCTTGGCTTAATTATATATACTTAACATATTAAAGTAGTTAAAATATACTAACTTCATTTAAATATTAAAATTAAGTATATTTATTATATACCAGTAAAGATTAATAATATATATAATCTATAAGTATATCCTTTATACAATTATAAACTATTTTAAATTGAATTATTCTAAATTTTAGTTAACACCGTAATTTCTTTTCCTATGATAGTAAAGTCAATGGCTATATCTATTGAAGTGAGGAGCCGGGTGAATCCGGGGACCAGGAGTAGACATAGATGATAGAACTATTTACAAGGGAGAGGGTGAGTGGGTGCGTTTGGGGTTGGGGTTGGGGTTGGGGTTGGGCCCATGTGTTTTTTTTTGGAACTCGGGGTGTCCCCAACCCTTTGGGTTAGGACTATTCCCCGAGGGTGCGACGTGAGCCCACAACCCGCCACACCAGGTAAGTCCAGGATCGCTGCGGGGCTGACCCCAAAGGAGGAGTGAGAAATGGAAGAGGACCTCCCACTTGGGGAATGGCAAATGTGTGTGCGAGTGTGTGCATGTTGTGTGTATAGTGTGAGTTAATTTGAGATTAAAAAAAATAAATTACAAGGGAAATTAGGCTTCAAATCGCTAACGTGCGCCAACTGGGTTAAGGGGTAAAACGGAACTCAACTCTCCAAATTACGAGCTTTTTTGCCAATCCCTGAGATAAACAGAGGCAGAGTTCTTTCCGGGGATCACAAACAGCGCCGTTCTACGCTTTTATATTACATTAAAGGTTAGCCGTTTGCTTCCTTTCCTTCTCTGTTTCTCCCATAAATTTCATTCCCAAATCTTCTATCAGAATATATTACAGTAAATCTTCGGAACAGATAGTTTTTTCAGTTTGCAAATTTTCCCATTCAAATTTAGAGTTCTTGATTTTGATTCTTGTGATTTATAGTCTCTTCTGCAACTTAATAGATAAAAAAGAGCATCTGGGTATGGTTGGATTTCTCAGATTTCGTAATATTTTATCTGCAATACCATCTAAAAGGCTAGAAACCCAAATCCCAGGTATTGCCTTGGATAGATTTTGCCATTGTGGATCAGAACAGGGTTTCGGTTCTTCGAACTCATCTTCTTCTTTAGTGCCGAAAATCATAGGAAAAGATGTTGGGATTTTCTGGGACTTGGAAAACAAACCACCCAAGTCATTTCCTCCATATGATGTTGCTGTTAGACTAAAGATTGCTGCTTCTGCATTTGGAGTAGTTCAATACAAGGTGGCTTATGCCAATCACCACGCATTTAGCTATGTCCCACCTGTAATTAGAGAGAAAAGGAAAGAGAGGAAGGTACTGAATCAGTTGGAGAATAGGGGTGTGATTGAACCGCTAGGACCGTATCTATGTCGAGTTTGTGGGAGGAAATTCTACACGAATGATAAGCTTGTTAATCACTTCAAGCAACTTCACGAGAGTGAACAGATGAAGCGGTTAAATAGGTTAGAGTCGTCTAGAGGGAAGCGGAGGGTGCAATTGGTAGCGAAGTTCTCTATGAAGATGGAGAAGTATAAGAATGCTGCAAGGGATGTTTTGACTCCGAAGGTCGGTTATGGTCTGGCGGATGAGCTCAAGAGAGCAGGGTTTTGGGTTCGGACCGTGTCAGATAAGCCACAAGCAGCAGATACTGCATTGAGGAATCACATGGTGGAAATGATGGACCGTAGGCAGGTTGCATGTTTGTTCCTTGTATCAGATGATTCTGATTTCGTGGATGTCCTGAGGGAAGCGAGATTGAGATGTCTTAAGACGGTTGTTGTGGGTGATAACAATGATGGGGTTCTTAAGAGATGCGCTGATGCTGGATTTTCATGGAAGGAAGTCATGTTAGGGAAGCCTAAGAAGGAGGCAGCATCAGTTGTGGGGCGTTGGAAGGATCGTGATGTTTTGAAGAAACTAGAGTGGACATACAGACCAGAGATGGAGAAAAAGGAATATGATTTGGATGATGGTGATGTTGAGAGCGATGGTGGCGACATTGAAGATATTGTTTGTGAGGATAGTGAAGATTTAATGCAGAAGGGAGATGCCGGACCTTGGTGGGAACTGGACTCTGATGCTGACAACACACCTGCAAAATCATTTAAATGATTTGTTCCTTGTCATCCATGTTATTGAGTTTGTAACTCGGTGAAGTTCACTTATATATGTTGGCTAGTGTGTGTTGTAATTATATGAAGAGTACCTAAGCCACATGTTATCATTCCTATAAATCAATTTAGGACATGATTTTGTCTCACTCTTTGCAATTTAAATGAGAGATGGAAATTCTAGGTATATCTGCTTGTGAAAGTTTTATTTCTATCACACTGATTTTAACCATTGTGAATTGCTATTCATTGTTTGCTGTGATATACAATGCTCCTTTAAGGTTTCGTATGCAAGTAATTTTCTTGATTTCTATTTGGAGTTTGGGTGATCTACTGTACATAATATTCTGAATCTGAGGTTTGAACTTTGAAGTGCTGCGGGAGATCCCTTTAGAAGAGGGAAGAAAGAAGGAATGATGCAATACTTGCTGTAATCCAGTTGTAGCTTCTTAGGTTTAGCATTGGCTGCATTTGTAGCATCTCATGCTTTGCAAACAAGAAAAGTAAAAAAGAAAAGAAAAGTAAAAGGAAGACCTCATAGAAGATCCTATAATTTCTTACAATTTCAAAAATAATAAGAGGTATTAGTTAAGTAAGGTAAAGGCCATTTTTGCTTAAAAGTGATATGGATAAAAGACTGTTATACATTTATCCTTTTCAAGCATCCTTTTCTAACTGTGACAGAGAGAGATAGTTAGAGAGAGAGAGTGATGAACCTTTCCTCTTAAAAATTAACGTTTAAAACAAGTAAAGAAAAAACTCTAAACTAAATTCCCAACATAATTTCCGTAAACTATGTTCTAATCCTTTTCAAACTACTCAAGATAATCATTAAACAAAGCCTTAGATAAAGAAGGAAACTAACAAACCAAATAAATAATAACTGCAGGTGTCAAAGTGGAACCCTTGAGGAGCTGGCGTGCTTCCCAAAATGTTTCTCAATGTACTGGTTGCTGGGGCCCACAAGTGGTGTGCCTGAAAAGAAAATCCTCCATCAAAGGCATAATGGCATCTACATCAGGATATATCGATAATATTTTCAGATATTTTCTTAAGCGACGACCTTGATTTAGTCAAAAAATTGTTTTGCAAAATATAAAGGAATGTTTTTATTGGTAAATCAGGGAATATCTATTAAAAGAGAAAGATAGCTAATATAAACATGCCGATAAAAAAGAGAACAAGGGATCACAAGGACATGGCCCAACAACTGATGACAAAATAGAATACAAGAAGCTAGAAAAAATGAGGACACACTAAGATACCCATGGCTAGATCACAGCCAAGCAAGGAGATTGAAGTCCTCAAAATCCTTACTAACTGAACACTAGTCTAAAATTAGACGATGAATCCGCACACAAATCTGCAGAGAGAGAGATTGCATCATCAAAGACTCCGATTCCTTTCAATCCAAATCACCAAATTTACTGCACCCGCACCCAGTAAATAAGCCCAAAGTATAGAGATGGGGGTCTTCAGCTTCATCGAAAGCCAACAAGATAAGAAGCACTGAAAGGAATTCGGGAAGACCTGTGCCACACCCAATCGCACAAGAAGGTGGCTCCAAACCTCTAACACAGAAGGACAATGTAACCATAGGTGATACACTGATTCCTCAGATTTGAGGCATATACAACAGCGGTTTGCCAATCTCCACCCTTTGTTTTTTAAATGGTAACAAATTATTATCTTTTCCAGAGATGCTAACAAAAATATAAAGGATTTTCTTGATATTTTTTATTGAACAAGATGCATTTTATCTGAAATACCACATAAATGGTACTTTTTTTCAAATTTTCAGGAACTATATGTCCCTATTAATTAAGTACCCAGATATCACATACATGAAGTTGTGTGTCTACAAAGATATCAATAAGTAGGGATATTTCCAAGTTGAGCTGGCTCGTCTACTCGGCCGATCAAGTCGAGTTCAAGCTGACATTTTTGGCTGAGCCGAGCTTTTATTCGAGCTTGAACTGTGTTCAAAGGAGCTCAGTTCGGCTTGAATATTATAATATGTATTAATAAAATAATAATAATGTATTTCTTATAATACTAATAATATTGTTATTATTTAATAATAAATATTTTGTAATGAATCGAACTTGGCTTGATCTTGAAACAATTCGAGCTCAAGCCGAGCTAATCTGTTTGAGTCGAGCTTGCCTAACTTTTCGAGCTCGAGCTTGACTCCACTCGGCTTGAATACATCCTTATCAGTAACCATGGGTTTGCAATTGCATGCAGAAATTTCTTTCACCACCTTTGAACTTTGCTATTAGCGAATCACACTATGTTTGGTGTGTGCATTCACCATAGATATTCATTTCACTAATTTTTATAGCTATTAAAGAAAGAAGAGTAGCAATGCTGAGAAAAAATCACATCCCCAGCAGACCAAGGAACAAAACTAAAATTTAGCTAAATAGGGATGCCAATTTTCAATCTAACTACAAATGTGAACTGGTTGTAAGTTAGTAGTCTATTGGTGGGGCATTTGTGGAGTAATGTTATATTTACACTTGGAAATTGCAGTGTGTAATAGAATTCGCATGCAGTGTTCTTTGTGAACATTTCAACGAGCTCAAAGCATGAAATGTGACCAACAGAAAATATTGTGCCTGTTAGGCCTGTCAAAGGAAAAAAAAATTTAACAAGGGTACCCGACCCTGCCCTTTAGGGTAGGGTTAGAGCCTAGTCAACTCAGGCCCTTGAAGGGCTAGGGTAGGGTTAGGGTCTTGCCATTATAAGGGCAGGGTTAGGGTTTTCCCCTACCCTTGCCCTGCCCTTTGACAGCCCTACTCTAACCCCTTAAAATCCTATTCCTAATCTCGTGAAACCCTAAGCCTAAGCTTCTGATTGGCCGATTCCCTAACCCTAGCACTGTAATTATCTCTAACATTTTGATTACAACTTTAGTTTGTTACCAAGATTGGTTTAATTTTATCTAGTTTTATTATTATACTTTACTTTTATATTAATTTTAAATAAATTCAATTGAATTATCTGTTGGGTTGGCAGTTGGAGTCGAAAAAAATCTCGTTATATTGAATAAGAAAAAATTTGTCACTTTTCTTTCTCGCCCTGCCCTGGCCCTTGAGAGCAGGGTTAGGGCCTAGTCAGTCCAAGCCCTTGAAGGGCTAGGACAGGGTTAGGGTCTTGCCCTTATAAGTAAGGGCAGGGCTAGGGCTGACCCCTGCCCTGCCCTACCCTACGCTACCTTACCCCGACCCTGCCCTTTGACAACCTTAATGCATGTGCTCTCAACTGCAGGGTAAACCTAAAGTAGTTGGACATGTATATCTGTAGAGAATTGCAGGTCATCTTCTATGTTTTTTTTATATTTGTCTTCATTTCTATTCCTAGCAATTCCCCCCTTTTGTTCTCCCCTCTTTCGCTAATATTCGGTTCCTACATTTTCACTTTGTCATTTGTCAAGATCCAGTAGATGAGTACCCGCCTTTTCTCTGAATTGGAGCTGCTTCAAAATTCAAAAGTAAAAGAACTAAACAAAGCAAGAAATTCCATCATTTGGTTCCCGCTTGCAACCCTGAGGTGTGTACTATGTATTCTTGCAGATTAGACTTGTACTATTGAATGATTTCTTATTTCCACTATTTTCACAATTGACATTGCATTTTTGAGTTCTGTAGTAGTGTAGGTGAACTTATTGAATCTTGAGTAATTGGGTTTTGCTCAGCTGAAGGTTTTCTGATCTGATATGTAAATCTTTTGGGTCCTTATATCTTCTTATAGTCTGTTTATTTGCTTAATTTTTTTTTCCATTCTAAGTTATGTGACACATTCTACTTCCATTTCTATCAATCACTGATCCAAAGTCGCTTGGATACAGATCCTAGGAAGATGTTTTTGTTTTTGTGATTGGTAGTGAATTGCTTCCCTTAATGAATATATTTCAAGTATGATTGTGGAAAGAATGTTAGTTGTATCAAATTGCAAGAAACCAGTTACAAGAATCCATAAAAGAAACCAGTTACAAGAATCCATAAAAGGTCCCAGTGTTCCATGCCGCTAGGATATCGACAAGCTGGAGATCTTGTACTCCCTACTCTATTAATCTTAGCTTTAACATCTTCATAAATCCTCACATCTCATGACTCTCATTTTGTATACTAAAGGCTAAACCAGTTGTCTAGCTTTTTGTATGGGGATTCATCAGCCTATTTTAAAAAAAAGTATGAGGATTCATCCAGCCAATCATCTGGTAATCTGCGTTGTAAGCTAGACTTACCACTCAAGAAGGATATGTGTGTAACCAACGTGCATTATTTGCACGACAAAGTGAGACAACCACCAAGTAGTCATCACATGACCATCCAACCTTGGTGGGTAAATGTTGATTTTGCATAATTTTACAACTGTGAATGCCGAACTCCTGCTTGACAATTTTGTTAAGAGGTGCTGGGCTGCTGGCCGCAGCTGAGGTGCAAAGGCCATTGGCTAGCTTGAGGCGTGAGCTGTGAAGTGCATGCCTATAATTTTTGTTAAGAGGTGCTGGACCACTGGCTGCAGCTGAGGTGCAAGGGCGATTGGCTAGCTTGAGGCATGAAGTGCATCCTTGACAATTTTGTTAAGAGGTGCTGGGACGCTGGCCCCAGCTGAAGTGCAAAGGCCATTGGCTAGCTTGAGGCGTGAAGTGCATGCCTATAATTTTTAAGCGCTAATTTTTTTATTTTTTCATTTCATCAGCATAAACATAAGATGTTATCCTATATTAATTGTAAAAAATTTCAAGCCGATGAAATGGATTTTCCCCTCTGCCAATTTTTTTTTAAAATAAACAAGTGCCTGAGAAGTGAGAACTTCACTGGAATCTTCAACCCTGTAATTCTACACCAATAAAAAACAGAATTAACATGAATTTATACTTGTTATTGGTTTACATGCTTTTATTTCACTTATCAATATAATACATGATGTTTAGTAGGCTGTTGTCAGTGTCACCCATTAAAATATTAAGTTTATTCCCATATAAGTTTTACATGAAAACTTTCAAATATTATTCATAGCTTACTAATTAAAAGCACATGAAATGTATCTGATAGAAACAATTAAATAGACTCCAAATTTTCAATCTAATACAATCTGGACAGACTGGATGAATTCCAGAATTAACTGTATGGACAGGGTTGTGGGTTTGCAGTTCAATTCATCAGGCTATGTTTATTCTAAATTGAATGAATAGGGAATAATTTGCAGCTTTAATGGGTGAGGATAAATGATCCAAAAGACTTTCAGACACTTTTTTACCTGGCTTCTGATGTGGGGATACCTACCTAGCATCAAACACCCTCAAACCTAACAACCCTGCCGAAAGCTCTCACTTCATATTTCTGGTGTGCACATATTTGCAATCAAAACCTAGCTAAAATGTACCTCAGAGATTGTATGGGAAATGTATTCCTATGATTATAAGGTATGGTTGGTGATTTCTTGCATGATAATTTTTCCAACAATTTATATTTGACTTTATTTTGGTCGTTTCTTTTTTAATTGCCTAGCACAGGTTTTAAGCACGAGAATATTGGCACAGCAAGGGAAATTCCTGCATCCACTATCATTTGCTAACCTTTTCTCTTGGAAATGCTATCTGAGGCAGCAGACCCATAGAACAATCTGTTAGGCATGAGAATTTGCAATGGATGGCGTCGATTTATCTTCTATTTCCCTCTCATTTTCATTATTCCTCTCTTATTCTCAGGTGATTGGTCCTTTCTCTTTTCCACTTACTATATTGTTTGAGTTTTACTTTTATTCTTCATTAGCAGAGACTGAAGAGATGATTTTGTTGTTTTCTCAGTACTGGAATTGCACCAAAACTCTACTGTAGAAGAGCTCCACAAAAAACATACCAAGAAATTCGATCATCTGGTTCTTGGGCCCGCTGCCGGTCATGGTTTGCGTGATCGTTTGCAATGTCGAGGTACTGGCAATCTCCTTAAGCCAGTGTTTAATTTCTTATAAGTTATAATGCCTTGCAATATTTGCATTTTGATGATCTTGGACTACTATGTGTTTTATCTCTATAGCTTTTGACTTTCATTCTCTATCATTTGGCTTGCATTTCCGGTATATATATTCCACAAATTAATCTCTAGTAGTTGGGTTTATCGGCTACTTGGTGACTGTTCTCCTTGAGAGTGAGACTAGGTGCTTTGACCCGACTTTCTCTCTCCTTTTATTTTTTCACTTCTACCATTCTACTGTTAGTTCGATGCTGCTTCCTTCCCTTCCTGCACTACATAGGATTTCCTTTTGACTATAATTCCAACTTTAGATTAATGATTCTATCATTGACACTTGTTTTTGTTAAGAGGTTGGTGATCTACTTCCATTGATAGATGAATTCAGAGTTGGACTTTCATTCTGATACAGTATAACTGTTTTCCAATAGGAGAGAGAGCCTAATGCAGGAGATCAAAAGCATCTGTGCAAGTTTATACAACTATTGGGATTTTTTTTTTGTCTTAATTTTATTGTATAGCCCACTGCAAGGCACTTTATACTTGGAAATGAGGAGGAATTTTTACAAGTTGATCAGTACTATAGATACTTGCTCAAACATCTGTTCTAGTTTGTACAACTATTAGTCCCTTAACACTCATGTGATAGGCTAATACGTGGACTAGGTGTTGGTTCACATTGTATTCAACAGGCTTGATCCATAAATCGTTTTGTGTATGTGCCATTTCCCCAAAGGGTTCGTGCTCAAAAAATGCAACACACACTTTCTATATTTATCCCACAAGTCACCATGTGACCCTCAGGCTGTTTAACAGTGGAACTATTTCTTTTCAAAAAGTTACCAGGTTAGGTGGTCTTGTCAGATACGAATGTCAGGATTTTGTCATCATGATTAGTATAATAATAGTCAATCTATTATTCCTAATGTTTTTGTCAGTATATGTTATCCATATAGTTAAATTGCTATTCTGCCTATCTCGAGATCTTATGATGCATATTATATTTCTAGTAAATTAGTAATCTGAGATATGAAATAATATTGTCATAAAATTTTACCCAATTTCAGTGTACCACACTTTTTGGGATTGCAATCTATGACAACATCGGTATTGGTATAGAGTATTGGTGAGTCAGGATACAAACATATATTGAGATGTCACTCAGATACACAAGGAAAGATTGGGAAAAAAAAATAGGAATGCAAAGAAACATTAAGATATGCTAGGATACTAAGAACAAACTTCATTTTATTCTTAAAAAAAGCTAGAAGCATGTTCTCTAAAATACTAATACTATTACCACTTTGTTTTGGTAATCAACTATTATTACAACTATCTAAATAAAGATATATCATAACGGATGCAGAAATAAGCAACTGATGTGTGCAACTGAAAGACCAACAGTAAATAATCATATTGGCACCTACGTACTTGATAATATGATGAAAACACTAATAACTTCATTTATTGATTACATATCATATCAAACCAATACTGTAATAAATTGCTGAAGAGCTACTTTTGGTGACATCCTATCTTATTAAATCTGCATAATATTTCCTTTTATTAATATTTGAAATTAAATATGATGAACAAACATTAATTCAATGAAGTCATACTCCAATTCATGTACATCTGAGACCTCCTATGTAGTTCATAGTTTTTTCCCATGGATTTGTGAATTACATTACACATTTCTGATATTATATATATTTTAGCATCTTTCATTATATAACTATTATTTTTTAGTTAAAAAATTTTAATATCACACGTACAATAAATCCCCTGAAAATAAGAGATCTGCCTTGAAGTTAGGGGGCGTTTGATAAAACTTAAAATAAGAACTTAAGCTTATTTGAAAATTGAGCTTATTTGGACTTTAAATTGTTAAGTTAAAGTTTAATTGGATGTCTAACTCTTTTTAAAATAGAGGTTTTACCTCTAAACTAATAAGAAGACATGAGTTACTTTTTTCTTTAGAGGTAAAACCTCTACTTCAAATAGATTTAGACATCCAATTAAAATTTAACTTAACAATCTAAAGTCTAAATAAGTTCAATTTTCAAATAAGTTCTACCTATTTAATTTAGAGTTACCAAATTGATAAGCTCTTATTTTAAGTTTTATCAAACGCCCCCTTAGTACATATTCAATGGATCTAAAAACTATATTTCTCTTAATTACAAAACTTTTTTTTTCAAAGATATGATTAATATAAATTATGAATGAAGTAATAACATATTTTAGATAAAAATGATAATACAGTACTTCCGTGGATCTCTGATATTAGTTAAACAATCACGACTCAACAATGTTTAAGTGGAAAAGATATTGTTATTTTAATTCAATTTTTGGTTTCCCCAGAAGTATTGAAAAAAAAATCTTAAATCTCCCCAAATCATACCCTTTCTTACTACGAAATAAATTGAATTCTTTTTTTTAAAATTTATCATGTGGGTCAATCAACTAAACCAGATAGTTATATGAGTGAAACGAAACAGCTTTTTAAATTCGCATTAATTTGATGGTTCTAGTTAGGGGTGTATTCGAGCTGAGCTAGGCCAAGCCCAAGCTCGATCCAGGCTCGAAGCTCAGCTTGAAAGTATTGGCTTGGCTCAAGCTCGAACTGAGCTCGGCTTGAAGCATTAACAAATATAATTTTTATATTATAAGCTTACAACTATCAAAACATTATAAAAATTATTAATATATTATAAATATGTCAAGCCGAGTCGAGCTCAAGCCGAACTGAGCCGAGCTTCAAGCTGGGCTTGGTTTGAGCTCATCTTGATTGTAAGCTTGAGCTCGAAAAAAGGCTCGGCTCGGCTCGGCTCGGCTCGGCTTGATCAAGCCCAAAAGCAAAATGTTTGGTTTGAACTCGGCTTGATCGATTCGAGTCGACCCGAGCCTTGGAGTTGTCTTGGCTTGAATACACCCCTAGTTCTAGTAATAAATCTATGATGTCATAACATATATATGCAGAAATCAACAAAGAAGATGAAAGAAATTGTTTAATAACCATCATTTAAATTCTGGGAATGATCTCTAAAATTACTTAGAGAATCTTATTTGTGTTAAACACAAATCAAAAGATGTGGAGGGGGAGGACCTATTTTGGCTTAGAGAAGGGGATGTGAGATTGTTCTATGAACCAGGGAGAAATAATGGACAAAGAATTAACTTAAGTGTTTTATTTTTTTAAAATGTCTGAGATTGATACACTATAGTATCAACCTTTATTGTAAATGCCATGACTCACCCAAATCACCGAGTCAAGTTGCTTGAGTTAAGTTTGGGCCGGTTAGTCGATTCCAAGTCACAAGTTCTCTAACCTTGACTCTATTATCTTATGTTAAATCTGAAATGGCAATCTGAGTAAATGTTTAGATAGTGCAAGTGGTGATCTTTTCACTTGCCTTGCTCTTTGTTATAGGATGCTAGTTCCATTCACTGTTACAAATCTCCCGAGAAAAACCAAAAAAGTTTAAAACTCCGTTTTTATCGTGATATTTTAGAAATCTCGCGAGAAATATAAATTTCTTTTTTTATCCTGTAAATATCGCGAGATTTAGCTGATTTAACCGAGGTTTTAAAAATACCGTGAGAAAATAAACAATGTTGTTGATTTATGAATTTATAAATATTTATTACTATTTTCAGTAAATTTAATATATTTTTTTTATTATCGTCGAGATTTAGGCGAGAAACACCTGGAAAAAATTCAGATTTAAAAATCTCCCGAGAAAAACTTCGGCCGTTAAAAACCTGAGAACAAGATTTGTAACACTTCCATCTATTGTAACTCTTTTTTTCTGATGCCAATATTCATTTTTCATATTTGTTCTTCCACAGTTATGATCCCCCCTGCGGCCCGCAAAAAGAGAGAGATAAAGCTCTGTTGTCCCATGTTCTCTGTCTGATTTTTTTTATTATTATCATGTTTTCTTTTTATGTGTGATCCACATGCATGTTAATCCCCTTCTATTTGTTATTTGTTTAACAAACCTGTATTGACATATATATTTTCTATTTTGCACCTGTTGCAGGCCTTAAAGCTCTTAATAAGACCCATTTTTCAACCCCATCTAACACCTCCAATGTCAGAGACACCATTTCATTTGTCACTGTCTTTGCCATCTATAACACCTCCCATTCAACAGTTGTGGATAGTAGAACATCTGACTTGGTAACTGTTGGGAGCACTTCATATAGTAAGGTGGAGAGATCAATGGCTATTTTGAATGTCTTCATTAACTTTATCCAGGTATTTGCAACTTGTAATTAAAATAAAGGTTCAATGCAATAGAAGTTAGTGTCAACTTTTAAGGTTCCATTCAAGAGGAAACCACATCCAACTATTAGTGCCTCACTGATTTATCACCTCTATTTACAGGAGGAAACTGGGCCTCCTTCTCTTCCATTAAATGTGGAAACTTGCCTAGCTTTTATGCATACTCTGCTGAACCTTCAGTATCTATCACCCTTCTCAAATGTAGACTGACACCCAATCAAAATATTATTTGTGTTTTGAAAAATAATCTGCTTGTCAGCTGTATTTAACTATCATCCCAACTACTTTAACAGGACATGTGCAAAATTTGTAAGCTTTCACAAAATATTGCACTTTGTATCATAGCCATCAATTTAAGTCATCGTATAATACAAGAATGTCGTATTATCCAATAATTTAGAACTCTAACCTGGAGATTTACAATGTGCGGCCTGGGGCAAACTGCCTGACTTGTGCTGTTTTTTCTATGGGACCTTCATCAATTCTAATTGAACTTCGCGTACGTGACTGCTTGTAATAGTACTTCGTTTGTGTCAGAAAACACATACATGCTCTGCTTACAGGCACACATGTTTCTCGCCTGATACTGTACTTATCAAGGATATAATCTTTTCTGCGTGTGTGAAATACATGGGGGTGGTCAACCCGAAGCTGTCCTGTGTCAAACCAAAGCCATCTGGGTTTCTAATGGGTCTCCCTGAAACCTTTATATCTAAACCATGGACGGGTATTAACTATTAAAAACTAAAAAACAAAAAAAAAAAAATTGAAAAAAAAGTTTGATCAGGTCCGCTGCCTCACAGGTTAGAGTCAACTTGAGTCTATCTGAAACTGAGCTGGATCTAGTGGCTCTGCCTGAATTTAATATATATATATAGAAAAACCTGTACGATTAGTGGATTACCAGATTCATCTGAGGAATTACCCTTGATCTGGTACTTGCTCTGATGCTAATTATCCTTAGTTACAAATTTGATCTATGTTTTCCCTAACCAACATTTGATGAGCATTTAGTTTAAGTGTCGTGGTGCTTACTGGGGAAAAATTTAGGGTACGATCCTCACTGACAACCAACCACATAAACATGGTCCAACTCACCTCAAGTATTGCTAGTTTTTCAGACCAGAGGAGAGTATGCATCGCTTGCTTCTTCTATGGGCATGTATGGCAGTGGTTTTGCTTTTACCTAGACCATAGTTATGGCCATGTCTAATCATATTCCTTTAGTCGGGTTGGAGACTGCACGCAGGAATAATAGATGTATGTTGCTCATGATCATCTCTGTCACCATCATATCAAATTTTATTGGCTTTTCCTCAGTTATTCCTCATTAACGTTTGCACGCCTGGAGAGATTAGCTGGTGAACCTCTATCCTCTTGTGTACCATAGGGCTTGCACCTAGCAATGAATTGGACCAAAATTTACAGTGACACTATGTAGAACAATGTCACAGCCATACTCCATTCATCATACTCAACAATTGTGATGTACAGTATTGCATATGTATACACACACACATCAATAGTTAATTCTATCCCAGGGATATGTCCCAAAATATATTATATTGTTTACTGGATGAATCTATGGAATCTGGAGTCCACAGGTAATGAAATAAGGATGAATTTCGTATTCATGCTCGGGGTTGCATTTCTTTTGAAATGAGAGCTTTGACTCCCTTATTTGTACTTCTCTTAGTCAAATTAAATATGATCCTTCTAATAAGCTCCATCTTGAATTGAAGTTTTTTGCAGATAAATCAAATTCACACTAAGCTGGGCATATAACTTTTGCAGGTATCAATGCCCCAAAGTAGTATATTCATTCTCACAGATCCAGCTTCTGATCTTTCAATACGCAGAAACAGTGTCACTGTATTCCCCATTCAGGGTGAATATTCGCGAGACAAGTTGATGCTTCAAAGAATCAGGTCTTACATTGTAAGTGCACAGTTGCACATTGCACAGTGCGCATTGCACATTCCACAGTGCACAGTGCACAGTGCACATTGCACATTGTACATTGTACATTGCATTGATTTAGTAAACCTGTTGCAGTTGTTATTCTTACTGTTCTTTCGGATATTTTTCTTTTGGTGTGCTCGTTTCTTTCATATGTTTAGTTTAGAAACTCAAATTCATTAAGTGATATGTTTTTCTCTATGAACGACTGCTGCATGCTCTACCTGTCTACCATTACGGTTTAGACATCAACCCTAATTTTTCTCGTTTTTATTTATTTCATGATTCCAATGAAGCTGTGACTGTATTCACATCTGTGAGCAGAATACATATATGGCTTATGACATAATTGGTTATATGTCAGATTTTTGTCACTTCCTCCGTATTTCGTTCTAGAAATGGGCATTTATGTTGTGGTCAGAACTCAGAAGTGATACATTAGTTCATGGATGATATCATGTTCCTTAAGAACTGCTCAAGTTCGAAGCTATTGGCTTCTATTGTGCTTTATGAAATTTTCCTTTTTATTTCAATATACATGATTTATGTTTCTAAAGTAAATGTACGTTGTTCAGTAACTTTTTTGATTTACACATGTAATCCTAATTTTCAATGCCATCTAAATGTACGGTGTTCAGAAGTAAATGTACCTCGTAGTTTTCATTCTGATTTTCTGTTGTGTGTGGTTCTCAAGATATCACCATCTCAGTTAAAGACAACTTATTTTCCAAAGCAATATTAATTCCCAATGCTAATATATGGAGAACCATATGAATAAGGTACTATTAGTTACCCCTTGTTTGTGATTTATATTTCCTGTTGATCTTCTGTCTATGCAGGCCTTTCTAGAAACAAAATTTGAGGAACATTCTCAGATGCATCCCCATATTACTCATTACATCTTCACTGACTCAGATGTGGCAGTGGTTGATGATCTTAGGCAGATATTTCATGACTACCCAAATTTTCATCTGGCTCTCACTTTTCGGAACAACAAAGATCAACCTCTGAATTCGGGATTTATCGCAGTGAGGGGCACACCTGATGGGATTCTAAGGTAGGAAAATTGCATAACTTGCATTCCTCTTTTTCATCTCTGAGTGATGTGGATCTTGCTTTAATGATTTATTATGCAAATTTTGGCGGAAGGGCAAAGGTCTTTCTACAAGAAGTACTGGAAGTGTACAGATCCAAGTACATGAAAGCTTCCCGAATGCTAGGAGACCAGCTAGCCCTGGCCTGGGTTGTAAAATCTCACCCTTTGTTTGATGCGAAGAGATTTACTAGACCACAGGCCTTTCTGGAGGAGATCCGTGGAGCATCAGTGCTGTTTTTACCATGTGCTATTTACAATTGGACACCGCCAGAGGGTGCAGGGCAATTTCACGGCATGCCCTTGGATGTTAAGGTAAACTGGAATTCCTAAAATAACCATAAAGCAATTGGGGTATCACAGTTTTTCGGACAGTTGAACAGAAATATCAAAGTTCATGAATCAGATACTTATGATCATCATAAGCTTGAACTTTGACTTAGGAGGACCTCTTAGGCTAGAGTCCATTAAAAAGTTGATCCTAAACTTGCATCTGCTCCACATGGCAGTGGGAATGGCGAACATGAGAAAAAAAAAATCTTATGCATGTAGTGTGTACATTAGATAACATTCAAGATTTTTGACTAGTCTCTGCTCCGGTGGTATTTGTTTGATACAGGTGGTTCATTTCAAGGGATCGAGAAAGCGGCTAATGCTCGAGTCTTGGAACTTCTTTAGTTCTGCCTCATGTTCTGACATTTCAGATATGTTGTGCCTCGTCTTAAAGAGTGGGAGAACAAAGTATGATTTTTGAAATTCTCAATTGCAGCCAGTGTTTGTAGAAAGCTAATCCGGTTAGCAGCATATCCTCTTGCAGTGATTGCTATATAAAAAATCACTACCATATCTTTTTCACTCAAAAGGAATTGTGTGGGACTGTGGGAGTTCTTTCTTCCATTGTCTGACAAACCGGTTTTGGCGGGCACTGCAAGATTTGAACAAGAGGGACAATCCCGAAATTTAATGGATGTGAATTATGAATGCAATTTTTTTCTAACCATCATGAGCTTCTATTTTTCTGTGAATTCTTCCTCACAAACTACGCTTGAATTCATATATGTATCATCTTCTTTCAATCAATTCCAAATCTGGTTTGCAATTTACAAGCATTTCGCGAATTTGGTAGTTTATGTAACACTAGTGTGTTTGAGTTTTTTTTTTTTTTTTTTTGCAACCAAACGTGCCCCTTCAACACTTGTAATTTTTCCTCAAATTGTTACTTGCACAATTATTATTTGTTACGTGGGAATAAACTTTACAAAAACACATTTAGTAACCAGTTATTAATCCATCCTTGTCTGAATCAAAGGGTCTATAATGGCACATTAACCTAATCATCCACATTCAGTAAAATACCATATCATCCTTCTTTCTCTTCTTCTTTTCTTTGGTTTTTTTCAACAATCTGTTAGGTCCATTTTTCATCCCTGTTCTTTGGCTATGAGATTTTCCCATTGGTTGGGGTCTGCCTATTGGATGGTATTAAAATCCGAGTTGATCAAAATTGTCCATTAGGATTAACTTTATTATGTGTATCATTCGAACTAATGATTGGTGGGGAGTATAGCTGCACGCCATTGGAATTATTTACAGGGCCCTGGACCCCAATGGATATCTATGGTTCCATTTTTCTGTTTAGCTCGAGAGGCAGGTATATTGGAAAGGTTGTTCAGCAGATTTTTATGGATCAACATGTGTCCCCTTCACTAACCCTTAAGAGTTCAACCATGTAACCTTGGTTTTTAATTTTTTTTTTTTCAATTTTTAAACTGACTGCAGGAGTTAAAATTTCATAACCTGGGTTAAAAGGGCAGTTAAAGGAGCTTTGTGAGTGGGCCAGATGGTTTTGGTCTGACAAGGCCCAGACCAAATCCGATCCCTCACAATTAATTTAACCATCACCCAGAGTCTATTCCCTTGTGGGACAAATCCCAACCAAATCACATTTTCAATCACCATCCCAAGTATTAATTCAAACTTCTCCCATAATCCATCCTCTGCAGATTAAACAAGAGCATTCCTACACCAAAATGTCATTGATTATAAGAAAAAAAAAAACTGAAATGAGTTCCTAAAATCAGTAGCAAAAAACTGCAAAAATAACTACCCAAGATAACTCATGGCTGGCAGGAACTAACCCCATGTCAATACCAAAGATAAGCCTCTTAGTTTTGCCAACATCATGCTCAGAAAGGGAATAGCATGTGGGAATGTACCACAAAAACTGGTAAAAAAAACGTTTCTGTTGCATGTCTAAGGACCAGGAACAAGTGGGTTATCCTTTTCTCACAGAGCCCCATAATACTCTACCGATCAGGGAACTGAAAACTGTTCCCAGCAATACTCCCTAAATCAGGCAACCAAGCTTTAGATATTTGATCTCAGATCATCCAATGCGACATTATCTTGTATCAGTATTCATACCTTTGGAGAACAGAAAACAGAACAAGAGCAAGAAGGGATGGCAATCAAAGTGTGTAGAAATTGCTAAAAAAAGAGCTAGAAAACAGTAAATTTGTGCACCCATTTATGTAGATGTGGTGAATACTCCCTAATCTTTTAAGATAAATGACAGGAGTCTGTATTTTCATACTCTGAAGCTTGAGCAATATTTACAAGAGCCATCTGGAGATCCATATCAACAGACCATATTAGAATGGCCTACAACGAATGCTACATGCCTTAACTCCAAGAAACTCATCTCATTCTCTTCCAAGCCTTCAGGAAGCATGCAAAGATAAATCCAGTCAAAATTGCATGATTTGATGCAAAGGTGCTAATTATTATGCATATGAGATGGTACCAAATATACACCAAGCCCATAAACACAAATTGAATAAAACGTAGCATGGTAAAGCACAATGTAACCTGACACAGTACTATTGTGTTCCTGTCACGACCAATATGATTTCATTTCACTAAGGACCATTATTGTTTTTTTTAATCAGTAGTCAAGATATATATATATATATATATAAGGGTACAACTACTGTTACAGAAAAAGGAAACAGAGCAGAATCCGAGTTTACAAGGAAGTAATATATACTCCTATTCCCGTGGCTAAATTTCTCGCTCATAAGAGAGTTTTGTGGCTAACTACTTCATTCTAAACCAATAGAAATCTCCCTTCCCCTTTTTTTTTTGTGATGCACAGGCACTACCAGCCTCCTTGGAAACAAGTGGAAATAATTCAGATGTAAGCTCTTTAGGCCAACTTCACCAAACTATCAGCATCCTTGCTATTGGTAAGAAGACAGAAAAAAAAAGGTTTCATTTTTTTTCTCTCTAGAGTAAAGATTAAGATGAGTACTCTTAATCAGGAAACACTAGAAGCATTCATCCCTAGCCTAAGTATTGTATTAGTTTTATCCCCTTTGTATTTTTCCTGTTGCCTAATCATACCATGCATTAAGCTTCCGGTTCTATCTCTTACTAGATCAATCCCCGTCTCACTAAGGTCATGTTAGACTATTTATTTTCTCAACCGCATGAAACTTCATACCCTTCACATCTATCTCTGCAACATCCACTTTACTAATTGCACTAGAAATTTTTATGACAATCTCCAGGCAACAAAGTGATGCTTATAATAGTCTGTAGACCTCCTACCAGGCAAGCCAAGTTTAACATAATAACATGGCAAGCATTTTGCCACAAAAATCAATTGAAAGTTTCGTCAGACTCTACTATCAGTAAACTTCTTCTCCATTACTGTTTCCCATAATTTTAGAACAAAAGAACATACACCTCCTTACTCATTAGGCATACTTCAAGTGATTGCTGAAAACTCAACCAAAAAACCATTTACTTCCAAGTATCCAAAGTTCAAATTCCAATAGAAACCTCATTTCTAGTTCTGTGTTATATGCTAATTGCATTTTCTCTATAGAAGCTTTCTTTTTTCTTTCCTGATCAATTCCATTGAGGTGACATTTGCTACAGCCAAAAGTCTATGTCTATGCAATCCTATTGAAGCAAACTGCCAAAATTAGAATTCTACAGGTATTTAGGTGCCAAATTCCAATGAGGCCGACCACACTTGAAATGTGTTCCATCACTTCTTGGCTATCCAACATACCAATACTGAAGAGCTAATGACAGAATCTAACAAGTAGCCAACACACGGAGGAAATGCCAACTATGGAAGAGCTACAACCAATGTTACCTGGTTCATTGGTTCGCAATTCCCGGTTCGCTAGGGGTAGGATGAGATAGTTTGTTTCTCAGTTCGCTTAGTTCTTTAGATTGGTTCCCTAGCTTGGTTTGCTTATATATATATATATATATAAATCATGTAAATAAATATTTAATTAAAAAAAACATTAAAAATAGGTTTTATGGCCGGTTCGCAAACCCAGAAAAAAATTCGCCGAACCCAAACAAAAAGTTCGCCAAACCAAAGCTATTGGGTTCGGGTAGCGGGTTTGCTTAATTTCACAAACCAAACTGCGAACTGGTTCCCTCCGAACCAGTTGGCAGTTTGCACTAGTAGGAAGCGAACTAGGCAACAAGCTAGAAAAAAAACATCTCACAACAAGATTTCCCTCACATCACCGCCCCACTGAGATAGGGAGGACCAAAACACAAGCATACGACGAATACGAGCTAAGATGCAGGAGGGGGAGGAGTTGGAATTGTCAAAAACATGACAATTCCTTTCCTTCCAAATACCCCACGATATAGCTCCACGTAGTTAGCCCAAATTACTTCCTTAGCCCCCACTAGGGGTGTCAAGTGCCAACCATGAGCTACAACAAGAGAAATGTAAATGAAGATGATCAACTTACAACTTTTCCTTTGGATACAACACTTTGAACATTCCACCCCCACAAGGGTTCTATCTCCCTTTCAACACTTAGCATGAGCATCGAGAAGAGTGATAAAGAGGTACCATTATACTCAAGTTGGGTGATGTTAGAAAGGAAAAAATGAAACCCTTAAAACCATGAACCACCAAGTCATATTAGAGATTACTATACTTGAGTTACATTCAGATAACCATAATAATAGCTTCAAAAACTCAAAAAAAAGAAAAAGAAAAAAGAAGAAAAGAACACTACCAAAATAATGCAAGAAAAGACTTCCTTCCAGAATCAAGTTTCTTCTCCTATGTCAGATAACCAAATAAATTTCTTATTTTGTTGTCTCACCACTCCATAAATATCCCGTGCCAACACAATAAGCAAAAATGGTGATTGCTTTCCTCAAAGGCTTGCTAAGCTCTGAATGCATATACGTACTTCCAAGTTAATCTCACAATTGTATATTGTAGAGCAGTGTTCGAAGTGAATATCCTTACATTTCTAGAACCCAATCTCTAGTATACCTCAGGAGAAGATCTTATTCGACGGCGCGGGAAGTTTGGTCTTATTTCCTCACACCTAGGTATCTCTTGGATCTTTTCCCAATCCTTATGGAGCTCCTTATCTTGCTGGCTCTCAGTTGCTTTTCCTTCGGCGGCGAGCGTAGTTTGGCCTTTCCTTCTGGGGGCGATAGCTTAGTCCCTCTGGAAAGAGAGGAATAGGAGTGTTTTTTAGGACTCTTCTTTGCCGGCTCCTCAAATCCATGCTAGAGTTCGCCATATAGTAGACGTGTGGTGTTCTACAGAGGGATTCATTGGGGATCCCGGGGGTTACATTTCCGCCATAGTAATTTGCTGTAGCTAGGATCTTTCTGCTTTATTTGTTCTTGGTTCACTTTTTGTGAACTCTTGCTCTTGTTGCCGCCTTCTATTTTATACTATCTTGACTACCGATCAAAAAAAAGATCTTATTCGACACTTCATTGCAATTACCTCACTGATGCAACCAGCACACTTGTCAATTCCTACGGCCAAAAGGGGCTGGCAGCCGATCCTTTTGAGCTGGGTTAGCCTACAAGTTCCAGTTTGAGCAAAATAGGTGACAAAAGTGAAATGATAAAACCCCTGCATTTGGTCAAGAAGAGGGCATGTTTACTGCACGAATAATGGCAACGATCCTAAGATGGACACCATCACCGCGCGCATGGGAGAGTTTATAGAAGCCCAGAATCTCCTAAGAACGATGATCGGCGGAACCAAGTCGCAAAACTAAATCTTTAGTATGGTCATTGCCAGCTTGGTGAGGACTTTTGAGGACTCTCAAAAGGAAAGACCAATCACCAACAGCTCAAAGACCTAGCACAAAGATGAGAAGCGGATGGCGACCGTGATTACCAGCCCAACAATCAGTGTAACTGACAGCAGCCCTGTTCGCCCCCTATCATGTGATAACAATGGATACCACAATCTTGGAATAACAGTTGAGTTCCAACTTATATAGTAGACTGCAATCTTGAAGCCTTCCTTGACTGGTGATTGTGCATTGAGAACATCATAAACTATTGACCCATGACAGAAGAGAAAGTTGCACTGGTTGCAGCCAGTTCCATGGCTTCGCACTCACATGGCGGATGAAGGTAAATGGAAGCTCCATATGCAAAGTTTGGAGCCCATCAGGATTTGGGAGCAAATGAAGTTAGTTTTGAAGGCAAGATGGGTGATTGGACTAGGGAGTGAATGGATAGGATCTCCTCCAAATAAGAACCATGTATTAGCAATACCCTCCCACCGTCCCACGTGAATATTACTATAATTAAGTAAACATAGTCACCAAGTCAGACTTCTGGGAAGTATTCAGTTACAGAAATATTCAGGAAAAAAAGGGGGGGGGGGAAATAAAAAAATAAGATTAATAATTATGAAAATAATATAATAAAAAGATTAAAATATCGTATATTAAACATCTATCCCAAGTTTTTAAACATATTTCTTGAATCAAATGTGAAAAGTTCATTTGTGAAATTCGTGTTTAATTGAGTACCTTTTCAAAACAGTGCGACTTTTTGAAAAGTCACGATTTAATCGTGAATTAAGTTCATATATTAGACATTTATTCCAAGTTTTCACCATCTTGAACCAATATGTTGAAAATTCGTGTTTAATTCGTTAAATTTGCATTTAATACAGGATTTCTTCAACACAATGCAATTTTTGTTGTTGTTGAAAAAGTCACGATTTAATCGGTGAATTAAATGTTTGATGAAAAATCTGCAACTAAAATGCAACTTTTTGAAGAAGTCGCAGAATTTTGTGACCATGGAACTACCAAGAGACTCTGAATTGTGTTACTTTGGCTTCCCTCACAAATCAGAACCATTAAAACTCTCAAAATAGGTGTCATTTGATCAAAGGCTAGTCCATGTGTGAATGATAATAGATAACTCCAACTCAGCAATGCTTGGGGAGTAAGCGACCAAATAGACATTATTCTTAGGACCCAAATTAGGTCTTCTAGAGCCACAAAACTCAAATGAATCGTTCCATTAATGAAATCCGGAGATCTATCCGCAACTAATAATCTAACATCTAGTTATGCAATATAGAAAGTCCAAGAACTGGGTGGCGGTAAAGGGTCCTGGGGTAAAGGGTCCTGGGCACAGTTGTGTCCAACTCCAACCCAAAGTTGTTCCCATTTCCCTTACAACACTTCCCCCTCCTCCACATTTCCTGTTTCTCACATCAAGATAATTACATATGCAAATACTATTAAATAGGCATTTCTCGCTTCACACATCATGTCCCACATCTGTTAGTCTATATGGCTAACAGGCCAAAATGATCTCCTAAATGGATCCATACTATTGATGCTTCTTTGGCCAACAACCCATTCGTAAATTTAACAGTTCCTCTTCTACCAAAGATGCTACAGAAAGAATGAAAAAGGCTGCGGCCCGAAAGCCTAAAATTGAAGATCCAACAAAATTATTTTCCTACCTCTTAAGCTACCAAGAAAACAATAGCAAATAACTGACCTTCAGCCTCCATCGTTGCATCTGTTAGGACAAGAAAAACCAGACTGCTGGAGCTGGTTTGGTCATCTGATTCGCTATGACAGTCTCGCTAGACGCCAAGTGTCAATTGTAAAGATTGAACACATGGTTACTATAAGCATGATTGTTAAATCCTTACAATTTGTGATTCAAATCCTACAATTTGAATTGAATCCTAGGCAAAACAAGTCAAATCGAATGTGAAAATCTTAATTGGATAAATCTCATTCGATTTGCGATTTGTGATTCAAATCGTGTAATTTATGCGATTCGAGCACGAAACTCTTATTACAGACCGATACTTGAAAAAAAATCATAATTTTTTATTCTTTCAATTTTCTAAAGGTATTTTATGTCTTTTAAGAAGAGAGAAGAGATGAAAAAACCCCTGCTACGGACATGTCAAAACCCCTATTTGGGTTTTTTCTCTGTTGCTGTGAAAAAAGAAAAAAAATGAGGAAGAAGAAAGATGACGGAGTTGGAAAGTTAGACTCTCGGAGAGCTTGATAATTTATTTTATTAGTCTTTTTAATTATATAGGTCTTTTGATACTAGATCTTATACAATATAATTATATGAGTTTAATTTTGTTGATTTATCTTTGATGATATTGGTATTGGGGGTTATGTTTTGTTTTATAGACTTCATTCGCGTTTTGTATAGTGTATGCAATGAAATGTTCATTACTTTCTTTTATTAATAGATATGACTGAAATCTTTTGGATAATAGATTATTCTATTTTTTTGATTTAATAAGTATTTTTGTATTTTTTTAATAATTTATAATAAAAAATTGATTGAATCTTATGAGTTACGATTTGAATCCCGATTTGAATCGAATCATTCCTAAAACGATTTTAGGATTCGATTACAATTTGACAACCTTAAATATAACTTTGTAAAAATAACAAAACAAAATGTTCAAGCTTTTCTTTTCTCATTTTACCAATCAACCTTTGTATAAGGTCATTTGCCCTCCTTTCCATATAAGGTTTTCTGGTCCCCCCGTGTCCCATCCAATGTATCTTTCTTCCTATGATCCGCAACTCTGAATAAGATTCTTATGACTGATCATTAAAAGAGTGGAGGGTAAAGTATGACAAATCTTTGCTATTTGTGCCTCTTTACGAAAGAGTCAATAAATTATTTGCTAATACATTGTCCAGTTGCCTTTGAGATTTGGGTTTCTTCTTGTCTTGGTTAAGTGTGGATTGGGTCTTCCCAATTTTCTTTTTGAGCTTCTTATCGAGCTGACAATTGACAACACTCGTGAGAGTTAAAGAAGCTATTTGGACTATCTTGTCTGGAGCTATCTCGTTATCCATTTGGAAAGAGGAATTTCCACGTATTTGAAAATTTATATTTTCCAAATTCTTGGATAATAGCTAGAATTCGGTGATCGATTGTGGAATGGTGTTCTCTCGCCCAATTGGGAAGGGTAGTGGGCGATATTATGTTGTGAGGAGCTAGGCCTTTGCTCCCATCATAGTATTAAAACTCGGCCAAGTCAACTCGACTCGACCAGTTTTCGAGTCGAGTTGAGGTAAAACTCGATTTTGACATTGAAAACTAAGTAACTCGCTCCGACTGGCCCGAGTTTTGTATTTTTTTGTTAAAACAAAAATTGAGTAAATCGGCCTACCCGAGTGACCAAATTATGTTTTTTTTCTTTTTTTTAACACACCCCACTCACTCTTAACTATAAATACGAAAGTACGAAACAAAATGAGATTATTTAAGTATATATTGAATTATATATCTCATTTTAGGTATGATTTATCATTAATTTTGAATTTATACCATATATATAGTATTAGAAAAATATTTTATATATGTTCGAGTTTTAGGTGTCATTACTCGGACGAGTTTTGTCCGAGTTGACTATACTCGGCAAGTTTTCAAGTCGAGCCGATTTTTCGGGTTTTAAAACACTGGCTCCCATTGTATAGTTTTTGTTGTTTTGTTTTCCAATTTCCAATTTGTTTTTGGTTTAGTTTATACCTCTGTAAACTGTTTGTTTTTCCTTTGATCTATTAAAATACTTGATACTTACTAATCAAGAACAAAAAAATTCTTACTAGGAGTTGTCATTCAACCTCTGTATCACCACGTCCCATTTATTTCTTTGTAAATACTAAGGCCTTGGAAAATTAATTGAATGAATTCTACCAGACAAAACATTGACAACCAACGCAGCATATTTATTGCTTGAAACCATAGTTATTGCAGCCTGCCAGCATATAATATATGAACAACAAATAAATGCATCCAAAAGTCACAATGAAATGCCAACGAAAAAGCAATAGCACTAAGTGTTAGAGTCCATAGATTTTTAGTCCATTGGGAAGCAATATGGATCTGTGGGATCTTGCAACAACATATGGATCTTGCAGTAACATGAGTACATAGAGAACATGTAGGCTTTGATTAATGGAACATAAAAAGACTCGATAAGAGGGGCAGCACTAAACCATCAAAGATGTTCTACAAAAAAGCCGCTATATAAAGAAATAAACCATCGATATCATTTGCTATGGTCCTCATTTCACAGCAAAATTACAGGAAGCAAAAACTCAGATGTAATAAAACTCATCTACAAAAGGCAATTGAGAACCAAAATTAGCCCATGCTGTTTTATTAAATTCGAATCAATATGATGATAGAAGTCTCACCAATCAGCATATGCTTATAATCTATCAGTCATGGATTGTACAATGCCGAAACTACAAGTAATAACACTCCCAAAATAAGAAAGAAAAAGAAAAGAAGCAATATGTGAAAGAAGAAAAAACGAGATGCTTCTGGTTTTCTTTTGATACAGATCAGGAATGCCCTGCAAACGATGTCTGCCAACCATGAAACTTCTCTATCCCAGGACAAATATTCCTCCTTATATGACAATATTAGGATATATGAAGAGGAGCAATGGGCAAATAACGAGAATGGGGCATAAATCATAAGAATCGAAATAAAGAAGAATTTAAATGAGTCTACCACACACTGACGAATATGATTCACCAGGAGCTCTTCTTCTGAGAACCTGAATTGTAACTAAGGTACCACCGAACAAACTTCTTCAACCCAGTCTGAAGATCTGTTGTGGGCTTATACTTTAGCTCCCTCTGAGCCAGGCTTATGTTAGCATGGGTGAACTGCACATCTCCATTCCTCGGCATCTTCATCATCATTCGATTGGCCTTCACCTTCAACAACCTCTCCAATATGCTCACAAGCTGGGTGACAGGCACAGGCGACGTATTCCCCAGATTGAATACCCGTAACTGTGCAGGCCCTTTTTTCTTCCCACCACTACCAGTGCTCTTCCCTGCTGTGTCCAACGATGCCAAGCACCCCTTTACAATATCATCAATGTAGGTGAAATCCCTAGCAACCGTCCCATGATCAGGACCCTCAAAGATGGGAATTGACTTCCCCTTAAGAATATCTTTGGTAAAGAAGAAATACGCCATATCAGGCCTACCCCAAGGTCCATAAACCGTAAAAAATCGCAACCCAGTAATCGAAAGACCGTAAATGTGATTGTAGGTGTGGGCAATCTCTTCACCGGCCTTCTTGGTCGCGGCATAGAGACTAGCAGGCTGGTCCGTTCGGTCTCTTTCCGAGAAGGGTACTTTAGAATTGAGACCATAAACGGAACTAGAAGAAGCCCAGACAATCGCAGGTTGTGGATTGGCAGATTTACAGGCCTCAAGAACACTAACAAGACCAGCAATATTGCTATGAACATAAGATCCCGGATTTTGCATTGCATACCTCACGCCGGCCTGAGCAGCAAGGTGCATTACATGGGTGAATGCTACAACATCGAATAGCTTACGGAGAAGAGCAGAGTCATTGATGTCACCGTCGACGACGAACACGCCGGTCCGGTCAAGGAGGGCCTGGCGGGCGCGTTTGAGAGCTGGGTCGTAGTAATCGTTGAAATTGTCGAGGCCGAGGACGCCGTCGCCGCGGCGCTTCAATGCAGCAGAGACATGGGTGCCGACGAAGCCGGCAGCACCGGTGACGAGCACAGAGAGGCCGTGACGAGCACGGACACGCGCGGAGGAGCGAACTCGCTTCTCCCAGGCGGGACCGCCCCAGGTGGAGGTGCGAAGTGATCGGCGAGTGGGATCGGACGGTGAAGAAGGTGGGGAACGGAGAAAGAGGAGGAGCATGAGGCCGAGGAAGAGGAAGAACCAGAAGGTGAGCTTGGCGTGTGAAGAATGCCATCGGAGACGATGAATATAGGGAGATTTATCCATCTTGAACTTCCCCGGCGTCGAGGGAATGTTATCGAGATGCGAAATCTGCTTCAGCTGCGACATTTGCCGGAGAAATCCCGGAACAAATTTACCCAACCCTACCTTTATTCTAAATTCTTCTCAGTGAAGAAGATAATTAGGGTTAGGGCTCAGAATATCTTCTTTCTTCGCCTTTTTTTTCCCTTCTTGATTGAAATCTGTTCAAAAAGGGGGGGATTGTTGAAGAGAAAGAGAAGGGTTTGTTCTCTTATTTCATAGTTTTAGGGAATCCTCTGGTTTTTTTTTTTTTGGGAGTTCCTCTGGTTTTAGGGTTTGGAAAGAAAGAAGAGATGAGAAAGAAGAATTGGTAATGGGAATGGAAATCAAGTTATCATGAGTCTGCGAATGAGAGAGGGATGAATGGATTTCTTGCAAGAAGAGACTCAAAAGGCCGGTGATAAATGAGAAGGGATGTACTTTCACACACGAGATCTTCTCCGGTTATAACTGGTTAGAGCATGTCCGGTAATAACTTCTAGGGCAGTGATTAGCACACCACGCAGTCAAATGCCCTAGCCACGTCTCCTTTTTTACTCCTTTTAAGGCTTTAGGCTAGGAAGCAAGGGTACGGGGATACTTAGATATCGCAATACGATATGGGTACAGCAATACGACAGAAAGTTATGAAAAACATTTAAGTTTTACCTTAGAGTGTCATATCTGATATGACGATACGGGTATGTTTCCGTTTTCAAAGTATCCGTGCTTCCTAGACTTCAGGTATTGTTAAGTTAAAAAAAATTAAAATTAATATTTTTATTTCTTTCTTTTTTAAAACTAAGATTAAATTACTTAATTTTAGGAGTGAGTGAATTTTAACTATGATTGATGAGTGATAAAAGGGGGACATGAATCAACGTGGATTGCACATTAGACTACACCTTTCCTATTAATTTTAAGTTAAGCATTTCCCAAACTTATAACATAGAAGCCACACCTTTCCTATTAATTTTAGTTTTAGCTTGTTAGTATTAACCCTATATATATATTTTAGAGGGCTAATATGAGGTGGAGCTATGTTTCAAGCTCCTTTAGTGGAGCTCTCTTTTTAAAGTACGGAGTGTTAACCCTATTCGTAGGTCCTGTTTTTACTCTCAACCTTCTTAACCAAGTGTCCCAATTTATTAAAAAATGTGTGATTTAACATTAAAAGTATTTTAGCACGTTGCTTTTGGGACACTTGATTAGTTAAGTATGAGCCTAAGGCTACCACTCTTTTTAAAGTATAGATAGTGACAATTTTATAATAATTGATAAATGAAATGATAATTTTTTCTTATTATTATAAGATTGTCACTAAATTTAAACTAAATAGCTTCTCTCAAGCCTTGTAATCTCTAACTCATTGCAAAAGGTTGTGATTGAGTCAGATGCGAAGGAGTTAATTGATTTTCTGAATGGGAACTCTGGCCATTCACTTGATGATGTCCTCTCAATTTTGGATGATATTGAGGTGCTTTCTCAATCTTGCGAGGCGGTCTCTTATCACTACATCAGCCGTTTGAGGAATTCTCTAGCCCATGATCTCGCTAGGAAGCTCTGAATGAGAGTATTAGTTTCATTGTTCAGGAGTTGGGTATGCCCACTCCTTCTGTTCCCAGCTCTCATTAATATAAAGTTTGCCTTCTAACGGAAAAAAAAAAAAAAAAAAAAAGGCTTGCATAGCTCCTTTCTTATTTAAACATCTAAACAGAGGCATGGTAGCCCTACTTTAAATGCATTCCCAACTCTCCTAAAAATCAATTGGGTTAAGTAAGAACTGATGTTGTTTTCTGGTTGAGAGTAAGGAATGACTGAAAGTAGGGTTAGCATGACTCTTTTTAAATGGTAAGAGTAGGAAATTTCCTAATATGTATGAGAATTTTTTTTTGTTGTTCTACTTATTCAATCGATTTTGTCCTTCGTTTTAGGGTAATTTATATTTTCTCATTTTTGCTATATAAGTTTTATTATGATTCTGATATGGAGAGTTGTAAGTGCTTCAATAGCTTTACCTCAAGGTTATATTTCATTTTTCATATCCGCTTTATTTTGCTATAATTTTAGTATTTTATTATTATATTTCTTTATGACAATGAGATCATATGTTCTTCAAATTTCTTTTTTTCCCTCTTTATCTCTGGTTTTTCTAGGTTTCTATTATTACTTAGCTTCTTCACAATTATTTATGGTGTTCAGCCACTTGGATCATGGAACTACAACTTGAACTTGTGCCCATTTTTTTGAATTAGTGATCTGGTTTCAATCTACCTTTTAGGTTTCTTCGCTGCCAAGAGTAAAAGGGCAGCAAGGAAGTGTTGAAGCCTGTTGAATGGAGATTTCATACCCCCACGAAAAAAAAAAAGGGGGATTTAGAGGTCTAGGGTTTGGGCACGCATGGAGAAATAGCCTCAAAAATAAAACATACGCTGATGTAAGAAAGTGTTATGGTGCTCCGCACACCCAACATTTGATGGCTACACCCCACTTTGAAAAAAGTTAAAATTTAACTACACCTCAAAAATATGAAAATGACATTAATGTCTTTAATTATTCTTCTTTCTTTTTCCTATTGTCTCCTATCAATGATCTTGGCAGTTCTTCTCAGTGTCAAACTTGTTCAAAACACCAATTCAAAATAAGGAATAGATAAAATTGGAATCTCATGTTAAAAAGGAAAACACCAACTTTACAAAAAAAAAAAAAGGGGGGGAACACCAAGAAACAATAATGCTATGTATGGTTGTGGAGAAAATTGTAGAAAACATGTAAAAGAAAAGAAAATTTTAGATTTTTAATACAAATTTTAGTTGTGTTTTGTCTAATTTTCTTTTCTTTTCCATGTTTTTACTTATTTTCTCCACAACCAAACATAGGGTAAGTGAAAGTGGTTAGGAGTCCAAAAAAGTAGTAGCTCCATCGAAATTTCTGAGGTTTTTTTTTTATAAGTTCAGCTCAAGGTTTGAAATCCTATCAAAATTTCGCGAAATTCCGATTTCATCTAACCCCAACGATATCAATCCAGAAGGTGGAAATTTCGTTAAAATTTTGGAATTCCGAAATTTCAGTGATATTTCAAAATTTTGTTTCTAAATAGGTTTTTTTTTATTGTTTTTTAATTAAAATTTTGAAATATTCTGAAAAGTTTTGATAATTTTATCGAAATTTCGTGAAATTTTGAAATTTTTTATATTTATTCTAAAAATAAATAATAATGTTTATATAAATATATTAAATTTTAATAAAATATATTTTTTTAACATATATATTTAATAAAATATTAATAAATAATAAAATATCAATAAAATCTAAATTCGAAATCCCACCTACAATACCGAAATTTTCGAAATTTCGGTTCGAATAGAAGGATCAAAATCACCGATAAATTTGGGATTTCAAACCTTGGTTCAGTTTAGTTTGAGGGTGCAGTCATTAAATTTGGAGTGCGCATACCACCACCCTAATAGTTTTTAGGGAAATGAGAAATGGATCTTGCGGTCAGCTTAGAAGCTCACTGCCTAATCTCATTGATCCACACCCTCCTTTTAAACACCCACTAACTGTGGTTAAAATTCACAGACTCCTAAGGTTCATTCATTCAACCTAGGTTTTTTTTAAAAATAAAATAAATATATTAATCATAATTTAGTTAAGTTTAACCATGCATAAAAGCGACATGGAAACACTCCGAATAGCTTGGAAGGGGACTGCCCCTTCTCATGACTCTATTTTTTAGGTTTAATTTTTTAAAAATATTTTCTTTTTTGGTAATCAATTTTTAAGCAAAGTTTCATTATCTCACTTCAAATCTATCAATCATTCTAACCTAAATTATTCTCTCTATGAATCAAAGAGAGTGTTTATTTAATTGGGTGGACGGCCTTGAATTATGAGCCTTGATTCATCCGCTTGTGTTGCGATCTGTGTGGGAGTGAGTTCATTTGAAGTGAGTTCTAGTCTTTTGCTATTGTGTGGTGCGAGATATTTGGAGGTTTAAAATTTCAATATAGTATTATTAGGACTTTGAATAAATTACTTGCACTATCATGTAAACACAAATTTTCAATATGTAAGTGGGGATGAAGCAGTGTGATTCTACGCCTCCCTTTTAGCCAAAGACTTCCTACGGATAAATTAGTGTGATTCTACGCCTTCCTTTAAGCCAAAGACTTCCTACAGATAAATTGATTTGGAGTTATCACTCGAAAGGAATCTTCATTGTCAAGAGTGCTTATCACCTAACACATGAAGAAAGGAAGATGTTTAGAAACAAAAATTTTGGAGCGAGTTCAAGTGGGGATTCAAACGAAAGTATTTGGAGCCTGCTATGGAAGCTTCAGGTACCGGCCAAGATTAAACACTTTGTTTGGAAGGTATGTAACAACATTCTTCCAGCGCGGTTGAACTTAAAACGAAGACGAATTGTTACTGATACGAGTTGTGAAGTATGCGGGGCTGATGAAGAGAGTGTCATCCAATTCTTAAGGAGTGTCATTTCGTTGAAATGGTGTGGTTTGGATGCCCTTTGGGTTTGTGTGTGCAAGCTTCTGTTGCGGTTAATTTTCGAGCTTGGATTGATGAGGTTCAACGGGTCTTTGATGACGACAATATGGCTCTGTTCATGACAATAGCGTGGACAAATTGAAAATGAAGAAATGAACTGATTTTTCAGGATATTAGAAAAAATTCAGAGAAGGTAATATGGGGGCATATTGTTTGATTAATGATTTTGTAAAGGCTAATGAGATTGACAAGGTAACAAACTCTCGACTCAGAAGTGTTGGTGTGTGGAGACCTCCCGATAGGGATGTGTTTAAGGTTAATACAGACAGTGCAATCTTCAAACACCGAAAATGCTCGGGGGTAGGGGTTGTTGTTCGTGATTGGAGGGGAGAGGTTATATCAAATGCGTCTAAAAAAATACATGGAATACTCCTAACATCTTGTATCGAAGCTATGGCGATGAGATTTGCAATGATTTTTGCAATAGAGTTGCATTTAAATGACATAGTTGTGGAAGGAAATAACCTGGAGATAGTGATTGGTATAAGTAGGCTTGAGGATGAGTTTTCTGAGATTGGTTTAATCATCAATGATATTAAGCTTTCTTGTGCTCGTTTTAGAACCATATCATTTTCACATGTATTTAGAGAAGGTAATGAAGTTGCTCATAAGCTTGCAAAATATGCATGTAATGCCAACAATCTCTTAGTTTTGTTGGAGGAGGGCCCAGAAATTATAAGGAACCAACTCCACCAAGACATTGTATGTGGTTCTTTATAATTTTATTCACATGATCGACTTACCATAAAAAAATAAAAAATAAAGTGGGGGATTTTGGGGTTAGGGTTTTATGGGATGATAGTTCTAGTAATTAACTAATTATATTTAGTGGGACCAAGGGGTTTGATATCTCCTTAGTACAAGGGGTTAAGAGTTTTGATTAACAAGGATTATGCAACTTTAGTTACTTCTACATTCATGTCTAGATGGGATTTTAGGGTTAGGGTTTTACTAGCTTAATCCATATCTTAATTATGTTTGGGGTAGGTCTATGGGTGCTTTTATCATTTAGTGTTTGTAAGGGCTGGGATTGTATTATTAGGGTTTACAATTCTTAATTACTTGTAACCATGTTAAGTGAGATTTTAGGGTTAGGGTTTTAATGCATTTTCAGTTATGTTTGTTGGGGGTTTGATAAGTTTTTTAATGAATGTACCTTTTGAATTAGTTTAGGTTTTCCAAAATTAGGGTTTTTGTTATGTTAATGGTACTTGTGAGATACTTAATTTGGATGTGTATATATGGCAGGTTAACTGAATGTAAGAGGAGACAAAAGGGGCAGGTAAGATAGTGAGAGATACTTTTTCTGGTACTCACTTCCAAATAAAGTAGTAGAAAACGAAACTTGAAAAGAAGGCAACCTCCAATCCAAGAATCCTCATTAAGTATCTTGTATTCCAATTTTAGGTTAGGTTGTCTCTCAAATGTGGATGCTATTGATTTTTGACAAGCCCAAGGTGAATGAAAGCTCATTATGACTTCAATGAAGATTGATAGTTAAGAAATAGGTTTAAACATGTGCCCTAAACTAGACTCATCATGCTAACTATCCTCTCAAGACCCACATATTACTCAATTAATGGCCCCATCTTTGATTAGATCACAATCCTAAAGCCTAGAAAAGTCATTTCAGCGATCTCAAAGTGACTGAAAACTTGCATTAGGAGCAAGCTTCATGATATTAATGGGTAACAAGCTTCTTCTTCATCCTCTGCTCCATTTGTTTCAATGTAAAAGGAAAACAAATCAAATCGATGAAAAATGTCATTTTTGTGTATTTGTTTGCATGCAAAATCTTTCGTAAATAATTTTTTTTATTAAAAATAAACAACTTTTTTGTGGAAAATGATTTACATTTCAAATCTGTTAGTTATTTCCTCATAAAATTTTTGTTTCTTTAAATATTTTTAAAAATTAAAAAATTACCCCTCCATATATTTTTTTCTAAGGACTTGGCTACTGAAACCCCCTTAGGGCCGAGACCATCGAGACCGTGCTTTAAGAGCATGGGATTTCTAGTGGGGTCATTTCACATGGTAGGCCTCACTTGAAATCCCGTGCTCTTAGAGCACAGTCTCGGCCCTAAGGGGGTCTTAGAAGTTTTATCATTTTTCTAATGTTCCTTTACTCAAAACATAAGTGAGTAACATAAAAAAAAAATTCACCTTAGTTTCAAGAATGCAATCAAATAACAAAAAAATGAGAAGAAATTTTATTTTTTTTATTGTCAAAGATTTTCCTACGTAAATAATTTCCGTTGTAAAACTATTTACATGCAAACAAACCAAGCCGTCATGATAATTTCACCAATGTTTTGCATAGTGTTTAAATACGAAGCAGAGCTGAAGGTTTCCTTTTAGTGTAAAATCAGTGACAATCTTGTAATTATGGTAATAAAAATATTTACAAAATTGCAATTGCATCTCTTAATAATTACAAGATTACCACCATTTATGCAATATAAAGGGAGTTCCATTTAAGGCTCTTGAAGCAGAACCCCACCTCATATTAACACTCTTTTTCATACACGAAGATTGGAACAGAAACTCTCTTCATTTCAGATCAACCATGTATATCCTCGAGCATTGGTTTGTCGCAATCTGACATTTGGGTACCTAAGATTTTCGCATTCCCTTACAATTATATTGCATGGTTTTCTCAACCAACATCAAAATCAACCAGACAATAGAGAGAACAGGAAAACCGTCACGCAATTGGGATGCTAGAATTAACGATGCCATTCTTGGTTTAAATAAGTAATGCAATTCCCTAATCACCATGGCAGATGACCTTGAAATGTCAAGAAGAATGTTATTGAGATACAAATTATCGTAATATTAACCAATGCCAAACTTTAAGTAGCCCAAGTTCTACATAAGAAACATCAGTATTATCACAAATACCAAGAAGATTAGTGATTGTATATTCTCTTGACCTCTAGAAGTTTATTACAAACTAAGAAAAAAAAATGAATAGATTAGTAAAAGAAGTAAATTTCAGGATACTAACACTACAATGTGACAATGTGCTACAAATGCTGAGGATAACAGATCCTAATGTGGGTCTCTCTCTTTATACTGGCATCATATCCCAAAGCCTTCCTAGTAGGGCTGCACATGGGCTGGGTTTGGGCTTGACTTTTGGTATTTTTGAATAGGCCCAGCCCAAATCCCGGCACAATTACAAAGGTTTTTAAGCCCAAACTCGGCCCAATGTTCAGCCCTACTTCTTAGTTATTGTAAGCTAGAACTTGGCAAATTACTTTATTAAAATACTAAAAATTGGTTGATTGACTATACCATAGTTCCCTAAAATCGCAGAGAATTAGAACTTTAGAAGTCAGTTTAGCGAATTAAGTGACACAATTATGCTATTTCACCCCCTTAACTTCATCAGAGATAGTGGCTAATGGCCGGCAACCCATGTTGATAGAACCAAACTGCAAATCAGACAATAGTCACCCCTACTTAGCAAAATAAAATACCGAATGTCAACTCTGGGTGCAACTTGAGTTCGGCTAACCTGATCTGACCTTGGGCTAGGATGGGTTGGGCTTGGGCTACAAAATGCCAACCGGACCTTACCTCGGGTTGCCCCAACCCAAATCCCAACTTATATATATATATATATGAGTAGGAGATTCATATAAAAATTAAAGAATTAATTTATAAAAAAAGATATTTAGAATTAATTTTTAAGAAAATGTTAAAAGTTGAAACAAAACTATCATCGTCTACTCTCATCTCACGTTAGTCACAAAAAACTACGTTTTTTTTTTGGGAAAAAAACCTGGTTTAAAATACGCATTAATACACTGCCATAGAAAACGGCGTTTAAAACCCTTTTTTTTTGGGGGGGGGGGGGGGGAACGCATGTTATGGTTTAAAATGAATAATACAGGGAAAAAAAAACACGTTTAAAATGAATAATCAGAAAAAAAAAAAATCTTGGGAAAATTTTGGTATTACCAAATGTACTTGAGGCTGAAGAGAATCATGACCTCAGAGATGGAGCTCCCTATTCCAGTAAATCTTTAAGGAATGGAGATTATGCAGATATTGATTACTTTAATGATAATAATGCTTTTAAGTGACTGATGAATAAGAATGAGTAATTTTATTATGTAATTTGTATTGTGTAATACTTTTTATTGATGAAACTATGAGAATGTAAACAATCAGTCTTGTTTTTAATCTTGATAGTTGATGTTTTAATAAATTTTGATGTCTTGATGAAATTAATTGAATGTTAAAATGATGTTATCATGAACTTATTATTGTTGATTATAATTATACTTTTTGTATATTATCTCATAAAATTATTAGATATATTAATTAGCATCGTTTCTATTTTTTTATAATTATTAATTTATTTCTCCGTTTTTTTTTTGCAAAGTTTTTCCGAAATTTTTTAATTTTTCCATACTTGACCGTTAACGAATTATTCCTGAACCCCGAGTTTGTGACCATGTGTGAAACAAAGCAAAATGATATGTTATTTTTTCAAAACTATACTTAGAATGTGTGTTTTTACAATTATTTTTCTTAAAAGTAATTTTCAACTATTTTTCCCCATTGCAATCCGACTCAATCTGAATTGTGGCAGGGTCAAGGTTTTAAGACTTTGGGTTGGGTTGTGTTAGGGGAGGTCGGGCTCGATTTTGGATTTGGTTGGGCTTGGGCTAGGTGTTTATTGCATAGTGTTGGCCCAACCAACCCAAGTTGCACCCCTAGTGTCAACATATGGCAAAGGGGAAAATAGATAAGAATGTGTATAAACCAGAATTCGAGGAAGATGATTTGGAATGAATCTGTAATCTAAATTAACCTAAACCAGATAACATGATTGTATTGATATAGGTTTCTCAAAAGAATCAGTGAAGAGCACAAGAAAAGGGATCCAAGTGGAAGATGATCGAGAATGTGATCTAAAAGAAGAGAGAAAGAACTACAAAGTACTAATGGAAGTGAGTTGTACTTTGAATGAATTTTCTCTATTGATCTCATCTCTGGGTTTGTCAACTGTTTATAGAATTCTCAATTAATATCTTTCTATTTTGTTAGAAGCGCAATATTTTCTATTTAAGATTTGATTTGATACAAATCTGACAGTTCATCGAATCATATCACATCAATTCTGTTATGACAACCTGCCTTAAGATGCCATAAGTTCATGACCAAGTCCGCCTTAAGCATCACATATCCAAACATATTTCATAGGTTAAGAAAGGTTCTACAGTGGTTGAAATCATTTATCCGTTGTAGTGACACAATGCTTACCGTATCCATCTATACCCTCTAAACCACAAATTCCACAATATCCCCAAGAAGATCGAATAAGCATCTCTATAATCTATAAGGCTGGTCATACACCTTCAAGATATTCATTTAACAAGAAAGGGTTATAAGTGGTGAATAGACACTCCCCTTAGGGCAGCAACCACATCTGTCATCAGTTCCTTAACACCAAGCTGTTAGAGGAATGAAGAAGTGGAGCCACTTTTCACCCATGGGCCACAACTCATAGGGCGATGGGGAATAAATGCATCCCTTGACACCCTCTTGACTATCAGCCCGATCAGTAAGCTATGCCATCAAGATGGTATACGAGGGAACGCACACTATTCATTCCTAAGGGAAAAATGATGTCCACACTTGACGCATACTCCCTAACAAAACACTCAGAAGTCCCGAGAAAGAATTAAGCAGCCACGCTCTACCAAAGTTCTCTTAGAGCACTTTTTCTCCGAGGATTTAGCGTCTATAAACGAGTTCCACTCCATCTAAGGATCATATTGATCCAAAATACTAAGGCGACACGGCATCTGCATGTGATCACCATGTCATCGCCAATACAGATAGCAAATTTCTTGAGTCCAACTTGGCTGCAGTTATCCACATGGCAGCTTACCAATCTACATCATCAACAGAATGCTATATTTTCAATCTTTTTTTTTCTTCTCCTCTCTCTTTTTTTCTCAATTTACAAGCATAGAACAAGCAAGTGATCAATAATTTTAATTTTGTGTACATGAAAGTTGAAACTACTGAGCTCAATCAAATATTTGGTAGGGGAAATCTTACCATGTTTTCTCTTGATGTTTTTATTCAGTTGAGGTACTTAAATTGGATACCCAGTGCTGAAGAATAAGACACCATTTGGTCAAATGGCTTCAATCACCATCTCTCTTAAACTAGGGGGTGGAGGTGGTTGATGAGTATATATAGTGATTGACTGATGAAATGCCAAGCCATAGAACCAGGAAACTAACTCCAAATTAAATGATGTCCATAAAATTATTAGCATTGCCAGCAAACACAAGACATAATAAAGATTGCAAGACAGTGAAAGAAAAAGTGGATTACATCCCCCACTAGTGTAGTAGTGATAGTAGTAGATAGCCTCAATTGCTAGCGGCCTCCTGGTTCTTTAAAGAGTATCTCGGAATTCTTCCTATTTCTACACTTCCACGAGACGCTCACCGCTTCGTAAACCTCTGGAGAACTTCAAAGTAGTCAGGGAAGGTCTTCCTGGTGCAACCGGGATCCTTGATAGTGACTGGAACATCTGCACAGGCTGCAAGAGAGAATGCCATGGCCATTCTATGATCATCATACGTGTCAATTGCCGTCACATTCAATCTCTCTGGTGGAGTGATCACACAGTAATCGGAACCTTCCTCCACCTTTGCTCCCAGCTAGAAGTATAAAACAAAAGTGGGAGAATAAATGTCAAGAAAGTAACTGGACATGTAAAGGAATTTCAAATGTGTAGCAAACAAGAAGACACCAACCTTCCTGAGTTCTGTGCAAATGGCAATCATCCGTTCAGTCTCTTTCACTCTCCAACTAGCCACTGACAATAGGGAAAACAAGAGGTTATGGAAGAAGATTAGGGAAAACAAGAGGTTATGGTTCAAGGGATGTATCATCCCAATCAAAACTTATAGGTATCGGTTTCGGATAATGAATATAATTTTTTCTTTAGTAATAGGAACCAAATTTACCAAATATAATAAGTATATACACTCAAAGTCTCAAAACTAATAAGCTAAGAGTAGAATTATAGAAATGTAAAGTAGCCAATTAAATTAACAAATAGCACAATAACAAATTAACAATAAAGTCATGGGAAGCAACTCAAAGACAAAGTAGCAAACATATTTACAATTACACAATGAATAAAAATAAAAATAACTAACAAACGATACATATTGTCCGTTTCATATCAGTATAAATATCATGGGGTTACCAATACCTATATATTGTCCATTTCGTATTGATTTCAACGATTTTCATTTCCATGGTAACTATACCCTTGTATATGTGCCTTCTGTAAATTATGAAGTACAGGGTTACAAGAAATGGGAATTCCAACATTTTCAAGAATACTCCAGCTTTTTTTGTTACCATTTTGCACCACCTATAACATACCGTCTCTTATGGCAGTGGGACCATCAGCAAAAAGCGCAACAACAGCAAGAGTCATGGCAACATCAGGCATTTTGTTCATGTTGACATCAACAGCACGCAAGTGTTTCTTTATTGAAGAATCTCGGGGTGGACCTGTGACAGTGACACTGTTCTCGGTCCAGGTAACTTTTGCCCCCATTTTTTCAAGAACCTCAGCAAATTTCACGTCCCCCTGCATCAGCAGGAAAAGAGGAAGAATAAGACAACTCAGTTCGTGAGAACACAATTTTTTTTTAAAAAAAGTCCAGATGAATAAAGACATTTGAATAAAAATAAAGACAACATACAACCACATGTAATACCTGTAAACTGCTTGTCCCACAACCTTCCACGGTGACGGTACCCCCGGTGACTGCTGCACCCGCTAGGAAGTAACTAGCGCTTGATGCATCGCCTTCGACGTAAGCATTTCCAGGTGACCTGATAGAATTGTATCCCATTCCATCACTTCCAATGCAACTAGCTTTCACAAAGTGATACAATTTCATATAAGGCAAACTTACGTGTACTTTTGACCACCTCGGATCAAGAACCGGTCCCAGTCACCACTGTGCTCCACAGTGACCCCAAAGCGTTCCATCAATTTCAAAGTCATTTCGACATAAGGAATGGAAATTAGTTTATCAATAATCTCAATTTCCACGTCTCCTAGAGCCAACGGAGCTGCCATGAGCAAAGCAGTCAAGTACTGACTACTAATAGATCCAGAGAGCTTCACCTGCAAATGGAAGTACAGAACAGGTGGAGTAAGAATCAAACGCTAGATAAACTTGGATGTCCATAAACACAGGCAGGATCGTCCAGATGTGCAGATGACATTTTCTTCCATAATAAATCTAGGAATGGAAAACCACAACAAAGTGGAAGTTTCATTAAAATGGACAGGCAAAGGTTTCAATGTTTTAAAGGTTTTTTTAATCTTTTTTTTATCAGTGAAATCAAAATATATTAGATCAAAAAAGAATCTGTACAACAAAGGTTTACCAGGAAGTAAACCTGAAGCCAATCAAGAAGAAAACCAAAAACCAAAGGAAAGACAAATGCCAAGAAAGTAAACTAGACAAGGCTACCTCCACTCAATAGGAGGAAAGCTGACAAATCGATATCCTCAAACTCCCACAAATGGAACACCAATCCAGCAAAAGCTTAGTTACGAAATGCAAAATTTTCTCTTACGGGCTCGAGAGGTTGTCCAGAACCCTCATATTTCTCTCTTCCCACATGCTCCAGCAGATAGTCCCAGGCAACATAGACCATAATATACCTTGGGGGGCATCTAGATCACAGATAATCCAACTGGAGATGAATTTCAAGAAGCTACGGGGGAAACCCAACAATAAAAAGAGAGAGAACTGATTCCAGGTCCATCTAACAAATGAGCAATGAAGCAAAAAAGCATCCACAGACTTCTCCTTAGACATGCACATAAAGCACCTATTTGCTAACCTCCATCATCTCCCCCCCAATGATGAGAATTTAATCCAGTGCAACTGCCCATAGGAAGTAAGCGATTTTCGATTCAATTCTTGATTACAAATGACTCGATGAGAAAAGGAGACTGGGACTGTGGTCAAAGGAAAAGTAGAAAGATTTTATTGAAAACCGATCCTTGCTATCTTTGGTCCAGATTCTAAAATTTCTCACGAGCCAGATTCAGCCAGGCAAGCAGTTTTAACAAGTCATCCAACTCCCATGAAGAATTACAAAAAGAAATTCCACAAATAGCTTTACAATTCCTGGAAAATGTTTAACGTACAATAAATCACCCTTCAGGAGTTAGAACAACTGAGGGACATGTATTCAGTGTGCAATAAAGGACTTTTAGGTAGTAATCAACAAGCACAGAGAAACTTTTGCACCAAATAAAGTCCTTTTTGATGTAAGTAGGAATAGATATAAATTTTTCAGGGAAGCATCCTAAATTTATAATCATAACCATGGCAAGTGTATTTGAAACCTTTAAAAAAAAAAAAACAAAGTCGCATATTATCTGGGATACAACAAGCGGCTGGGGAGAAACTCAAACTAAGGTTGCTCCCTGTAAACTTCAAGTAAACAAAGCATAAAAGCAGCAAGAAACTCAACTCCTCAGTCTTGATCGGTTTCTAAAAGGAATAGGTGATGTAATGGGACTCAACACAATTTCTTGGGATGTTAGGGATAATATCCCAATCCCCACTTGTTCTGCAACAGTCTTCTCTTTCACATAGCTGTAAGTGAATCTCAAGTTTATTCATCTGTTTTAGTTGAACCATGGTTACAACCTCACCACAAATGAGAAGAACTAGTTCTTCTCATATCTAATCATGTGTATCACGTGCCAATATCAAGCATAACACTAGCTTTTCCTGTATAGGTGGTAAGTAACAACATGACAGACGTCTTTACATTATCAATAATGGGAAATTTGGATGGTACTTATATATATGGCTGATCTGCAACAAAAACTTAAATGCACCCCTCACCTTTCCCCCAGGGAGGCCTCCATTTCCATTGATACGAACAGGAGGACAATTAGTGCCTAAAAAACAATCAACATCTGCACCAAGCTGCTTAAGACCAGTAACCAAGTCCCCAATTGGCCTCTCTCTCATCCGGGGGACCCCATCAAGGATATAACTGAAATTCATTGAAATAGCAAAAAATTGTGTCAGCTTAAGAAATTTTAACATTAAGGGAGACATGGGGTACTCTTGTTTATCCCTGTGGAGGGCGGAGATGCACCCTTTGATGCATCCCTTCTATGAATCTCAAGTCAATATGGCTCTAGTCATTATCACATACTTTTGATTATTGAGAGGAAAAAAAAAACAGAATATTAATTTTGGAAGGAAAAAAAAAAATTGTAGGTAAGATGATAATGATAATCAAATTTAGTATAATTTGGTGTAGGAGATCCCCTAGGCCCTAGCTGGATGGCATCAAATGCTGCTCTCGACTGTATGCATGCCAGTATATGACATAGGCCATGGGGGTTGCAAAGACATGCGTTTCCCATTGTTGAAAATTGTTGGTTATAAAATTTTCCGTTTATGGGAATGGTAAATATTGTAAATACTGTAGATTGTTAAGTCAGGCTAGGCCCCGGTCAAACCCCAAACTTATCCAACAAAAGGGAAAAAAAAGAATTCATATTTTCTAAAGAAAATACCACGTTTCCTCTTAAAAGTGTTAGAATTACATTAGACAGCAAAACTTTGTTTCTAAAGCATAAATAGACAGACCTTGAATTTCCACCTGCAGCGGTAACTGCAGCTGTCAATGGACGCATTGCCGTCCCTGCATTTCCTAGGAAAAGTTGAACTTCCTCCTTTGATTCTTTTCCCACAGGGAAATGACCACCGCAACCTTCCACAATTGCTCTTTTCATTGCACTGTCCTCTTCCACACGTAGTCCAAGGGTTCTCAAAGCACCGAGCATATAATGAACATCATCACTGTTTAACAAGTTGTCTACAACAGTAGTTCCCTGATGAAAGTGAAAAGGGCATTTAATGTCCATACATATTGTCTATAGAATCACCATAAAGAAAATTAGTAAAAATAGAGTATTAGAACGGATACACAAAAGATATTAATAAAAGAGAATACTATTACCTGCAGTCATTTCAATGGTATAGCATTAATATAAGAGGATACAAATGATCAATTTGTATATGTATATATATATATAAACTACAAATATGCCTTTAATATTTTATGTCATTACAAAAGCAAGAGCAGATCAGATATTTACCACCGATACTTTAAACTAAGAAGATTTTAAATTTTAGGTCATGTAAATTGTCAACCAAAAACTCACGAGCAGTGTTTTGAACAGTGTGTGAGGATTATGCCTTGAGGCTTACTCTTTAATGTGTGAGGCTCTCATATGAGGTGCACCTAAGGGCGCACCCAAGCCAAGCTGGCTCGACTTGGCTAGATTAACCCAAGTTCAAGCTAAGATTTCATGCTCGATCGAGACAAGCTTGGAGTTGAGCTCAAAATATTAAACAAACCAAGCTCGAGTTCTCGGATCGGCTTGACATATACTTTATTATTAATAATATTAAAATTTATAATACAAATATATAAGTACCCAAGTAGCCCAACAAAACTCTTACCCTAAGTCCCTAATTTCAAGCAAAACCCTTTGTGACTCTGGCTCTGCCTCTGCCTTTTTCCGTTGTTGCGAAGCCAACCAGACCAACGAAACGCTCACCAGAATAAGGGAATGAATTCGATGCCACCACATAACACCTCTACTCCATTTTCTCAGGTATGTTACAAAGTTACCTGAAGAAAAAAAAGGCCACAATTGGGTCTTATCTAAACATTCAGACTGTCACTGTAAGGGTCACCCTCATTTGAGGAATGGTTTGGGCATCCATAGTCACAGAGAACCCTTCACCATTCTGATGAAGACAGACCCATGAACCTCAAAGTGTACAACTGTAGGCCCAAGAAAACTCATGACAATCCATAAAGCCCATAAAATGGGCTCACAAATCTGAAAATCCAGCCATGCATTAAAGGGGTCTTCTAGAAAGACCAAAACTCTTTTTTCTCCTCTTCCTTAGGGATGGTCAAGATTCTTCGAACTATAAGAGTAGTCTCAGGGAGTCCTTCTAATTCTTCAATATCAGACTCTTTTAATGGTTTAACACCTTGATCATTAGCTAATTGATCTTCTTCGGTTTCTTCTTCACAATAGTGAATGTTCTTTGTAGGGCACACAACTGCATAATGCCCTGCTCCACCACACTTGTAGCATTTTGCTTCACTATCACGACGTGATGTACCATTCATAGGAGCCTTGCCCTTGTTACCATCTCCACCAAATAGCTTCGAGCTGCTGAATTTGTTGATTAAAGGAGAGTTTGAAGTACTCACATTGCTACGGGGAACACTGGAAGCATTTTGAGAGGTAGAGAATCCTCCAACTACGACTCCAGTACTCTTTAGCGTTGAGTGCCTTAATTGAGCTTCAATCTTTAAGGCCAACTGGTAAGCTTCTTCAAGGCTTGTCAAGCGTATAGTCGTGAGTTCCTTCTTAATTTCCATCTTAATTCTCAAAAGAAGCTCAGTGCTCGACATGCTAAGTGGAGGGCATATCTACAAGAGTTCACTTTCCTTCTGAAACACAAGGTAGAGATCGAAAATAAGGTTGCAGACGAGTTAAGCCGTAAGTCCTACATTCTATCAACCATTACAGTAACAGTTGTTGGATTTGAGGAGATTAAACGTGATTGCACATGTGATGAGGATTTTGGTAAGATATATAGGGCTTTACTAGTAGGTCCTAATTTAGAGTACTTGCGGTATCAGTTACTTGAGGGGTACCTATTTTTTGGGAACCGGTTGTGCCTTCCAAGAACTTCTTTTCGAGATTGTATTGTATGGGAACTACATTCCGGAGGTTTAGGGGGACATTTCGGACATGACAAAACAATCACACTTGTAGAAGATCGTTTTTATTGGCCAAGCTTGAAGCGTGATGTGGGAAAGATTTTGAAGCAATGCCAAGCTTGTCAGTTGGGAAAAGGACAAAAGAAAAACACCGGGTTGTACACTCCACTGCCTATTCTGGAAACACCATGGGAAGATTTAAGCATGGATTTCGTGTTGGGTTTGCCAAAAACTCAAAGAGGATTCGATTCTATTTTCGTCGTTGTGGACCGATTCTCAAAAATGGCACATTTTATTCCATGCAAGAAGGCTTTAGATGCTTCTTATATAGCCACATTATTCTTTCAGAATGTTGTTCGATTGCATGGGGTGCCAAAAACCATTGTTTCTGATCGAGATGTCAAGTTTGTAAGTTACTTCTGGAAAACATTGTGGGCAAAATTGGGCACAAAGCTTAAGTATTCTAGTGCTTACCATCCACAGACAGACGGTCAGACAGAAGTTGTGAATCGAAGCTTGGGTAATTTGTTACGATGCTTGGTTGGTGACAAAATTACAACATGGGATCTTATCCTTCTTCAGGCGGAGTTTGCTTATAATAGCTTTATTAATCGAACGATAGGACGATCTCCTTTTGAGATTGCTAATGATATTAGTCCTAGGCAGCCTATTGACCTAATTCCTTTACCAGTATCTGCTCGCACTAGTGAAGATGCCGAAGCATTCTCCCAACATATCAAAGAAATCCATGATGAGGTCCGTAGAAAGATTGCAATTAGTACCGAGAGTTACAAAGAAAAAGCTGATCTCCATCGACGGTTTGCCCAATTCGAAGAGGGTGATATGGTGATGACCCGTTTAAGGCCTGAAAGGTTCTCAATTGGTACCTATCATAAGGTTCATTCAAAGAATGTTGGACCTTATCGTGTTTTGAAGCGACTCGGGGAAAATGCTTACTTACTTGAGCTTCCACCAGATGTTCGATTTAGCCCTATCTTCAACATTGAAGACTTAACAGCATATTTTGGGCACCATGAAGAGACTGAAGAGTGTCCTATCCACCTCCCTCCAGCACCCAAGCAAAAGGTAGAGGACATTGAAGATGTGCTTGATGATCAAATTATGTCTACAAGGCGCGGTGGATATCAAAGGTTTTTAGTTAAGTGGAAGAATCGCCCTCTATCAGATTGCACATGGATCACTGCGGAGGATTTTCAGCGAATCAATCCTGATTTGTATGAGTATTACCAGACTATTCACTCGTCGGAGCCGAGTTTTTTCAAGACGGAAGGAATTGATGAAGACAGGCCCGTGGACCTCACAGTGTACAACCGTAGGCCCAAGAAAACTCATGACAATCCATAAAGCCCATAAAATGGGCCCACAAATCTGAAAATCCAGCCATGCATTAAAGGGGTCTTCTAGAAAGACCAAAACTCTTTTTGGAAGTTGATAAAATACTCTAGAAAGTCAAAAAAGTTATTAAGGAATTTCTAGAATGTCAAGAACTTTCTCTTTAATATTCTCTAGATAGTCAAGAGTCATTTAGAATATTCTAGAAAGCCTAAGGGTCTAGAAAGTCCAAGAGTCTTAGTTGGTTCTAGAACATTAATGTCTTAGCTTTTGTGTAGAATGTTCTATTAATGCCTATAAATAGAAGACCCTATGGCAATGTAAGCATGGTAGAATTGAAGTGAATGAAAGTTCTTCTTTAAGTAAGGTGTGACTCCTTGCATTGGTGGTGTGACTCTATCTTCGAACGCCTAAATTGGTGAGACTCCAATCCTAGGTATTTCATAGAAGTAGTGAGACTCTACTTGTCTTCTTTCTTTCTTCTTATTTCATTTCTCTTTAAACTTCGTATTCCCTTTATTATAATCTAGCATCATTCTTCCTTTGTCCTACATCAAATTCACTTTGTGAGCATAGAGGTTCCCTTTCTGACAATTTCTATTCCAAACATTAAGTTTACGTCTTAGTGTTGGGGGAAAAAAAGAGAAATTACTGCCCCACTGAATGTTGGTGCATTCACTTTACAACCCCACTCAACTAATATTTACTTGTGAAACATCAACCACTCTAAGCATAATAAAGAAGTAACTTGGCATTGTTCGAGTTATGTTGGTGCATTACATTGGCCCCACTGAATGTAGCATTTTTTGCAGCCATTTTTTTTGTAGCTTGGTAGCAACCTTTTTAATGATCAATTGGATTATTTTCCAAGGAACTTTACATATCGTAAATTTTAAAATCAAAAGGCTTGAAATTTCAAAGATGAAAGAGTTATATTTTGTCTGATATTAAGCATCTTGTAGATTGAGGGTAGTGATAAATAAACTTACAACTTCAAAAGAAAGTTACGTTTTTAGTATATTTGATTTTCTTTTAGATAAGCAATCAAATAATGTATAGTGATAGGACACTAAAAATAACCAAAGAGAGGTCTGAGATAAGTTTCAGGGCCTGTTTATTGTTATATTTTGTCAGATATTACTACTATGCTTGGATCTCATTTCTGCTGAAAGAAAATTCAGATTCTGATACATACCCACAATTGCTTAGGGAAAGATTCTAATGCATGCAATATAATATTCTGTTTTTATCCGTATGGTTGTCATAGTTACCTGAGTTTAGAAAGTAGAACTAAATAAGGCTGGGATATATCATCTTAGTTGTGAGATTGTGTCTAGCACGTGTGTTAGAATAGATTATTTAAGGATGTGTTCAATGTAGTAGAAGATGTCTATGAAAAATCTAAGTTATTAAGGAGACCAATCATCTCTAATAGATCAAACTTGTCTTATTTTTTATGTATTTCATTGTTATCATTGATTCGATAATTGGGTATCGCATCAAGTGGTATCAGAGCTTACTTCCTGGAGACAAAGATGACACCTACGTGTAAGGAGTTAGAAGTAGGGGTGCACACGGTTCGGTTTGGGTCAGTTCTAAGAAATTTTGGGACCGAACCGTCGGTTCTCGGTTCTAAAAAAACCAACCCAAGACCGAACCGTAGAGCTCGGTTTGGAAAAAAACCAACCTAGAACCGAACCGAAGAGCCTCGGTTCGGTTCGGTTCTACCCACGGGTCCTAATGTCGATAAATTTTGGGCCCAATGATACGTGGGCTAGACCATCAAGGCAATAATGACTTGGCCCCTATAGATCAGCATGGGATCTGTGTGGCTTCTCCAAAGGCCCAAGGCCATTTACATGGGCTCTCTATAAGGAATGAAAGGGTTCTAAAAAAAAATTATAGGGCCGGACCGGTTCGGTTCGGTTCTCACACGGTTTTCGGTTCGCAGGTTTCACATTCGGTTCTTAGTTCGGTACGGTTCGCGGATCCACATTCGGTTCTAGTTCGGTTCGGTTCTCAGTTCGGTTTCAAATTTAAACAAACCAGAACCAAACTGAAGAAAATCGATTTACGTAAATTAGGAACCAGAACCGAACCGAACCATTAAAAAAACCGAACCATGGTGGTCGGTTCGGTCCGGTTCACGGTTTGATCCGTACCCATGTGCACCCCTAGCTAGAAGGAGAAATTGGCGACATACGATTAACCTTGACTCGATTGGAAGAAAAATTTGAAAGCATTGTGCTTTTCGTGAAGATTTCCAACGATCAATGGCGGCAAGCGATTGACAATCTAAAATCCAGCGAAAAATCCAACGAAGAAGAACGAGTAGAGTCACGCCCCCCCTAAAGATCTCAACTATGAAAATCACCTTGTGGGTTCAACATCGTACCAAGGGCGATCCGTACGGATTGATTTTCCGCGATTCGAAGGTCAGGACCCAACTGGATGGGTACATCTCGCTGAACAATTTCAACGTTTCAACCGGATACCCAATGAACAGATGGTGGCTTTAGCCTCTATTCATCTTGCGGGTGACGCTATTGCATGGCACCAATGGATGGAGAAATCCATGGGTGAAATGTCATGGGGTCAATTTACTCGTGCTCTATGTCTATGACTCTACGATTTGGATCATTAGAATGTGACGATCCCGGAGGAGCGCTATCAAAGTTGAGGCAACTGGCACCGTCCAAAGAGTATCAAACACAATTTGAAAAGCTTGCAAATCGAGTATCGAGGCTTCCAGAATCTTACCTCATTAATTGTTTCATCTCAGGCTTAAGAGATGATATTCGAGTAAGTGTTCGAACCCTACAACCTAACAATCTTATGCATGCTTTCCGTCTTGCATTGCTAGAGGAGGATAAGATCATTGTACACCGTCGTTTCAACCGACCAACTACCAACAAGACAATGTCAAGAGAACCTCAACAAATGCCAATAGAGAACTCCTTAACCATTAAAAGTATGACCCCAACTGAGATGTATGAACGTCACAAAAAGGGCCTATGTTATAATTGTGACGAAAGGTACACTCCGGGACACCGTTGTCAAGCTCAAATGGCAATACTAGAAGGATTTATTCCAAATGAAAACGGGACTAATGATGGTGATGACGATGCTTGTGAGGATGTGCAAGTCTCTATTCATGCATTGGTTGGATCAGCTGGCCCACAGACCATGCGGATCAATGGGTGGGCAAAACGCCAAGTTGTTTGCATATTACTAGATTCAGGAAGCACCCACAACTTTGTCAGTCCAGGTTTAGCCAAAAAAACTTGGCTGCCTCATTCTGCAAAAAGAGAAATATGAGGTTATGGTTGCAAATGGCGAACGATTATCAAGCCATGGAAAATGTTGCGGCCTTCCTTTGGACTTACATGGCTTCAAATGCGTGGTGGACTGCCATGTCTTACCATTAGAGGGATATGACATTATATTGGGAGAACAATGGTTGGCAACTCTTGGTGAAATTAAGTGGGACTTCTCATTATTGTTGATGAAATTCAGCATCGACAACAAGGAATACGTGTTGCTTGGATCAACAGAAACTGCACCATCTATTGTTAACAATTGCCAAATAACACGTACAATGGAGGTTAGCAATGAAGGTATTATGCAACTTGAGCCTCAAGCCATCCTAGATCGATGAGTTGTTAAGCGGCGCAACCAAGCTATTACTGAATTATTAGTCCATTGGGCTCATTCAGCACTGGAAGATGCCACATGGGAGACTTGGCCATTGGTTTGGCAACGGTTTCCAACATTTAACCCTTGAGGACAAGGGTGTTTTCAAGGGGGAGGGAATGATACGTACCCACAATTGCTTAGGGAAAGATTCTAATGCATGCAATATAATATTCTGTTTTTATCCTTATGGTTGTCATAGTTATCTTAGTTTAGAAAGTAGAACTAAATAAGGCTGGGATATATCTTCTTAGTTGTGAGATTGTGTCTAGCACGTGTGTTAGAATAGCTTATTTAAGGATGTGTTCAATGTAGTAGAAGATGTCTATGAAAAATCTAAGTTATTAAGGAGACTGATCATCTCTAATAGATCAAACTTGTCTTACTTTTTACGTATTTCATTGTTATCATTGATTCGATAATTGGGTATCGCATCAGATTCAACCATCCTAAACAATTAATCTACATGAAATCAATCCCTAAAGTCATCAAGGCACAATACAACACCAATTCAACTAAAATTAAAAGGCAAAACATTCTCAAATCCAAGCATTAACGTAAATGAAAAATCTGAACTTTGACACTTGGAACTCTCTTAACAGCCCACACACACACAAGCTAATCGAAAGCATCACATTGGAATAAAAGTAGCAAATTTCCAGGTTAGATAATCAATCCAATAACACAAATTTCCAGATTTAGATCAAATTCAAGTCCAAAGGAAAAACAGAGATCGAATTGAAACCGAAATCAAATGGAGAAAAATAAAAATATATAATTTACCTCCGAAAGAGCCGCAAGAAGTAGAATTCGATTGGACAAAGACTTGGAACCCGGGAGATTGACCGTACCAGAGATCTCTTTGATGGGCTGCAAGACGATCTCCGGTGCCGTCGACGGTTTCTCAGTGGTGGCAACAGAAGCCGAAACCCTAAGAGGAGCCCTAACAGAAATAACGGAATCTCTAACGACTCTTTCATACTTCAAACCACCAAAATCGACAGCACCTCTCACTTCCGATCCTAACCAAACAGAGCACAAAGCTTTAGATTTCTGTGTTTTAGGGAGATTTGTATTGAAATAACCATTTTGCACGCCCTTGACGATGTTGCTAACCTGCGCCATCCTCTCTCTCTCTCTCTCTCTCTCCAACGTTTCAGAGAGAAGTGAGAAGAGAAGTCGAAGTGAATATGTTTTGTTTATTTGGTGGACTACGGGCATTCACCTACCAACTCTGTTGGGTGATGCGCACGTTAAGCTCGGAATTTTTGTAATAGATAAGTACCGTCGCTATAAAGAACGGGGTGCGCAGGTTTTGAAGTTTCCAGTCAGATTTGATGGCGGGCGGGCCCATGGGTAGGTATAAGAACATCAGATCCGAACCGCAGCCCTCAGTGCCTACCTAACCTTTTTGGTTGGTGTGGAGACTATAGATGGGTCTCATGCCAAGATGCCATAGCTCACATGCAATGGAGGGTAGGGGTGCACAGGGGTACGGGTCAAACCGTGAACCGGACCGAACCGACCACCGTGGTCCGGTTTGGTTTGGTTTTTTTAAAGGCAGGGTTCGATTCTGGGTCCTATTTTACTTAAATCAATTTTTTGCGATTCGGTCTTGGTTTGTTCCAATTTGAAACCGAACCAACCTTAGAACCGTAAACCGAACCGAATATAGAGCCAAGAACCGAAATTGTATGAGAACCAAACTGAACCGGTTCTGGGTCCTATAGCTTTTTTTTTTTTTTGAACCTAACCCTAATATCCCTTCCGCCTCCACCTTTCTCTCTTCGTTCCATTTTAATCTGTTTTAATTGGTGATTATTTTTGTTCATTGTTGAGACTTGAGTTTTGGTTTTAGTACATTGAGAATGTGAACTATTGGATTTATCGACATTAGGAGCTGATTATAAACCCATGGATAGAACCGCCTAACCAAGGCTCTACAGTTCAGTTCTGGGTTGTTTTTTTTTAAATCGAGGTTCATCGATTCAATCCCAAAAATTCTCAAAACCAAACCGTGTGCACCCCTAATGGAGGGTATGTTACATGTAGGGAGAGGTGTCAATAGGCCGGGCTGACCCGTATCCGGCCTGATTAAATAGTTGGGCGGGCTTGGGCTTAGAGTCTTAGGCCCAAGGACGTTAGACTTGGCCGAATTAGCATGTTAATACTCGTTTAAAAAAAAAACGTGCTTTTCTTCTTCAACCTTAGGGCATGGCCCAAGCCAAAGCTTGTCCGGCCCGGCCCAGCCCATTTATTAATTACATTGGGCCCAGGCTTAGCCGAAATCAGCTCATTGACACCCCTACATGTGGGACTATGTCAAGAGGTTGGATTCAGATAGGCAAATCCTCAAGTAGTTCCATACAACATATTGTTATTTATTTGGGCCCACACATACCAATAAGAACATGATGTGGATTTACAACTTTTCTAAATCTCATTGGGTCTGTCCTAGTGGTAGTGTACTAGTGTATCTCGTGCTGTTGACACCCATCATGAGTGCTAATCCCTTAACCTAGGTAGATAAATGATTAGAACCAACTGAAAAAAAATTTGGGTTGTCACGAGAGTTTTAGAAAATGCTTACATTTATACTTAAAAAATGAGAGTTTGCACGTTGTGGTTGGTATGCGTGGCTGTTAGGAATACCTATGGTATTTTTGTTTGGTGAGAAAGTAAAAATAAAAAAAAATAAAAATTGAGTTGTCATGCACTTTTCTTGCATTTGGAATGTAAGAAGGCCTCGGATTCTCTCTGGCGAAATCAAAAACCCCTTGCATTGGGCAACCAAAGAATAGGGGACAAGTGGTGGAGAAGTCAAAATCATGGGCCCGTGATTTTGACTTCTTCACACATTACATGACACATGACAAAAAGGTGGTGAGATAAAAGGGGAGAGATATCAAGTGGGGAGAAATCAAAATCATGGAGAGAAAATGAAATGACTTATCCGTTTTTATCACCACATGTCCCCTATTCTATGGTTGCCCGAGACAAGTTGCTGGCTTGGCCAAAGAGAATCCGAGGCCATGCAAGAAATATACGTTCATTTTCTTCTACGTTCTCAATAGTGACAAACTTCTTCCATCTACTTTCTCGCCAAACGAACACACATGGATACGATTGGGACCCATCAGAGTTGATCACATTAGACATATGGTAGATTTGGCTTTTGCTTGTGTTTTGCACTCACTCGATTACTGATCCCAAGCCCAAATGTACCACAAGGATTGAGTACAAAATCCAATGACATGGTTCCTAATATGTTGTCTCAAAATAAGAATAGAATGACAAAATAATATTCCTGTCGCCCACTCAAAAAAGGCATTGACAATGATGATTTCTTCTAAACATGAGATCCAGTTGAATAGATATTCAGCACAATCCAAAATATGATTTCTGGTTAGGGGTGTCAATGGGTTAAATTTGGGTTTTAAAACCCTCTTTTAAAGGTACTTGGCTTGGGTCAGGCCTATTCAAAAATCACAAAACTCATGCCAAATCTCAGCCCATTGACACCCCTACTTATGGTAAGGGTATTTTGAGAAGGGAAATAGATAGTGGACCACACATTCGACTACCTAGTTGAATGGGCGGTCTACAAGCTTCCAAGTATCCCTTTGAACACCCATTAACAATGGTTAAGATTCACTCACCCTTGTGCTATGTTTGTTTGCCGAGAAAATTGGTAAAAACATGGAAAAGAAAGAAAACTTTGGATTTCTAATACAATTTTTAATTGTGTTTTATCCAATTTCCTTTTCTTTTCCATGATTTTACTTATTTTCTCGACAACCAAACATAAAGTTAGGGTTCCTCCATTTAACCTTGATTTTTAGAAATTAAAAAAATATGTATTCAACCTTAAGTTAGTTAAGCTTAACCACAGTTAAAGGGGGACGAAATAGAAAGGCATTGGACTAGCTAACGGAATGCGGGGTCAACTAATCACAACTCTTTTGAGAATTACAAATATAAAGTAGGGATATTTCGGTCAACTAAAATCTTTTTTGCAAATCCCAAAATACCACGGTGAAGACATATTTTGGGTTGCTCTGTTTAACCTGAGCTCCTGATCATAGCTAATCTCTTAATCTATACTAATGAGCAGCACATGCATTGAGAGAGATAGAGAGGCCCTAGTGAGGCCATTTTGATAAAAAGATTAACAAATATTTTGGATATAGAAACTTAAGCGACATTTTGGTTAAAAAAAATTGTGAGATACAATTTGGTTTTTGCCTGAAAGAATGGAATGTCTGAGAGTAGGGATAGCATGCCTTCAAAAAATATATATGCACAATGGGGAAGCCTGGATTTTTCTTGTAGGGAGGTAAACAATGGTTGATTAATAATGTTAGTACTTATTATTGATGGGTGTGAGGAATTATTTGGTGGGTACAAAATATTCTTAGTCTAGAGGGGGTGTCTGGTTCAAAAAAAATTTTGAGGACCAAGTTTATCGGTCATCTCGTCCATTTGTAAAGAATATATATATTTTTAAGTTAACGAGACAAGTGCTTCCTTACTCATGCTTATGCCATCTTAAATTAAATAATATAAGTATAAGCATTATTTTTTTTCCCACTCAAAAGTTCAGCCCCCCACCCCCGGCTTTGTTCCTGTATACACGTGAGGGACAATATTATTGTGTTGGGCTGTGTAGAAAATTTTCTAAATGTTAAAAATGAAAATGTTTGGCCTTAGTGTCACATGGCACATTATGATGCATGAAGTACACCCAATGGAGAATAAAAAAAAAAGGGGATAACTTCTTTAAAATCTAATGTAAATACAGGTCTCGACTCTTGAATACTATGAGGGAGAAAGCATCAATTTGGTGTATATTGTACTGTTGGGTAAGTATAGGCCTGTCTATCTTCTAGTTTGCTATTGTATTTGTTTAATACTTGGGGGACACTTCTGTGTTATATCTGTACATGTTTGGCTTAGTTTTTCCATCATTTTCTGAGTGAGTTTACTCTCAGTAAACTCCTTGGCCGTGCTGAGGGTTCACCCCACATCGGTAACTGATGTCCTGCCCTTTTGACTTCTAAGACTCTTCTCTCTTTAAAAGAGATAGGCCTTTTGTAAAGATGTGTTGGACCAAGCCTCATAAGCCCATGAGTGTGTTGACCTACAGTGTGTGTTGTGTGTGTTTTACCATTCATCCCAAAAAAAAAAAAAAACTCCAATTTATACTGGTTCTCTCTCTCTCTCTCTCTCTCTCTCTCTATATATATATATATATATATATTAGACTTGCTTATCTATAATAAATAAAAAATCTGTGGGTGACAGTTGCTTAGGTCCACTTGATTTATTATTTTAATATGAATATAGAAGAGTTCCAAATCACAATAAAAATATGAAGTTAAATACATAACAGTCAGATGTTTTGACAAAGCCTATGCCTCCTCACATGAACATCCTTTCACAACCACATGGGGTTAACGCACCACACACAGACAATAGAGAGAGAGAACAGAAACAAACAAGAGAGAGAGACAGAGAGGGAGAGAGGAATATGCTGAAATTCTCTCAGATACTTGTTTCTAACATGGGTCCCATTGCATATGCTACACTTGCCCTTCAATGGCATGAAAATTAAGACATAAGCATATACCATTGAAGGGAAAGATAGGGATAAAAGCTGTGTGACCCTTACCCTATGTTTGGTTGTTGAGAAAATTAGTGAAAATATGGAAAAGAAAAGAAAATTAGACAAAACACAGCTAAGAATTGTATTAGAAATATAAAATTTTCTTTTCTTTTCCATATTTTCACCTATTTTCTTGGCAACCAAACATAGCATTTACTGTCTACACTCATTTTCCTCAAAAAAGGGTTTTGGGAGTAGAAAGCAGTGTGGATAGGTAGGACAACAGCAGGAGCTTCAACAACCACATACTCATCAATGGGTCAACAATTTCTTCTCTTCTCCTTACTCATTGGTGGGCCCCACTCCATGCACAGATTAGAAAATCACCTTAGCCTCATTGAATGGCCTGAATCCACCATCCAATCCAATTCAGCCCTCTAAAACACACACCCTTTTTTCCACCAGCCATTCATCCACAACCCCTTTCTTCAAATCTCAAAAGGAAACCATCTTTATTGGGTAAGGAAACAAAAAAAGAGAAGTAGCATTAGAGAGAAAAAAAAAACCCAGAAAACCCACCCATATCAAGCCTTCAAGAGCATTCAAATTTCAAATGGTTGCTCAATCTGCAATCACTATAATAGACATGTTTTTTCCAATCAGAAAAATGTCTTTGATGGGTTCGATCTGATCTACAACTCAACCATGTAGTTGCCACCATCCATTAGGAATATTAATCAGATTCTCCATCGTTTCTCAAACCATAAAAAGAAGACAGTAATTGGGGATTAACAAAACTCACTAAAAATTAAGTTGAAAAAAATTACAAAACTCAACATAGATCCATAGAGTTGGTACATATTGCATGGTCTTGCTTGGAGACTCAGCTGCTCCACTGAGGAATATAAAAGGAAAGGAAATAGTTCTCTTTTTTTTTATTATAGAGTCAAGAGGCCATTTACTGATCAAATATCTCAAGACTTGCCTCTTCTCCACCCCAGTTTCCAAACTGGGGAAAACAAGGACCCAAAACCAAAATGCCAAATTAAAATGAAGATGTAGAACCACCACTAAACAGGCCTAACACAGTGCTTTGACTGCAGCAATGACAGCCTCCGCTGTTAAACCAAACTCCTTGTATATTGTTCCCGCAGGTGCACTAGCTCCGAATCGGTCAATTCCAATCGCCTTCCCCTTGCTTCCCACAATCTTCGCCCACCCGAATGTAGATCCTGCCTCAATGCTAACCCTGGCAGATACAGCTTCTGGCAGGACACTTTCCTTGTAAGCATCTGATTGATCATCAAACAGCTCCCAAGAAACGAAGGAGACAACCCTGATAGCCTTCCCTTCCTTCCTGAGTTCATCAGCGGCCTTGGCAGCAATTTCCAATTCGGAACCAGTACCAATCAAGATAGCATCCGGCTTGTTACCTGAAGAATTGTCCGATACAATGTACCCTCCTTTTGCAACTCCTTCAATGGATGTTCCTGGAAGCTGGGGAAGCTTTTGTCGAGAAAGGGCAAGGATTGATGGTCTCTTCCTATTGAGAACGGCGACCTTGTATGCACCGGCTGTCTCCGTCCCATCGGCTGGGCGGAGCATTAGGATGTTGGGCATGGCCCTGAAGCTTGCCAAATGCTCAATCGGCTGATGGGTTGGTCCATCTTCTCCGAGACCAATTGAGTCATGGGTCATCACATAGATAACTCCAGCCTCACACAAGGCGGAAATCCTAATGGCGGCCCTCATGTAGTCGGTGAACACGAAGAAGGTTGCACAGTACGGGAGAAGACCAGGACTGTGAAGGGCAATCCCATTGCAGATGGCACCCATCCCGTGCTCCCTAACACCAAAACGGACATTGCGCTCCTCTGGGGTGTCCTTTTGGAAGTCCCCAAACATCTTCAGCAAGGTCATGTTGGAGGAAGCAAGATCTGCACTACCACCAATAAGCCCAGGGAGAACTTTCGCGAGGGCATTAAGGCATTGTTGAGACAGATTTCTGGTGGCGTCGGCTGGGCTCTCTGGAGTGTAAGTCTGAAAAAAAGCAAGCAAATGGCTATGACAATGGTCTATATATCATATGTAATATTAATTTAACTACCATAATTCACAAGTATAAATTAGACACAGAAAGGGATGCTCACGAGCAACCCAACTGATCAGAACACCACTCACCGGAAGAGCTTTCTCCCAACCAGCAGGAAATTCACCGCTAATGAGAGACTTCAACTCTGCAGCTTCCTCCTTATACTTCTTCTCGTACTCTGCAAATTTGGCATTCCATTCGGCTTCCAAAACAGTGCCTTCAGGGACATGGCGGCCCCAATGCCTTTAAATGACAAGCAATCAAAACTCTTTAGTAGTCAGTAACAGGGTTTTAATCCAATTCTAAAGGCTCGATGGAGAAAGAATCCCAGAATAATTTCCTTACTTCTTAACATCCTCAGGCACATGGAAGGGCTCAAATGGCCACCCAAGGTTCTTCCTTGTGGCATCCACTTCCTTAGCACCCAATGCACTCCCATGTACACTGTATGAGTTTGCCTTGTTTGGGGATCCGAAACCAATGGTAGTAGTCACCTGTGTAGACTCCACATGTTAACCAAAGCATAGAAACCTAGTTTGAAGAAAACTGATTAAAATATCTTAGATTTCTAATATTAGGTGAGAAAAATATTGACCTTAATCAAGGTGGGTTTATCTTTAACAGCCTTTGCTTCCTTGATGGCAGCACGGATTTCATCATAGCCAGTGTTACCATTCTTCACCCAAATAACATGCCACCCGAGACCCTCAAAACGAGTCTCAACGGTCTCAGTGAAAGCAATTTCTGTGTCACCATCAATGGAGATGTGGTTGTCATCATAAAAAGCGATCAGCTTTCCAAGTCCCCAATGCCCAGCAAGGGAACAAACTTCATTCGAAATCCCCTCCATTTGACAACCATCCCCTAGAATACAATATCTAAGGAAATACCCATAAACAAACCAAACAAATAAGGACTGATAATTCTGTATATCTAAAATCAAAAGAGACAATAAGGATAAGATCTATGAGGTTTTTACGTGTAGTGGTCGACAATCTCACTGTCAGGTTTGTTGTAACGAGCAGCCAAGTGCTTCTCTGCTAGGGCCAACCCGACGGCATTGCCAATACCCTGCCCAAGAGGACCTAAAAAGAAATTAAAAGGAAAAAAAAAAAACTTTCTCAGGCTTCTGATCTATTACTCCAATTTAAGGAATCTAGCGCTCAAGAAATAGAAGCCAACCAGTAGTGACTTCAATGCCGGGCGTCTCAAAGTTCTCGGGATGACCAGGACTTCTGCTTCCCCACTGACGGAAAGACTTCAAGTCTTCTTCCTAGTAGATTGATTTGGGAAGCAGAAAGTTTCAGTAAAGAGAGTAATTGAAATTAATCTTAGTGAATAAAATCAGAACAAGTATAACTAACCAAAGAAAATTAAATTTAAAAACATTTTGCAAACAAACTTAAGGATATTCATGAATTTGTTATTAAAAAAAATACAAAACAACAAAGGTGAAATCATCTGAGCATACAATCATGTGGGTATCCATGAATCAGTTTCAACAAAAATAGAAAGAAACAAAAAAAATCAACTGAAAAAACAAACATAAGGGTATTCTCCAATTTCTTTCAGTAAACTTTTTTGCATTTCCTGGTTAAAAAAAAAAGAAAAATCGCATAGGATTTTATCAAATAAAAAAGATAAGGATATTCCTGAATTTGTTATTAAAAAAATACAAATCAACAAAAGTGAAATCATCCGAGCATACAATCATGTGGGTATCCATGAATCAGTTTCAACAAAACAGAAACAAACAAATACAAATCATCTGAAAAAATACATAGGGGTATTCTTCAATTTCTTCCAGTGGTAATAAAAAATGAAAAATCACATAGGATTTTATCATCAAATAATAAAGCTACCCAAATTCTCTTATCTCTTACTTTCTTGCAGAGGGTTAGCCCAAAATGCAATTTTCATTATTTAAGACAAATCACAAATTCTCAAGCATATTCCCCACGTATATTTGAATAAGAAAAAAAACATCTGTAAGCAGATCTAAGATATCCCCAACACAGAAATGCACAGTAAGGATTTGCAAAAATTCCCAAAACATAAAATTGAAAAACACCCAGAATAGAAAACAGGCCCAAATTCATCAAGAAAATCAAAGAAACGCACCAGAACGCTGTCATATCCAGCAAGATGAAGCAAGGCGTACTGTAACATACAGCCATGTCCAGCAGAAAGCACGAACCTATCACGATTAAACCAGTAAGGATTCTTGGGGTTGTACCTCATCACCTCATCATACAAAATATGACCCATTGGAGCACACCCCATGGGCAAACCCGGATGCCCCGAATTCGCCTTCTCTACAGCATCAATGGCGAGGAATCGAATCGTGTTAATCGATTTCTCCACCAAACTCGTCTCAGTTTTATCAAGAGTCTCCACCGCAGCCGCACGTACCGATGGCCGAGAACTCACACGCTTCCGCGAACCAGCGACACGGGAGGCCTGTGAAGAAGACGATTTGAGGACTCGGCCTGAGAGAGAGCTTAGGCTGAAGCCTGGTAGAGCCAGACGATCTGGGTGCGTGGTCGAGCCATGGTGGGCTATGGTTCGACCCACAAGGGCTTGAGAGACGGTCAGAGACGATGAAGCAGCCATGGCTGGATGAGAAATTGCTCTGTAACTGGTGGGGAGAGACTGGATCTTCTCTCTGGTTTGTTTTAGAGAGAGAAAGAGGATCTGAATTCTGAGCAGAGCCAACGATTTTTAATCTTCTACGGTAGGGACGAGGATGGATTCTAGCCGTTGGATCTAGATACAAATACATCTGGACCGTTGCGTGAGGGTAGGAAGATGCTCACCTTTCATTTTCTTTTAATTTTTAATTATTTTTTGTTGTTAGATTTCTCCGAGCAGCCTCTTTGAAAATGAGCTAGGCGACAAGGTTGGTACGGCTCATTTTATCTCCTACAGTAGTAGATAATGGTATACGTCTATATGGTAAGGCCTTGTTTGTTTGGGATTATTGCAGTGATCATATTAATATGCAATTACGTGCTGGCTAGTTTACTTGGTAAAGTCTCTTAGGTAAAGTCTCTTAGGCGTCTTACTAGAAACCATGGTTTAAAATTTCGTTGAAATTTCGTGTTTCGGACAACCCCACCAATATCAAAACTGGGTTTATTTCGGAAATTAGATTTCGATCGAAATTTTGGGGGAAATTTCGAATTTCGAAAATCTCGGAATTTCGACCGAAATCTGATTTTTTATTTTTAAATAATTTTTTAATTAAAATTCCGAAATATTATGAAATATTTCAAAATTTTAACTGAAATTTTGTGAAATTTCGAAAAATTTATATATTAATTTTAAAAATAAAATAATAATATATATAATTAATATTATATAAAAAATAAAAATTTTGGAATATTTCTGTGAAATTTCGGATCAAATTTCGGAATAATATTTTATTATTGAATACGATTTCGATGAGATATCGACCGAAATTTCGAAATTTCGGAAAATTTCATTTCGAGTGGGACATCTGAAATTGACCAAAATTTTGAAATTTTAAACCTTGCTAGAAACCTGTGATCCAATCTCACCTACATTAGGATTTTGGGGTTTATAAAAGGGAAAGGGTTACCTTCATTGTGTATCCTGTGGGTCCTTTTTTTTTGTTTTTTTTTTCAAGGGCCCATAAGAGCAGATACCATTTACCTACATCAGTAGTGGGTCCTTTTTTTTTGTTTTTTTTTTCAAGGGCCCTTAAGAGCAGATACCATTTACCTACATCAGTAGAGTCAACCGGTCAGTAATTAGTGGGGGCATTGAGGCTCTTGCAACCCATACCCCTGGGATTAGATCACAGACCTCCACCTTTGGAAGGCCACACCCCTACCACTCACGCAAGAGGTTGGGTGGTCCATGTGGTCTTCAATGAACCAAAATATTAATATGCAACATCTGAATAACTTTGCTTCAAAAAGTGATATCTGAAGCAGCTAACTTAGTTCTGGCTGTGTGTTTAGAAAGGGTGTTAGTTACATAATATCATTTCAATCAAAAAAAAAAAACATCTCTTTAAAGGGTCTTATAAGAACACCATTTGTAATAATTTTTATATAATTCTAAAAGTGCATTAAATAATTAAAATTTTCTATTATCACTCCCGAGTCCTGATGAGATTATGAAATCCCTCCTTACTTATATAATCACTGTCCCAAGTCAACCAAACAATGTTATTTCATCATAATTTTAGCTTAAATAGTAGTGATTTGGTTGTGATGATTTGATCTTTGAGAGGAGTGTTATCCCTACTCTCAACCTCCACCAATTATATGTCTATTCTTTTGGTTAAAGCTTACTTTTTTTTCTTTCTTTTGGGTCGGTAACTTCTTCTTTTTTTCTTTCTTTCTGTGTCGGCATCAATTACCTACGTTTGTAAGAGTAGGGTTAGCATTCCTCTTTGATCATATTGATTTGTTGACATGGTAGGTCCTGAGTCTCCTAACCTGGTGTATTAATTGTTGTTGCTTGTTTATAGCAACAAGTCCACCCTGAGTAGATTTTGACACTGAAATGAAAACTTTTTATTTTTCTAGTATTTTTGGCTCAATAGAAAATCTTATTTTAGGTACCAAATAATTTTTTTTTTGGCACGCTCGGGTTAATAGGTTTAGTATCTGTTCTATGTTAGTAAAGCGTGGAGATTTCAACCACACAACTGGATCCCCAACCAAACAAAACAAACGAGTGGTGCTAATGCACACAACAGCCAATGTGGCAAGCGTGGCTTCCCTCCGAATAACTGTTTTGGGGTTAGATTTCAGTCTCCTGTAAGAAAGCACAAAAGTTATAAGACTAAACTACTCTTGTTCTTTTGTGTATTTAAAATTGCCGGCAGTACTTTGTTAGTGGAGATAGTAGAATTTAATACAAAAATTGATATTTAAGAATTTAATAGGAGATGAGCCGTGCTAGCCCTACTCTCAGCTAAAGCAAACACCGGTTAAAATAAGAATAGATGTGAGTAGGGATAGCACGGCTCAATAGGCGATTGGCTCTCTTTTGGCATCACTTAAAATTTTTATTTTTTTTGGTACAGTTTATACGGTTAGGCTGCAACCCCAGTTAGAGTGTTAGTAACTGCTTAAGTTAGTGGGACGGGTGGAGAGTAAACCTACTCTCACCCCACGGGATTAGATCTCGGAACCACTTCCTTACGGAAAGGATACACTTACCATTGGGACAAAGCCATGGTGTGTTCACTTAAAACTTAAAAGCCTGATTTTAGGACTTCTCATCTAGTGTGTCTTTTAAGGTGCAAATCGAGTCCCACGCCCGAATAAACATGGCATCCAAACATGGAATAGTTATTTTATTAAGGTGTAGGTCTATTTGGGAATGAGGAAATGATACTCACAAGCTGTGACCTTATTCTAGTCAGCATTTTTTAAATAAGTGAATATTGACCATACAAAATTAGGTGTTTTACATAACTAATAAAAAATAGATCATGAGAGCATTCTTAACCTTTTGATTATTTTGATAAGCCAAATGGCTAAAGAGTGCTAAAAACTCTCTTCAGCGGTCTCACCAAAACTTAACAAAATAAATATTTGGGTTTGGTGAGTATACAGTATTCACCAAGTTTGGTGAGTTACTATACACTCATCAAAGTTAAAATTTCTCTTTCCCTCCTTTTTTGTGGGCCCACATAAACAATAAAATAAAGGTTTCTCTCTTCCTTTCTTTATTGTGGTCTCACACAAACAATAAAATGATGTTTCTCTCTCCCTTCCTTTCTCGTTTCCCACACAAATAATAAAATATTATTTCTCTCTCCTTGTTTTTGTTAAAATGATGAGGCTGTTAGGAGTGTTTTAAAAAAGTGGCTCACCAAAATAACTTTTTGTGAGTTTTGGCAATTTTTGTGAGTAAAATTTAATGAGGCTGCTAGGAATGCTCTGAGAGCTCCATCTCTAAATCAGATCAGGAGATTGTTTTTAGGGATTTCGTGTGCTGGCTAAAACCGTGCCTCAGGAAGTGAGAGTTCTAAGTTCGATTTCCTTCCCCTTGTTAGCCACTCCCAAGAATTTTATCCTTACTTATCTGGTGCATGTGGATGGAGGGATGGAGGAGTCTACAGGTGCTCTAAGAGGACTGAACACCCTCATTATATAAAAAAAAAAAATTGTTTCTATTCCAGGATAAGACTTGATGAGTGTGCAATAGTACACTCAAAACTAATTATTTTGTAATCCTTTAACGCCCTTTCTATATTCTAAACTTGTTTCCTCATTTATAAATTATGAATTCTAAACATTTTTATGTTATTTCATGTATGGAATTCAAGTAAAGAAGTTTCATAAAAATCAAGACATAAAGTCCAAGTCCAAGAAGACAAGTTTCAAATCAAAGAGTCAAAACGCAAAGTCAAAAACCAAGTATAGAAAGATTTTTCTTACACATGGGTAAAGAATCTTAGCAAGATATGGATGAATGTGATTTTGACATAAAAATGATGATACTCTTTAAATTAGAAAGAAGAAATGTGCTACATTGATGTTTCTATTTTAGAAAAATGAGAATGTCTATTTTAGTCACGGGAACTCTCTATTTTGGACGGATTTTGGAATTCAAGTAAGGATCTTAATGGAATTCAGTTAAATCTACAATAAAAGTAAGAAATTTCGTGGATGGTTAGAGGAGTGCTATTATTTAGCAACCAATTCTCAAAGAAGAAAGAAGATTTCCCGGATTCCCGCCTAATGTAGATAGTACTTACTAATTTGCTCGTAACTTTTAACTAAAAAATCAGATTAAGGCAAGATCAGATGTTTTGAAAAATAGATTCAAAGGGAAAAAAATTGTATTTCACGAAGATCTCATAATTCGGACGTTTAGAGGGTCAAAATACTTCGTCAAGTTGAAGAAAAGTATTATGTTGGTTGGATTTTGTAATTAGAAGTTTCCCTTTTGTTTAGTTTCATTTTTCTTCTTTCTTTTAATCTTTATAAACCTAGAGAGGGGTGCTATTAGAGCATCCAATCCAATCTTTTCTTCTCTTTTCTTAGTATTGTTTTAGTTTTCCCTCTATATGGATTGCTAAATCTCTAACCTTGGCTAGGATGAAATTCGTTTAATGAGGTGATGTTAGTTTGAATTAATCCAATTAGTGTTTATATTTATGATTTCTATATTAATTGTTCTTCTTGTTTAATCTCTCTTTCAATTGAATTTCTTGGATTTAAACATTTTCACGAGTTCTGTCAGATTTTTCTCGTAATTGAGTAATAATTCTTGATTTCTCAAACGAAGAACTTCATCTTAGCGGATATTATTCTTTGTTGCGGTATTGCCTCCGGGTATATCATCGTCCTCGAGTTTTCCAATAAAGTGCAGACTTGGGTTAAAACTTGATTTGAATAATTGATTGGAAATTGATTTTAGCTTTTTATTATAATTTAAATTCTAAATCTTCCGGTTGAGGAATTGTGATGTGAAACCTTTAATTGAGTTATACTTTGGATAATCAAATTGACATTGCACCATTAAGGGGAAGAAACCCAATGCCATGATACTTTCTCTCACTGATATTTTTCCTAAACTAATTGAACTTTCTCTACCAAAAATTCTACAAACCTCTTTCTCTACTATTGTTTCTTATCTTCACTGCTATCTGTAAATCAACAACCTCTTTACTATACTATAAAGTATCGCATATCTTTGAGCGACATCAAGACTTGTAGCTTGTAAGTAACCAAGCACCCCTTACGATATAGAAAACATGACCAAACTAATTGAGTCGAGCTAGACCAAGCCAAGCCAATGACCTTAGGAGGTTGGTGAAAGGGAAAAATCCCGTACATGCCACACGTCTATAGCTGCTCAGCTGGTAGAGGAATGATAGCACAACTCCACCTTTGAATGAGTCTGAGGGGGTGGGTGTGCACCCTGAAATAAGCTCCGATGATAAAGTCAGTATAAGGCACAAGCACATGAACATAAGGCACAAATACATCGGTATAAGGCACAAGCACATCAGTATAAGGCACAAGCACATGAACATATGAACATAATAGTATAGAGATACTTATCGTGAGGTCACTGGGTATATGCACTTGAGGACGAGCTCTGGTGTTATGCTCTGGAGATTGTAGCTCAGGAGGCACAAAGAATATGGCTCAGACAACGTAGCTCAGATAAGGCACAGACAACGTAGCTCTGATAAGGCACCGACAACGTAACTCAGATAAGGCACAGACAACGTAGCTCTGATAAGGCACGGACAACGTAGCTCAGACTGACAACGTAGCTCAGAAGGCACTGACAACGTGGCTCTGATAAGGCAGCTCGGATAAGGCACAGACAACGTAGCTCAGAAGGCACTGACAACATAGCTCTGATAAGGCATACGTTGTGCATCAGACAACGGGTACGTTGTACAGCAGACAACGTGTACGTTGTACAGCAAACAACGTGTACGTTGTACAACTCACGACGGGTTCGTTGTACATCAGACAACGGACAACGAGATCGGCACTATTCACAACACAACGGGACAACGGGTTTGGCATCATTCACAGCACAACGTATTCGGCACTATTCACAGCACAACGTATTCGGCACTATTCACAGCAGGCAACGCGACAACGGATTTGGCACCATTCACAGCTCAGATAACGCTACAACGGGTACGACACCATTCACAGCGTCAGGCACAAGTTCACGTGTGATTGCATTCAACTGCTAATCAATTGCAAGGCCGTGCAAGTGGCAGTGTGACCATTCATGGAGAGCATCAGGCGGGCATGGCCTATTTGAGAGAATCTGGTGGCCATAAACGATTGTGAGGCCATAAAGAGCATCAAGTAGCCGGATAACACTAAAAGAAGATGAGAGAATCAGGTGAGTGACCGCCTGCATAGCCTTTCGGGGTAGGGGTGTGAATGACTCAAGCTTCTCAGATCTCCCTCTTCCTCTTCCTCTTCCTCTTCCTCTTCTTCCCTTTCTTTCCTCTCTTGCCTTTCGCACCATCCATCCCTTCTTTCTGGTGATTCTTGCTTATTTATAGGCATTTGGAGTCATCATGACTTGTGTAGTCATGATGAAGTCACCTGCCAGACAATACTCAAGAGAGCCAGCACATAGCCCAAGTGGGCTGATGTCGGCTAAATTGTTAGAATTTGCTATGGTGAGAAATCCCTATTTTACCCCTTCTTTTTGCTCCTTTTTACGAATTTTATCCGTTACAGTTGGGGTATGAAAGAGGAAGGTTGTGGGGTTATTTGATCCTTGGGTTTGAAGAGTAGTAGGTGGTAGAGGCAGTGTCACTCAAGGGAGTCAAACCTTTTGGAAGGCAAGGGAGTCAAACGTTACCCACCCATATGCTTAATTATTTATAATTATAAAGGTAGATGAGGGCATCTATCCATCTTGATTTGCTTAGTAGATGAAAAAGCATGCTTTGATCTAACTATTGTTTAATATACCCCACTTAGCAATGCTTCTTATCTACTTGATTAGGGTAAGCAATTATGTTTTTTAAGGAGTGTCAAAGGGTCAGCTACCAAACACGACTAATTCAGACATGGATGTGGAAGCTGTTCTCAACACCAACCACTGCTTTTCTTGTGGTAATTTATGCGTGAAGTGTGTGTTTGGTTCCAGCGATTCTTAATTTTTTAAGAGTTGAAACATCCCTTTTTTTCAAGTACTATTTTGCCCGATTAACTTTTTACCAAGTAGGCTGTCGTTGTTCTTTTACTTATAAAATCCATCGCTTTGCAAGTTTTGCCATTTGACAATATACCTTTTTTTTTTTTTTCTTATGAGAACTAGATGTATCTAGCTTTTAATCTCTTAAGTTGCAATTGTTGTAAAACCTTTTTTTTTTTTGATTAAAAATTGTTGTAGAACTTCAAATGCACCAAAATGAATAATGCCAAATCTCATAAGAATTACGAGACTTGAAAATCTTTTTTTTTTTTTTTTTGAAGGTAGGAGACTTGAAATCTCATTATGGTATGGATTAATTTTGTTCAAAGTGACTCAAATTTCAAACAATTACTCATAATAAAGTGTGAAGTGTCAAGCTTTATAAGTCTGAAATGAATCCTAATTATAAAGCGATTGAAAAACTCTGAATTTACTAACCTACAAATAAGCGTCAAGTGTCAGGAGTCAACTAACATACCTAAATGACTCCATGACCAAGTCTGAAATGGATCCTAATTGTAAAGCGATTGAAAAACTCTCATTTACTGACCTACTAATAAGGGTCCAGTGTCAGGAGTCAACTGACATACCTAAATGACGCCATGACCAAAAAAAAATAGCTCGCTGAGCCTGAAAGGCCGGAATAGAGGGAGTTATTATAACAACAAATGGGTTGAGCTTGATACATAAAGGGCTAAAAATAAAATAATTATATATAAAAAAATGTCCTCGATACAGGCACCAATCCAACGTACAAAAGCGTGATGCCCTTTGTATTGCCATTTAATTAAGGACTTTGCTACTGAGACCCTTTAGGGCCGAGACCATGATCTAAGAGTACGGTCCCATTTCATAGGATAGGCCCACCTAAAATCTCATGTTCTTAAAGCACGGTCTCGGATCTAAGAGCACGGGTCCCATTTCACATGATAGGCCCCACCTAAAATCTCATGGTCTTAGAGCACGGTCTCGGTCTCGCCCTAAATGGGTATAAGTAGCATTTCCCTTTAATTATTGAGCATTAAGGGGTACAAACTAAACCAAAAAAATACCTAACCCGTTAATGGAACTTGACTGAGTTGACTCAATGGAATTTCAAATAGACTCAGAAGGCTATGGACTCGGTGTGCAGTTCGTTTGCTCTAGCCGATTCCAGAAACTTGGAAAACTCGGAACTCAACTCAATTAGGCGAGTCATATGCTTGAAATTTTCTCATCTTTCTGGGAATATCCGGAGTGCAATCGCAGACTGAAACAATTTTTCCTTTGCATCTTCCCCATGGCCTACTAGCAGTTGGCGAGTGCTTGAAGCACTACATGCTAAATTCTGGAGTTATCCACATAAAATGACCAGTAGTTTCTGAATTTGAAAATATTCAAGGATGGAAAGGAAAGATGGATGCCTGGCACCAAGTGATACTACCACCACCAGGAACCAATGGTGATGTTCAAAAACTTGAGGGTGAGAAGCAAATGACAAATACTATCTGTCTTTAGGGGCGACAATCGGCCGAGTTCAGGCTTCAAAGTCTTTGTAAATGTGTCGGGCATTGGGTCGGGCCTATTAAAAAATTACCAAAATTCAAGCCCAAACCCAACCCATTAACACCCCTGCTCACCTTCCTGCCGGTTCTACCACTAAATTCTTGGGTAGACCTGATCTGCTATATGGCTTTGAAACACAATGTTCAGGTGGCATCCTGACTTCGCCGTCTGCTTCTATACATGAAAACATACTTCCTCCTGCATTCCTCTCATTGTTATGGTTGAAGTTGAACACAGCTCCAGCTCCGCTTCATTGATATGTACAAATTGCGAGGTGGGCCCATGTTTTAAACCTTTTGATGCCAGTAATAGCAGTTCATTCAAAGATGCAACTGGAAGATTGTTGTCATCCAGCACCAAAAGTAGTAAAACATACAATTTTGGTTCTTCCTGACCTTTAGTAACTATACTGGGTAATTAAAATAACAAAAAGAAATCATTTCCACAATTTGCCGTGCGCTATATGCCTATAATAATGTACTTACATCATTCTGATTCTTTTACAGTGTGAAGCAGCATCCCTTATTCCTTTACCTGTGACAGAATATGGTGTCGATGCCGACCGCAGAGATGGCGACTTGTCAATGTATGCATAACGTTCATTACCGTTCCAGTATAAAATCACCCGATTTGTGCAGGAATGTGACCAACTGTCGCCTGATCCAAACGATTAAGAAATAACTGCATCAGTCTTCCCAGGGAAATAATGGTTTGTCAATTAAACAATCAAGAGGTGATATTCTCGGCAAGATTGAAATGAGTGGATTTCATTAAGGAGGATCCATCTAACTGATTTGCTGGCTTCACCTGAATAATTGGATTACTTTTATATTTGCCTCACATGAGGACGAGCAAAAAATGTGGAAGCCATATGTTCTAATTGATATGATTTGTAGTTACAATGAGATTATAGTATAACAAAAAAGTAGAGAACGATAAAGAGAAATATAGATTGATCCAAAAGGCATTGGGATATATAATCATAGATACTGATAATGATAGTCCAATGGTAATGCTCAACTCGCCGAAAAGGACGCATAATATTTGAAACATTATGCATAACACTCATTAATTGTTATTTCTGAGCTAATTATTCATGGTTAATAACAAGGATTGGGATTCAAATCGTAAATCATAAGATTCAATCCGTTTTTAAAAAAATTGTTAAAAAATTCTCAATAAATAAAAAAATTTTTGAATAATTCATTGTCCAAAATATTTCATTCATATATCTATTGATAAAAGCAAGTAATGAACATTTCATTACATACAAATACAAAACACGAATGGACCATTAAACGAAACATAACCCCAATTATCATAAAAAATAAATCAACAAAAATAAACTCATATAATCATGTTGTATGAGATCAAGTTCAAAAACTTGTACAATTAAAATGACTAATAAAATAAACTATCAAGTTATCCATGAGTCCAACTTCCCAGCTACATCCTCTTTCTTCTTCCTTCTTTCTTTTCTTTCTATTTTTTTTCTTTTCACAGCAACAAAGAGAAAACCCGGTTTGTTGGCATGTCCATAATAGAGATTTTCCCGTTTCTTCTCTCTTTTTATATGACAAAAAATACCTTTAGAAATTTAAATAATAAAAAATTTTAAAAACATTTTTTAAAATATCGATCTGAGGGGTTTCATGAATCATACAAATCGCATGAATCGTACGATTTGAATCGCAAATCAAATGAGATTTACTCAATTAAGATTTTCACCTGCAATTTGAATCGTTTTGCTTGAGATTCGATTCAAATCATTGGATTCGAATTGCAAATCGCAAGGATTTAACAACCATGGTTAATAACTTGAGCGCATAATTGCATTAATAAATATCGGAGGCATAAATCACAACACCCCACATTAGAACAAAAGGAGCAGAAATAAGCAGCATCAAATTCATACATATATCAGTGTAGTCAGTGTCCAGGTGACGCCTATGCGACGGGGGGTTCCCTAAGCGGGGCATTGCTTAGATGATTGCCTAGGCAACCATAATTTTACTTTTTTTCTATTTGAATTATATAAGATTTAGTGAGTGCCCGCCTAGATTATAATATAAGCGATAATAGTCCTGACTAGGTGAGGTAGTGGCCTGGGCATTGCCTAAGCGACATTTTGACTACACTGATATGTATATATCTACGCAAGGTCATTATAAATAACAACATGCTAACTAGGTGTTGGGGAAAGACTGAAAAAAATTAAGAAAGTAATTTACCTAGTGCAAGTGTTAACTGGAATGAACCTTCGACAAATTTGGTTGTCACTTGATTCAATAGTACAACCTGCGAAAAGGAGACACATACCAGAGAAAATTAATAAAGAAAGCTAAAATACCAGAGAACATGGGGAAGAGGCAGGACATCAACATGAAAGAAAAATACACCAGTAGATCCCCCTTGATGTCTAATAGCCAATGATCTCTATGGTGCCCCCCAAAAAAAAATCCAAACACAGTAGTTGGTAAAATCAATCATGACCATGCAGCCTTCAAATCCTAGTCCTGTACATCATATAGATACTCATGACTCGAGCTATTGGAGAGACAAAAATCCAGAGGGAACAAATGTTAACATAAACTAGCTGTAAATCAAATAACAGTCTCATCTCAATATGTAGACGATGTGTATAATAATGTACATAATATCTCATTTTTGTCTAGTGAGTATAAGCTATAGTCCTAATTACAGAAACTCCAAACAACCTATAGAGTTGGAGAGATTGTGTAAGATATAAGGAAAACTAAAGATAAATAAAGATTGGCAGCAATGAGTTCAGGCTTGCAGTAGTCAAAGCCTCTGCCAAGTGTTTTAAGTCCTAGCAATGATACCACATTATCAAAGAGACAAATATTACTGTGGAAAGGACAACTAATGTAATCCTTTCAACTTTCTGCTAACATAATGTGCCTTACTTGTCCCAGGTCTATACCAATGAATAGACAGGGAAATATGGATTGGTATCGCATACGAATACAATGAATTAGAGATTGTAGCAGCAGAAAGCACATCTGACATGTCCATATAACTGTCTGATTATAAATGAAGATATATTATTATGTAGTTTGTGTCAGAAAATCAAAAGTACATGAGTGAATGTTATATAATTAGTATATTAAACTGACTATTTCCTTGCAGCAATGTGAACCAGTGTCTAACACATGTGCGTGTCAAAGCGACCATATGAAGAACTGGTGACTGATTCTATAGGATGCAATCAAGGTATGAAGTGCATTTACCATTTGTATATCAGAGGATGGATAAAAATAAAAATACTCAAAATTATTTAGACACTTAAAAAAAATGGAAACTAATAAAATGTTCATGCTTGTCCATGATCTCTGATTCTCTAAGCTAATCTAGATATAATTTCATTTTCATAGCAAGGCTATAACGTTACAGTTCTAAAGAGAAAATAACGATGCTTACGGCCAAACTGAACTTTTTGGCAAGTTTCATCAGCTTTAAAGCCATTCCACTAAGTACTCGGGTCCTGAGGGCCAAGTCGTCAAAATCTTGACGGAAGTGAAAAGTAACACTATCAAGAATAACAACTTTAACCTGTAACAACAAAGGATGATAAGATAATACCACCAAGCTAAGTTAGTACTATATGTAACAAGAAGTAATGCAAACTGCAATATTGAACTGATACATCATTTGTCCATGCAATGGAGTAAAAGAAAGGGATTGAAATAAATTTGAACTGAAACCAAGCTAAAACTTTTCACTCCCCTATATTTTGGAGCAACATTATTTCAATCCCTTTCTTTTACTCCAAAATATAGGGGAGTGAAAAGTTTTAGCTTGGTTTCAGTTCAAATTAATGTAGCCCAAAAAATGTCTTTCTGTGAATGTAGATATTTGTGATAAGAGGTTTGGATGTAACCACAAAATGCAGTTGGCGTCATTTTTTGTTTTACACCAACAGCATTTAGGGTATCCGTGTATTTGAAAGGAGCTAGTTTATGCGATGTTATTTGCACCATCCCCCAAAACAGCTCGGAAAAGTGCTGGCCCCAAATCGGCTAAAAGGTCATTTTCCCAAGTCATTTATTGGGCCTATCTCAAACAGGGTGGTAATTTCCTGAAAGAACACCGAAACTGTTGGAAGTTTACATAGCAGCTAATCTAACTACATCGAAGGGGTTGCAGATCTAGAATTTCTGGCATCAATGAGTGAATCGGGAACTTGCGTCAAAGAAAGGCAACCCTGTATCCAGAAGATCACCTCTAAAAGAAAAGTCAAAATATGAAAATCACTAAAGTAGATTATCGTCAGCAACAGACATTTGCTAAAACAAAACTCAAACAAACATTGCATGCACTGCTATACCTACATCTTTATGTTGTGCAATGAACGTGTCCAAGTAGTTTATCAAGGCAATTTGTTCTGTGTAACTGCAGATACGGAAATAGAATATGTTTGCCAGGAAAGTCTTAGGCTGCATTTCGTCTTGGCAAGCTTGATATTCCTTTCGTTGAAAGACATAATTTTTAAGCACATCCTCAATGCATGCTTCTGCAATCTGAGAAGCGCGCTCCACCATGAAGCTGCCTTCCGTATCTGGGCATCATGCAAGCATAATGTCAAAGATTAAACTATGACAAAGGAAAAGAAATGCATACCGCATGAGGTACTAATCATGAAACTTGCACACATACCTATATAAATTGCTTTTCCTTCTAGGCCCCCACGATCAGCTGGAATTTGAACATTAACTGCAAGTTGGATCCTGTATATTTTGTAGGAGTTAAAATGAAAACAGAAAGCCCAATTTAACATGCAAACTTTACAAAAATGACAGACAACCATACCCCAGTTGTGTTTTACCAATGCCTGGTACTCCCCCTGAAAAACTACATGTCAGAAGCAACTAGAAAACCGACCTTTGTTCACTGACTCAAGATGCATATAAAGTATAAACAACCGACTGATCCCCAATGAATGGCATCAAATTGAATAAAAAGACACAACTCACCAATTTCAGTAACTTCTTTACAACATATTCCTCCACCTAGAATGTTATCTAGATCTGCAGAAGATGTTGTAATGCGTGTGATAAATTCCTCCTCATGGAGCATGTCCCAGGCCGTCTGTGCACCTGCAGATAAGATGAGTTTTATGAATTGAGAATTATATCTGAAATAAGTACCTCGTTAAAATTTTAAAAAAGGGGGGCTAAATAATTACCACCCTTGCAATGATAGAGGAAACTAACTCCTATATTACTGCATCAAGTGAACGCATCAGTGTTATTGAACCACGTCTGCATGAACAATATTCTAATCTGGAGAACCAGACCTGCAGGAATTAAGCGGATTGCATTCTTTTGATTGGATAGTATAATTTTTTACTTAGTTACATAATCTAGTTAAAGAGAAAGCACTTGGAAGCATTTTCACTTCCAACCATTATTAAGATCCGAATATAGATGCTCAGTAATTTATAACACTAGGTCCTAAACGGAGAACCTTGTTCCCCACCATGAATTAGAAATGGCTTGGCTTGAGAATGGTTCTACCTCCTCCATAGCAATTGCAGTTAGATTGACCTGACCTACAAATGCAAGAGTGGTCTCTTCAGCTTTTAACGCAACCTTTCCCACCAAGAACCCACCATTTCATGTCAATATTATACTATTCCAATTGAATTGAAGCCTCCAGAAAGTATGCATTATCCCACTGAAAGCAGTTTAAAACAAAAGTTTACCCTCTGGCATCCTTTTCAGTTTCTAGCTGCCACAAGGATTAGCTCAATGATGTGGACAAACAGAAACCTAGTGAATTTCAGGTTTACCAAAGGTAGAGGAAGAAGAAGACAGCCCCATATCACTATGGATAGATGCTTTGAGGTATTGAAAACATCATGCAAACATTGATCATTGGGAAGACCCCACCTTGAAAAGATGTGCATATGGGCTGATTTAAAATAGTTTTAAAAGCCCAATGGGCAGGACTTTTAGTTAGGGGAGAAACAATTTATTAGTATTGAGTTATTTTGGTCTTTTAATTAGTTTGGATATTTTAATATTTATGCAAGTAGGGTTTACATCTATTTAAACTCATTTTCTATTGTAAATTTTTAGTTGATGATTTTTTATGAATGAAAGCAAGAGCTTTTGAGTATTTTCCTGTGATTCAAATTGGTGTGATGTCATGGGAGTGCTCCCCTACTGTAGCACCCCAGATTTTTCAGCATGTATTAAAGCTTTAAAGTCATTTTCTTGAATTGAAGGTTGGATTTCCGAAGTCGAATCTATTGGAAATCCGAGTTTCTAAACCCCATTTGTTTATCAAGCAACTTTAAGGGCAATTTGATCCATGAATAAAGTAGAAATTTGAAAACTCTAAACCGTTGAAAATGTTCCTTTTCGAAAGACGAATCCAATGCAAGTTGAATCGTCAAAATCCGACGAATCAGTCAAAAGTTATGACCGAAACACGAAAGAAGGAAAATCCGGAAATTTTCTGCAAGTTACAAATGATCATACAGACCCTATGAACGATCGTAGGTGAGCTACGATCGATCGTAGAATCTCAGGAATTGACAAATATCTCTGTACCGGTTACAATCGATCGTAAAAAACTACGAGCAATCTTAGCATATTTATGATCAATCGTAGACATGTTACAATCGATCGTAGATCTCGAACCCAGAATTTTTTTTCGGGATTTTTTTGGGTTCTCCTCCTTGCCTATAAATAGGGGATGGTATTTGGGGGTTTTGGTTTACCCTAAACCTAAAGAGAGCCTAAGAGAGATTAGAGAAGAAAAAGAGAGGAGAGATTGGGGATTTGCCAAGAGGATTGGAGATTGAGAGAAGAAGAGGGTTTCCAAGAGGGGTTTTCATCTTTGAGGAGAGATTAAGCAAGTGGGTAACCTAGATCACTCCCAAAGGCTTGGATTCTTCAAATCCAAGGCAAGATTCGTGAGAAACGCCTCCTCCAAGCTCGGTAACGCCTCCGCCCACGTTTTGGAGGTTTTCCCTCATCCTATTGAAGGTCGGTGCCTTAAACTACCCTCCTTGTCATAGTTTCTTTCCTTTATTGTTATGCTTCTCTATTTTCTTGCTTTCCCCTAAATGTTTCACATTCTATAAGATGGAATGAGAGAATGAAATGCCATATGAATGTTGTGTTGTGATGAAATAAATGTGAAGGGTATTTCACCAAATAATGAACACACAATGGATGATGGATGGATTGGATGACTCATTAATCAAGAAAAGCATGAATTAAAGCATGAAGGATTCTAGGGTTTTATGATAGGGTGTTACTCGCTTTCTAGAATTGCATGCTTGTAGATTTAATCGCCTTATTATTAAATGTTGCCTTGAATGATTTTGTGCCTACTATGTGTATTAAATTTCGTAAGTTAATTGTACATGATTTCACGAACACGGCATGCATGACATGGTTTAACGGGTTTTTCAAGAACAAGGATTTTATTCTCGATTCACGAACACCATAACAAGGCCAAATGTAAGGGTTGGTAAATAGAGGTAGGACATATCTTAAGATATGTTTTGCCTCGTTTTTTACAAGAACACGAACCCGCCAAGCAAGACTCCGAGCATGCATGTTTACTTTCAATGCATTTTCGCTAAAGAGTGGTTCCCCTCCCTCACAAATTGTATCTCATTTAGGAAGATGGGGTTCTAAACTACCCTCTGTCATAAGTCACAAGTAGCATGAGCATGTTTAATTTCCAAGCAAGCAAGCATGATCACAAGCAAGAACATGACAAGACAAGCAAGACATGACAAGTATGACCCGACAAAACAAGCAAGACAGAACATGAAAAGACAAGTTTTTCAAGCACGAAAAGAGTATTTCAAGTCAAGTCAAGCAAATAATGTTTTCAAGAGATTTTATGACTTTGATATGATGCAAGCATGAACTATAAACTGTTTACTTTCCTGTCAATTATATGAACTGCTTCCTGCTTTATTTCCATTATTATATTACTATGATTGTTGATTAGTATTTGGGACCCGCTGAGTATTCAATGCTCAGCCGTACGTTTATGTCGGCAGGTGTTAGTGGAGTGTCCGCTCCTTTTGACATATGTGCTCCCGGTCCATAGGAGGAAGAGGAGTATGTCGAGGAGGCCCCTGCTGAGGAGCCTCATGTGGAGGGTTACTACTAGGTGGTAGATTCTAAGTGAATGTGGGTGAGAATGAGAGATCTATATACTCATGTATTTTGGCGGGCATGTCCGCACCTTTGTTTTGTTTACATTTTGTATAAACTTGGACCATGTATATACACAGAGGGTTTTGTTAGACTTCCGCTATGCCATGTTAGATTATGCTTCTGCTATTTTGTCCTCTATCATATATGCTCCATGTATTTTTGCAGTTTGATTGTCAAGTATGTCAAGTGGGTCATAACAAGTCGTCCAAGATTCACTCTAACTCCTAGGGTGGGTTTTGGGTCGCGACAGAAGTGGTATTAGAGTTTAGGCTTTAGGTCTTTAGGGTCACTTAGAATCTGGTATCATGGCTTGACAAGAGCATATGTCAGGAAGCAAGTTAGGAAGGAAGTAAGTCGGAAGCGAGTCATGTTCCAAGTGCAAGACTAAACTTTAGTCTCAGTCAAAAACGGTTGCTTCAACCAAGTACGGGTTTTAGAAACATTAGAACACTAAGTCTATTATGTATACACCGATGGTTATGATGCGATGTATATTAGTATTATACAACTAATACTACTTGAATTATTGTGAAATGGAATTGTAATAAATTGTGGTTCAAAGTTAGACTCATGTGGTGCTATTGTTCTCAGGATGTTGTATATGGTATAACTTGCATAGCTTCTTTCTCCCTCCCTCCCTCTCTTTATTCGATCAGGTAAGATATGGTATAGCGCTATAGATTCTCTACTAGCACAAGACGGAGAATGAAAAATTGCAAACTGTCCTACAGTAGTGTCTTCAGCTGATGACATTGAGTAAAAACATCTTCGATTGGATGTGTAAGACCCGAATTTAATTTCTCGGTATTCGTGCAATTTATTTGGAATTCCTAGAAATATATGTCTGATTTTAATGCATTAGTTCCCAAAAATAAAAAATAAAAAATAAAAATAAAAAAATAAAAGGGTTTTGGGAACATCCTCCTTAGGAATGCTTTAGTAGAGCCATCATTAGGAGAGAGAAAGAGAGGCTTTTCAAAATAGGACAAAAACATCTTTTTGCATAAAGAAGCAAGTGGAGAATCTCTCAACTCCTTGTTTTGGAATATTACTTTTTCTATTTTTATGTATTAGAAGAGATTTAAAAAAAAAAAAAAAAAACCCCACAACCCTAAGATTTCTCTTTTGAACGTAGTACCCTCTCCTAGGCAACTATGCTTTTACCTTTATCTTTATCTTTGTACTTATCTTTTATCTTTATCCTTTATCCTAGGAGATCTCAATGGTGGAGAATAACCATTCTCTATTTCTTATCTATTGGCCGTGAATGCTCTTGCAAAGAGAAACAATTTTCAAATAGGAAATTAGCTACGTGACAAAAGATCATCATTGCTTTGAATGTGATCTTCATAAAGGAGAATAACCTACGGCTTGTAGATAATCTCTTGTACGGGGCTTGTTGCCATGAACCCAAGAGACTTTCCACGTGAGATCAAGATTGTATCTTGATTATTTTGGGATAAATCTTGCTAGCCGTGAACTCCATTTTCTCCTCGTGTAGCTGTAACCTTCATCTTTTTTTTGATCTTGGATGTTAGATCTTGCTTCTTAGATCATTGTTGAGGTGTGACACTTTCCTTGGATCAAGACTTGGATGAGATACCATTCTTAAATTCAAGATTTGATTAGAGAAACCTTAAAGAAAGGCTCGAAAATCAAGATCAGGGCCATTCGCAAGCGTAAAATCGTAGGGAAGCAATCAAGTAAGGTAAATAACAACCCTAGTCTTTAATATTTTGAATACTAATGTAAAAGATGGATTGAAGGAAGCAGATCTAAGTAAAAACATGAAAGTAAATAAGATGTGAAGAACTTTGATTTTATTTGTATCTTATTATTTATAGATTTGATTAAAATAGGATGTGAAGAACCATGATTTTACTCCTATCTTATTATTTATGGATTTGATTAAAATAGGATGTGAAGAACCATGATTCGATTCTTATCTCGTTATTTATGGATTTATTAAAAAATAGGATGTGAAGAACCATATTTGATTTCTACCTTATTATTTATGGATCTGATAAATTAGGATGTGAATAACAGTTAAAATTATTTATGGTTGAACGAGGGATTGAGAAATTTTATTGAAGTGTATGGATGATTAAGGAGAATGGATCAATTGAATGGATAAAATTATTATGGGATTTTAATCGTAAGTAAGTTGATTTTAAATTTATATTTCATGAAAATTCTGATTTGGTGAATGGTATTATAATTAGGATGTTAATCTGGATTTAAATAAAAATAAAAATAACAATAAAGGAATATTGATATTTACATTAAAATCGTGATTTATGTGTGCCTTGATATAAAATGAAATTTTATATTGCGAATTAATTGAAAATATGATGTTTTGTGTACTTTGTTTATGTCCCTTATACGTGATATACATTTGTATAAAGGAACCTTTGAAGAAAGTTAAGCTTGCCTAGGCCTGGTTAACATAGTGGGATGGGGCGCTATGGTGAGATGTCCTATGGCCCTTGACGGTTACTCTTAGGTTTAATTTAAACAAAAAATGTATCATCGAGTACTCATAAATGAAAAAGATACATAATGATTTAAAGAGAATCTAAGGCACTAGGAAAAGTATAAGTAAGACCGAATATAAAAGTAAGAAGAAGAACACACAAAAGCGATAATGTATGTATGTGTTGTGCACCACCAGATACCATCAAAGGGCGAAAAGTATGTCAAAGTAAGTAAGCCGTCGTACCGGAAAATGTACTAAGCCGTCCGTGCCGGGTAAAGTACGAAGGGTGGTATCTTGGTAAAGTAAAGTATAGTAACCACTTTCCTTATACGGTAAAGTGGTATTTTAAGTTATTAATAATGCATGTGAATGAGTTGTTCCCGAAATAATAAAGTATGTAGTAAGAAAAGTAAGAACTGTAAGAAAAGAAAATAAGAAAAGAAAGAAATTGATACAATGTATTTTGTTGTTTTTTTTGCATTCTGGTTATGTACGTGAACTAATGTATGAATTTGTATACTGCATAATATTCATTATATTGTCCTTTATGGTCTGTTATATACGCGGAGTAACTTGTTACTCAGCCGATGACTTTTGTTGTCGGCAGGTTCAGGTTCAGGCTTTGATATTTGCGCTCCCGGACCGTGGGAAGAAGAGGAATACTTAGAGGAACCAGAAGGTGATTATCCTGAGGAAGAACGGGATCTTGATCGTTGGCCTTACTACTGAAGTTCATTTATTAGTAGTTAAAATTCCAGGGAGACTTTAATTGACATTATAGTGATTTATGTCTAGTTTAGTTTTCATGATTATGATCATAATGAATGATCAAGATTTTATTATATTTCGGTATGAATTATCGATTATGGATTTGGTTGATCTTATTAATTGGAGAAAATTTTTAGGTTCATATTTTTAATGTGCCTTAAATGCTTCTAATAGGATGATTATTAAGTGAGTCACGTGCCAAGATCTTACATCGTCCGAGGTGGGGTTTTGGGGCGTGACAGGATGAGTGGGAAGAGATAGATGATTTTTTTTTATCTTATAAGATAACTATAGACTCACGGAGATTCATCCAACATTATCATTGGGTCCTAACTCCTAAAGATAGAGGGAAGGAGAGATGGTAGCTATTACAGACTTACAATTGACCAAATAAGAGACTCGATTAAGGTGACGTTTGGTAACTCTAATCTAATAAGCTCTTAATAGGTAGAGCTTATTTGAAAATTATGCTTAGTTAGCCTTTAGATTGTTAAGTTGAAGGTTAATTGAATGTCTACAACTTTTTAAAGTAGGGGTTTTACCTCTTATTAAAAAAAGTAGCTATGAGGTACTTTTTTAATAAGAGGTAAAACCCCTACTTCAAAAAGATGTAGACATCCAATTAACCTTCACTTAACAATTTAAAGTCCAACTAAGCACAATTTTCAAATAAGCTCTAGCTATTTAGATTAGTTTTACCAAATGCCACCTAAGTATCAATATTTTGCATAAAGATACTATTAGAAGCAGCAGCAATGACTACACCTTGTTGGCAAAGAAGATCGAGATAGGCAATTCTAGTCAAGTAGAAGCAACCCTCATTGGCTTTTTTTTTTTGCGTTTTACAATTAAAAAAAACCTCCACTTATCAAAAGGTAAATAGAAGTTACTATAGCACTAGGAGAGAGTAAATACCATTAACAATAGCATGACTTCCATCTAACCTGTCCACCCTACAGCTCTGTGATGCAAGCTTCAGAATTTCAAGTGCTTCAGTATCAGAAATGTTCAAATCTGTGCAATGATAAGAAGAATTTAAACAAAATAAATGAAAAGACATGCCTATGGCTATGATTATTTTAAATGTGAGAAAAACTATAACATTACATAAACAAAATCCTGCACCTATCACAATTCATAACAAATCATTACAATGGCATATTCAAGAAAATACCAACCAATTCTAAGACAATCATAGTAAAGCTTAAGCTATCCACGAGAATGATAATATATGCGAAATACCTAAAATAAATACATATTCAGAAAAGATTGTTTAATTTAAAATTTAGGATGTTATCTGAAGCTCGTTACTGAGGGAAAACAAGAGATTATCTTGGAGAAGCTTTTTCTTACAAGCAATGGAGATTTTGATGAATATAGGTTGGCGTTTGAGTGAAGATTACAGGCGACTCCAACATAAAGAAGAAGAAAAAAAGAGTGAAGATGTAGATACATACACATTACGCAGACATACATGGGCACATTCAGTAATAGCTCTCAAAACAAATACTCTTGGTACACCCAGTTTTTACTTATTTCGGGATGATATTGGTTTTAAAAGTGAAGATATATTCACTTATTCAGGAATCTTTCTTATATCTCCACACTCCTCTCTTTTAAGGTTGTAGATTATGATGATAAAATCACAATAAATTATACAAAAAGCCCAATAGAAATTGCAAGCAGATTTAGTATATGGACAAAAAAAAGAGGGGGCTAATCACTGTTTCTTGTACCTACTCGCAGAAGAGTCGGTGGATAATTTATTATTACATTGTTCCATTGCGTTTGAGATTTGGGGTTATTTTCTCTCGCGAGTAAGGGTAGCCTGGGTCTTCCTTACCTCCTCTCCTGATGGTCTCGAGTTTGTACGGATAATGATCAAGCGGCAATTTGGTCAGTTCAGCCCAAGGCCGTTGTCTGGGCAATTTGGAAATCAAGGAATTCTCGAGTATTTGAGGACTCTCATTCTTCTTTGCCTCATATATATGTGCAGAGATTAGCCAATCAATCTTGAAATGGTTGTCAATCCATCGTATGAATGCAAATTTAGGAGCCTTGATTTGATAAAATAGACATCATAATTCTCAAAAGCTCACGGTAGTTTTTATGCATTAGTAGTGTTGTTAATCTCTAGTTTGTAGCCATCTTTACCTCTTAGCTATGTTTGACAACATTTCTGTAACTGCCTTTATACATGTATAAAAAAAATCCGGATTCAAAATTGATACCCATTAATCTCATTACCAATTTTGGAACTTGAGAGGTCATTGGTTTTAACCTGTGGTGCCACAGATTATTGTCTGAAAGATTAAAACCCATTAATCTCAAAATTGGTAGGTATTTGATTATTTCTATACCTCGATTACAGGAAATAAGAAATTTTTAGGGCATTTGAGAGTAATGGGTATGAAATTAGTTGAAGGAAACTGAGAAAATCAAAATATATAAAAATAAATAAATATAAAAATAAAAAATACCTCGAGCAAGATCGAGAGGAGAGACAGAAGAGAGGGACGAGAGAGTAGTATAGCCAGCCGATATAAGCTTCGCTTTCTGTGATGGTGCGAGTGGCAGTCTCGAGACTTCCATCTTTCTCACTCTCTCTCTCTCTCTCTCTCTCTCTGGCCGTCTGGCGATTTCCCTCCTCAAACACTGTCCCTGTTCTAAGATTTTCTGAAATGTTTTTAGGCATGGGGATTTGAGTTGATTCGGATCAGATATGGGTTTGGTTTGACCTAGACCTAGACCTAGATTTGACCCGATTACTTTTGAGGTTATAGGGGGTGTTTGGATGCAGAGTTTGGTCTTCTCTGGACAAACCTAGTCTAATTAGAAAATCTTTTATTCACCTTAATTGGTTTGGGATTGGGAGGCTTGAACTTTTGAGAATTGGGTCTTGTTCAACCCAACCCAATTGGGCTTCCCATGTAGTTTTGGATTTGATGCACAAATTTTAACAACTAGTAAAGTAGTAGTATGCCATGGGAAACTTTGGCAGTGTTTTAAAACCTTGACCTCTCACTGGTCGACTGGTTGACTAGTTAATTTCTTAGTTTTTAGTCCAAAATACAATACTAATATCTTAAACGTTTCAAGATTTAGATTCCTTAATTTTCTAACCCATATAATGATTTTTTTTCCGATAAGGGTTTTGAATCCCTTACAAAGAGGTTCAATAGATGAGAGCCCAACGTAGTTGAGATGAGAATCCAATGCAAAACACCACTAGGCCTACATCTCTCTCTCTCTCTCTCTAAGTCTTTGTTTATTTACTAATATTTTATAATACTATTTTGAAAATAAAATATGAAAATTTCAATAGGTCGTAGATAATTAAGTCTAACCCAAATAAGGGGTTTTATGAAAATCATCTCCCATGAGGGCCAGACACCTCTGACTATTTTTCCTTTTTGGTAGTAGTAAATGATAATTATAAAAAAAAGAAAAGTTCTAACCCAAAAAGAAAATTAGGTGTATAGTAGCTTCAGATTGTTCTTGAGAGGGTATTGACAATACAAACCATAGGCTTCAAATAACATGGAGAAATTGTCTATAATAATCAAGGAAATGAAAAACAAACCACCGCCCAATCAGATGATCTTTATTACCTTCTTGTTTACAAATAGAAGTCAGTATGATCATGAATGATCTATCAACTCCTTTTGATCAATAATGCATACTGTATTTTCAGAAGTCCCTCACCAACGACCAAATGATGATCTGACAATCACTACAAGAAAAGACGGTTTTATTGACAGAAATTTACCAACGGCTATACAACTATCATTACATAACGGTTATATCGACGGTCTTATAGCCGTCAGTGGTATCCCATCACTACTAATTATAAGAACTAAATAATTGCATTTATAATTATGTTTATTCTATCATCGACAGAAATATAGACTAATGACGGTAAATAAACCGTCGGTATTATATTAGTAATTACCGACGGTCATTTTTCCGTGGTGATATTATTTAGTGTCAGCAATGGTACCGTCGGTAAAAATGTTCTAAATTAAATCCCCAAATGTTCTGCGATTTCTTCCCGTCCTGACATCCTCTCCCGCCCTAAAACCTTTCCTCTCTCTCCCTCTCTCTCTCTCTCTCTCTCTGTGTTTCAGTCTGCTCCGTGGACATTGTTGTTGCCGTGGTCGTTGCCGGAGCCGTTTGCTCCTCCGGTAAGCCCCTCCTCTCTCTTTCTCCATATATCCCTCTGTCTTTCTCTCTGTCTTCTCTTTCTCTCTCGCTCTCACTATCTCTCTCTCTCTCTCTGCATGTCTCTCTCTCTCTCTCTCTCTGCATGTCTGTGTCTCTCTCTCGCGTTCTCTCTCTCTCTACATTTTCTGCATCTTTGTTTACTATTTTTTTTGGTATAATTATCTGTTTGAATTTCTTGCATGATCTTTTATTTTTAGTTCGATACAAGTTAATCTTGTCTGATTCTAGAGTGGTATTTGTTTGATTTTCTTCTTGTATTCTCTCCAATTTTACTTTAATTTGTTTGAGTAAATTAAAACACATTTTTAAATGTAGAATGAAGAAAAGTAGAAACCCAATGTTACAAAGATGGGCTCACCCTTCTTGAGAATCAAAAACAACCAGAAGGGGAGGCCATTCTCCTTGTTCCATCATGTCCTTGCACAAGCTTAAGGTTTCAGTATCTTCTCTTAATAAAACCTGAAAGGTAGTCATCCCAAAATTTTACTCAAAACACTAACTGAGAAGAAAATACAAGGATACTCCTCAAACCTGAATTGTGAACTATTTAGCTCATAGATGATTTTCTTCTATGAGCCCATCTTTTATTTGTTTGATTTCCTTTAATTTTTCTTTAAGTGGATTAATCAGCATTTGCATCTGAATTTTTAAATTTCCTCCAAATTTAGTTGTTGATTGTCTTGGCAGTCTTTTCTATATTTCTCTGATTTGTGTTTGAAGTTTTGGAATTAATGGTGGTACAGAGCTAGAACATGTGATATTATGGGAGTTTTTAATTACTTGTTATTTTGATTCTCAAACATCTCCAAGAAAGGGTCTTAAAAGAGTGAAAATATTTGATAATATTGGACTTCAATCTCCCATTACCTCTTTTTTTTCCTGACTTAAGTGTGTTATCTTCAATCTTGAGTTATGTTTTTTTTTTTTTTGAAAGGGTCTCATCGTCAATCTTGAAATTGTTTTTTTTTAAAGGATCTTATCTTCAATCTTAAGTTTTCTTCTTCTCTCGCCCTCTCTATGATTTTTGCTGATATTAGGTGGCATTTAAACGACACATTTATTCTTTTTCTTTTGCTTAGCCATGATATTTGTTAATTTATTATTATTTATGATGGGTTGCTTAGTCATGATTATATTATGAATGAATTTGAGGTCATTTAGCCAAGATGAAGAAAAAATCTTCATTCATACTACCAATCTCTTCATCTTCCGCTCCACAATTCACCATCTCTCTCTCTCTTTCTCTCTCTCTCTCTCTCTCTCTCAGTTCGATTTCTGTTTTAGGGTTCAAGTTTCTCATTTTTTTCTTTTTAATTAGAGCAATTACTATTGGATTCGATTTCTGTTTTAGGGTTCAAGTTTTGGATTAAAAGTCTATACTATCATGTTTTGTATATAAATCTGTGTTATGATCCAAGGCTCATGTCCAATTCAATATAAATCTAGTTCTTATGGGAATATTAAAAGTCCTCAATGCTCGTTAATTGGGCCATCCAATTCCATGAGACAGTTTGGTCGACATAGATATTGACCTTTCTCAATTCAGGAAAAAATATATATACAAAATGAGAGTCCTTGTATTCATCTCATACCACAAGTGTTAAGGCATAGACAGGAAGTAGAAGCAACAATGACAATCAAACAACAATAAATATATGCAATATTAGAGAACTCTGTCTCTTTGTGTCTCTCTCTGTCTGTGTCTCTCTGACTATTTTTTCTTTGTTTTTTCCAGATTGAAGAAAGTCTCCGACTTGTGATCCTACTCAAGTCAGATTACCCACCTGGCATCCTAAGGTCTCTCTCTCTTTCTATGTTGCATGCCTATATCTTATATTATTTTGGAGCTTTAAGTGCCTAGATCTTCAATTTAAACATTGTGCCTAGATCTTCAATTATTCGTCTCATTAAATTTATTTTGAATTTTGAGAAATATTATATATGTTGATCTAATATTATGTAGGAGAAATATCATCTTTAGTTTGTTTAAAAAGGTGAAATTGTAGCTTGCTTAATGGTTTTTTTTACATGGGTGTTGAGAAATGAAAAAAATGAAGTTTGTGACAAGCAAACCTTACTCTAAGGGAGGGCAAACACAATAAGAATACTCTTCAAATCCTTGGCCATTGTTTAAATTACCTTACTGTATATGTATTAATGTATTTTCTCTACTCTAAATGACTAATTAAAATTAAAGTGTCATAATAAATATCCCGTCAGAGTTATGCATGGTTTGACGTATTTTTCTCAGACTAAAGCTTGAAGTTACTGTTAATATGTCTCCTCTCCAATTTAGGTGCACCAAATACTTGATCTGAATTCACTCATGTCATTAATGGTTTGAGTTTAATTCTACATTAGCATCCTATATGGTAGCATCGACCATAGATTAATTTGTAAATCTATTTTTTGGAAAGAAGCAACAGATCATCCTAAATGCAGAGACTTGATCATGGCAGAAAAAAGATAGTGATGCTAATCCCATAATGCAAATTAATGAGTAATAAGGTTGGAACACAGTCCAACCTTATTAGTCATTATGCAAATTAATTGCGAGCTTACGAAAAAATGGTGCTATGATATATGGGCTCCCAAAAATTCTAACTTTCCTATACTATTGTTTACTTTAGTTGGGCATTTCAATGGGTTGTCGATAGACATGTCAAACACATCTGGAAGATTCATGTGAATGCCACGCATTGAAACCTTAGATCCCCTATTCAAGAATCATTGTGTCGGACTCTTGGAATTTATGTATTCTTGGATGGGATAGTAACACCTCACCTATTACATACGAGACGAATGATATTGTTGCATGCATTCCATAATCCTCTTCTCTCTTTTCTTCTGTTTCAGCGTTCTTCTTTTAACTAAACTACAGGTATCCTTTATGGATAAGACTTGGGTTAGTTTAAACAGGCTGAGCCCTGCATATGAAGCGGGTCTGGAACTATTCTTGGACTATGCATTCGAGCATGCAGAGTGTAATGGAAAGATCAAGTGTTCGTGTAAGCAATGTTCAAACATATATTTGAGACATCGACCACAGGTAAAGGAGCATTTGATAGTTGATGGATTTCTAAAGGGGTATGGCAACAGCATGTGGATATTTCACGGGGAATTACCACAAAGGTATGACGCACCAACTGTCGAATGCGAACTACCTGGAGTTGATGACATGCACGAAATGTTGCACGGGGCATTTGGAGTAACAGATGACATTGGTGGGACCAGTGAATCAAGAGAGGGGCCTAATGTTGAAGTCGAGAGGTTTTACAGGCTAGTAAAGGATGCCGAGCAAAAACTATACCCGGATTGCACTAAATTCAGTAAACTTTCCTTCATTGTTCAACTATTTCATATAAAGTGTTTGAATTGGTGGAGCGATAAATTGTTTACCATGTTTCTTGAGTTACTGAATGAGACACTTCCTGAGGGTGAAACTTTACCTACCTCCTTCTATCACACTAAAAAAATAATTGGGGAACTAGGTCTTGGGTACAACAAGATTGATGCATGCCCTAATGATTGCATGTTGTATTGGAAGCAATCAGTCAACGATAGTATCTGTTCAGTATGTAGGACATCAAGGTGGAAGAACTGCGGCGAAATGGCTGAGCCATCAACTTCAAAGGATCGTAGAATATCTGCCAAGGTGTCGCGTCATTTTCCCTTGAAGTCTAGACTTCAGAGGTTATTCATGTCTGACAAGACAGCTTCATTCATGCAATGGCATGCAGATGGTCGCACCAAAGATGGGTTGTTAAGGCATCCTGCCGACATCCCAACTTGGGAACATCTAGATGAAAAATTCCCAAATTTTGTTGCGGAGCCACGCAACGTCAGACTTGGGCTTGCTAGCGATGGTTTCAATCCATTTGGTACAATGAGTATTGCTCATAGCACATGGCCTATTGTCTTGATGTCATACAACTTCCCACCCTGGATGTGCATGAAACAACCTTATTTCTTTATGTCGCTGCTAATTCCAGGTCCTCGTGCGCCTGGGAATGACATTGATGTATATTTGCAACTGCTGATAGATGAGTTGAAGGAGTTGTGGGAGGATGGCATATACACTTACGATGCTTCAAGTAGTAAAATTTTCAGATGCGTGCAGTGTTGTTATGGACAATAAATAACTTCCTTACGTACGCAAATCTCTCGGGATGGAGCACTAAGGGTCGTTATGCTTGTCCGCATTGCAATCAAAACACTTGTAGTAAGTATTTGAAACATAGGTGAAAGTTTTGCTACATGGATCATCATCGCTTTTTGGAAGCCAACCACAAATTTCGTCGCGAGAGAAAATCATTTGACAAAGAAGCACAACTGAGTCCCGCTCCTATCTCGTTATCCGGCACCAAGCTATTAGACCAGTTGTCAGGTCTCAGTTACTCCTTTGAAAAGCACATGGCAAACACATCTGCTAAGAAGCGAAAATTGGATAACCGACGACACATTGGGTGGAAGAAGAAAAGTATTTTCTTTAAACTACCATACTGAGAGTACCTTCTAATCTGCCACAACCTAGATGTCATGCACATTGAAAAGAATATTTGTGACAGCCTGGTTGGTACATTATTGAATATTGAAGAGAAAACAAAAGATAGCTTAAATGCACGTCTTGATCTCAAATATATGGGTATTAGATCGGCGCTTCATCCTTATGCAGTTGGATAGTGAACATATTTACCCCCCGCGTGCTTCTCATTGTCTTCGAAAGAGAAAAGCATTTTCTGTAAGGTATTATCCAATGTTAGCGTGCCTCTATGAGCCGTATAATTAACACTGTAATATAGGCAATTGCGGCTCGGAATAAGGCAAATAGGGTGAAGCTGACAATGTCCCACACAGCTGGGACGAAGCCATATAGTCGCTACCGCCACGAGAAGGTATATTTGGACATTTTGGCTCTCAACTGATTTCATCATTTAGCATATTGTATCAACTGATTTATAATATTATTAGAAACTCTATGCATGTCATATAGATGCACATTTTCCTCTAAGAAGCAGAGTCTGGTTTTCAAACTATATCTTAATTACAGACTCTATAATATGATTAGAAACTCTATGCATGTCCTTAATTAAATTAAGGCTCTAGGTGTATTTGCACCTACCAGAGTCATGGGTGAGAGTATTGTCCATTTTGAATTGATTTGAAGTGGTAGACCCAGTTTCCCTGTTATACAATCAAAAGAAAACAGTTTTAAAACACTTTCTATGTTCTTAAATGTGAAAATTATGCCATCAATGTTGTCTAATCCTTGCTTTGCACCAAACATTTAGAGAAATATTTCTGTGCAACAAGATAGTAACCTGCATTACAACTAGCACAAGATCCTTGCACAAACAAACGGTTGTAAACATCTCCCAAATGATAGGCACTTGGATGAAAAAGGAACAAGAAACTATCAGGCAGCTCAAGAACTATCTAAATCTGAATGATCTTGTCGGTTCCAACAGGATTAGTGGACTTAGAACCCATCGCCATCTAGTAAAAAACTTGAACTGCCCATGATCAAATCTAGAGTTGGGTTAGGCTATTGATTATTTGACCATTTATCAGAACTAGGAGCATGGTACAATTCTTTAAAAAATAGTTATTGTTGGATGTTATGATAGATGCAGGAATTATCGGGCCTTAGCCCTTAGGAGGGGCTACTTTCAATGGTTTTAGGGGAATCTGTCTTTTACTGTTTTACAGGATGTTAAGACACTATAGAAGTTAGATTCGACTGGTGAAATCTAATCTTGAATCTTAACACCCCCATTAACAAATTTACAATCCCTGAATATGGGCTGTAATGAATTCTCTATGCAGCAGTTATAATTTGATATCCTGTTTGGTGTCCTCCACTGAGTCTTGCAGGTGGCATCTACTTCATTTATCCTTATTTTTTTCATCAAATATGGTTTCCATCATCATATGTTTTTTTATATTAGTTTTATTTCAAACATCTTCAAGTAACCACTGTTCAAACGAACATCTTCATTTCCTATAGCAGCCTTTCCATAACCTTATTTGTATAATCTTATTTTTTGTGGCATTCTAGAGATGATTCTGGACTTTCATGAGAGGTATACAACCAAGTAGACTGACCAAGATGACTTAAAGGTATCAGTTTAAATACTAACCTGAAAAACAAATAGACAAACAACATTTGCAACAAGTATCTTTCATGTTGTACCTGTGAGAATACTAAATCTCTGCTCCCAGTGTATGGACTTTATTCCTGACCATTCACTATGTTTATACTTTAATAATCCATGTTGTTACAATTTTGATAAGAGGTTTAGGATTGTTGACCAATATAATTTTTTTTCATGTTTCTTCCAAAAAGTGGTACAACACATGGTGGTTCTGGATTGATGAGAATTTGCAGTATGTATGGGTCATGTTCCACAAGAGATTTGAGGGGTCTCTGTCACCTCACCTCACCTTTTATGTTCCACAGTATATGTTGTTTATCCCTTTAGTTTTCGTGCAAGTCACATTCAAACTTTTTAAGTGTTTTTATCTTTTGATCAAAGACACTACGGTTAGATTCTCAAATTGTTTAGAACATTACAAGACAAGAAATTTTTCACTAGGAATCCCATTAAAATTAACACCGAAAAATTCTTAATTTTAAAAAACCCAAAAATTAAGGGGAATCTCTCAATAAGAAGATACATATGGTTTTATCTTAAATTGTGATCATTCATCTACACATGTGATATTCTAAAAGTTTTATCTTAAATTAAATGGTTTGAAATTTGTTTAAAGAATGTCTTAGCACTACAATAACTTTGACTATTTCGAATCTAACTTGTTCACGTCGATAGCAACAGGCGCACCCCGACGGACAGGAGCCCAACAAGATACAATTTTTCCAAACCATGCATACAAAACAGGATGGGACTCCTGTTGATGCAGCATCAGAAGTGGCGATGGTATGTATACGGTGTTAAAACTCTACAAATTTATAATCAGTGTTAAATTGTTTACAAGCAATCAAATTTGGTATCTGCTTATTCTAATATCAGGTGTTGTTTGGATTTCAGATGCAGATGGATGAGCTCATGTCCCAGCACCCTGAGGGCAATGCCAGCAGTATTGCCCGAAATGAGATTTTTACATAGGTCATGGGCACGGATACTCATGGGCGTGTCCGTACATATGGGCATGGGGTGACGTCAACTGACATGTGTGTGGCAGGAGCTGCTGCAGAGACTAAGTAATTGCGACGGTTGTGTCATGAAGCACAGGCTCGAGAAGCTGTAGCTGAGACTCGTCAGGCGGAGCTTGTGGCTATGATACAGTCACATGGAGCATTGATTTCCACCCTGCAAGGCACCATGTCCAGAATAGAAGGTTTTATGAGTAATCTTGGGCAGGAGATCAACAATATGCCGAACTATTCATCGTATGATACAAACTCTACTATGCCATCGGACAATACCCAGCATTGACGTCGCTAGGAACGACTTTATTTTTTTTGGGGATTGCGTATTTTTTGGCTCATTGCCCTTGTGGATGGGATATGTTTGTGATTTTATTATTTGAGACGGTGATTTTGTATATTTTAGTTGTGGATAGGATATTTGTGTGATACTATTAGCCGCGGATGAGAAACTAGTCTTTATTTATGATTTACCTTCCTTTGTTTCCCTAGCTTTTATTATGAATGTTGCATTTAGATTTTGGTTGAACCACAGGTGATAGGTGACAGGTATTTTTTTTTTCCTGAATAGGAATTACCGACGGTAATTAGACTGTCGGTAATTATTTCAAAAAAATTAAATTGAACTTTACCGACAAAACCATATACGTCGGTATATACTCTATATCGATGGTAAGTCAACTGTCGGTGTATATAACATTATAACGACGGGAATTTTGTCGTTGGTATTTTACCGACGGAAACATAAGTGTCAGTATCTATTATATACACACGGGTTAGTACCGTTGGTATTACATAATAAACCGTCCGAAATATTGCAAACCGTTGGAAGAGGTCCCTTATGATCAAGCCAGCAATTTGAGGTATACCGACGGTTTGTGTACTGTCGCTAACAGCCTCTGTTGATTTTGTCCGTCAGTATATGAATTACTGATGCCTTTATCACCAACGACTTACCGATGGTTAAATATCCATCGGTGATTGTTATACCGACAGAAAATATTTTATTACCGACGGTTATGAGCCGTCGGTAAAAACCTTTTTTCTAGTAGTGAATCCGTAGAAATCGAATAACGGTGCAGGCATGCATGGGGCTCTTACCAAGCTTTGTTTGATTTCCAATGGCTTGATTCACTGCAATTAGTAGAAAGGTAGGGCTGATATAGGTGCATAACAATTTAGCAAAACACCAATCTCAAATATAGTTCAAGCCTTAAACTCATCTTCAGATACTTCAAGCCATCAATTTCTAAGTGAAGGACAGTCCAAGATTCCTCAAGGGTATTTAAAAAATATTCAGTAGAACAATATCCATCATAAATGTACCCCATTAATTTAAGAGAACAAAGAAGGATGAGAACTTGGAGGTACAATTCAAAGGTAGAAATGTACAGAATTGTACATCTAACAAAGAAATAATATACAAATAATAAAATACAAACTAACTACAAATGAAGTAAAAGGTAACAAAATTTGATGGGCCACATCAAGAATTGGACTTCATATGAAATTTTCTTTTTTTGGTAATGACTTCATATGAACATTGCTTGAATACAAAGATTGCAAGAAAGACTCTAACTTTGTCATCTTCACCAAAATACATGATGAATGTAAAGAATCTTCTATTCAATTATGGTGAAAATTGTAACACAATAAAATGTGAGACCTTTGTCCCTCAAAATCAGAGCCAAAAACTCCAAATTCATGATCCAGATTAAAAATGGTATGTTAGTTGATTGCACTCTGTCAACACGTGTCCCTTTTAATGGTTAAGATTCATTGACCCTTATGGTTCAACAATCTAACTTTGGTTTTTAGAAGAAATAGTAAAAGATTACTAACCCTAAAGGTTAACTATTGCTAACCACAGTTACAAAGGACAAAATAATACATTTAATTGTCAAACTAGGAAATAAATATTGTTTAAGAATTTCTCAAATCTTAAAAGTATGTATTAACAGGTGGTCTATACAGACGTGTTGAATATGGAGGAAGCTTGGACAATGCCCTTAAATTTCATAGAGGAGACCACACTGGAGGTATATATTATTTCTCTAAAGGTGATAAATAATAGTATTATGATCTTATGTATATATTTTCTTATTTTGAAATGATGTTTTATCAATTACCATCAATTACACTATCGTAAATTACACTTATGAAATATTCACACAAGAACGATCTAACTAGAAAATAGGTTACCTAAAAAATATTTGTAATAAAAAAATTCAATATCGTTTTACTTCAGTAAGCTCTAATTAAAGGACCACAAACACTTCTTTAGCCAGACCCTTTGGAGTGGTTGTGTGGGTTTACCCTTATGGCACCCCAGCGGTTACCTTAGGTCTGATGTGTGTGTGTTTAGATTACCTCTTTAACAAAACAAAAAAACTAAATATTTATTACTATGTTAGACATTAGCATATCATTAAAACAAAATTCTAGATGTTTTGACATTTCACATTTTGTTCAAATCAATATTTTTCATCCTGTCATTGTGTATACATTTTGTGTAATGAAATCGATTGTTCACTCACGTGCATTCCACTAGTTGTGTATGTATATTTAAATATTTCATCTCCAATCAAAGAAGATAAGAAAGAGTTTCTAAACAAACTTCTACTGAAGTTAATGGAGGTATGAGCTTTCCCTTGAAGAAGAGCCTAAAGGAGGTTTTTAGTTCTCCTTGAAGAGAATCAAGTTGTATCTATCTTATTTTATTTCTTGATATTTAAGAAAATCACGTTACATTGTGATCTGAGTGTCTGAGTCGGCTAGTTTTTCAAGCGTTCCAAGACGTTAGACGTCCTCAGTCATGAGCACAAGGAGGGAACGAAGGGAATATACATCTCAACTTGGTTCTTCCCTATGGCCTAAGTATTTGAAGGCTAGGATTTCTTGTGTAGAGATCATGGCCGTTAAACACTCAAGCCATAGTGAAGAACACATGGATTAACACAAAGGATTAGGTTCCCCTCGACTTTAACAAACAATGTAGTGAGAAATTGTTTACATCATTTTATATTTATTTCAAATATCTTCTTCTCAACCGAATCACCTTTTTTGCTTTCTCATCTATTCTGTTTCCTCTCTAGAAGCTCTTCACAAGTATATGTCTTCCCCTCTTATTTTTTATTTTTATTTTTTGTGTTTTTATTTTCTAGGAAGAAATCTCTCCCACGTCTCTGTCCTTTCCTCTCTGGTTAGAGTTGGGGTTAAATGTATGGTTAATTACAATCTCGGTTAACTCTTCCCTCATTAGTCTCCCTTCATTCCTTCGTCATTCCCTCTAGAACTCTTTGTTTTTTTTTTGTTACAGTCTACGTAATGGCTAGTGAAATTGAAGAGAGTTACTGAGTGTCTGATTGATATTGCTGATGAGGATATTCCTATAAGGAGGAAGCAAACTCCTCCACCATCTAGTATCACATTACCTCTTCCTACAAACAAATTCTTTGTTGTGTTCACCTTCATATTTGTTCACACTTATGTCATTTTCCGTATCCTATCGCATTTTCCTTCATGGAATTAATGAAGATTTTCATCGCAGCAACAATGGTGGTCCTTGTCTGTTCTTTGGTCTGGACAACATTTTTTCCATATCCTGTTGCATTTTCCTTTATGCTATGTTTGGTTGCTGGGAAAATTGATGAAAACATGAAAAAGAAAAGAAAATTTTGGATTTTTAATACAATTTTTAGTTGTGTTTTGTCTAATTTTCTTTTCTTTTCCATGTTTTTACTTATTTTCTTGACAACCAAACATAGGGTTATGGAATTAATTTGAAGATTTCCATTGCAGCAATAATGGTGGTCCTTGTTTGTCCTTTGGTTTGGTGGTTTTCTCATCCTCAACTCTCTAATAGGATTTTTTTAAAATATAGTTTTAGTGTCTTTTGGATTAGTTTAATTTATTCTATTAGGGCATACTAGGGAATGAATAATTCGGGTTTTAAGGAGGCTATCCCAAATGGTTTGGCAAGGTTTAACTTTGCCTTTGTGGTGTTGTATATTTATATAAGAAGATGTACAAAACCTTTTAGAGATTATAGTGAAGAAGTTTAAAAACAGAATATCTACATTCCTTATAGGATTAGGAAACTTGTAAGATTAGGAAACTCTTTGGAGTGTTTCCTTGGCTGGACATGCATCCTTTCTTGAGCATGATTATGTTTTCTTGATGAGAGGATAGTGACTATCCAATTCTCCCTTGCAAGTAGATGGTTGGTGAGGCATCAACTTGGATTGAAGAAGGCAAAATCTGGGACCAAGTAGGGCCTTGGTAAGGATGCCGATAGTTTGCTCATTGATAGGAACAAAAGTGATTTGTAAGTCACCTTGAACAACACATTCCCAGATGAAGTGATAATCAATCTCGATATGTTTGGTGCGAGCATGCAAGATAGGATTTGACGCCAAGTACGTTGTGCTAACATTACCGCAGAAGAATTGAGTGGGGGTCTTAAGAAAGAGGCCAAGATCACGATGGAGAAATCAAATCTAGATAGTGTCAGCAGTCGTAATAGCAAGTGCTTGATACTCAAGCTCAGTGCTTGCTTGATACTTAGGCTCAGCGCTTGAAGGACTAACAATGGTTTGTTTCTTGCTTCCCCATGAGATAAGATTAGGCCAGAGATAGACATAGTAACTGGTGGTGGAACGACGATTATTAGGGCACCCAGCCTAATCAACTCAGAGTAGGCATGAAGATGAGGAGAGGGAGATAAGCCATGACCTAGAGTCCCCTTGATATAATGAAGTATTTGTTTCACTGCAGTAAGGTGAACATCTGTAGGATGATGCATGAATTGAGAGGCTTGGTTAATAGCGTAAGTAATGTCTGGGCAAGTCATTGTCAAATACTGTAAGGCACCCGAAATCTAGCGATACTGAGTAGAATCGGGAAGCGAATGTCAGTGGAAGACAATTTGGAATCGATCCTGGAAGGGGTAGCATAGAGCTTGGCACCAATCATGCCCATACGAGCTAGCAAATCAATTGAGTATTTTTTCTGGCTCAACATTAGACAAGTAGGAGAGCATGAGACTTCCATACCAAGGAAATAATGAAGGTCACCAAGATCAATCATGTCAAATGCAGAATGAAGGACTGAAATGCAGGATTGAATCATGCCGATAGATGATCCGATGAGAATAATATCATCGACATACAGTAACAGCACAAGCATCCCATCGGAGGAATGGTGGGTGAACATAGAGGAATCAACACCACTACAAAGAAAATCGTGTTCCAAAAGAAGGTTGCTAAACGGCTGGAGCCATGCTCGAGGAGCCTGTTTAAGGCCATAAATGGCTTTATGGAGGCGTCATATATGACATGGAGCCTCAGCATCAACAAAATCAGTAGGTTATACCTCTTCTTGTAAGGAACCATGAAAGAAGGCGTTGTGAACGTCGAGTTAACGGATAGACCAGTTTCAGGCAATAGCAATCACAATAACGATACATATAGTCGTGAACTTGACAACCGGGCTGAATGTGTCACCATAATCAAGGTCGGGTTGTTGATGAAAACCTTTGGCGACAGGTCGAGCTTTGTGACTTTCAATGCTTCTATCAGATTTGTGTTTGAGGTGAAACACCCACTTACACCCAATGACATTCATTTGAGGCTGATGTGGAATAAGGGATCAAGTTTTGTTTTGTAGTAAGGCACTGAACTCATCAGCCATTGCATGCCACCATGCTGGAAATCTGGTAGCTTGGGAGTAGCAAGTTCGTTCAAGCGGATCAGATGCCAAGTGGGAGAAAAGAGCGAAGGGAATGGGGTGTTTCGTCGCTAGCCAAGTGTGTGGCTTAAAGGTGCCATCGCGAAGCCGAGTAATCATTTTATGTTGAGGCAGAGTAGGAGTGGTGGAGAAGGTAGAGTGCTCTGGTTACCATCAGAGATGTCGGTGGGAAGATGAGGAAGAACATCCACCAATTGGATAGCGGGCTGGTGACCAATGGATGATGCAAGTGGAGTTGGCAACTACTGTGACATGGAGGACGACACAAAGGAACCAGCTGATGGTGTCACAACAGTAGGAGCAGCGGGCATCAATTGGAGGGGAGCTTGGTCGGTGAGTGGAGATGCTAGTGGGCCCAAAGTAGGGAAGAAGAATCCCTATCTCCTTCCCTTGAATCTTTCTCTAAACCCTAAAATGCTTAATCTCTTTCTATTACTTCTGCACTCATATCCTAGACCCAGAAGCACATATTTATAAGTCCACATCAAAGTCTAAACAATTAGAAAGTCTCCAATTCGCGCAACTTATCAAATCCGGGTTGAATACCCATGTTCTGCAAAAACCGATCGATTGATCTCAAAACCAGTCGATCGAATGGGATACCAAAGCTACTGGAATTGCAACATGTGTGATTTTCCTGTCAGCAGTTGACCGGTTTGCAATCTGGTCGAGCGTTTCCCATAGTTTGAGCCATGCCTTCGACATTTTATACTTGTGTCGGAGAAGATCCAGACTCATCACAAATATCACCATTCACCTAAGGGTGGTTATTGAACTTCGTGAACTACTCAGGCTAGGCTCATTAAAGCTCAAGTATCGTTCGTTTATTTAGTAAACGAGACGGGCTTGAACACCATTTTCAAGCTCATTTAGTAAACGAGCCGAGCTTGAACACACCCTTACTCGGCTTGATAAAAGCTCGGTTCGATTATATATATATATATATATAATATTTTATTTAAATACTAAAAATAAAAATAAATAGATTTATATATTTATTTTATTAGTTTAGTATATAGAATTATTTTAAAAATAATTCACGTTACCTGTGTCACCTCTTCAATGACATTTAAAATAAATATTTGGGAATAAAATGTTAGTTACAAAGGAAAATGTTTGAATTTCATAAGTGGTAAATACAGGAAAATATTTGAGTAACATAAGTGGTAAATAAGTGGACTAAAGTGTGCAATTTTTTTTAAATATTGAAGTTTGTTGTGTCGGAAGTGTTAGGAATAGGGGTGAGACTAAAGTGTTGTGTTCTCTTTCTTGGAAGATTGTACCACATCACATAGGTATAGAATACCTTGAGGATGAGTTGTCTTTAAAAAGTAGTGAGAAAACGAGCTACATATGAAGCCCTTTAACACAAACCAATTTAAATGGCTCGGATCAATAAGCTTTGCTCAACTTTGCTCAGTTGCTTTAGCTAGTCATTTTTTTGAAAACTTGGATTGTTAACAAAGCCGAGCCAAGCCGAGCTAAGCATGAGCTCGTTTATTTTTTCATGAACCGATCTCGAGCCGAGCCGAGCCGAGCCGAGCTTGAACAGTAATAGCTATGTTTGAGCCGAGCTCGAACATTAGTAAAACTTAACAAGCCGAACCCGAACACCTCACCGCTCGACTTGATATCACCCCTACATTCACCTCATCCATCCAGTCATGTCCACCGAAATTAAGCATAAAATGAAATCAGCTCATTGGCAATTAAGTACCAAACCTCCTTACTTTTACAAAAAGATGATTCGAATGCCACAAAGGAGTCAAACCAATGAATTTGCACCCCTTTTAAGGGACTAAAGTAAGTGTGATTGACACCCAAAAGGACGTAACTATTCCATAAGGGGAATGCTATAGACTCCGTTTTAAATGAGAAATTCCAGAATCCCCCACTTTTTTTTTTTTTTGGTTCGAGATATACGTTTAAGCTGTAACGCCGGTTAGGTGTTAGTATCTGTTCAGTTAGTGGGCGGGTGGAGAGTATATACAAACTCCCACCCTCTCGGGAATGGAACCCGGTAACTCCCCCCAAAGGAAGGGATACACTACCACTGGGACAAAGCCCTGGTGTGTGACTCCCCCCACTTCAAAAAGAAACGTTTTTCACATTCCGGTTAGAGTGTGAAGAAGCCTCACTTTACGGAGAGGTTCCCCTTTCTAATATGTTCGAGTGCAAATCTGCAAATTTCCTCTTCCTCAATCTCAATTTATATAGTTTGGGTGTTTTGGGAAAAAATTATAGAAAAAAGTTTCGTTGCTAATGACATTCGCAATGGAAAATCGGCTTTTAGAAACAAAATTTTTTTGTCCCTGATCGGTAGATTTCTTGTAGTGAATATATCGATAAGTTTGATACAAAAGTTAGTATTAGGATGATGTTAGGTTGTGGCTGATGGTTGCCTTTAAAAAAATCTATTAAATATTATTACCCAAAAACAAATCTAGTTTGTGCCTAACCAGTTCAGGCCCTTTGGGGACTCGGGCCGGGTTAGGGCAGACGCAAACTGAAACGTGAAATGTTGCCATGTTGCACACGCCAAACGGACTCCAATAGGAGTCTCTCCCAAAACCAAAGCCAACACAATCATATACAGGATGAATAAAATGAGCCCAACACACATAATCCAAAACCCCCCACCCCTAACCTTGAGAAATGCCGGACTCATTGCCGGATCGGATCACAGATTGTCCGCCCCATAGGCCACAAAGTCATCTTTGTAAACGACAGCTTAAAAGCCTATCTTATCTTCATAGATTTATCCTACATATGCCCTATCCGTCTCTTACTAAACAAGGCTTTGTTTTTTGGAATTTTTTTCCCTTGCTCATCCAAGTCTCATCAGTTACTTGAAATAGACATTTTGTGTTGGGATGCATTGAACGGTACTGATGCACAGTAATCTGTTTATTCCCATATGACTGAAAGTGAAATTTAAGCCATCCATGAGTTAACTGATTAATTCATTGAACTTGGCCTCCACATACATATTGTTTAAGAATTCATTGTGGTGTCGGTGTATGGGTACTCCCAAATATACTTCCTAATTCTAACCGTTTATAACCAACTATTAAGGGCCAGGAACAATTTAATAATTGATATAAACAGTTAGGATTTTGGAGTACACTTTAAGAGTACCTCTAGACTAATTCAATGTGTATTCCATGATCCATGTTCTTCTTCTCTTCAGTAGTATTTATTTCTTATAGGTGTTTTATGTTATAACCTTTGATCATGAAATATCCTTGTTGATCCAAAAAAACCTATGAATAGGTTTTCAATAGGTTTTCAAATTTCTTGAACCCTATGAAATCGCGTGGAATTAGGATACTCAATTATCTTAAATCCCGTGAATCATGTGAAAGTAGGATACTCAATTGGGATGTGATTTAGAACTCTTGATAGCACCAGCATGATTGAAAATCCAAGGCGCACACTAACCATCAAGTGGGCCTACCATTTAATTCATGTGATTTTCAATCGTGTGGCCTTGCTCTCGATAGTACCTATCAGAGTTGTCAATCACTTTCCTACTCAATTTTCAGTGATGATTCAGAGCACTCGGATAGGATGGAAAATGAGGAATTAATCACAAAGTCTGTTTGCTAACCGATCATTCAATCAAAATATCACACTTGATAGTAAAATACTTTTCAACCTTTTCAGTCGATTTTCAATGACAATTATTCAAATATGTTTTAAAAAAACAAATAGCATTTAGAGACAACCGACTACATATGAATTCAATTTTCTCCTCATCACGTGGTTCGATAGAAAATTGATCTCGTTACGAAATTTAGGTTATGTTCCGATAATCACTTATCAATTGGATCTAACATATGAAACATGTGTCCCTTTTAACCCTTATTAATTATTTTTAAGATTCACTAACCCTTAGTGTTAAACAATTTAACCTTTGTTTCAAAAAAAAAAACCCCAAGGGTTAACATTTCTTAACCATAATTAAAAATGCAATTGAAGGAGTTGGGATCGTAGTCGATCACAATTGAACTTGGGAGAGTTCAATCACATCCACATGTCAACATGTGTCCCTTTTAACTCTCATTAACTGTGGGTAAGATTTACTAACCCGGATTTAACAATCTAGCCTTAATTTTTAGAAAAAATATCACTCAAAGGATTAAAAAAATTTAACAAGAATTAAAAGGGCAATTAAAGGGGGCTATGTGAGTGCAACTGAACTCTCACAATTGGACAGGATCCTGACTCCAATTAAAGGGGCTTTGTAAGTGCGAACCCTCCCAAGTTAAATCACAACTCAACAAGGAGATTGGATCATAAGCAATTGCGATTGAACTCTCCTTGAGTTCAATCACACTCATAAGTTAACATGTCCCTTTTTATCCATATTGACTGTGGTTAAGATTTATTAACCCTTACCCTATATTTGGTTGCCGAGAAAATAAGTGAAAACATGAAAATAAAAAAAAAAATTGGACAAAACACAAGTAAAAATTGTATTAGAAATCCAATTTTTCTTTTCTTCATGTTTTTACCTATTTTCTCAACAAATAAATAGAGCATTAGGATGTATTCGTTTGGTGAGAAAGGAAAAGAAAAATGTGTTTTCTTACACTTTCTTGAGTTTGGTTTGCAAGAAATATACTTACATTTTCTTGCACTTTCTCAATAGTGACAAACTTTCTCCCAAAAATTTCATTAATGATTATTTTGAGAGAAAATTTAAGCTTCTTTTATAGCTCAGGATCCTCTTGAGTTCCACTCGAGAGAATCTCTCCAGTTTGAACCCCTAGAGGTCGCCACGTGTCTCATTTGACACCCCTTAACCATGGGTAAGGTTCACCCACCCCTAGGGTTCACCCATCCATCCATTTTTTTATATAAGATATTAATTCTTTTTTTAAATTAAAAACTTTTTTTAATATTAAAAAAACTCTAAAAACAATTTTTTTAATTTAAAAAATAATAATTAATATATATAAAAAAAAACCAAAGATGGGTAGGTGAACCCTAGGGTGGGTGAACCCTAGGGGTGGGTGAACCTTACCCATGGTTAAGGGGTGTCAAATGAGACACGTGGCGACCTCTAAGGGTTCAAACCGAAGAGATTCTCTCGAGTCGAACTCGAGAGAATCCTGTGCCTTCTTTTATTTTTCCTTTCTTTTATCTTACTTGTTTTCTTTTCTTTTCTTTCACTCAATTTCTTGCCAAAGAACACACTCTTATGGTTCAACTATCTAACCTTAGTTCTTAGAAAAAAAAAATGAACCAAAGGTTAGACAGTTGAACCTTAAGGGCACGATCATTTGTTGAAAAAGTAAAGAAAAATAAAAGAAATATCAGTTTTTACACTTTTCTTGTATTTGATGTGCAAGAAACACATTTTCTTGCACTTTCTTAATAATAACAAACTTTCTCCAAAAAAAATTTATTTATCTTTTGATGATTAATTTAAGAGAAAATTAAAAAAACTTTTTTCCACCAATTTTCTTGCCAAATGAACGCAGCCTAAGGGTGAGTGAATCTTAAATACATTTAATACGGATTAAAAGAGACTCGTACGTGGATGCAACTTTTTTTTTTTTTTTGGATTGAAATGATTTCATGTAACTAAAAAGCACACACGTACCAGTGGGTGCAATTGAAGTCTGAGTACAAACACACAGGACCATTCTTTCCTTAATTTAGGCACCGAACAAACTTGAGTCTCATAATAACACATCCCAAAATTTCCGCTGCTTTGTCTAACAACAATTACTAAGCGTGCGAGAATCGTACACTCGTGTCAGTGTACGCGTGTGTATGATGTCCAAGCTGTCCAAGTTAGCAAACACGAAAATGACCGGACACTCGCACCAATGATACTTTGGTAGAGACTGTGGCCCCCCCCCCCACAGTCCTGAAAGTGTCACGCTCTGTTCATGCGAGTATTGAGAGCGAGCTGCTTCCCAGCATAATGGGCCCCACCGTCGCTCTCCATCTCAGCCGTTCAATTCCCACGCTCTCTCCATCATTAGCTCTCAGCTGCCGCGCCATTCACTCCGTGATTACTCTCCTCCACTTGTCCTTTTGTGGATGGTCAAACCCATGTAGTATTCAGGACTATTGTTCTTGTAATACTACTGAGGATCTAGACCGCTCACTAGACTATTCTAGATGGGGTCCATTGCTTTTGATGGCGAGGATAAACTATAATGTCTAATATTCAAAAGTTGGTGTTGAATGGTCAAAACTGCCCTTGTTGCTTTCTTTAAAGTGCAGTCAATCAAAGGGACATTTGTACAGGCCCACTATCTTGTCACTATTGTCGTTCTTAAAAGACTGAAATTGAGGGCTTCGGATGTGGTGGCCCGAGAGCATCTCTCCATTTATCTCTTCATTTTATCATCATGTGTCAAATAAAGAATTGGAGAAGTCAAAAATAAGGGGAGAAATGAAATGACTTCTTCCTCCACTTGTCGCTTTAATGTGGTGGCCCGAGAGCATCTTTCTGGCACGGACAAGAGATAATCCAAAGCCAAATTATGGGTACTTTTATTGAGTTTTTATTAAGCATCAAGGGAAGCGTGTTTTTTTTTTCTTTCGAGTGTGCAAAATTCTCTTAAAAACTTTGGACGTTTTAAGCTTCATCCATCTAAAACTTCTAATTAAATTGAATCAAATAAATCTAAAAAGGTAAGAAACTCTCTCTTTTCTCTTCCCCAACACTTCTCTTGTTTCAAAATATTAAAGTTTCGAACTTTTAAAGTTCCACCGAAAGAACGGACACTTTTAAAGTTCCAAAAAAAGAATTGAGGGTTATTTACTTTTTTTTTAGGATACATAGCAACACAGCGAACATCTTCCTTATACACTTTCGTTATACTTCAGAACGGCAAAGTAGCATCATTTATTTACGACTTATGCTCCGTTTGTTTTGATGTAAAATAAAGGAAAACAAAAGAATTTCACGGAAAATGTCATTTTTCGTATGTATTTTCTTTAGGACAATTGGCATTTTCTATGAATTTAATTTGTTTTCCCCTATTTTACGTCAAAACAAACGGAGCATTAGTAAGCATGAGTGAATTCTTACTTGTCACAATCCAGAGTAGATGGATTCTGTCTCTACGAGAGGAAGAGATTATGTTTTGGGGCTTAATTTGCTTAGTAGGATGTCATTGTGTCAGGATTGTGTCAGACTTGAGGGTGGTTATCGAACAAAAGTGCTCATGAACAGCTCGAACTTTTTTGTTTGTTCATTTAGTAAACAAGTCGAGCTCAAGTTTAAAAGCTCATTTAGTAAAGAGCTAAGCCTGAACACACCCTATTCAATTAAATAAAATCTCGGTTCGATTATATATATTGTAAGGGATAAAATTCGTAAAAATGAGTAAAAATAATGGGTAAAATTGGAATTTCTCACTCTAGCAAATTCTAACAATTTAGCCGACATAAGCCCACTTGGGCTATGTGTTGGCTCACTTGAATGTTGTCTGACAGGTGACCTCATCATGACTACACAAGTCATGATGACTCCAAATGCCTATAAATAAGCAAGAATCACCAGAAAGAATAGAAGGATGGGGCGGAAGGCAAGAGAAATGGCAGAAGAAGAAGAGGAAGAAGGAGATCTGAGAAGCTTGAGTCATTCACACCCCTACCCCGAAGGGCTATGCAGGCGGCCACTCACCTGATTCTCTCATCTTCCTTTGGTGTTATTTGGTTACTTGATGCTCTTTATGGTCTCACAATCTATTATGGTCACCGGATTCTCTCAAATAGGCCATGAATAGTGCTAAATCCGTTGTCGCGTTGTCTGTTGTGAATAGTGTCAAATCCGTTGTCGCGTTGTCTGCTGTGAATAGTGCCGAATACGTTGTTACGTTGTGTTGTGAATAGTGCCGAGCTCGTTATCCGTTGTCTGATGTACAACGTACCCGTTGTCTGATGCACAACGTACCCGTTGTTTGATGCACAACGTATACGTTGTCAGAGCTATGTTATCCGAGCTACGTTGTCAGAGCTACGTTGTCCGAGCTACGTTGTCAGAGTTACGTTGTCAGAGCTACGTTGTCTGTGCCTTATCCGAGCTACGTTGTCTGTGCCTTATACGAGCTACGTTGTCTGAGCCATATTCTTTGTGCCTCCTGAGCTACAATCTCCAGAGCATAACAGCAGAGCTCGTCCTCAAGTGCATATACCCAGTGACCTCACGATAAGTATCTTTATACTATTATGTTCATATGTTCATATGCTTGTGCCTTATACTGACTTTATCATCGGAGCTTATTTCAGGGTGCACACCCGCCCCCTCAGACTCATTCACAGGTGGACTTTTGCTATCATTCCTCTACCAGCAAAGCAACTACAGACGTGTGGCATGTATGAGATTTTTCCCTTTCATATATAATTAACCTATACTTACTTTCTTTAAATTTTAAAATTAAGTATATTTATTATATGCTAGTAAAGATTAATAATATAATATATTTTACATAATTTTAGTATGTACAATCGAAGAGTTGGATAATCTGATTTAAGATTTAACAGCATCAAATATAAAGTAGGGTTTACCATTAAATACATGAGTCTTGGCATCATTAAATTTTAAATCAAACAGTCCAACTCTTGATAGAGTGCATAGTATTGAGAGTTTTTTTTTTAATATCCTTTTGAAACTTTAACAAACAAAACTTGTTAATGTTTTATGATTTTTGCTTAGTCCCGCAAATCTTCCATAGATGCAAGTGGAGCATTCATATGTCAAACATATCCGCGTGTTAGGCCCATCTTGCAATGCGGAGTAAATGCAACTCGGACTAAGCACTCCTCATGTTTAATTGGCCAACGTTATCATTTAACTACGGTTAATCATGGGTTAGTCATTAGCGGCGGGAGTAACACTAAGAGACATCACTCATGGGAATAAGATCCCACCATCACTCTCGAGTGGCCAATGGTGTAAATTAGCGTTTCCTAGGCAAGGTCGATTAGCCCTACGACCGAATGGTCGCATAGAGCTTTATAGTTTACCCTTTGTTTTGAGGTTTTAATAATAATAAAAAAAGCTAATATTTCGGCGTTAATTTGAACTCTGAACTCGCCGAATGTAAATCTTTTTATAACCCTTAACTACCCCTCCAACAATTTCCCAGTCCACATAAGCTACACTTTAAGAATCCATCTGTCGTCCAATACCCCGCAAATCCATGGCATGGCGCGCTTCTGCTCCAACATATTACAATAAATTTTAAAACACCATAACAAAATCACCCTCTCCCTCATCTCCCAGTTCCTCTCTCTATAAAACCCTGCGAAACACCGCATCTCATACTCAGCCACTAACATGCGCCAAGGCTGTGTCGGCCGGTACCCGGTGCCACCGGCTCCGGTGCTTCTCGTTCTCACCGTATTATCTTTCCTCCTCTCTATCAGTCCGGTCGTTGGATGGCGCCCATGGCCTCATCAGCAAATCAACGCCACTGATTTCGAGTATGAATCCTCCAAGAAATACGAGGGCTCGTCCGAGTTCGTCCACCTCAGATACCACATGGGTCCCGTCCTCACCGCCAACATCACCGTCCACACCATTTGGTACGGCACGTGGCAGAAATCCCAGAAGCGAATCATTCGTGGCTTCCTAAGCTCAATCTCCACCGTCCATTCCAAACACCCCTCGGTGGCCAAATGGTGGAAAACCGTACGACTCTACACCGACCAAACCGGCGCGAATATCACGCGCACATTGCACCTAGGCGAAGATAAGAACGACCGGTTCTACTCGCATGGCAAGTCACTCACTCGCCTCTCCATTCAATCGGTGATAAAAAGCGCCGTGACGGCCACTACGCACCCCCTCCCCATCAATCCCCGAAGCGGACTCTATCTCCTCCTAACATCGGACGACGTATACGTGCAGGATTTCTGCGGCCAGGTTTGTGGGTTCCACTATTTTACTTTCCCTTCAATTGTAGGGTACACGCTACCATACGCCTGGGTGGGTAACTCGGCCAAACAGTGTCCCGGTATCTGCGCATACCCGTTTGCCGTACCCGTTTATATGCCGGGGTTTAAACCGTTAAAATCACCCAACGGTGATGTGGGTGTTGACGGGATGATCAGCGTCATTGCTCACGAGATTGCTGAGCTGGCAACAAATCCGCTGGTGAATGCGTGGTACGCAGGGAAGGATCCTTGTTTTCCGGTTGAGATAGCTGATCTCTGTGAGGGCATCTACGGCACTGGTGGTGGTGGGTCCTACACTGGTCAGCTAATGGACGGTGAAGATGGGGCTACTTATAATATGAACGGTGGTCGACGGAGGTTCTTGGTGCAGTGGGTTTGGAACCCTGTGTTAAATTACTGTTTCGGCCCTAATGCCCTCGATCAGTAATTAGTTTACAAGTCTGGGGTGAAGTTGTAATAAAAACGTATATAAATATGTACAAATGGAAGTTTTTTGCTTGGTTGAAATGTTGCTCCCTGCTTATTTACTTCTGTGTTTTTTTTTATTTTTTTATGTTTTCGTGTGTTGCGGAAGAAATGGGAAGTTGGACAGACCCCGACCTTTGATTGAAAAAACATGAGAAAACTACATGCTAGAAAAAAAACGAGAGCGATCCTCGATAAACTTTTTTTTATTACTTTCTTGGAATTCGTGTTAGGCACGCGCATATATAAAGGATGTATTTGGGATTCGCGTTGGGCACGAGTATATATAAAGGGTGTATTTCTTGTGATTAAAAACTCAAACATTGCATTGATTTAACGGATGGGCCCACTTAATGCTTTGACACGATTTGATTTTCAATTGTTACATTATCACTTTTCATTTTTTTAATAAAACTTTCTTGGAGTTCTATTTTAAAATTGAAATTTCTTTTTTTTAATAAAACTTTCTTCGAATTCTATTTTAAAATTGAAATAATCGAACACGTGACATTAAATGTGAATGAGGTGTTTAGCTAGGTGTGACAATCTGGCTGAGTTATGTAAATATCTAACCTTGTTTTTAGAAAAAAAATTATTTTTAAAAAATTAATCTTGCTTATGATTCACTAACTCATCTTTACTATTATAATAGGAGAGGCAGGCGTAGCCTGAATTTTCTGAAATGCCCAAACTACCCTTATATAAAATCTTTATCTTCTTTACTATTATAATGGGAGAGGCAGGCGTAGCCTGAATTTTCTGAAATGCCTAAACTACCTTTATATATAACAAAATTTTATTTTAATGTTTTACTTTAATTCCCAAACAACCCTCATCTATCTATTTAAAGAATAGAATCACAGTCAATTGCAATTGAACTCGGGGAGAGTTCAATCACACCCGTGGTTAACACATGTCCCTTTTAACTCCTATTAATTATGGTTAACTTCTTCCCCTCGCTCTCACTTGCATCGCACGTGCCTCCCGCTAGTGTGGTTAAAAAGCGATAGCTTGTCAAGATTTACTCAGGGTTTAAGCATCTACCCTTTAAAAAAAAAAAATTTAATCTTGAATTAATAAATCTTAACTAGAGTTAAAAGGGACCCAAGACAGCTAAAGAATCAATCACTTTATATTAACATATTTTTAAAAATTCAAAATTTTATTAGGAACACTATATACAAAATTGAGACATTATGTATTTTTTTTAAAATACCTATTTTCTAATAGGATCCCCCAATTGGTTGGTGGAGGCTGAGAGTAAGGTTAGCATTCCTCAACTCATTATCAACTTGCATCTGTTGTTTCCTGTATAATTTTAGTTTTCTTAATGAAGAGAAAACAATTAATTCAGAAATACAAGAAGGAACTAAAGGGGTCCACTTGGAAATAAAAATAATAATAAATTTTATTTCCAGATGTCTCACTTGGACAAAAGTTACGCAAGGAGACTGAACAAACTACCATGAGATTGAGACAAGATCTTCTTTCTAAAGAAATTCAATTCGAAACTATTATATGTCCAAGGTCCAATATTGAAATCAAGAGAACATGGTTTCAATTTTAAGTTGCAAAATATCCAATAAGAATGCAGGAACCTTTGATTCCATATGATAACTAAAATGGCGGCGTGGGCCAATACCTAGTTATGGACAAAATTGTACCTTGCATGAAAATAAACAAAGGTATTGAGCCTTATCCATCAATGTACCATATAACAGAGCATCCAAAGTTTTATCTTACAAGACAGTCATATTCATAGCAGAGATATGAACAAAGTTATTAATAACACGTTATGATAGAACATTACAACGATAGATAGATGGATAACCAACTTTTTTTTGGTTCGAGATATACGTTTAGGCCGCAACTAAAGCAAATAGCATGCATTCCTATGCAATCACGGGCACGTGAAAATGCAGATAATTTAATTTTGAATGTACATGTTGATGGGTACACCTATATTTGATATGTGAGGGTGGTCCATGCTACATATGGATCAAATAGTAAAGATTCTAGATGTTGATACCACACTAGTAATAAAAGAAGTAGATGATCATACAAGAAAGGATACAACCGCTCCGGTAATGATTCTCCGCATCAAGTAGCTCTTTAGGACTCTTCCTAGTTGGAATCCTGTAAATTGTTTTGATCCATAATGTGAGTATATCTATGAGGAAATATAAGGAAAAAACGATCAAACAGGTACAGATTACAAAGCATCAGAGAGAATCCGAGAGGTTAGTGAGAATCCTGTAGATTACCCAAGATGGGTCTTGGAATCCTGCTTGTTGCTGATCCTTGGTTTTCGGAAGCTTGAATTATTGTTGGAAGGTGTTAAGACTGTAACATAGAGCTCTTTATTCGCTAAAATAAGATTAGATCAGAGTGAGAAATTTGACAACTATAGTTTTTAGAGATTTTTATCTATGCCAAGAGAGAACTTCACTTACGGGGTTTTTATAATGGGATTGATAAGATTCGATAAATGTAGGCTATGATTGTTGTTGCAGAGAAGCTTGGATGATGGATGTAAGTGAAGGATGCATCCGGGCTCTTCTCATGGAGCGAGCTTCACTTCTTCCTTCGGTATATTCCTCCCCCAATGGCCATCTTGGCCGCAAATCAAACTGATTCATGATCCAAAAGATCTTTAGATTAAGTTTGTGATGTAGCAAATCCTGGATATAAATTATAGAGTAAAATTATCCCCCTCACTCAAGTCAATACCAGACTAGAGCCGGTATTGGTCAAACCATGTGGACCAACCAATACAATCCTGAGTCTGTATTCAGTCGAGTATGGAGATAACTCCTCAACTATACCATAATGTCATAGTCCCCATGGCAAGTTAATATAGGGTGGTGTTGGGTGCACCCCAACATTTACTAATATACACCAAATTTTTTTTATAAAAAAATCATTTTAATACTAATTAAACAAAAAAATTTAAAAAGTCAATAATATCCTCTTCTCTTTCTTCTTCCTATGGCAACTCCTCTCTCTCTCCGAGCAAAGAGAGAAAGAGAGGAAATGGGTTTGCACCAGGTAAATCTGGTTATGCAGCCTTAATGAGAAATCCTCCACAATAAAATGAAACCTAAGATCCCTCCAGCCTCCAGGTTCAGTCTCAGAACCATTGGCAAGCGGTCGTGAATCAAAGAAAACACAACACCTACATGCTCACAATGTTTTTTCAAAGCATCAACAATCATTAACAAGCTCAAAGAAGATAAAGAGCTAATCCAAAACTTAGAAGAGACTCTTCCAACAATGCCCCCACATCATCCAACACCAAAGGCGATCCTTAGTTGCCCTCAGACCATAAAAGCTGTCACCAAATTGAAAAAGAACAATAAAGAAACCATGACCCTCTCATTCCCAACACCATGCACTCCACCTCAGCGAATCCAATCCCCAACTCAACTCCACCACTACAGTCTACAGCCACACAATCTAAATACTAATTCACATGTAAATATGCCAACCCTAACCTTAAAACCATCAAACCAATCACATAACTAGCCATAAAGTAAGATGAGAATATGAGATCTCAAACCATAAAACTCCATCTCTCTCTGTCTTTGATCATAGAGAGTTGTTAGGGTCATTGGTCGGAGATAATAGGAAGGAGAAAGAAAAAAAAGAAGAGGGTGTTATCATCTTTTTATCTTCATTTTGGTGTGTAACGAATTTTCAATCGTTTTTTTTTTCTTAATTTTGGGGTATATTGCGCGTAGCACCACCCAAAATATATTACCACCTAAAGGCATACCATTGCATATGGGAAAAATTATGTCTTTTTATGAGATCATAATTACTACACATATCCAACACCTTCCATTGACGTGGTCTTGCCTTTTTATGAGATCATAATTACCACACATATCCAACACCTTCCATTGACGTGGTCTTGTATTAACTACCACCTCACAAATATCCAACACCTTCCATTGACGTGGTCTTGCCTTTTTATGAGACCATAATTACCACACATATCCAACACCTTCCATTGACATGGTCTTGTATTAACTACCACCATGATTATGACCTCATTTGTTAAAAGCACGATTACAGATATGACAAATGGCTAAATAGTGTAGTAACAGTGTAGTAACTACTACTACTACTACAACTACTGCTACTACTACTACTAGTACTGTAGTGATAACTAACAATAATAATTATAATAGTTATAATTATTATTAGTGTTTTGGATAATTAAGTGGCTCACAAGGAATGAAAAGCAATCTGCCTGACAACATAGCCTTGCGGAAACTACAACTATAATAATCACAATTATAAGAAAAGTATGATGATAGTAATAATAAAAATAACATCAACAATATCTCTTTATTTGAAATAGAAATTTCTTTTGAACTAACTATTAGTGCACCTAATATAAAGTGCAAGGTGATTCTATTTACGAAATTACCAGAGGTAAAGAACAATCTAAGAGAAACCTAGTTAACACAATTTAGTTGAAAAATAGAGCATGAGCAGTTGTATGTTTTAAAAATAATCACATAAAGGGCAAAATCAAGTAGATGAAATTGACACTATTTTAATTAGAACAAATAATGCTAAATGCACAAACCAAACAATGTAATAACTGATAAAAAAATTTACTAGACAAACCAAATAATCTTCTGGTTCATCAGCAGGTGGTGGAGGGTCGTATCTCCCCAAGCAAAAGTGCTCAATACCGGTCCAAGCAACCATTACACCTTCTCACAAGTCACAAGATAATCAAGACATTAGCCTTCCATGAGTATTCAGATGGAATAGAAGTTAAAAAAGCTTTTATCCTTGTCAAACCGTTCATGTCAACAATATATAATTTACATCAAGAAGTATAAAAAACAATTAGATTAAAAACTGAATTTTTCTGAACTAGCCATGGAAGGAGGGGAACAACCGGGGCAATGAAGTCCACATAAGTGAAGATCCCAGTATCCTACTATGAAAAGCATCCCATACATTCCTCCTTCACGTTCAACCACACATACATAAAAAACTCCACAAAATTATCTTTTAGTGCTTATGACTAGCCAATCTGAACATGGTTTTGCTTTCTTTAAGCTTTCATTATTAGTTTATCAATAACCCTAGCTTTTCCTTTGATAAACATAAGCAAGGTAAGAAGAATGCAGGAATTGAGTCGTTTCTATATAACTTTGGAGTTGATAGATAAGGATATATATGCTCATATACAGTTAAAAAAGATTTAGACAGATTGCTCTCATGCAAAAGTTGACTCAGTTTATTGTAGTTTGTTTCATGTTTATCTACTACATTGAGGTGAACATAAACAATAGACAACTGACCTACCATTGTCAGTACAAAGATTTGGTGGAGGGCAAACAAGTCGCAGACTGCTCTTCTTTACAACCTGATCAAGCCGGACCCTTACATACTGATTTGATGCAACGCCACCCGAGACTACCTGCAGAAAGTAGAATATGAAGATAAATGCCATGGACCTGGACATGCCCCAAGAAGAAGGAAGAAAAAATATAATTTTCCAAAGGGCAGGACAGAAAAATGAGGAATTGTAGTTCACATCACCAAACATTCAATAGAAGGCTCGATCTTCAATGCCCATTCAATTGCTCTCTCACACCTTTCCTCTAGATGTAGTACTGCAACTCGCTGCACAAGCCATTTCTAAGGTGGTGCGATGCACATAAAGTATTGTTTGGGAAAAGATATAAAGCCTTCCAAATGGACGAGTTGTCCCCAGTACTATGTAACAGATACAAGCTATTCTATTAAACTATTTTAGTACTAAACCTGGAAAGAGGCGGCAATATCAGCTCGTGAACGTCTGTCTGGGAAACTCGCAGAAGAAATGGGAATTTTAGTGTTGCTGCACATAACAATAGACATCAATAAGTGGGAAGACTGAAGAGGAGCAGCAAGAGGTACATATATGAGTTCAACTATGAAGATCAAGTATTTACAGAAGAGAAATCAACATGGTCATATTAGTGATTCAGACCAGAAACTTTTCTTTCCGTTGAGCTTATTATATCCTTAGTTATTATAGTAGTGGTAATATATTCACAGAATATGGTGGAAATGGATGTGTGTTGCCAACCCCGAATTGGTGGAAGGCACTGATGAAGAAGTAGAAGAATATCCATATTTTAGTAGAGGAAATTTAGTCATTTTATTGCAGGTTGTCTTCAACTTATTAAATAAGTGATATCTAGTTATGAAGTCTACTGGAGTGGTGCTTTCCTCCTCCCCAAATTGATCTGCACGTTATTGAAGGCTTTTAGAATGTTTATTTGGACCAAAGAATAAATGACTACAAGAACTCAAAACATCAGCTGGCAAGATATTCATCATCATTTAGATGAGGAAGGGTTAAACATAAGAAGAATTTGAATATGGAATGAGGCTGGGCCTGTTGAGCAGCTCTGGAGTATCGCAGCAGGGTTCCCGAAAACACCGGACAAAGTGGAACAGAGATAAATATCTTAGTTTCAGATCGGTGTGGACTGTGTCCAATTTTTCTAAAGTGTGGGGATTCTCAAGGCAAGGCATGTTGTAATTAATCAGATTACTCACCTAATTGGGATGCCAGGAAGAAGCTTGCTTGGTATGGAATTGTGACACCCTTTGGGAGTTCACTTTAACAGGTTCTCAGACCGTATTAAGGATGGAAGCACATGTGACCCAAAATGTGTTAACACTGAATGACTGAACATATAAATTGTCCATGGTTTGTGGTAACCTCCTTTGGCAGTCTCCCCACTTAAGGAAGTGGGCAATATGCTAAATCATGTTCACATTCTCATTGAGGAGGTAAGAATCAGGTAGTCTAGACTCTAGAAACCAAGTGTAAGTGGGCACCTTTCTTTGAAGTCTGCGGGCGATTTTATTGCAGTTTGCTTTCCAAAGAGGTGTGAGAAATAAGATTTTGTTTTCCAAAGATGTTAGGTTCTAGAAGGATTTGTGGTGTCTTGGCGAAACTTGAGAATAATTTAGGAAAATGTAACATTCTATTAGCCTTCGATGGAGATGTATCAGTAGCGGACTGTTATGAGTTGAGGAAAAATGTGATGGTGTGGTGCCCAAAGTTGAGGCGGGATTTGAATGGTTGGGAAATAGATGACATAGGTCGTCTTTTGAAGCATCTTAGCACCTTAGCCTCTTGTTCTCAAGGCAGAGATTGTAGGATTTGATCTAGAGACCACATTGGTCGGTTTTTAGTGAGATCACTTTTAAAGTCTTTCGGCTTTGTTCCTTCAGCCACATTTCCTCATAAGCTTTTGTGGAATTTAGGTATTCCTCCAAGGTGTTTTTTTTTTTCCCATTGGGATGCTTCTTTAAATAAGAGGGTTGTGTGGTTGCGCATATAACGTCAAATAAAGAGACTGCTTTTGGAGATAAGACTGAAGGGGATACAAACCCTTCTTCTTCTCTCTCTACGCTCGGGAAAGGGACTGCAACACAGTCTCAACTGGTTTGCAACCAGTTAGACCAGTTCGAGAAAGAAGGTATATAGCATATTTGGATTGAGAGCAACCCGCTCCCCGGCTACAAGGGTGTGTGTGTGAGTGTGACAGTGTGTGTTATTTCCTTCTAACCAAAAAAAGCCTCAAACATAGTCCCACATCGGTGGGTTAGGCCTCCTTATTTTTTTTTTTTTTTAGTATACTTGCCCGCCCCCCCCCCCCCCCAAATTTTTTTGTCATATATATAGTGGGCCCCTAATGGAGTCCCCTTATGCCCTTGAGGTTGCCACATGTCCCTATTGGCACCCCTTAACTATGGTTAAAATTCACCCAATCTCTACTTATCCTTGCTTTTTAGAAAAAAATATTTAAATAATTTTAACCTTAGGAGTTAGTGAATTTTAAACTAGGGTTCAAAAAGAAATTTGATATATTTTTTTTAAACCAAGGATAGGTGGGTGAATCTTAACCACAATTAAGGGATATTAATAGGGACACATGGCGACCTCAAAGGCATTACCGGGAAAAAAAAATTCTCAAAATAAAAAAATTACCCCAAAATTTTTTTTCACACCCCTGAACCCCCAAATTCCATACCCTCAAATCAATTTTTTTTTATACATGTATTTTGGCCCCCCCATTGAAAAATTCTTGGCTTTGCCCTTGGTTGCAAGTAGCTTGTGCTACAAGGGTGTGTGTGTGTGTGTGTGTGTGTGTGTGTGAGTGTGATAGTGTGTGTTATTTCCTTCTAACCAAAAAAAGCCTCAAACTTAGTCCCACGTCGGTGGGTTAGGCCTCCTTGTGTACCCTTATAAAGCACCACCTCCCTCTCTTTTTTGAGAGGATTGTGTGGTTGCAAGTAGCTTGTGCTACAAGGGTGTGCGTGTGAGTGTGATAGTGTGTGTGTGTTATTTGCTTCTAACCAAAAAAAGCCTCAAACTTAGTCCCACATCGGTGGATTAGGCCTCCTTGTGTACCCTTAAAGGCACCACCTCCCTCTCTTTTTTGAGAGGGTTGTGTGGTTGCAATGTTACAAGGGTGTGAGTGTCATAGTGTGTGTATGTGTTATTTCCTTATAACCAAATTTTTTAAGAAAAAATTTGAAAGATGAAGGGTGGAGGATGGCTAACTGCTATTCTTTGTGCCCACATGCGGAAAGAGTCAGAGGATCACTTGCTTTTGCATTGTCCTAATGCATTTGGAATTTGAAGATATTTCATTTATCGGTTTGGCATGGAATGGGTCTTTCGGTCTTTTTACAACTTTTATCTTGTTGGTCTATGGTAAGTGCAGCTAGTGCTTAGGAGGCAATATGGTTTGTTCTTCCTGGCGCCGTATCATGAACACTTTGGAAAGAGAGGAACAAGAGAGTATTTGAAGACTCCCCCTCTCCTCCGTCTCGTATTTGTTCACACATAATAACTTTAGAGTGGTTCTCAATGCGGCGAGCAAGAGAGGTTTTGGTGTGAGTATTGTTTATTGGGAAGGCGATTAGGACGATGTGGCTAAGGGGATTATCTGCATTTCCAAGTTTATGTGCTTGTATACTCTTTATCTGCTATGTTGCTTCTGCATCTTGTTATTTGAAATATAATGTTGTTTACCAATAAAAAATTTAAAAAACAAATCAGGTGACATCACTTGACATGGTATAATTGCTTGAAAAACAATACCAAAGAGGCTTCGTACCTGATTTTTTGGTTAAAATCAGATGCATTTATCAGTTAAAATCAGATTCATATATAAGTCATGCTGTGATTCTTGCATCAATAGAAAGGAATCTTTTAGCAATTTGTTCTTTGGATGTAATGTTTCAAGGGCAGTTTGGAGTTATGTTCTCTCGTTGGCAGGTATTACTAGACAATCATTCTTGCCATGGGTGAAAGAGGTGAATTGGATGTCCAAGAAGTTCAAGGGTGACACTTTGTTGGCTATTATCAGAAGAATGTGCTTATATATGTATGTGAAAGGGAAAAAATCCCGTACATGCCACGCGTCTATAGCTGCTTAGCTGGTAGAGGAATGATAGCCCAACTCCACCTGTGAATGAGCCTGAGGGGGGCGGGTGTGCACCCTGAAATAAGCTCCGATGATAAAGTCAGTATAAGGCACAAGCACAGTATAAGGCACAAGGCACAAGCACAGTATAGAGATACTTATCATGAGGGCACTGGGCATATGCACTTGAGGACGAGCTCTGGTGCATGGTTTAAAATATCGGTATCAGTCGCCGTATCGGTAAGTCCAAAATAGGATACGTATCGACGTATCGGTTGGATACGGCGGAAAAATTCAGGATACGCTAAAAAAAGCTTGGATACGCAAGGAAAAACTTGGATACCTTATATAAAACTTCTTTAATACAAATATAAGTCAAAATAAACTAAATGAAGGCTTCTAACTACATTTATAATCATACATATGAGAGTTAACAAACTTATAAGTTAAAAAAGGCATGCGCGCTGATAAATATGTATGAAAATACAAACCATAGTGACTTAACCAAGTGATAAAAGCTTACTTGCATTCATAAATCAAAAATATGAAAATACATAAACCCTTGTATTCACAAATCAAATTACATACATGATAGAAGCTCAATCCCACATTAAGCGTCATGCCGGCTCATACTCTATCATTTTGGGATCAGGAATTGAGTAGAGTGATACATTATAATTGGTCCAGACATGATGACACCACTATGTTCAAGTCATCATCGTGCGGTACATGCCCAGGTACATTTGTATTTATGTCTGCTGCTGAGTCGTGATCTGTCCACAACTGTCAGTCAAAGATTGGGACTGAGCATCATAACATGTGGCTCCTGATAAGTAGGGCTGGGCTGGGGCATCATAACCAGTGACTCCTGATAAGTAGGGCTGGGCTGGGGCATCATAATCAGGGGGATAACCTTATTTACATATTAATATCTAAAGTAAATGAAAGTTAAATCATATACTTAAATAATATATTATGTAAATAAGTTGTGTGTATCAGGTCTGTATTGTGGATCTTAGTGTAAATGGAAGAAGAAAAAAAATTAACTGAAAAATCCCCGTATCGAGTGTATCGGGCTTGTATCGGCCCGATACAGTGAAGTTTTTTTTCAGCGTACCAGTATATCGGGTAGCTCCAAATAGGATACGTATCGGCCCGTATCGGTCGATACGTATCGATATTTTAAACCATGCTCTGGTGAGGCACTGGGCATATGCACTTGAGGACGAGCTCTGGTGAAGCAGTGGGCATATGCACTTGAGGACGAGCTCTGGTGTTATGCTCTAGAGATTGTAGCTCAGGAGGCACAAAGAATATGGCTCAAACAACATAACTCTGACAAGGCACAGACATCGTAGCTCAAGTAAGGCACAGACAATGTAGCTCTGACAACGTAGTTCTGACAACGTGCTCTGATAACGTAGCTCTAGCTCGGATAACATAGCTCTGACAACGTAGCTCTAGCTCGGATAGGCACTGGCAACGTAGCTCTAGCTCGGATATGGCACTGGCAACGTAGCTCGGATAAAGCACAGATAACTCTGACAACGTAGCTCTGGTAACGTATACGTTGTGCATCCGTTGTGCATCAGACAACGGGTACGTCATGCAGTAGACAACGTGTACATTGTACAGCTCACGACGGGTACGTTGTTCATCAGACAACGGACAACGAGCTCAGCACTATGCACAACACAACATGACAACGGATTCGACACCATTCACAGCACAACGGATTCGGCACCATTCACAGCACAACGTATTTGGCACCATTCACAGCACAACGTAACAACGGGTTTGGCACTATTCACAGCGTCAGGCACAAGTACATGTATGATTGCACTCATCAGATGATCAACTGCAAGGCCGTGCAAGTGGCAGTGTGACCATTCATGGAGAGCATCAGGTGGACATGGCCTATCTGAGAGAATCCGGTGGTCATAATCGATTGTGAGGCTGTAAAGAGCATCAAGTAGCCGGAGAACACCAAAGGAAGATGAGAGAATCAGGTGAATGGCCGCCTGCACAGCACTTCGGGGGAGGGGTGTGAGTGACTCAACCTTCTCAGATCTCTCTCTTCCTCTTCCTCTTCCTCTTTCTCTTCCTCTTCTCTTGATCTCCTCTCTTCGCACCATCCTCTTTGCCTTTAGCACCATCCTCCTTGCCTTTCGCACCATCCTCTCTGCCTTTCGCACCATCCATCTTTCTTCTTCTTCTGCCCTTTCTCCCCCCTCTCACTTTTCGCACCATCATCCTCTTCTCTTTTGTGATTGTTGCCTATTTCTAGGCATTTGGAGTCATCATGACTTGTGCAGTCATGATAAGATCACCTGTCAGACAACACTCAAGTGAGCCAGCACATAGCCCAAGTGGGCTTATGTCGGCTAAATTGTCAGAATTTGCCAGAGTGAGAAATCCCTATTTTACCCCTTCTTTTTACTCCTTTTTACGAATTTTATCCGTTACAGTATGTATATACTACTTGTGGGACGAGAGGAACCATAAAAGTGTCAATAGAAAGTCAAGATCTGAAGATCATGTAATTCACAAGGTTTCCTTGATGTCTCTTCGTGGAGAGTTCCTAGTGACATTAAGGAGGACATCCCTGCTGTTTGAAGTGTCCTTGCAAATTGGGCACACATTCTGTCCCGAAGGTAAGGGATGCAAAATAGTGCACATGGGGGCCTCCCATTGGGTTTGTTATTCGCTCAATACTGAATTGTGGATGGTTCTGTTTTAAATCAATATAGTGGTCATGGAGGCATTATTAAATACAAGAGTGGGAAATCCATGATTTTCTTTTGCCTTGAAAACTTAAAAAAAAACACATCTACACATTGGAGCTTCAAGTCATATTTTGAGGTGCTATTGTTGCCGAGGTTTGAAATTTTGACGAGATTTCGATATCTCGCACAAGATATCTCGATCTCGACGGGTTTCGAAATATCTGAACCATGTATTTTAGTTTTTACAAAATTTCATAAATTTCGATCGAAAATTCGTATATTTTGACAAAATTTCGTATATTTCGGTCAAAATATTTTCTATTAGGTTTTTTTTTTACATTTTCTCACACGGTTTTTACAAAATTTCACAAATTTCGATCAAAATTTCGTATATTTCAACGAAATTTCGTAGATTTCGATAGAATATTTTCTACTTTTTTTTTTTTTTTAATTTTCTGTTGTTTACTTATTTATACTTAAGTTGTAATGGTCATTTACAAAATAGAACTTATGTTATAAAATAATAATTTTAAATGCCTCTTTATAAATTAATTTCATTTTTATCTATATTTCAAAACCCTCTCTTAGATTACACTAATTACAATAATTTTTTTTTTTAAAATTGCATAAATGACCATATTACCCCTATGTTGCAAGTATTAACCTATTTATATTTTATAAATTAAATATTATTTAACTATTCTTAGTATTGATTTTTATAATACACACAATAAAAAATTCAATAAAATCTTAATACAATATTTTTAATTTTAACTATTCTTAGTAATGATTTAACTATTCTTAGTATTGATTTTGATTGTATTTGAGTTAATTGTTATGCTTGATTGAGAAATGAATGCAACTTTTTATGTAAGTTACATCAATATTAGTGAATCATACATTGTCGTCAGCATCAGCGCACGTCTTTGGCTCCCTTCTCATTGCATCTCTTATATACATTATTGTTTTTTTAATTTTTTTTATTCTCAGATGTGTATTAACATCTATTTTAACATTTCCTTAAGTTTCATTGAAAATTTTTATGTTTTTCATTATTTTTTTCAAAATTTTCCTCCACATGCGATATTGTTCCCTCGATATCGATATATCTTGCGAAATATCCTCGATATATCTTTTTTCCATGGCTCGAAATGACATGCGAAATCGAAATTTCGAACCTTGATTGTTGCTCATGAGCAGGGAATGAAGTCTGTTGTTATATGTACAAACTCTTCAAATGTAAACTCTTCAAATGTATTAATATTTTGACAAATCCTTTCAAGGTGAAGAGCACAAAGCTTGGTGCTACAAAATTTTAAGATACTTAGAGATTCCTTAGTTGGGGCATAAAGCATAGTTAGAAGCAAACAAGCTGGCTGATTTTTTGTCTTCTTTTTAATCTTTGTAGAAATTTTGTTATATCCTCATCTCTTCTCCAGGACCATATCTAATCCTCTTTTTCTCTTTTGTGTGTGTGTTGTGGGGGGGGCTGTATTTAGCCCAACCCCAGCTCACCCACCAAAAAATGAATACAGTGCATAGATACAATATTTATCTGCTTTAAACACCCACAACAAATCAATTTATGTTTGGAATAAATTGGATCATTTCCACTGAAGCATAATATGTTTTTCTTCTTATCAGTGACTACTGTGAATGCAATAAGGTGGACAATGGGTACTGATAAGCATCCTGGGAGACTGGCAAACTCGATTGAAGAAATCAAAATGTGAGTGGTTAAATTTGTCTTTCTATCACAAGATTTGAAAGGATAATACAAATGTATATAGCCTGGCTAAATAGGGTTTTATGTAGCCAATTAAATCTGGTCATCAACAAAAAAACTGCTATAGTATTGATGTGTACTGTTATTTGACTTATTTCTTTAACCCTCTCACTCCCTTTTATATTTAAGTGCCCATTTCTTCTAAAATATCACTTGTTACAATTCAAAAAAAAGAAATGTGAAATGAATAAATTCATTGTGCAAAACTAATACGGGAATAACTTCTAATGAAAATTGTAAAGATTTATTAGAGCAACGCTAGGTCCACTTTCCTTCTCGTCCACTTTCCATTTTTATAGACAAGAAGACAAAAAAATATGCAACTTTTTGTGGGGCCCACTATTATGTTTGTCTTCACTTAGTATTGCTCTTTAGATATTTTACTTACATGTTTCTGGATTCAATTGCCAGCCTCACTTGAGTCTTCAGACCAGCGTACGAGAAATTGCAATCCTTATGTTGTTTCATTGGGACCTGTGAAACAGAAATGAATGTCGAAATTAGTAGAAAAGGCAAATATCATGACCATATATCATGAACTTCTCAGTCCAAATTACATGAAAAGGAAAAGCCTTTGTTGCACAAGCAGCTATTACCGGATAACCCTAAAGTATCAGAAAATGAATTACCGAGAATTTAACGGATTCTGCATCACCTTCCCGAGCAAGCTCCTCTAGAGCTGGGCCCCCACTTCTTCTCATATCAAGACCAAGCCATTTTGCAGTCTTGTCATATGCCTCACCAACTGCATCATCTATTGTGGTCCCAAGTTGTACATAGTGGCCAAGATCACGTGCGAGAATAAGGAGGTTGTGCCCTCCTGAGAAACAAATGTAGCCAGAAAAATTTGTCAGTTTCTATGAACTGATGAGCTGAATACACTAAAAGAGTGAAGCTCCATATCCTTCTAAAAATTTATATTTTTTAAATAAAATATGCTCCACTGTTTTTCACTACATGGTACAGACACCTCTTAAAGGAATGAATTCCTCAGGTGTTGGAGATAATAGCCTGTGAAGACCTCTTACTACAATCCAAAAAAAACATAAAAATGAGGAAGAAAATTTTAGAAGTTGACTGACCCCCTAAATCACCAAACACATTTTATTTTGAGTTCCAATTTTGAATCCACACGATTGGAATTCTACAAAATTTTCCTCCAGAATATTTCATCCTTTAAATTGGTCTGATACCCCTCCCCCCTCTTCACCCCCAGTATCTAATTATGATATAATTAGATATTTTAATTATATCATACTTAATGTATTAACAAAATGTTAAATTCATATGCTTATACAAGTTACATTAAACTTAGTTATTTATTACTATTCAAAAAGACTTTAATCTCTTGAAAAATAACTACATAGTTGTACTATATTAGTTTACATTACTATATTAGTTTATCAATGTATTACAGAAGTAATAAGCTAAAGCTTAATTTAAACAATTGTACTTGGTTACTTACAATACAGTACTATACTAAGTATTAGGACTTGGCAGGTCCAGAAAACCAACTCCAAAACTAGCCTACAGGTTGGAAATACCAACAATCGGAAAAATGCCAGGCAGGTTTTGGCGGATTGGATTGAAGAATGCCACCCTACGTATAACATAAGTTGAGACATGGTTACCAATAATATGGCTCGTAACATTCAATCAATGTATTAAATAAGTTCAAGTTTAATTTAATTGTACTTGGTTGCCTACAATATATATGTATGTATATATACTACGACACTACTTGGCAGGTCCAGGAAACCAACCCAAACCTAGCCTACAAGTAGGAACAGGGAGGGTTTGGGAGGTTGGATTGAAGAATTCCACCTCTACGTATAACATAAGTTGAGACATGTACCAATAATATGACTCGTAACATACTAAACTGACCTAATAATTGGTCAGTTAGATGCAAAGGAGTTGATTGCAAACAGTCATGTAGAATTGATTTGCTGGTGAGGCTGATAAGGAAATACTTCCGAGAAATGCAGATCTGATGGTCAGAAATGACTCCACCTCTGCAAAAGCAAGGGTACTCCCAAACAATACTAATTATCAGGAGTCGCTGTCCATTCAAGTCTATTTGGTTGGAGAACGTTGCTCTAAATGTCGTGGCATTGCTAAATTTGTCGATCCCAGGATAGGCCTTACAAATGACTAAACATTTAGACAGGGAAACACCATTGTGGATGATGACAAGGTTATATGTTATGTTCTTCCACCCCTGTTAGTTAACTCCATTTGCACCCAGGAAAAAATTGTCTGAGTCAAGACTGTCAATCATTTTGTAAAGAGAGCAGTATCATCTGAAGAGATAGGTACATGAAGATTTAATCGTTGGCATCCTGAACAAAATACGAAATAAGAACAGGGACATCTATCAAGGAACATATACATGACTGAAAGTAGTCATTGCTTGAGAGCATAGTTACCAAGTTCTCCAATTTTTTCAAAAAATCCCAAATATTACCCGACTTTTCCTCGAACTATTAATTCACAAAGTAATCGGGAGTTTTGGAAAAAATAGCGACTTTTAAAAAAAAAATCGTGATTTTTGCGTATTATTGACTTTTTGAAAAGTCTAGGATAAATATCTAATATAAGAAATATTTTTGTTTATAATTTTCATAATTAGTAATCTTATTATATTTTTTTTTTCTAGCCAACATTTCCGCGTTTTATTTCCGAATTTTCCAAAATTTGCCGATTTTTTCGAACTTTTCCCTAGATGAATAATTCTCGAACCCTAACTTGGTAACTATGCTTGAGAGATACAACTTATAACAAATGGATTTATACAGTATATAGCCTCTATTAAATGTTCTGCTTTGTGCTATGCATATGATTTCATCTCATCCCATTTTAGCTATGAATCAATAGTATGCTGAATTTGTAAGAAAGAATAAAGAATGATATGACAATGCACTCTCTCTCTCTCTCTCTCTCTCTCCGCTTTTGCTTTATAAATCCCTTACGAGTTACGACAGAAATCATTTAGGTCAAATTATGAAGAATCTTTCATCCCACAAATAGAGATACAATAACTCAAAACTTGTCCAATTATACACATTCACATGCATAATAGCATACATATATGAGGTTGCCTGTGGGTAAATTTTGGGTTGCAGCTTCACTCCCAGCTCACCTAATAAATGTAAGATGCCTACATTCATATGTACATACATAGTCACTGATGTCATCAACAAAATTTGGCTACCCACACTTGACTCTTTACCATGTGTTGTAAGAGGATTCTTTTTACATACAACGGTACTTAGTCAATGTTAAAAAATTGGAAGAAAGAATCATTCCCTAGACTCTCACCCACTTTCTCCCAAGTTCTTAGAAATTATTTTATCCCTCTATGTATCCTTTTCCTAGGCGCCACATGGCAACAAGTTGGGTCGGGTTGCACACTGATTCAACAAACATACCCTTGACACTGTTTATCGTCAAATTAAACGGGTTGAGAAAAGGCAAACCCAAACCAAACCCAACCAAACCCCACCCAACAAAGGAAAACCTCAAATTTAACCCATTAAAATAAACAAAACGTCATTAAATTACAATAACAATTTAACTTACACTGATACTTTAGTAGTTAATATATATAATATATTATAGGTGGCATTCTAGTGAGTGGTGCTCACTAGAACATGTAGTAAGCGCCCCCTAAATACTTGTTACGTTGCAGGGTGTTTTGGAATCTGATTGTTGGATGTTAAGGTGGGTCCCTTAGGAGACACATGGCCGAAAATCAAGTCAATAGGACGTTTATATCCCATCTGACTGAAAGTTGGAAAATCAGGGATTTCTATAGCCTAGGTAGGGTCTAGAGAACCCGAAGGGGTTAATGCTGACAAAGTAGGGTCGAATCAAATGGTCTAAAAACGTCCGACCGGACCGATTTTTTTCCGCGTGTCTCCTAAGGGACCCACCTTAACATCAAACAATTGGATTCAAAAACAGATTGACACGGGTCATTTTTCTAGAGGGGGCGCTGACTAGAACTTCTAGTGTGCGCCAACCATTAGAACCCCCTGTCTCTCTTTTTATATATATATATATATATATATATATATATATTATTGTACATAATTATTAATAAATTAACTAAGTATTATGATCCAACAAGTCCATTGAGCCCAACTAGAACCCAAAGGGTTGAGATTTGAGAAACCCAACCCAAACCAGACCCCGTGGAAATGCATAGCCATTTAGGAAAGTTGATGGGTCGGGTCAGACCGGAAATTGCCACCCCTAGCATTCCATTCTTAATTGCAATAGCAAAAAAGTCAACAATAGGTTACCAAAAGTCATTAATTACATAAATACACAACACACAATAAATGGTGCCATTATATATATATATATATGTGTGTGTGTGTGTGTGTGTGTGTGTGTGTGTGCCATAATCCATTTGTTAAACTAGAATATGAAGTACAACAAAAATAAAATAGTGTGAGAGTAGAATTTTTTACCTGAAATCAGCAGGACCAAGAATGGAAATTGCAACTCCCTCTCAGTAAGCCTAGACAAAAAGGAACATATTAGAAGCAAACAGGCAAACAACAATACACATTTAAAATGCATGCAAAAGCATAGTTACATAAAGCTATTTAACTAGCATTTTCTATTTCTTTGTTAATGCTCATGAGAGAAAATTGTCGAAAGGGACCCCTTTACCATTTTATGTGAGTGAACCCACAATAATCAATAACAATGATAGGGGTTAATGCTAACTTAACTTGGGTTTTTAAAGACAGTTGGAAGGCATCTACATAGGCAACAGATGTCTCATTTTTATTAGTTAATGTGTGCCCACTCACATGGTGGAGGGATACCTCGGGACGATTTGCTCTCAATGTTCAGTATATTGATGCTTCTATAGTGCAGCCTAGTGGTGCAACTTTACAATTTATGTTTGCAGCCCCTTGTGATCTTTTGAAAGTTGAAACACCAACGAGGTAATCGATCATCCCAGTTTGTTGTCGGTTTTAGAGTTTAGAGTGAACGAGTCATTGTATAGAAGGAAATTGTACTTTTTCTACTTACATGGACATTTACTCTTTAAAGTCTCATAAAATAACTAATTAATGATTCTCAAATGAGGCATGGAAGTCTACAAAAATGAGAAAAGAACAACTCAGAACATTTCTCAAGGATATCTTACCAAACGAAAACCAGTCTTCATAACTTTTTCACTGGTAATGGTAATTAGTTACAAAGAACCAACAACATGAAAGAGAAGGGAAATGGATTTGGTGCCATAGTAATTCAGTATATGTCCTTTAACAACCACGACTTAGAGATCAAGTAAGCCGCCTTACACGTAGAATCAACTGACTAGGAAAGAAGAAAGCTTCTTGAAGAAATTGAAAGTTATCAATTTGAAGAATAATAGGAAAGTAAAGAAAGAAAAGGAAACGGTAAATGATAATGTGCACCCTACATGGCTACATGATAGAGAAGGGTCTTTGAATTTTGAACTGTGGTTTTGCAAAGTGCACCCTATTTTTATTATTCTACAAAACTGTCGAGAAAAACTTTTTGAGTTAACTGATAACTTAGTTTGAAGGTATCCACCGTCAACTTAATATCAGCATTTTTCAGATGTAACACAACATTTTTATCACTTCATTTATTATATCACAATTTTTATTTTTTTTTTATCAAATACCTGATCAAGTCTCAAGTCAACAAGGATGAAGTGTTCATCAATTCAAAGTCAATTTTTAATTCCTAAACCTTTACATGCCGCAATCCTATGCTAGTAATTTTCTATGGTTGGAAGATTAATGTTTAAATATTTTTTTTTTCAAAGCTCTACATATTCTTATGCTTCTTAAAAGCATTCATGTCATGTTTGGTGATAGATACCTTATGAAATTTTATTTTTTGCCCCCCATAAAAAAAAAAAAACTCAACCATATGCAGGCATTCCAAAGTTGCTAAAAATTTCAATGCATCTACAATGATTTAAATTTAGCACCACAGTCACAAAACTCTAGGCGACCCACTTTTATAGTACAACATGATTCATGAATAATCACTATCATTTTGCATCCAATTTCAATTATTTTCCATGGGTTCAATGTTATACCTGGCCACAAGAGCGTGAGCTTCCATATGATGAACACCAACGATTGGTAGATTGAAACTCCCAGCAATTTTCCGGGCTTTCCGCACACCAACTACAGTCAAATTGCATGAAGAAAAAGCATAATGACTTCTTTTTATTTAATATTTTATCTCAATCGGTACAAGTTACAGAGTCTTGACTAGACTCAATGAGTCTTCCAGCACTAATTCTAAGGCCCATGCAAGATTAATGAATAAAAACCAAGAACCAAATTTATACTGTACTAGAACAATGACAGAGTCAAAGATGTTACACTTTCTCCACAGCAAGAATTGTAATTGAGGGAAACAACTTAATGAAACAGAAATACAGTGACATCAATTGGATTTACCACGTAGGCATAGGCTTAAACCCGGACCAATCGTAACAGCAACTCCAGAAAGATCCATTTCGGTCAATTTCGCTTTATCAAGTGCCTCTTGTACTACCTGGAAGCAAAAGGCATAAATTGTGGCCCGTGTCGGTGTTAACATTAATGCAATGAAATCTAATAAAATCAGGCTTTGATTGGTTGTATCTTTTACATGTAGTACCTGATCAATCACTTTTGAGTGTGCTTCTTCTGCCATTTTAGGAGCAACACCTCCATATTGCGCAAGCAGATCTGCCTTGATGAAGTGAAAACTTAAAATTAGTAAAATACATATGCTATAAGCACAATCTTAGATTTAAAAACTTTTAACATTAAAATAAGAAAGGCATAATAAAATCAATAGTATGCCATCAAAACAACTTCATTTCTCACAAGTAACCTCCCTACTTAGTGTTGTCCATTAAGTTATTTATCGAGGATAATTTAGCTCTTTGCCAGTTATTAATAAATTTCACAAGAAGTAGCCCATGACTAAGTTTAGCCCGTGACTAAGTTTACTTATAGGACATAAATCTCTCTCTCTCTCTCTCTCTGCTTCTCCGTCTCTTTTCCTTTTTCCTTTTCCTTTTTTTTAATCACCAACACACACATAGGCAAGGCGGTAGAGGCAGGACCACAAGACTAGTACATCGCAGATAATAACCACAACAAGGAAATGGATTGAACCCACGACCACATAATTAGCACCATTTCTTGAGGACTCGAGTCATACAGCTCTACACTTCATCAAATACACTCTTGGCATACCCCCCTAAGGCCGAAACAAAATCCATAGAATTTACCTTAAGATGCACACGGATGAAAGAGTCAGCCAATAGCATTAGGGTTAGCAAGGGCAAGCTCTGTCAGTTAACATATGGACTGGAATGTAGCTTAACGCAGTGGAGATATCCTAAGCTTGTGAATAACTCACAACAAAACTAAGGGTCTGTTTGGATCAGAGGAATTGAAACATCCATGTGAAGTAAAATGCATAGGCATTGTAGTACCTATGAGTTGGAGGGAGAGTTTATGGAGTGCTCTCGAGTGGGTCCCAAAGCCAAATCATAGGGAGCATGGGTGTGGGCTTTGACAAAGCATTTTGGGTAGTTGGCCGGAGTTCTCGAAACATATCTCTTTTAAGGTGGGTTGAGGGGGTGAGGAGAGTTTCTGGGAGGATAGATGGTGTGGTCCCTCCGTACTTAAGGTAGAGTTTAGCGATCTATGGGTCATAGCAATCAAAAAAAGTGCCTCGGTAAAGTCTTGTATAGAGTGGGTAGCTAATTCAATTGTGGTGCCCTAGATTTAGAATGCAAACCTTTAGGATTCAGACTTGGAAAGGGTTTCTCGTTTGTTAGGTTGTCTTAGGCTCTTAGCTCAGTAGAGACTTTTCCACATCTATCGGATGTGAAATTATGATCTTCAGACAACAAGGTTAGTTCTCAATGAGATCCCTACCACCAATGTCTATGGGTTAATCGTGGTCCTCCTTTTCCTATAAGCCTGTGTGGACTGAAAAAATGCCGTCCAAGGTATTATATTTTCTGTGGGTAGTAGTACTGGATAAGCTCCTCACTTGCAATCATCTGAAACACAAAAGTTGGAAGATAGCTATTTTATGTGCTTCCAAGAGGAGGAATCGGTGGATTACATTTTTTTAAAAAACATTTCTTGTTTGCAATCAAGATTTGGGGTTATTTCCTATCCCGGGTAGGGATCAATTGGGTCTTCCCGTTAACTTCCAAGGTTTCTTATCTTGTTGGTTTTGGGTAGAGAGATTGATGTTGGGGTTACTTTCCAGATCTCCCCACCGGGAGTTATTGCTTGGTCTATCCAGAAGGGACGGAACCACGGAGTGTTTGATGGAACTGTCTTGCATCTTGATTGGATTTGTCTTCAGTCTTGTCGGCTCCTGCTTAGGTGGAGCGCATTTGAGGCTGATTTTGAGCAGTTAGGGAGTCTCTTTCGCACTGAGGGTAGTCATTCCACATCTGATACTTCCGACCAAGAGTTCTGACTTTTTGGAAATGTGGGCAGTGTGGCCATTGTGTTTTTGTTTGGTTTTTACCCGTCGGTGGCCCTTGCTGTATTTTAGAGTCCTTTTCTTTCTCTTTTTCTTTTTAAATTTATTTCCCCCTTTATTTTTGTTCCCTTTATTTTGGGTTCAGCTTCTTGTGAACATTGTTGTTTAGTTTTCTTCCTGTTTGTTTTATAATATTATCTCTCTTGTTACTGACCCAAAAAAATTGGAATGCCCATGTATTGAAATTCTACTGTTTGATTAAGACTAAAAATTGCAGGAAACAGCCTCTGAATTCCATGTTCACTGTTCAGTTGCCTACAAATCCACTATGCCTTCATCCAAAAAAACTAATCTAATCAGGAAACCAAATTAAAATACATTGGTGGAACACTTGCAGGTACTGAATCCATGATATAAAAGATAATAATCCTATATGAAAAATTTCCAAAGAGCAAAATAATACGGTCCTTTCTACCAAATGCTTTTCAATTCCAACACAAACAACATTTAGAGCTCAAATTAACAAACTAAATAAACTTGCCAAGAACAGAACATGGATGTACCTGAGAAGACACAACTTGGCTGAGAATTTCCCCAGTGCTTCGAACCTAAAATGGAAAAACAACACAGACAATCAAAACCCAGAAAAATAAGTAGAACCCAGAAGGAATTGACAGTAAAAAAAAAAAAAGCAAGAATGATAATTACAACAGCAGCAGCTGTGTCGTCGCAACTCGTCTCGATGCCCAGAATAACCAAATCATCTTGAATTCCATAGATTCCATTCTGGGTATTTGAGGAATCGAAATTGGGAGTAGAAAGAGAAGCTGCAAAGGATTTTAATGGGGAACTCACAGAAAACCGAGTGGGTCGTTGTAAGCTCAAATGGGTTCTGAGATTTCTTACTGAGTAAGAACAAGAGGGCTTCAGAAGGAGATTTAGGCGGGAAAATTTGGAAGAGAGAGTCAGAACAAAGGCCGCCATTTTTTCTTTCTTCCTCACCCTTCTATCTATTCTAGACTCTGTAGAGAGAGACCGTCTTCCACACATAAACTAAAAATGCTTGGGCTTTTTTTGGCCCATATCCATCGTTATGCTTGGGACTTGGGAATCAAGCTGGCTTACCGGCTCGGCTCGGCTCGGCTCGGATCGGCTCAACACATTTAAGCTGAGCTCAAGTTGGCATTTTCAGCTCCAATGAATCAAGCAAAACATTTATTTGAGCTCAGATGTTTAAACAAGCTAAGCTTAAGCCAGCACTATTTGTTTTGGTTCGGCTTGTTTACTGCTCAATTTGGTTTGGGCTCAGCTTGGTTTTGGCATAAAATATTATATATAATATTTTTTAGTAAAGTTATTTTTATTAATATAAAATAATACTTTTAACTTTTTTTTAATCATGGTTTTTAATATTTTTTAATTTATAATAAATAGGTTTATGAGATAATAAAAATAAAAGAAAGTTAAAAAGTTAAAAGCATAAATCCCTACATTAAGGCCTACTCTTTGTACTGAATGACTATCTTCAAATTTTTTTTTTATAAATGTATTGATTTTATATAATTTCTTGTATTATAATTTAATAATAAAGATTTTAAGTCAAGTTTCAACATGGCCAAGCTGGGCTCAAATACAAGTCTCTCACTTATAGTTTCATGGGCTTGTATGGGTTTGGTGTTGGTTTACGCTTCTCGGATAAATGGGTTGGGCTCGGGCTTGCTTATCAGGCCCATTATAACATGTAATACTTACTATGTTTTGAAACTGGGCCCGTCAATTCAGTAAGTTGGGTGGTCCACCAACTAGGTGGGACTGACATTTATCCTCAAGATATTATGAATTTTGGTTTGTGGCCAGTCAAAAGCAAGGATTAAAAATATGATTTTGGGGGAAGTATCGGTCCCAACCAAAACTTATAAGTATCGGTTTCGGGTGATACATATCATTTTTTTTTTTTTTTTTAAATCAAATTAATTTTTTTTTTTTTAAATCATACGAGTTATAAAAACCAAATTTACCAAATATAAAGTAATTAGAAGCAATTCAAAGATAAAAGTAGCCAACACAATTACAATTTGACAATGATTGAAAACATAAATAAATTTTAAAAAATATGTATCGGCTATTTTGTATCAGTATAAATAACAAACGGGGGATTACTGAAGCCTATACGTATCGTCTATTTCATATCGGTTTCAGTGATTTTTATTTCCATGATTTCAAGGGTCTTAGCTATCAACACGGTGAATTTTGGACACAAAAAAACTCATTTAAATTGGCCATTCTCAGCCGGCTCTATTCAAAAATCACAAAATGCAAGCCCAAGATGGGCCCATTGCCCCCCTAACTAATTTAGAGGTTCCTCTACTCTTGAACTAGTCCGATTGGTGACCATATGTGTCGCAAGTTAAGAAATCTTGCTAGCAAAATAGTCTCTCATCTTTATAGTATTTAAATGTAAGTAGTTATTTTTAGGAAATATCTTCTTTTTATGTGAGCATTCCCTACGGGTAGAATGCTCACCCAATATGGGGACACTATATGTTAAATAAGTGGAAAATGCTGGTGAGACTACAAAGGGGCGAGACCACACCGAGACCGTGCATGTGATGCACGGATCTCAAAATTTCAAAATTGGATTTAATAAAATTTTGAGATCCGTGCATCACAAGCACAGTCTCGGTGTGGTCTCGGCCCTTTGTGGTCTCCATAGCAAAGTCCTAAATAAGTGGTTTCGCTTGTTAACAATTCTAACAGTACGTAGTTGGATATAATCCATACCTTAGAGTAAATTTTGACTCAGCTAGGGTTTTTGAAACTTAAGGTTAGCATTAGTCCCACACTCTTGAATTTGAAAGCACATGGCCAAGTATCTCAAGGCCATATGCATCTCATAGCGCATCCGCAACATGTACAATGCTTAACGTGTCAAGTACTACCCATTGAAAGCACCTTACCAAGCATTGCCCACAACTTTGCTTATTGTAGTATGCGATCCCACGATGCTTATCTAACTTAATTGGGCACTTGGTCCTCAAAGTCTCAAAATCCCTCACTCTCTCCATACTGTTTATAATTTACAGTGGACACTCATGCACAACCATGTATGAACCTCCAGCTTGAAGGCTTTGTGGAGTGCTAGGAAACTCGTCTTCTTTGCATTATTCTTTGATATATCACGGACATGGTTCAAAATGTCGACATTTTGAATCGTTATCACGAACCATCCATGGAGATCTTAAGACCTCATTCAAGATCCTCAAGGCACATCCCCAACTTGGAAAGGTAGATCTGAATTTTCCCATGAAGGTAAACACCAAATCTTTTCATCAACTTTAGAAGAAAACTTCAACACTGCTAATACACCCATACTAACCATTTCTCGGATTAACACATCGAGTCTCCCTGAACCCTCTACACCATTCAACTTCATAATGACTAAGGAGAACTTGAAAATAAGGGTTTTTCATACTTACCAAACATGCCATGTGGGCTCTAAAATAGCTACCTAGTACCTACTGTAACGGATAAAATTCGTAAAAAGGAGTAAAAAAAAGGGGTAAAATAGGGATTTCTCATGCTCACAAATTCTGACAATTTAGCCGACATAAGCCCACTTGGGCTATGTGCTGGCTCACTTGAGTGTTGTCTGACAGGTGATCTTATCATGACTGCTCAAGTCATGATGACTCCAAATGCCTAGAAATAAGCAACAATCACCAGAGAGAAGAGGAGGATGGTGCGAAAAGCAAGAGATGAGAGAAAGGGCAGAAGAAGAAGAGAGGAGGATGGTGCGAAAAGCAAGAGAGGAGAGAAAGGGCAGAAGAAGAAGAGAGGAGGATGGTGCGAAAGGCAAGAGAAGAGAGAAAGAGAAGAAGAAGAAGAAGAAGAGGAAGAGAAAGAGGAAGAGGAAGAGGAAGAGAAAGAGAAAGAGGGAGATCTGAGAAGCTTGAGTCACTCACACCCCTCCCCCGAAGTGCTGTGCAGGCGGCCACTCACCTAATTCTCTCATCTTCCTATGGTGTTATCCGGTCACTTTATGCTCTTTACAGCCTCACAATCGATTATGACCACCGGATTCTCTCAGATAGGCCATGTCCGCCTGATGCTCTTCATGAATGGTCACACTGCCACTTGCACGGCCTTGCAGTTGATCATCTGATGAGTGCAATCACACATGTACTTGTGCCTGACGCTGTGAATGGTGCCAAACCCGTTGTCACATTGTGCTGTGAATGGTGCCGAATCCGTTGTGCTGTGAATGGTGTCAAATCCGTTGTCCCGTTGTGTTGTGCATAGTGCCAAGCTCGTTGTCCGTTATCTAATGTACAACGTACCCGTCGTGAGCTGTACAACGTACACGTTGTTTGCTGTACAATGTACACGTTGTCTGCTGCACAACGTACCCGTTGTCTGATGCACAACGGATGCATAACGTATACGTTACCAGAGCTACGTTGTCAGAGTTATCTGTGCCTTGTCCGAGCTGCGTTATCTGAGCTACTGTGCCTTGTCCGAGCTGCGTTATCTGAGCTACGTTGTCAGAGTTATCTGTGCCTTGTCCGAACTACGTTATCAGAGCTACGTTGTCCGAGCTATCTCATCCGAGCTAGAGCTACGTTATCAGAGCACGTTGTCTATGCCTTGTCTAAACTGCGTTGTCTGTGCCTTATCAGAGCACATTGTCAGAGCATGTTGTCAGAGCTACGTTGTCTATGACTTATCTGAGCTATGACGTCTGTGCCTTGTCCGAGTTACGTTGTCAGAGCTACGCTGTCTGAGCCATATTCTTTGTGCCTCATGAGCTACAATCTCCAGAGCATAACACCAGAGCTCGTCCTCAAGTGCATATACCCAGTGACCTCACGATAAGTATCTCTATACTATCTGTGCCTTATGTTCATGTGCTTGTGCCTTGTGCCTATACTGTGCTTATGCCTTGTGCCTTATACTGTGCTTGTGCCTTATGTTCATGTGCTTGTGCCTTATACTGACTTTATCATCGGAGCTTATTTCAGGGTGCACACCCGCCCCCTCAGGTTCATTCACAGGTGGCTTTTTGCTATCATTCCTCTACCAGCCGAGCAGCTATAGACGCATGGCATGTACTGGTTTTTTTTTCCTTTCAAATTGGCGCCGTCTGTGGGAATCAGTCTACGTTGTCTGTGGGAATCGAGCTACATTGTCTGTGGGAATCGAGCTACGTTGTCTGTGGGAATCAAACCCTCTGTGGGAACAATTGGGGAAAATTGAGAATGAGGCAAAGGGGCTTAGACAATCACAAATGACGAGCATCCTCTACTTCTGAATGGGGCTTTCACTGCGTAACAACAATCAAGAGGTAATTATCGAGTGCATTATCAAGTGAATTATCGAGTGCATTCTCAAGTGATTTATCAAGTGAACTGTCCAGTGCATGCTCTAGTGAATTTTCATTATCAAGTGAATTCTCAAGTGAATTATCAGCCTATCAGTAAATGATCGATGAATTGTCTAATGCAATGTGTCATAAATGCAATGTCAAATGACTTATCATCTGAGTAGGGTACTCACCACGGGATACATGTGGCTTATCTAATGAATTGTCATCTGAGCAAATCTAGTGGCTTATACTAATGAAATGTCATCTGAGCGTGGTGTCCCATCACGAGGCCTATCATATGAAATGTCAGTTGTCTGATTACATTTATGATGTGTTATGTTATGCGCTTCCGTACTCCTTTACTGTCATCTCATAATGTGTCTGTGTCTTACAATCGTGATCAAGTGAATGATCAAGAGAAGCGACCAGTGCCATATCAAGTAAAAAACATCGTGAATGCAATGTCAAATGATGTCTTATCTGATATGTCTGAATACGGTGATGGGACACTTGTAGCTTCTTAATGACATGTCATTCGAGTAAGGTGTCTTACCACACGGTTCAACACATATCTAAGCATGATGCTCACTACAGGACCTCTATGACTCAGTCAGATGCATTGTCCGTTAAGCGACCAATTGGCTTATCCTCATGCAATGCTATCTGAGCATGGTGTCATGATGCCCCATTACGAGTCATTCGTGTGAGATAGCATTTGTCTATATTTATGATGGTTTTTACTGCAAACTCATCTGTGTGTTTATCAAGTGAATCTCTGTGCTTATCAAGTGAATTTCTGTGCTTATCAAGTGAATCTCTGTGCTCATGCATCTTCACGTGTTCATGCCCCTTCTCGTGCTCGAAGTACCTAATGACTTCATTTTTCTTGGTGTTGTGATACATGTACATTCCCGTGCTCTCTAACACATGCTCTGAGGCACTATGCACGAGAGCACGAGAAGCAATTGCTCTGACCTGACTAGGGGCTGATACAAGCTCGTCTTCGCTGGCGAAAGCACAACGTATCAGTGACAACGGAGCATCTACAACGGAAGAGAGCGGAGAACGGAGCACAATCAGTGTCTGCGGACCAGGTATCATTTTCGGGAATTTTACCCATGGAGTATTCTCGGCACCTCGAACGGAGTTCAAGGCACCGAGAAGGGGCTAAATGTAACGGATAAAATTCGTAAAAATGAGTAAAAAGAAGGGGTAAAATAGGGATTTCTCATGCTCACAAATTCTGACAATTTAGCCGACATAAGCCCACTTGGGCTATGTGCTGGCTCACTTGAGTGTTGTCTGACATGTGATCTTATCATGACTGCTCAAGTCATGATGACTCCAAATGCCTAGAAATAAGCAACAATCACCAGAGAGAAGAGGAGGATGGTGCGAAAAGCAAGAGAGGAGAGAAAGGGCAGAAGAAGAAGAGAGGAGGATGGTGCGAAAGGCAAGAGAAGAGAGAAAGAGAAGAAGAAGAAGAAGAAGAGGAAGAGGAAGAGGAAGAGGAAGAGAAAGAGGGAGATCTGAGAAGCTTGGGTCACTCACACCCCTCCCCCGAAGTGCTGTGCAGGCGGCCACTCACCTGATTCTCTCATCTTCCTTTGGTGTTATCCGGTCACTTGATGCTCTTTACAGCCTCACAATCGATTATGACCACCGGATTCTCTCAGATAGGCCATGTCCGCCTGATGCTCTCCATGAATGGTCACACTGCCACTTGCACGGCCTTGCAGTTGATCATCTGATGAGTGCAATCACACATGTACTTGTGCCTGACGCTGTGAATGGTGCCAAACCCGTTGTCACGTTGTGCTGTGAATGGTGCAGAATACGTTGTGCTGTGAATGGTGCCGAATCCGTTGTGCTGTGAATGGTGTCGAATCCGTTGTCCCGTTGTGTTGTGCATAGTGCCGAGCTCGTTGTCCGTTATCTGATGTACAACGTACCCGTCGTGAGCTGTACAACGTACACGTTGTTTGCTGTACAATGTACACGTTGTCTGCTGCACAACGTACCCGTTGTCTGATGCACAACGGATGCACAACGTATACGTTACCAGAGCTACGTTGTCAGAGTTATCTGTGCCTTGTCCGAGCTGCGTTATCTGAGCTACTGTGCCTTGTCCGAGCTGCGTTATCTGAGCTACGTTGTCAGAGTTATCTGTCCCTTGTCCGAGCTACGTTATCAGAGCTACGTTGTCTGAGCTATCTCATCCGAGCTAGAGCTACGTTATCAGAGCACGTTGTCTATTCCTTGTCTAAACTGCGTTGTCTGTGCCTTATCAGAGCACGTTGTCAGAGCATGTTGTCAGAGCTACGTTGTCTGTGACTTATCTGAGCTACGACGTCTGTGCCTTGTCCGAGTTACGTTGTCAGAGCTACGCTGTCTGAGCCATATTCTTTGTGCCTCATGAGCTACAATCTCCAGAGCATAACACCAGAGCTCGTCCTCAAGTGCATATACCCAGTGACCTCACGATAAGTATCTCTATACTATCTGTTCCTTATGTTCATGTGCTTGTGCCTATACTGTGCTTGTGCCTTGTGCCTTATACTGTGCTTGTGCCTTATGTTCATGTGCTTGTGCCTATACTGTGCTTGTGCCTTGTGCCTTATATTGTGCTTGTGCCTTATGTTCATGTGCTTGTGCCTTATACTGACTTTATCATCGGAGCTTATTTCAGGGTGCACACCCGCCCCCTCAGGTTCATTCACAGGTGGCTTTTTGCTATCATTCATCTACCAGCCGAGCAGCTATAGACGCGTGGCATGTACGGGTTTTTTTTCCCTTTCACCTACCATTATCCGATAATATACCCAACTTAACTTGCATACCACCAAGCTACTTTAATATTGGGATTGGTGGTCATTTGTAGCATATAGTCTTTTCCCATTCTTTTTACTTAATTTTTTTAAGTATTGATCTTTCAATATCTACTTTTAAGTGTTCATAAGAGAGTTTTGTTGGCAAGAACCTTGTACGTTCCTTGGCCCAAAACTGAGAATAATGCATGTTTTTTCCAATAGTAAATAGCAATTTATTTTATGAATTACTTATAAATACCCCGCCTCTTGCTCCAGTGATGGGGTGTGGCCTCTCTCGATAGAGGAGTCTCGGGATTCAATCCCCTGGGCGATGAGTTGCAAGAGCTCCAATCCCTAAGCTAACCACTAACCTTTACTAACGCAGGTAAATGATGTCCGAAGGGAAAAAAAAAAGGCATTTCATAAGTAACTTATAAATTATAAGATGCTTATAATTTCATACCAGTAAGACCTTTCATGCCCTAGGTTAGATCTTGATAAGGCGACCTTAGGACCGTGTGACCTTTTTCATGCCCTAGAAGCTTAATTTCACATTTAATTATTTTCTTAATATAAAATCTAAGGTTTGCATTTGGTTGATAATGAATGGGTGGTAACTCCTGAATCGACAAACCAACCTGCTTGACTCTTCAAAAATTAGGGTTCATGTCTTGGACACGTGTCGAGTTCAGTTGTTCTTTCTCACCCATTTATTAAATTGGGTTGGTTTTCTTGGCTAGCTAGAGACATCTTAGAGAGACTTTTTTGCACAACTCAACACATGTTCTTTTAACTGTGGTTAAATAGTTATAGTTCTAGAATTGATATTTCTAACCTTCATTCTTTGATGAAAGCCAGTGACGTTCTCTCTGGCTTATGCCATAGAGGATCCAGACTCTCTTTGGTTGCCCCAAACCCAACCATGGGTCATGATACCTAGTTAGTACATATCTCAACAATTAGGGTTGGTGTTTTTGACCATTTGATCGGGTTAGGCTTTCCCGGTCCGTTTATAATTTATTTAGATTCGGACTTGGCTCTCCGAACTTGTCGGGATGAGGGTATGTGTATCAGGGCCAGCCCAATCCATTTGGAGGCCTAAAACGAGAATCCTAAATGGGGCCTTTTTTTTGTTGGACTCGCTATAAAATAAGGACTTTTTTTTAAATGAGGCCTTTTTTAGGGTTTCTTTTTAATGAATCAAGTTCTGGACTCGCTATAAAATTGTGCATTTTTTAAATGGGGACTTTTTTAGGGTTTCTTTTCATGAAATCAGGTTCATAAAGCCATCAAAGCCCGCGCTTTAGGGCCTTCATTTTTTTGGGGCCTAAAGTGCGGGCTTTGATGGCTTAATGGACGGGTGATGTGTATGCCCACAGCACCGTAGCCTGACCCAAGATTGCCACCCCTAATAAGGAGTGTATACCAGTACGAAGTGAAGAACTTCCATTGCTAATGGGCAAATTTTCAGGGCATTACTTACGATTTTTCCAAATAAAAACATAATTATCCACTCCCTTTTAAATGCAAAAAAATTAAATGAATTCGGTAATTATAATCATAGTGACAATATCGGAGTTCGGGAATAATTCAGGAAGGGTCAAATTTGAAAAATCCGGGAACAATTCAAGGTATCAAAAGATATCCAACAATTTCATTAGATAATATATAAAATAAGCAGTTTACTTTATCAAGCTAAACTAATTATTATAAAATTCGTGAATAAATTGAGAATAATTCGTGAAATTTGGGAATAATTTGCAAAATCTGCGAATAATTCGAGAAACTTAAAATTTGTGAATAATTCGGTATTCCTAAAATTCACGAATAATTCATAATTTTTTCAAAATTCGAAGAATTTGTTACTATGATTATAATGCTATCAAACAATTTTTTTCGGTACAAGCATCATTTATTTACATTTAGTCATTTAGTGAGTGTTAGCCGTGCTCTCAACTTGAGCCAACCAGTTGTTCAATCTCACTTATTGTCATGTTTTAATAAAGAAACTAGAATGTGGCCACTGCGATACACGGGAATTCTAAATTATTAAAAAAGAAAAAAGTATAAGTAATAATATAAAAAAATAGATGAAAATATATTGATAGGAATTAAAAACTTAAGAACATGAGAAAAAAAAAAGAATAAAATAGATCATTACCTGGTTGTTATTAAGTCTAAAGCATTGCGTGAGAGCCACTGATTGGCCTATGCAGATCTAAGGATTAACACAAATAGAAATTAACTCAAGGTAAGTAGTTGTAACAACTACTATTTATTTATCCTTTTCTACCTCTATGCAATTTTTCAATGATGAAAATACAACTCAGTCATTATCAATGACTTATTGACATAAAGTCGTGCTAGGCTGCTACCCTACTTTCAATACTATCAATCAAAAACTAACAACGGCCCTTGACTTAGACAATATCAACACATCTCTTTATTATGACATGTATTGATTTTTAGCCGGGGATACGCCTCTCACACACCTCAACTGGCATATGATGAAAATTAAGCCATGGTATTATTACTATCAATACCTAACAAGTTCTCCACCAATTTGTCAAAACAAAACAAAAAAAAAAAAAAATCTCATCTCATCCCGCTTGCATTTGCCTTTTCACTTGAATTCTACATATTCTAATATCTTGATATATAATGAAGTACAACAAAATTAAATATTGTCAGAAAACAAATAAATAAAATAATTACAATGAGGGTTAATGATATTACCTAAGTACCTTTCTTTTAATAACACAAATGCATCCATCACACATGCAAATATGAACACTAAACAAACATGAGGAGCGCTAGCCATACTCTCAGGTGTTTTCTATTCTCAACATGGACCAACCACTTGTCCAATATCACTTTTAAAGTACACACTTTTTCAGTGATTATAATGCTTTGACAAAGAATTTAGACACGTGGTTGGTTCATATTAAGAGTAGGAAACACCTAAGAGTAGGGCTAACACTCCTCAACCAACATATACCATTAGACACGAAATAGGGGCACAGGCGAGAAAAGTATCCATTTCTCTAGTATTATAATAATTCAAAACCTAATCAACAACAATGGTATCAAAATGATTCTAAATTTTGTGTGTAAAAGTGAAGTGATTTAAAATTCTCAATAGTACACACCAAGAGAATAGCCCAATGGTAGTGGGTCTCTTAATTATGAGGGAGGTTATGGGCACGAGCCCCGTGCAGGTGGGTGTTGTGATTTCCCCACCCTTTTGTAGATCAGACACTAACTCTTAATCTTAGATTGTGCAAAAAAAAAAAACCTCTCAATAGAACTTACTATTGTGAGCTAGACTAGACTACTGGATTAAAGATGTCATGATGTCAAACAATAAGTGGGGCCATAGTTTAAAGCTTTTATACACATGGCATCATCGGATGTTCAATCCAACAGTCTAGCTCTCGATAATAGGTACCAGCGAGAGTTTGTAATCACTTTCATGTGTAAAAAAGCCTCTATCTTTTTAGCTATTAGTAAATACTCATTTCCTTTTGTGATGTTGTATTTTGCTCTCATTGATTTTTAAATCTCTTATAAATCCATTTTAAGTTAGGTGGCGTTAGATAACACTAATCCAAATAGGTAGACTTTATTTGAAAATTGTGTTTAGTTAAACTTTAGATGGTTAAGTTGAAGGTTAATTGCATGTCTACATCTTTTTGAAGTAGCAATGAGTTACTTTTTAAAGTAGAGGTTTTCACCTCTAAAATCTCTACTTTAAAAATATGTAGACATGCAATTAACCTTCAACTTAACAATCTAAAGTCTAGCTAAGGACAATTTTCAAATAAGCTCTACCTATTTAGATTAGTGTTACCAAACGCCACCTTAGATTTTCATCCAAATCTAGTTAGACACGGATTCTTCTCCAGTTTGTGCCGACGAGTAAACTACCAACACCCATTCTCAAGGCCCCAGAACAACTTTTGCAGCCAATAGTTAACAGATGTTAAATTGTTTATAGAAAAACATTTTTAGCTAAATTAAATTAGTTTTTACAAATAACCCTGTTTTAATTGAGATACCATTACCCGGGGAATAGTCGATGCTCCAAGTGGCTCGAAAACCCTCGTCATCAATAGAATTTTTTTAAAAAAACAATTGATATACAATGATTTTGTTGGAACCCGTTAAATCGTGGCCCATCTATATCTCATTTGTCTTCCTTGGTTGGCCAGCACTAAAAACTGATAAAAATCATGGTGTGTTTGCAAATGAAGGAGCCAAAAACATACATCAATGGGAAGTCCACGAGTGCAAATCCTCTAGTCGGCTCCTAATAACCAGGAGCCAAATCATCTACGGTTATCACCGGATTTGGCAAATCCGGTTATCACCCCTAGAGGTCGCCACGTGTCTCCTTTGACACCACTTAACCTTGGATAAGGTTCACCCACTCTTAGGGTTCACCCATCCATCCTTGATTTTTTAAAAAAATATTAATTCTTTTTTTTAATTAAAAAAATGTTTTTAATATTAAAAAAACTCTAAAAATTGTTTTTTAATTTTAAAAAAGAATTAATATTAAAAAAAAAAACCAAAGATGAGTGAGTGAACCCTAGGGGTGGGTGAACCTTACCCACGGTTAAGGGGTGTCAAAGGAGACACGTGGCGACCTTTAGGGGTGATAACCTTTTCTTTCTTTTTTTTTGGAGAAAGAAATATTCATTACTGAGAATCGTTCATTACATGGTTCAAACCAGGAGCCAATGCAACCCCACCATTCTCAGACGAAAAGAACTGAATACTAGATTGTAAAGCTAATTAAGCCTGACCGTGAGCCTCCTCATTGTCTGCTCAGTTAACAAATTGGATAGAAAGATGAGGAATCTTAAGTCTAGATGAATAATATCCTCCATCACTGTAATGATTTCCCAAGGGATAAGCTTGTTGGGTTGGGTGAGCATATCGACCAGTCCCTTGTAATCGGATTGAATAATAACATGATCCCACTTGAAGGCAATAGTTGAGGAAATGCCCAATCGAATGGCCGAAGCTTCCGCTAGAAGAGCTGAACTCCCTATCAAGGGGAGAGCTTCCTTATGAAGGCAACTACTTGCACTATTGAATGCTACCATTCCAGCCCCAGCAGCATACCCTGATAAAACAGCAGCGCCATCAACTTTTACTTTCACCCAGGCATTCAAAATCAGATCCCCTATCACCAAATGGTCAGCTCGCAAGCTGGGCGAGAAGGATATATCTGATCTGTCCCCTGAAAGCCACTCTTCACCAACAGAATTGGCATAACCCACAACTTGGTTTGGGTTTGGAATAGCGCCCCGGAATAACACATCGTTCCGGGGCTTCCATATGCTCCATATCACCGAGCATAAGTGGACCGCAAGATCTTTGTTTCCCTTGAAGAAATCTCAATTTCTTGACCATCCCTTATACCACGCAAGTAAGGACAAAGGAGCAGCATCCGGCATTCGAATAGATAATTTAGATCCAAACTAGATCAAGCGCGAACACGGACACCTCAAAAACAAATGAGTAGTAGATTCAAGTTCCTCATAACACAATGGACAGACCTCGTCGACCATCATGTGTCTTCTTCTCAGGTTGTCCGCTACTGCCACAGCATCATGACAAACTCTCCAAATAAAGACTTGGACCTTGGGAGTATAGGGAGCTTCCATAACTGAGACCAAAATGAATCCCTTTCCATCATCGGGGCAAAACTAGACGAGGGTTTACTCTGGTGGATAAGCTATTGAGCATGATGAGTTGCTGAACTGACTTTGAAGACCCCGTTCTTAGAAAAATGCCAAACAAGGTGATCTGCAACTCCCTGATTACTGATGCTCAATTTGCGGATTCCCCTCACTGTGTCTGAGCTAAATAGATGATCAAGATATTGCAAATTCCATTCGTTTCTACCCTGGACCATAATGGAAGACACTCGAATGTCTGAAACCTGGACTCCTGGCTTTGGGATAGGATTGAATTTCGACTGGTTTGGGATCCACGGATCATGCCACACCTTCACACTATCACCTAACCCGATTTGCCATCGAAGCCCTTTAGAAAGCAAATCCCGACCAGCTAGCAGGCTTTTCCACCCCCACGACAGTCTTCTCCAACTTTTGCTTCAAAAATTCTGACTTAGGAAAGTAAATGGCTTTCATAGTTCTTGCCCAAAGTGATTCAGGCTTCATTAGTATCCTCCAGGCCTATTGTGCAAGAAGTGCTGAGTTGAATACACTAAGCTTTCCCATCCCTAAACCACCTTCCATTTTTGGTTTGCAAAGTTGTGCCCATGATAACCAATGAATCTTTTGCAGCTCCGATCTCATCTAGGATTCTGCCCGGTAATTTAAAGCAACTCATGACATAGGATGGGATAGCCTGGATCACTCCCCTAATCAAAACTCCTCGCCCCGCTTGCGTTAATATTGTACTTGTCCATCTTTGCATTCTTCGGACAATGCGCTCTTTAATATAATCAAATAGTTGAACTTTTGAATGCCCAAAAAGAGCCGGAGCATCAAGATACTTACCACTGGAGGCATTAGCCTTGATATGAAGAACTTGGCATAGCATGTGTTAGAATCTACTGGGAGTATTTGCACTAAACTGGATTCCTAATTTGTTGTAGTTAACTACTAGTCCCGAAGCTTTCCCAAACTCGTCCATAGTCTTGACATAGGCAACCTCTTCAAAGTTTGCTTTTTAAAAAAACCAGGCAGTCATCTGCAAAGAATAAATGCGATAGAGTAGGAGCTTGTCTAGCAATCCGAATACCACTTGTAACGGATAAAATTCGTAAAATCAACTTAGCGTTGGTGAACGAGCTCGTTTTCGTTGTTTTGTTCACGAAAGTGACACGTGGACACGAGTTGGGGTCACGTGCTTAAAATAGAGGGATCACACGTTGTCTGATGCACAACGTTCACGTTGTGCGCATTACGACGTCTTTGTTTTCTTGTAGAACAATGTTTCCGTTGTGTCTTGACAACGTGCTCGTTGTCTCAAGCACAACGTAACCGTTGTACTCTTGACAACGTTTTTGTCGTATATGAACAACGAGCCCGTTGTCTCACCGACAACGATGTCCTGGCTGTATTTAAAGACATCTACACCGTAACCGAGCTTGAGTCAACAACGAGACCGACTCGTAGGAGGAAGTGACCAGGAGGCGATCCATAATTTTGACATGTGTGCCGACAGCGCTGTTTTGTGCCGAAAGCACTATCTTGGCATTTAATGCTGGTCACTTCTGCGTACTGTCCGATCCCGTCCGACTGGACTCATAGGAGGCTCTCACGTGTGATGCAACCAGCGGCAGATATGTCTGACATATTTGGCAATGAGTGCAAAACACCACGTGGTATGGACATCTGTGGCCATCCATGGTCATCGATGGCCATACTAACCTTACCCTATAAATACCCCGTGATTTTTAGTGATTGGGATCACGTTTTTATCACGTTTTTGGCCGTACTTCAGAGTATACTTGTTCAGTGCTTCCCAGAATCTTGCGTAGCTTTCAGTGCCTATTTCATTGTTCATCATCTTCTACATCTACTTACTTTACCATCGGAGTACAGGTCAGGGTGTCACACCCTCCACTCCAACCTTTTACCGGTAAACCAGAGCGTGTGTGGAGCTGTTGCTGACGCGTGTTCGTGACCGGTATTTTTTCCCCTTCACCACTCAAGCCCTTATTCAAAATAATCGACCTGGATAAAACTTCAACGCACAGCAAAAACAGATATGGAGACAGAGGGTCTCCTTGTCGGAGACCCCGAGATGGTTTGATGAAGCCATGGGATTGTCCATTTATGATAATCGAATAACTAACTGTCATAGGCTTGAGTAAGATCGAGTTTAATAATCATCCTTCTATCAGCTCCCTTGGACTTTTTTTTGAAATAGTGACTCACTTCATGTGCGATGAGCACATTCTTTGAAATTTGCCTACCCGGAACAAAGGCAGATTGAGCAGAATTAATCAAATGAGGGAGGAGGTCACGCAACCTTGTTGCCAAGAGTTTGGCTATAACCTTGTAGACAACATTACAGAGACTAATAGGCCAGAAGTGGTTCATTTCTTCAGGGTTTGGGAATTTGGGAATCAGAGCTATGTTGGTGTGATTAAGTTGTTTGAGAAGGAAAGAAGAAGAAAAGAAGTTGAACCGCAAAACAAAGATCTAGGCCAATAGTCTCCCAATGTTTTTGAAAAAATCTAGCTGACATACCATCTGGACCAGGTGATTTTGTTGGTCCCATATTGAATACCACCTGCTGGATTTCCTCATTCGAAAATCCCCTACATAATTCCGCGTTCATATCCAGAGTAACCTGAGGACTAACATTTGTTAACACTTTTGGAATCCCTGAAGGTTGAGATGTTGAATACAATTTATGAAAATGCATTATCACATGATTTACCATTTCGCTTTCATCAGTTATCAAAGTGCCCGATTGATCTCAAATGTTGATAATCCTATTCCTCTTTCTTCGGTTGATAGTGGAAGTATGGAAGAAGGTTGTGTTACGATCTCCCTCAGCCAACCAGGTGATCCTTGATCGTTGCTTCCAAAAGATTTCTTCTAAATGATAAGCTTTGTCTTCCCTAGTAAGGGCCTATTGAATTTGAACCCCTTGGGTTGAATTACTGTTGATTTGTAATACACCAATTCGTTCCTTGAGCCAATTAATTTTCTCCTTTAAATTTCCAAAAGTCTTTTTTTGCCAAGAGCTAAGAGACTGACAACATCTGCTAATCCTTGAGCAAAGTTGGAACATCGAAGAATCCTGTTGAGGCTGATCCCATGAGCTACGAACTACAGATGCACATTCACTATGAGTATTCCACATTTCCTCGTACCGAAACATCCTCCTCCGGAATTGATCACCTTGACTCCATACCGGAATTGATAAACTTAACTCCATACCGGAATTGGTATTAGGGCCCACATACTCAATAATATGTTGACAACTCAAAACCTACTTTTAATGTACGAAACCTCCAACTTAACGTTGTTTCAACAAGTTCTTTTTCATACAACCGTTAAATCTCATTTAGCCTTTGGACTTTGGTCTTCACTGTGAGTGCGGGATTTCAAACTAACAAAGGGATGTTTGTTATAACCCCCTCTCGGGTGTGAGGGTTGATTTAGAGTCGCCACATATTCATTCATAAGAGATAAGTCCCCCGAGAGCTGGACAAGGTCTTAGTCTGCGATTGAGATTAGGGTAAGGGGTTCGGTTAAGTATAGGGAAGGTGTTAGGCATCCCGAGGCTTCCGTTTTACAACTGTTCCATACTATCTAGGTTTAAGCCAATTAAAGTCAATGTTTGTTAAAATGTCTGAGTGCTGAAGTTAACACTACTCCAAGAAGATAAAGTTAACTAGGGTCGAACCCGGGTTGTGTTGCCTATGTACTCACAAGGGTGAAATTAGATCAAGCGTAATTCTGACACGTGATCCTGTGCCGCGGTGAGGGGTGTGTGTGTGTGCACCAAGGGTGGCTAATTGGATAGTCCGGTAAACTAGGGTTTGATTGACCGAGATTGGTCAAATGCATGGTTCAAGCCCGATAGGCTTAGGGGTGGTCCGGTAGACTAGAGTTTGGTCCCAATAAGCCTAGGAGAAACCCGGTAGGCTATAGCAGAGTTTGACTATGGTTAGGATTGTTAACCAAGATTAGGTCAGACTAACAATGGTTAGGGTTGCTAACCACGGTTAAAGGGAGTAAAGATCAAGCCCGATAGGCTAAGATGGGGTTTGGTAGGCCGAGGTTAAGTCCGGTAGACTGGATTTTAGGCTCGATAGGCTAAAACCGAAAGTAACCACGGTTAGGGTTGCTAACCGGAGTTAAGGGTGGTCTAACCGTGGTTAGGATTGCTAACCAAGGTTAAGAATGGGTCAAGGTCATTTTTATGGTTCAAAGATATTTTTAGTGATTTTTCCAGATTTTACCTATGGTTAAGGGTTGCTTAACCATGGTTAAGAAGAGAAGGTCACCATGGTTAGGGGTGCTAACCATGGTCAAAATGACCACAGAAGGTCTTTTCGGGATCCTTATAATATTTTTGAATTTTCAAACATTTTTCCAGAATTTTGTGGGTTAAGGGTTGCTTAACCATGGTTAAATATTAATCAGAGATGAATTTAACTATGGTTAAGGGTCCTAACCATGGTAAAAATGGTCACAGAAGATTATTTTGGAATCCTTGGAATATCTCTGATTTGTTTATTATTGTTTCAGAATTTTTGGGGTTAAGGGGTGCTTAACCATGGTTAAATGTTAACCAATGGTGAATTTAATCATGGTTAAGGGTCAGGTTAAGTCCAAATTGGGTCCAGGGGGCTAGGCAGGGTCTAGAGTGGCCTCCTATCAGGCCTGGACCCTTGAAAAAAGCCCAAGGTTTAAAAAATCAATTAATGACGGTAATAATATTACCATCATTAAAACAGTAGTTTTAACCATAGTTTGCGCATTGATAACTCGGGTTAGGGGCTTAACGCAAGGTGTTTTGAACCCATGAGTTGAAGAGAGGACTCCAGAGAAGAGAATGGACCTGGAGTGGGCCCCAAGAGTATCCTGAAATGGGCCCCACAATGAGCCAAAGAGGGACTGTTCACCATTTACATAAAATCACAAATGGCAGTAGATGGACTATCGCCATTATTCACATTGTTGATTTTCATGGATTTTAAACATGGTTAAGCTTAACCCCTGAACCCGGAAGGACCAGGTTAGACTCATGGGGGTCAGGGGAGTTCAACCCAGGCCCTGGACATGGACCAGGACCTACCTAAGCAAGTTAACCATGGTTGCAAATATAACTACCAAGAATGGCGGTACTGAGTTTACCGCAATTCCTGGATTTTCTGAAATCTGAGTTTGTGCTCATAAGGGCTGTCCACAGGTGTAACCAGAGGTTCCCTCATGAGTTGAGGGACCCCTAAAAGGTCTGGTGAGGGTCTAAGAGGATCCGTAGGGGTCCCCACACCTATGAAGCAGGTGGGGGAGTACCCCTGTGTTGGGTTTAAACCAAACAGATAAAAGGATGCAATAAAAGTCTCCTGAAAATGACCAGGGGCTCACAATGGAAGCAAAATAAATGAAAAAAAGAGGGGTAGGGGACACCTTACCCTTCTGCTCTGTTTCTTGCCAAGTGGTAGCATTGCAACAGTGGTGGTGCACCACTGTGGGGGTGTTGCTCAGTCGAAGAGGAGGAGCTGGGAGTCCCTGGGTGTTCAGGGGAATGCCTATAGGGATTTTTGAAAGAGGGCAGGGCCTTGGTTTCACAACAGGGCTTCACCTGAAGATTTTTCAACTTGGTTACATGGTTGTGGGAGGTGGAGTTTTATAGGGGAGAGCCTTGGGACACCATGAGGATTAAGGGGAAGGTCTGGAAGGTGGTTGGACCTAAAGGGGGTCGAGTGAAGGTTGTTGAAGTGAAGGGTGGAGTGTGCCAGGGGGTCTGCAGTACTGCAAACTAAAGATCACATAATGGCGGTAGATAGTCTACCGTCATTGCCAAACCAGGCAAAATGAAGATTAGCAGTAGATCATCTACCACCAACAAGAGATTCACTTGGATTTTGGCCTGGCCCATGTGCACCCAAGTAAGGGGTCTGGGCTTTAGGGTTTTTGGGCCTCATGGGCCCATGTTTAAGGGTTCAGGCCCTAGGGCCATGGACTTTAGGGTTTAAGCCCTAAGGGCTCTAGGGTTAGGCTAGGGCTACGGCTTAGGGTTACCTAGTGCTAGGGTTTGACTTAGGTTTCACTAGGGTTCACCATAGGGTTGGACCTAAAGTCAACTGGGGGTTTACCTAGGGTTAAGCCCTAGGGTTTACATAGGTTAAGCTAGGGTTAGGTCTTGGTTCTAGGGTTTTCTAGGGTTCGACTTAGGGTGAGGCCTAAGACTTAACTAGAGGTTTACCTAGGGTTTAGGGGACTTGATAGGAGGTAACTATGGTTAAAAGGCCTTAACCATCGTTAGACAGGGGTGTAAAAATTGGGTGCTTACATTCACGATTCAACCGGCCCTTGTGTCCTATTGGTTCACGCTCTCCTTTTTTTATACCCACAAACTATGGTTAAGATCCATTTACTATTAGGGTCCATCTATTTAACTTTGGTTTTAGAAAAAAAATTATTGACCCGTAAGTTGATTAAGCTTAATCATAGTTAAAAGGGGCTCTACAATTCACCATGTGTCTCTTTTAACACCTACTAGCTGTGGTTTAGATTCACTCACCTCTAGGGTTCATCCATCTAACATTAGTTTTGAGAATTTTTTTTTTAAATATTAACCTTAGATTAATTATGCTAACCAAAGTTAAAGAGGGCTTTCCAAGCCATCATGTATCCCTTTTAACACTCACTAATGGTGGTTAAGATTCACTCACCCCTAAGGTTCATCCATCTAGCCTTGGATTTTAAAAAATATAGTTAGTAGGTATACAAAAATGAGGATGTGGACGAATGGGACACATGGCTGGTTGAATCGTGAAGACCAAAGCCAAACGAGATATAGTGGTTGTTTGAGCAAGAGCAGTGATTAGTGGACCCTAGGCTCCACTTCTTATCTTATCTCGTGTCTCTTCTAACACACCTTTAACCTTGATTAAGCTTAATTAAATTAAAGTTAAAATTTTATCTTTCTTATTTGAAAAATCAAGATTGGATTGCTTAACTCTAAGAGTGAATATATTTTAACCACAGTTGGTGTGTATTTAAAGTTGGGGCATGGATCGAGCATTTCTTTACAAAATAGAACCTTGGGTATGTTAAGGATTTGCCTTTGATCAAAACCTTATTTCTTTACCAAATAGAACCACGGGTATGTTAAGGTCTTAAGGATTTGCCTTTGATCAAAACCTTTTAAACACCTTTTAAGATGAGATTGTGTGCACTAAATGTAGGTTAGTGAGTTGTCAACATATCATTGAGCATGTGCCCTAATACCAATTCTAGTATTAGTAGCCGACTAGAGGATTTGCACTTGAAGTCATGTGGTACACATTCGCCAACTGAACCATGCTCTACCCGCATGCATTCCCCAGGCTCTTCAGGGAAGGAAAATGGGAGAGAGTATGATAGAAGCAAGTATTACTTTTGGTAGTCTGCTTATATGATGTTATCAAGGTCTGAATAGATCACAACTATCCTTTTGTTTTTGGTAAACAGGGGTATCTGAGTCCAGAGTCAGACTAGTCTCACGTGATGTATAGGTAAACTTTCAACTCATACATCCGATTCAATTTGGAGACTAGGTTTACAATCGTCCTTCGACCACTAGGCTACACCCTCGAGGGTTCACAACTACCCTATAAGATGTATTTTCACTAATACATGGTTAAAAAAAAATGTATGGTCGAAATGGAAGATTGGTATGTTGGTGAAAAAGGTGTCGAGGTAGGTAAGATGGAAAACCACTATCTAGATATACCGTTTATGGATATATGCAGATAGAATCTATGAGAAGAGAAATGGGAGAAATGGGAATGACTTAACCACATGAGTGAGTGATTCATAATTAAGGTTAAATTTTTTGAAATATATTTTTTTAAAAACTAAAATTAGATTATTTAATCTTAGAGGTGAGTGAGTTTTAACTACAATTAATAGGATGGCACGTGGTGAGTTGGGAAGGTATGTGCGTACCACTCAACATACTCACGCACATACATGCTATCACCTCCTCAGTGCAAGACCTTTCCATATGTTTGCAAATTAAGCTATTCGATTATAATACTCGAGTATCTATTAAAGGAAATCCTTACTGATCTAAAACCAACAAAAGACAGGGCCGTGCATTTACAAATAACTAAAAAGATAGGAGCTTTTTTATATATACATACAAAAACCTTTCTAAATTTCAATTTTTTTGATGTGCACGCCATTGCGGCATTGCTTAATTTGGTAGCTTGAGAATTGCTGGAATTTTTTTTTTGGTCAATTGTCAATGGGAAAAGTATATTGGAAGAGGGTTGTGAAGAGACTCCACCATTAGATACTATGTCATAATCTAATGGTGTCGCCTTTTGGATTGCCGGAATGGTGGGTGATGAAAGCGTGGATGGGTCCCAGTGTCTTTTTCTCGTGGAATTGCTAGCGTCATCACGGGTTGGATTTGATCTCACGACAAGACCAAAATGCTCTCGTCTTGGTCTCACATCCGTTATATGGTGATAAAAAGGGAAGAAAATATCAATTAGAGAGAAATCAAAATATAGGAGAGAAAATGGAATGACTTCTTTCCTTTTTATCGCCACACGTCGAACACTGAAAAAGGGCAAGACAGCTTTGGTCTTGCGAGAGCAAGATCAAATCCAATCCCCCCATAAAACAGAATGAGATTTGGTGGATCGCGCATTCAACTTTATAGCGGAATGCCAACCTACATGTCCTTTCAAACACCTCTTTTAATTATGGTTAAACTTAATTAAACAGAGGTTAATAATTTAAAAACACAATGTTGAATAAATGAATCTTAAAGGTAAGTAAATTTTAACCAAGTGTTAAAATGGACATTGCTCTTTGCCGTATAATGGAAAGTTAGCTCATAGGGCTTTTCTGGTACTCTGTGGAAGATGCGTGTAAGAATTTTTTTTTTTTTTGGGCCAAGTTCGTAGGCAATCACATCTATTTGTAAAAAATATATTTTTTTCTTTGAAGTTTAGGAGGGCTAGAGCCCCCATCCCCCGGCTCCGCCCTTCTCCCAAGCTATGCCCCTATTATTAATACTATAGGATTTTTTTTTTCAAAACTTAATCTTTAATTATGGTTAAAATTTAATAACCCTTAGGATTCAACAAGTGTCCCTTTTAATCCCTAACTATGGTTAAAATTTATTAACCCTTAGGGTTCAAAAATCTAACCTTGGTTTTTAGAAAGAAATATTAAAAATTTAACCCTAGGATTAAATTTTTTTAAAAATCTAAAAATTAGGTTAGATTGTTGAGCCCTAAGAATTAGTGAATCTTAACCATGGTTAATGAAAGGTTTAAAAGACACGTATTAACTTATGGATGCTCGTGCCAAAAAAAACACTTATGGGTGCGATTGAACTCTCCCCAAATCGCTACTGGCTGTGAGTCAATCTCGTTTAAAAAGAAAAAGGTGTGGGCCAATGAGGATCAGCATTCGGCTACAAATACAATGCGCATATGGTATCTATTCCCAATAATAAGTAATTGAAAATTAGATAAAGTGATTAAGTATGCATAGCTGTTGAGTGAAGAATCTCGGTGAGTGCAAGCTTTAAAGATTCCAAGTATCTCAAGCTGGATCTTTAACCGATACATAATCCTCCAAAAACAATTCACTTGTTGCTTTCGAATAGACGTATATGACATTTTTGTTTTTTTTATTGTCACATACATTTTGTTTGGTGGCGCAGAGACGTTACAAGGCAGTTAAGGCATGGACTGCAACGCTTGCGGTATTAGATTGCTATTATGGTCACCGTGAACGCTCTCCCAAACGAGGAGAACTCTGATTTTGTCCTTGGATATTAAGAGGCCTTGGATTCTCTCTAGTAAAGCCAAAAAGGGTAGTCTCGGGCTACCACAATGTATGCGACACGGGCTACCACAATGTGTGCGACAGGTGGATGGAGAAATCATTTCATTGTTCTCATGATTTTGTTTTCTCCACACATTATGTGATATATGACGATAAAATGGTGAGAAAAAGGGGAGAGAGATATCAAGTGGGGAGAAAATGAAATGACTTCGCCCCATTTTCATACCACATGTCGCATAATGTGTGGTAGCCCGAAACCACCTTCCTGGCTCCGCTAGAGACAATCCTAAGCCTAATTAAGATAGGTAAGGTTAGTCATATGCAACTTCGGTGCGCCAAAAAGTATTCATCTCTTTAATAAATAGGAAGTGATTAAAAACTTTCGAAAGTATGTATTATCGAGAGTTGGGTCATCCAATTTAAAATCTAACGGCACCAAACATAGAGTGGGGTCTATCATTAAATGCTTATGAGTCTTGGCATAATTAGATTTTAAATTGGATGGTCCAACTCTAAATAGTACATACTATGGTGAGTTTTTTTTAATCACTTTCCTTAACTAATTAATAAAAACTATTTTTTAGGTTGATAGTAAGGAGTGCCCAATTAGGAGGAGGCCCTTAGTTTAATTAAGAGCCGGTACTTAGCGTACTCATGGGTCTATTTCATATCTTACCCTGTGTCCTCTGTCCCTTTTAACACCCTCTTAACCCTGGTTAAGCTTAAGTAAATTAAAACTAAGACTTGGTTTTTTTTTAAACCTTAGTTGGATTGCTTAACCTTAGGGGTGAATGAATCTTAACCATAGTAGGTGTGTATTTAAAATTGGGGCATAGACCAATGAGGACCGGCTATTCCGTTATAAAATGGGAACCACGGGTACGTTAACTATTTCTCTTTAATTACTTCCAGACTTCAAAAAGAGAGATGAGCGAATGAACTTGGTAGTATTAATGATCTTGTGAAATTTAGCAACATTGGTCTTTATAGTTCAAGGTTACAAATGACCTATAAGTTATCGACACCTTATAAAAAGTATTTGATATAATAATATAAAGGGAATTACTTAACTTATTGCCGCGGTAGACTACGTAATCTAATGTACAATCCTCATTGGTCAATGCCCTCCTTTTTATTACACATCAGCTGTAGTTAACAATCACTCATTCTTATAATTAAGCAATCTAGGCTTGATTTTTTTTAAACAAAAATATGAACTTTAATTTTTTAAGTTTAACCATAGTTAAAAGAGTATTAAAAGGGACACATGGCCATGACATTAGACTACATAGTCTAATACGAGTTATGCTAATCATTGCCCCATTATAAATTATGAAAAAAAAAATGTGAATTTTTTTATGACAGAGTAATAGCTGCCAAGTTTGCTAGATATAAACTATGTTAAGGTAGAAATTGGTGTGATTGGATAAATAATGATGTGTATAGTAAGAAAAGGGTACAGCGTAAAGTTGTAGATTACTTTGTTGTTCAAAAATCCCAACTAAAACAATGCTAGCTCTGCAATAAAAATGGTTTTGCGGATTTGAAATGGGCTACGGTGAAACATTTCTAGAGCTGAACATGGATACACTTGTCCATTGATACTACCATATTTAGTGGTAGTGTAACTTTCAAAGTTGGTATAAGATTGATTCTCATGAATTGAGAAGCCTACTAACTTCTGTATATACCTAATCATCGGGTTGTGGCCTAACCGCATTTAAAATACCAAAAAAAAAACCTTGGATGATGCACAAAATTATTACTAGAAATTGATTTTTTGCTTTGAAGATATTTATAAGAGCAGTGCTTAACAGACTCATGGGTTCATTACTTATCTCACACCGTGTCCCTTTTAACACTCTTTTAACTCTGATTAAGCTTAACTAAATTAAAATTAAGATTTTGATATTTTTTTTTTAATCATGGTTAGATTGCTTAACCCTAGGGATGAGTGAATACTAAACACAGTAGGCAAGTATTTAAAATTGGGGCGTGGACTAATGAGGATTGACCATTCCATTATAAAATGGGAACCCCAGGTACGTTCACTATTTTCCTATTTATAAATATTAGGGTATTTTTGTTAATCAAATTTTTAAAAATTTCCAAATGACCCTTATTGGCAATTTTTTTTAGGACTTTGCTGCTGAGACCGTTAAAGGGCCGATACCACCCAGACTGTAGGCCCCCTCTTGAAATCACGTGCACGGCTTCGGTGGTCTCACCCTTTTTGCAATCTCAAAATTTTGTCTTTTTTGTTTTGGAAAATGCTAATTAGACGCAAGGGCCCACATCATATCTCAAAATTCCAAAAATTGATTTAATGAAATTTTAATGGCAGCAAATCCTCTCCGGTGATAACCGGATTTTGCAAATCCGGTTATCACCCCTAGAGGTCACCACGTGTCTCATTTGACACCCATTAACCATGGGTAAGGTTCACCCAACCCTAGGGTTCACCCACCTATTTTTGGTTTTTTTTTTTAAATAATAATTTTTAAAAAAAAATTAAAAAACTGTTTTTAATATTAAAAAAACTCTAAAAACTGTTTTTTAATTTTAAAAAAAGAATTATTATTTTTTAAAAAAAACCAAAAATAGTTGGGTGAACCCTAGGGTTGGGTGAACCTTACCCACGGTTAAGGGGTTTCCAAGGAGACACGTTGTGACCTCTAGGGGTGATAACCGGATTTGCAAAATCCGGTTATCACCGGAGAGGATTTGATGCCAATTTTAATATGTGCATCACAAGCACGGTCTCAGTAACAAAAGTCCTTTTGTGTTTTTGGTTGCTCTCATTACCTCTACACCGGCGCATGTGTTCTAGAAAAACTGTTTTCCTTCGGTGAGAATTCAAACAAGACATAATAACTCTAGGGCCTTGGATTGTCTCTGGCGAAGCCAAGAAAGGGCTTGTCTCGGGCTTCCATAGAATAGGTGACAAGCGGTGGAGAAGGCAAAATCATGGGGCCCATGCTTTTGATTTCTCCACCTATTATAAGACATGTGGTTATAAGTGTGTGAGAATAAGGGTGAGAGTGGGCCCTGGCTTGTCTCTGGAAGCCAGAAAGGCTTATCTCGGGGTTCCATAGAATAGGTGACTAGTGGTGGGGAAGTCAAAATGGTGGGCCCCATGATTTTGACTTCTCCACCCATAAGAAGACATGTGGCGATAAGTGAGTGAGAATAAGGGGGAGAGATATCAAATGGGGAGAAGTCAAAAAAAATGGGGAGAAGATGAAATGACTTCTCCCCACTTGTCACCTATTCTATGGAACCCGAGATAAGCCTTTCTGGCTTCGCCAGAGACAAGCCAAGGCCGGGTGGGAGATATGTAGGGCTATGATGGAAAATCTGGAAACTACATGGTCCTACACTCCTACTCCTTTCTGGTAGCTAGCTCTTGTTGTCATTTATATACCCCAGTTGAGAGACGATGAGATCATTGCCACAGAGAGAGTGAGGAGATCAGAGATGACCATGGAAGCTGCTTCCTCGAAATCGTTTTTTCGTTTCTCTTTTCTCCTCTTCTTACTTCTACTTCTCCTTGTACATACATGGAATCCTGTAAACAAAGCCAAACTCCTCGACTGCTCTCAGTACATGCCCTGGTGCACCTCCAAGAACAGAATCTACGCCAAGACAGAGCTCATCGTAGACACCCAGAAACCCAAGCCCAAACCCATAGACCACTTAACCGAGACCCCTCACCACCCACTAGACCCACTTACCATACAAGAAATCAACCTGGTTCGAACCATTCTTTCATCATACCCACCCTTCAAATCCTCCTTCCCAGCAATCCACTCTATCTCTCTACACGAACCCCACAAATCCTTAGTCTTGAACTGGAAAAAAAGTGACACTCTTCCTTCTAGAAAAGCCTCTGTAATTGCTCTCTTGAATGCCCAATCTCATGTTCTCTTAGTCGACTTGGGGTTGAACCAGGTGACAAGCCATGTCATGAACTCGGCCTCTGGCTACCCCATGTTAGCCTTCGATGACATTAGCGCGGCGATTCAAGTACCCCTCTCTAACATGGAATTCAATAAAACTGTTACAGCTCGTGGAGTGAAGCTTTCGGATTTGACCTGCATCGGTCTTTCTCCAGGATGGTATGGGAAAAGGGAAGAAGGAAGGAGGCTTATTAAAATCCAGTGCTTCTCTAACAAAGATACAGCCAATTTCTACATGAGGCCTATCGAGGGACTAACCGTGACTGTAGATGTCGATACGAAAGAGATCTTGCATGTCTCCGACACCGGCCGGAATATCCCAATTCCGACGGCCACAAACACCGAGTACCGGTACTCGAAGCTGCATAATTCACCGGAGATATTCATGAACTCAATATCCATGGAGCAGCCAAACGGTCCAAGTTTTAGTGTAGATGGACATTCAGTAAAATGGGCCAATTGGGAGTTTCATCTCAAGCCGGACGCGCGAGCCGGTGTCATAGTATCGCAAGCCATGGTTCGGGACACGGACACGGGGAAGCTAAGGAGTGTCCTGTACAAAGGATTTTCGTCAGAGTTGTTTGTGCCGTATATGGATCCTAGTGATGGATGGTACTTTAAGACGTATATGGATGCAGGTGAGTTTGGTATGGGTGTAACAGCTATGTCGCTTGTTCCACTAAATGACTGTCCTCGTTACTCGTACTACATGGATGGGATCTTTGTGGCTTCCGATGGGAAGCCATATGTTCAGCCCAACATGGTCTGCTTGTTCGAACGTTATGCTGGGGAGATCGGTTGGCGACACTCTGAGAGCCCATTAATTTCAGGCATGGAGGTATGATTATTACAAGAAGAAAAGGATTAGGGGTTTCTCTAATTGAGAAAGATGCATCATCTTCTCCTGTTGGTGCTGGCGAGGAGATCCTCAACACCAAGGTGCTCAGGGCATCCACAAATCATAGGACGTAGCGTTTTAAAGGGGGAGATATGAAGTGGGGAGAAGTCAAAATCATGGAAAGAAAATGAAATAACTTCTCCCCCAAATTATTGTCAAGTGCCCCCCGGATTAGTGGATTCCCGAGTGCCCAGAGTGAATCTTTTGCTCCAGTAGGAAGAGGACATGTCCGCTTGTGCACACTTATTAAGGTGTTGGCTCAGGATCCTCTCGAGTTGAAACCCCTAGAGGTCACCACGTGTCTCCTTTGACACCCCTTAATCATGGGTAAGGTTCACTCATCCATCCTTGGTTTTTTTTTTTTATATTAATTATTATTTTTTAAATTAAAAAAATGTTTTTAATGTTAAAAAACTCTAAAAACAGTTTTTTTAATTTAAAAAATAATAATTAATATAAAAAAAAAACCAAGGATAGGTGAAGGAACCCTAGGGTGGTTGAACCTTACCCATGGTTAAGGGGTGTCAAAGGAAACACGTGGCAACCTCTAGGGGTTCCAAGTCGAGAGTTTCTCTCGAGTTGAACTCGAGAGACTCCTGTGCCTAAGGTGTCTGTATGCATGCCACCCGTGTACCTAAGCTTATGTGGCCTTCACCTAACCAAGTTATTGCAGCCAATGTTCGCAGGACTATGTGGTGCCTTTCCACTGGTGTTGTCGGTCTCCTTTCACCATCACTAAGAGGAGAAGATCCCAAAGTTATTGAGAAAATATCAGAGGTTCCTAGCAGCATCAAAAGGAATTCTAGCCACTCAAGTTTTATGTATATTTTTCCATTATTATGAAGAAAAGAGCAATAAAACAACAATTATGGATTATTGTTGGTACAGAATATTCGAGAAGCGAGGCCGAAAGTGACTCTTGTGGCTCGAATGGCAGCGTCGGTAGGTAACTACGACTACATCATCGACTGGGAGTTTCAAACAGACGGTCTAATTCGGGTCAAGGTTAGAATACAATCTCATTTGATTTGTTATTGGAGATTGAATCGCAATTGAACTCACTAAGAGTTCAATTGCATTGCACCAATAGGTCTTGTCCCTTTTAACCCTTATTAACACTAATTAAGATTCACTAATTCTTAGGATTCAACAATCGAACCTTTGTTTTTTTAAAAAAATATATTTTATAATTTTAAATTTAAGGTTAAGAAATTTTAACCATATGCTTAAATTTTTATAATTTTTTTTTCTTAAAACCAAGGTTAAAATCTTGAATCCTAAGGGTTAGTGAATCTTAAGTGCAGCTAATAAGGGTTATAATTGATGCGTGTTGACCTACAGGTGCGATTGAACTCTCACCAAGTTAAATCGTGACTGGCTGTGATTCGATCTCTTGTTTTTGTTAAGTGCTCAACTACTTAGAAAAAAAAGCAATAGTTCGTTGGAACTATTGCTCCTCGCTCTCACAAAACTCTCACAAAGCTGCCCTGCCATAAACTCAGGTTAATTTTTAATTATGTAGTTAAATTTTATTTTTCTAAAAACAAAGGGCAGATAGGTGAATTCTAGGGGTTAGTGAACCCTAAGACAGTTAAAGGAAGTTTAAATAGGGACACATGGCATTAAAAGGAACCCAAGAAGGCCCTCTTTGTGTCACCTACCAAGGAGGTGATTATTTTACTAGAAGAGCAATAATCCCCTCATCAGCCGAGGAGGGGACTATTCTCCTCGCTCACATAGCTAACCCTTCAACGCCATTAACTCGGGTTAGTTTTTTTTAACCCTTTAGTTAAAAAAAAAATTTCTAAAAACCAAGGATAGATGAGTGAACCCTAAGGGTGGATGAATCTTAACCACAATTAAATAGGGTTAGAAGGAAGACACATGTCAATAAGATGGGAGCCAAGACGCCCATCCTCGCGTCACTGACTAAGGTGGAGGTGCGGAACCGTGCTCTAGCCCCCCTAAACTTTTGAGAAAAAAAAATATTTTATATAAACGGACACAAACAAACACGATGGCTCATGAACTTGACCTTGCAATTTTTTTTTTTTGAAAGTGTTGGCCCCAAACCCCAATTGTTAGCCCCCACTACAGGAGAATCCTAGCTCCCCCTATTTCTCGTCCCGTGTTTCCTTTTAACTACCTTTAATTGTATTGTAGTTAAGATTCATTAATCTTTAGGATTATATATTTCTAGTCTTGATTTTTTTTTTATAAAAAAAACTATGATTAAAAATCAACCTACAATTCAAAGAAGCTCACTACAGGTTAAAAGAAGAAAAGGGAGGATGAGACACCGCTCCTCACAAGTCACAGCATCCGCGAGGAGCAAACAACTGCTTCAAGTACTTATCTACTAATTGGTTACTTATTTATAAATCAGACTGTTTAGTAAAAATAAATAAAAATGATTAGTCTATATTTATAAATAAGTAATCTCAGTACTACTTTGCAAAAAGTATTTATAAATAAGTAATTTTTTATCTATACATTTTCTTTTGGTTACCTCTCTCTTAAGAGATGTTACGCCCTACCATTGGTGCAAGGGTTGGGTGCAGTTTTTTTTTTTTTTTTTTGGTGTCGGATACATTAAGTAGAGTAGAGTCTTTTTTTTTTTTTTTGTGTCGGATACATTAGTAGAGAAGAGTCAGTACGGTTAGAGGTTAGAGGTTAGCTTGGGCAATGGAACTCTTGCAAGTCATACCCGCGGGCGCTAGGGGGGGAATGGATCCGAGACCTCCTTCCATCAAAGGGCACTCATGCAAGAGGCAGACTAAAGCAAACAGGTTTCTTGTATGAAAGTGTCAATTTTTTTTTGGGAAATAGAAAAAGCTGACCCCATAATCTCATTGGTCCACGCCCCCTATTTATCACCCAACAACTTTGGCCAGGATTCACTCAGCCCCTAGGGTCAAGCAATATAACCAAGGTTTTTAAAAAAACAAAAAAGTAAAATTATTATTTTTAATTTATTTAAGCTTAACCATGGTTAAATAAGTGTTAAAAGAGGACACTGGTACACTGCGGTCAGCTTAGAAGAGGACCCTTCAGGACTCTTTTTTTATGAATACAAAAGTGACTTATTATAAAAAGAAACTTTATCAATAAGAAGTACTTAGTGTATCCAATTGTGTGGGACTAAACCATATTCATTAACAACAGGTGGGGCTCTCAGGGATGCTAATGGTGAAAGGGACTCCTCATCAGAATCTTAATCAAGTGGCCGAGCAAGAAGAGATGTCCGGGCCCTTAGTATCGGAGAATGTGATTGGCGTTGTACACGATCACTTCGTCACATTCTACCTAGACATGGACGTCGATGGCTCCACTAACTCTTTTGTTAAAGTAAATCTGGTGAAAGAAGAGACATCACCCGGAGAATCGCCTAGGAAGAGCTACTTGAAAGCCAAGAGACATGTCGCTAAGACGGAGAAGGATGCCCAAATCAAGCTCAAACTCTACGAGCCATCGGAGTTTCATGTCGTGAATCCTTCTCGGCGATCTAGGTTGGGAAATCCATCAGGGTACAAGGTCGTTCCCGGCGTCACAGCGGCGAGTATACTCGATCCCCATGATCCTCCACAAGTACGAAGTGCTTTCACAAATAATCAGGTACCATTTGAAACTTGCCAACTTTGATGCCTACTTGCTATTATGGGCCTGAATTTTGGGGTATGTCATGGGTTACAAGTAAGGGTGGCAATTGGGCCTAGTTCCGAAAGTCTTTATAAATGTGTCGGGCTTTGGTCTGGGATAATTTTAAGATTACCAAAATTTAAGCCCAAACCTAGCCCATTGCCAACCTTAATTACAAGGGCTATCAATGGATCGGTCCATGATCTGGATTAGGTCCAGACTAAGGTAGATCTAGAAAGTAGGGCTTACTATAGATTGGAACTTAAATGAATCTGCATTTTCACCTGGTATAAAAAATCATGGTGGCAATAGGGTCGACTTTGGGCTTCAAAGCCTTTGTAAATGTGTCGGACTTTGGACTGGGCCTATTAAAAAATATCAAAATTCAAGTCAAACCCAGCCCATTGCCATCCTTTTTTTTTAATAGTTAAATTGAATCTGGATCAACCTTTCCATACTAAGACTTCCAGTCGGGTTGGATCCGGATCTGCCAGATGGTTAATTGGGCTGAACTCGGGGTAGATCCGACCTGAATAGTTATTGATCCACTGATATATTTTTCTTGTAGATATGGGTAACTCCGTACAACCGAAGTGAGCAATGGGCCGGTGGAAGGTTTGTGTACCAGGGTAAGGGAGAAGACACTCTGGCTGTATGGTCTGAAAGGTATTGAAAATAAGCTTGAGAAATCTAGTGAAACTCTTTAACACACAGCATTGGCAAACAAATGGACCCACTGGGCCATTGCTTGCAGTAGAATGGTGCATTAGCTGTGTGATACTTTTGTTTAATTTTGATGCCATGATTTGCAGGAATCGTCCGATCGAGAACAAAGATATTGTGCTGTGGTACACATTAGGATTCCATCACATACCATGCCAAGAGGATTTTCCCGTCATGCCAACCGTATCATCAAGCTTCGATCTAAAGCCTGTTAATTTCTTCGACAGAAATCCCATTCTTCTAGCTGCACCCAATGTGGAGGAGGATCTACCCATTTGTAGAGCAGCTGCTTCAGCTTGATTAGCTCTCAGTCTCTGATAAACCCTGCCTTACTGGAAGAAAATAAGTATTTATATATATCGCAATGAAATGAATGTCCGCTAAATAAACGGTGATGGACATCAGTAAGCACAAAATCATGATTAGTGAAAATTTCAGAAATCTAGATTAAAGGCCATGATGATACAACCATGATGTGAGATTAGTATTAGAGAATATAGTAAGAGATATTGTAATAAAGTGAATGAGTGAGATACGCTGTCATTCAAGTGTATCTCATCACAATATTAGATTAACATCAATTAAGGATAGAATAGATTTAATTAGGTATGATTAGCATGTGATCTCTATATAATCCTTATTAAGATCAATTTGATGGTATAAAATCATAGCTTATGGATTGGAATGGATGATGGACTGTTGAAAATGGAGGAAGGGTATTGTGTGATAATAAACGATTGAATGTGGTAATTTAAGGCTTGGAAATGCTAAAATATCTAAATGATGTTATTGAAATTGTTAAACTAATTTATTATCATATTGTGGTTTCATGATAAATTATGCCTTATTTATATTGTATGGTGATCGACATTCGGATAGGTCAAAATCTAGAAGAAGTCCTTCACATCGGGAATTCTCTAACTAGGGAGATATAACCTAGCGGAGTTTCTTGTGGAAATTTAGGTAATGATCGAGTTCGGATATTAATCACGACACTCAAGTACAAGTTCACATGAGTGGTAGATTACAAGTCTCATATGTACATAAGAATAACCAAGTAGCTCCGTTAATCGTTGATGCTCTCCATGGATAAGATTTCAAGTCCTGTATAATTATCATGAATATTTGATATCTAAGATCTTTAGGGGCTTACGCTTCTGTCGATGCACCTCCAAGGACTTAAATACCAAGACCTCGATGACTATTTTTATGGGAAAAGAAGCATGCATGAAACTCATACTACAAGTCCAAGAGTCACACAAGTACACGAGTCAAGATGATGTCATGATGTGTTCACATGTTTCCGCACTCTAATCAAGTACATGTTATATGAATTTGTTATCGATTATGTAATTATCGGATGGACTAAATATTGAGTTTGAATATGTGTTATTGTTCTTGTTGGTTAGTTTGGATATCCGCCGAATGTTTTCAATACTTAGTCGACCTGTTATTGTCGTCAGATTTAGCACAAGAGCTTCCAGTTGCTCCTTGGATTGAAAAAGACTATCAAGAGGAAGTTGAGGAAAACGACTCCTTGGTTAAGGGAGGTTGGGACCTTGATAGGTTTCCGCATTTTTAGTTTCATTTTCAGTTGGTTTATGAGAGTTGTATGAGACTTGATACCTTTTAGTAGATGTTGTTTTAGTTCATGTTTATGGAGTTGGATTTATATTGGTTTATGAGATACTGGTCGAGATGTTTTATATTGAAAAAAATTGTATTTGCTATTTTGGAAGAATTATTTTTTAGTTTTGTCTTATTGTTATTGAAGTCAAGCAGGGATAAGTAATGTAGCGGACTCAAAGTCCCATTATGTCCAAGGTGGGGTTTTGGGGTCGTTACAAGTTACGACTTTCTATACATGAGTCAGTGGCCGGCCCATGGAAAGTGCAAGAAGTGACACGCGAGAAGACTTTGGATATGGCCATCTTGAGGGAGTATACTGTAATTCATGCTATGGCACCAAGGGATTTGATATCTTCCGACCGGGATCTTGTGAACCGGATGTACCATTTTTAATATTAAATTGTTATTTGATCCCCGTTATATCAAAATTCAAGTCAAACCCAGCCCATTGACATCCTTTTTTTTAAGGCAAAAGGTTTACTCTGTTGCTCACCAGAGATCAAATGGACGAAAAAAGGGGAAAAAATTTAAATGGGAAGAAGTCAAAAATGGGCAGGAAAAAAAAAATGACTTATGGTGAGTTGGCGTTTTTTCGTCCATTGATCTGTTGCTCACCAGAGGGATACTTTGGTGAGCACTAGAGTAAACCTTTTGCTATTTTTTTTATAGTTAAATTGAATCTGGATCAACCTTTCCATACTAAAATTTCTAGTCGAGTGGGATTGAATCCGGATCTGCCAGATGGTTAATTGGGCTGAACTCGGGGGCAGATCCGACCTGAATAGTTACTGATCTACTGATATATTTTTCTTGTAGATATGGGTAACTCCGTACAACCAGAGTGAGCAATGGGCCGGTGGAAGGTTCGTGTACTAGGGCAAGGGAGAAGACACTCTGGCTGTATGGTCTGAAAGGTATTGAACATAAGCTTTGAGAAATCTAGTGAAACTCTTTAACACGCAGCATTGGCAAGCAAATGGACCCACTGGGCCATTGCTTGCAGTAGAATGGTGCATTAGTTGTGTGATACTTTTGCTTAATTTTGATGGCATGATTTGCAGAATCGTCCTATTGAGAACAAAGATATCGTGTTGTGGTACACATTAGGATTCCAAGAGGATTTTCCCGTCATGCCGACCATATTGTCAAGCTTCGATCTAAAGCCTGTTAATTCTTCCACAGAAATCTCATTCTTCTAGCTGCACCCAATGTGGAGGAGGATCTATCCATTTGTAGAGCAGCTGCTTCAGCTTGATTAGCTCTCAGTCTCTGATAAAACCTGCCTTACTGGAAGAAAATAAGTATTTATATATATCGCAATGAAATGAATGTCCGCTAAATAAACGGTGATGGACATCCAGTAAGCACAAAATCATGATTAGTGAAATTTTCAGAAATCTAGATTAAAGGCCATGATGATACAATCATGATGTGAGATTAGTATTAGAGAATATAGTAAGAGATATTGTAATAAAGTGAATGAGCGAGATACGCTGTCATTCAAGTGTATCTCATCACAATATTAGATTAACATCAATTAAGGATAGAATAAAATAAGTCAGTTTGTTATAGTCTATATCAAAATATTTCATATTCATGAAAATGGTCAAAGGCCCAATTGATGCTTCATCCTCTGCAATTTTCTGAATTGATACTAGTTTGTTGTTAATTGATGGGAAGGAAGGAATGCCTTCACTTCTAATCGTGAATCAAAGAATTTTTAGAATGCCAAGTTATAAAGAAATTGCGAGAAAAATAAGAATAATCATCACCAATATTTAAGTGAAAAACCAAAGGAAAAAACTACAGGACACTACCAAAAAAAAAACTAAGCAATAATAGAGATATACAATGGTCCTTTTCAAGCCAATTTGACGTAGCTTAAGAATCTAGCAACAAAATAAGAAACACAGGGTTACCTCCAATGAGAACAAATCTCCCATCTTCTTTCTCCTCAAAAAGTGTAGATAGTGTCCAAATCACCTTTGATGAGAACTGAGTGAAATCCTGAAACCCACTTCTTGAAATTGAGAAAGACAAAAGATCAAGCTGTGGGGAAAAAAAACCATTGTTCTTTTCTTCCAACCCCAAAATTAATTGAAGTAAAAAATATAATTGTTATTCAATAGACTTTTTATATCCCTACAAGAATACCCAAAGAAGAATTTGGGAACCCACATGTTTTTAAACGTGGGCCCACTCCACATGAGAATAGACCACCCAAAATATAGAAACTGTTTCATTAACTTGTACATTTTTTGGGTTTACCATACGAAAGATACGGGTAAAGGAATTGGAAGAGGTAAATATTTACTGGTAATCCATAGCCTTGGCATCTTGTAATTCGATGTTTCGGTGACTGCTGTGAGCCTGTGATAAATCATTCTAGATTTTCCTTTTGCTCGGTCTGCAAGTACTTCAGCACTCCATAAGGCTCGGTTCTTTTGGTGGAACTTTTAAAAGTTCAGGAACATTAGTATTTTGGAATAAGAGGCAAGTGCTTGGGAGGAGAGGGGAGATGGTTTCTTACTCTTTAATACAATGGTATCTCAGATTTATTGGGTTCAACTTAATTAGAAGTTCAACGTAGATGGAACTTAAAACATCCAAAATTTTGGATAGAACTTGAAAGTTTCATATTTGTAGAACTTTTACACTTTGTGTAATAATATAGTTCTAGAACATTAAGTAAAATTAGGCATGAAACTATGAAAGATCTAGACTTTAAAAGTTCCACCAAAAGAATGGAAGTGACTGCCACCAATAAACAAGAAAATTGTAGGGGTGAAGTATGGATATAGATACTTAACAAAGAATTTATCCCACTACTCGGGCAAGAATCCTGTCAAAGTAGAATAAGCTAAAGGGTTTATGTAGGGGAAAAAACATGAATCCCACATTCAAATTAAAAATCTAGAGATCGTTCAACTAGGTGGTAAACCCCACAATCATGGTGTCTCCACTTGGGTCAGGTGCTTCAGTTCATAATATCAGGGTGGAGAAACAAACAAGAACAACTAAGATGAAAATTGTAGAACCATGTGAATGAGTTCCAATAAATCTTTGGGTTGATGTTTTCTCAACTGCAGTCTTCTTACTTAATCGGGTTTCCTACACTGTGTTACAGATGGAGACCCCATTCAAATTGTTGTATGGCAAGGATCTTGATTATAACTCTTTAAGGATTTTTGGTTGTAGGTTTTATCCTTACCTCAAAGACTATGCAAGGACAAGTTCTCTCCCAAGACTTTACCATGTATTTTTATTGGCTACAGTATGATCCACAAAGGCTACAGATGCTTCTATCCAGACACAGGTCGTGTTTATATATCTCGACATGTCGTTTTCGATGAAAATATTATGTCATATACTAATGTTCACTCTGTGCAGGATCCAGTTTCATCTCAAGGGGAGCAACAAGATCTTGCAGTCACAGTTTTTACACAATGGAATGATCCTCATGATATTGCTACATCAAATTCTTCTACATTGATCGATCAACCTGATTCTTCAGCTCCTCATGGGGATTCTCATCGATCCAGTACTTCTTATGAAAACTTGGCTGATATATCTACCATTTTCATAAAGCCGCCTGAGCTACCAGCCTCGCTTGAGCCACCTGAGGTACTAGCCTTGCCTCTGCCACTTGCCTCGCAACCTGCTTCTTCATCTCCTAACTCCTCGACTATTGAAGTTCTGCTTGCTCTGCAACCCTCGCCTATGCCACCCTTTTCGCTATCTAAGGGTGTTGAAGGTTCTGTACCAACTCCGGATCCATCCTCCAATATTGATACTACCTCCTTACATCCCATGAACACTAGGACGCGGGATGACACTCGAAAATCAAAAGTTATATTTTCTCTGGCAGCCACAAATGAAGTTATTCATTCTGAACCCAAAACTATGAAGTCAGCACTCAAACACCCTGGATGGGTGTCTGCAATGAAAGAAGAATTAACAGCATTGAAAGAAAACTCGACTTGAGTTCTTGTCCCTCGTGACAAAAGCATGAATGTAGTGGGGTGTTGATTTTGAGGAGACTTTTAGATCGGTTGTAAAGCCTCAAACTATTCGAGTTGTTCTGACAGTGGCTATGTCACAAAATTGGCATATTCGACAACTCGACATGAAAAATGCCTTTCTCCATGGCCATCTTAAAGAGGTCGTGTTTATGGAGTAGCCCCCCGACTTCGTTAATGTCAAATATCCTACTCATGTTTGTGAGTTGAAGCGAGCCTTATATAGACTTCGTCAAGCACCACGAGCTTGGTTTGACAGGTTCAACAATTTTTTCTTAGATTTTGGTTTCTCTTGCAGCATGCATGATCCCTCACTATTTATTTTGTGATCATCACATGAAATTATTTTATTGCTTATGTGAGCATGAATTTTTCTACTCACTTTCACATTTGTGGTTTGATTAAGAGTCGCCACCTATTCATTCTTAGGGATAGGTCCCGGATTGATTTAGATAAGGCAAATGGTCTATTAGAGTTAGGGTAAGCGGTTCGATTAAGTCCTGGGGAAGGTGTTAGGCACCCCAAGACCCCCATTTTGCAATGGTTACCTACTCCCTAAATTTAAGCCAAATTTAATCTCAATATTAATTAAAATGCCTAAGTTGTTTAATCAAGTGCTAATCTAAGAAAAAAAGAAAGCTAGGTAGGCTAGGGTTGAACCCGGGTTGGGTGGCCTACGTACTCACATTGGGGTGAGATCAGACCGAACGTAGTTCTGGCACATGAGCCCGTGCCAAGGCTAATGGTGTGTGTGTGTGTGTGCATAAGGTGGTCAAGGGTCTAGCCTAAGGGCTAGGGTTTAGTTGACCGAGTTGGTCAAATGCAAGGTCTAGGTCTAACCGTGGTTAGAATGGTGTTAACCATGATTGAGTAGGCTAACCAAGATCTAGCAAGTATGTTTTTGGTCTTTTGGTATTTTTAGATTTTTTTGGTATTTTGAGATTTTATAATGTTTTTGGTATTTTGAGATTTTATCATGTTCTTTTTTTTTAGATTTTCATATAGGTGAGATTTTGGCAAACTTAACTAAAGTCAAATTTAATTCAAAAGAAAGACTAAGGAAAAGTTAGGCTAAAAGATTATATTTAGGACATAAAGAGGAGTGTGTATTGTAAATAGTAAATGGTCTATTGCCAATACCTATTTTGTTGGATTGGTGTTGATAATAAATCAAATACCATTGTCTTTGATATGAGGCATTTTGGATAAAGTCCTCTTTAAGTCCTTAGGTCCTTAAGTCATTATTTATCCATACAAAATAGAACATGAAGAAAAAAGAAAGAAATGAAAAAGTGACAAGTGAAGAAAATGAAAACCCATCATCTCCTCTCTAATGTAGTCCATTTACACCATTATGAATGATGTAATGAGATTCAACTATGAAAATTGGAGTGATAATGAGTTTCCCAAATGATTCTAGAAGAATGACTAGAATCAAAATGAAGAAACAAAATAAAAAGAGAGGTATAGCTTTAACTTCCACTTTCTATGGGCCTACCCATATCCACACTAGTAGGTACATATGAAAGAAAGAAATATTTACACGAGAGAAAAAATAAGACATCTCCTTTCTTTTGAGGTGGGGTCCCTCTACACCATTAGATTGGTGTAGAGAGACCCAACTAAACTTGAGAAAAGAAAGGTCTTCCCAAATTATTCTAGAAGAAGACTACAAATAAAAAAAAAGATATGAAGTAAAGAAGAAGATAAAGAATAAAATGAGGAGTGTCTACTCCTCCAAGACTACTTCTTCAATGCTCCAAGAGGTGATGAGTTTTTAGAGTCCACAAAGGAAGAGAGTTAGTGAAAAACTCTAGGCTTTTAGTCCTAGAATTCTCTACACACTCTACACCTTGGCTTCTTCTAACTTTCTTCAAGGCTAAAAAGAAATAAAAGATGTGAGAGGAGGAAGAGCTAGGGTTTCCACTTGGGATTTTGGAGGTGGAAGAAATGGCTTGTGAGGGTCTTGTATTTATAGAGGTTTCAAGGGGTTGTGGTAATTTGGTGATTAATAGAAGGTTGGGTGAGAAGAATGGAGGTGATTGGTTGGTCAAAATTGATATGGTTGGTGATTGGGTAATCAAAAAGGTATGTACTTGATGAGAGGTGATTGAGTGGTCAAAAGGAGTGTAAGAGAATTAATTGTTTGGTAAGAGGTGTAAGAATGAGTGTAAGAGAGTAAGGGAGGTGATTGGTTAGTCAAAAAGGTGTGTACTTGGTGAGAGATGATTGGGTAGTCAAAAAGGTGTCTAAACACAAAAATTGGGCTATTTGGGGTTGGAAGAAAAAATAAAAGATCTTTTGTAGGAAAGTGGAAAGTGGGCTTGGGTTTATGGGTTTTGGACATGGGTTGAATGAATGTGGGTATGTGGACTAGATCTTATGGATCATGGGTTGTTAGTAGATGGGTCATGGGTTATGGTTATTGGATTTTAGCTATGATAATTGGGCTTGAGCTATGGTAATTAGGCTTTCACTAAAGCAATTGAGTTTTCGCTAAGACAATTGGGTAATTGGGCTTGGCTACTTGGGCTTGGGTAATAGAATTAAGTAATTGGGCTTGATTGAGTTGTTTGGGTACAAGTTTGGTCAAATGGGCTTGGGCCTTGGGTAAACCTTGAAGCATTTGAAGAAGCGGGAAGAAGGATAGGAGGTGCAAAAATAGAGTACTTACAGCTTCTATATGTGGATGATATTGTGCTTACTGGGAGCAATGTTGATTTTCTTCATTCCTTGATCACTATATTGGGCTCAGAATTTTCTATGAAGGATTTGGGATCTCTTCATTATTTTCTTGCTATTGAAGTTACTCCTACACCTACTGGGATCCTTCTTTCGCAAGGAAAATATGCCAGAGAAATTTTCTCTCGTGCTTCTATGGACACGTGTCAATCCATATCTACTCCTCTAGCTCTCAAAACATGGATATAGTGTTACAACTAATTTGTTAGATAAGGGGATTGAATATCGAAGCTTAGTTGGAGCTCTTTAGTACCTTACTCTAACTGGGCCGGATTTGACATATGCCGTGAATTTAGTTTGTCAATTTATGCATGCTCCTACAGTTGGTCATCTTCAACTTGTGGAACGTATTTTACGATATGTTCAGGGTACTCTTGACTATTGTCTACATATTCTTCGCCACAACTCTATAGATCTTTATGCCTTTTCTGATGCTGACTGGTGGGATGTCCTCTTACTAGAAGGTCTACGATAGGTTATTGTGTGTTTCTTGGCTCTAATTGTCTTTCCTGGCTGGGCAGCTAAGAAACAACGTACTGTTGCTCAATCAAGTGCTGAAACAGAATATCGCTCCATGGCAGCGGCTACTGCATAATTGACTTGGATATCATTTGTTCTTAGAGATATTGGTGTTTATTTACCTCGTCCCGCCACTCTCTTTTGTAACAACATGAATGCTTTTTACATGTCAATCAATCCCGTTTCATGCAAGAACAAAGCACCTTGAGTTGGATTACCATTTTGTTCGAGAGAAGATTGCATGTGGTTCTCTCGTCACACGTTTTGTTCGCTCCGCTGATCAACTTGTCGACATCCTCACCAAGCCATTGTCAAAGCAAGTTTTTCGTGGTCCATGTGTCAAGCTAGGTGTTAATTCTACTCAACACCTCAGCTTGAGGGGGAATGATAACAGAAGGTTTCTAAACACAACCTTTGCACACCTAGAAGAAAAGGAAGATATTGAGCTTAAAGATAAATCCAATATTCATGCAAGCTTTGATATGGAAAGAGATGGTGTTACAACTCATTCCTAACGTATAGATTTGAATTTAATTGTAAAGATTTTTATGTATATCTTCTTTGTAATCTCTTCGGAAGGTTTTCCTTAACTAAATGAAACTTTACTTATCTCATTGTAATAACATCTATATAAGTTATTAAAGCCTTCTCTACACTCATGTTTTTGAGTGAGAGAACTGCTTAAATTATTTTAATCAGAATTGTACTCGAGTCAGTCGAGAAGTCTTCCCTCTTGTTAAAGTTGATGACTGCCACCCATTAAATCAGAAGGTCGTGTCAAAGTTGACGGTTAGCCATCCCATCAGGGGTGGAGCCAGGAATTTTTCATTGGGGGGGCCAAAATACATGTGATAAAAAAATTTTGATTTGAGGGTATAGAATTTGGGAGTTTGGGGGCGTAGCCCCCAAGAAAAAGTTTTGGGGTAGTTTTTTGTTTTTGAAATTTTTTTTTTCTGGTAATGCCTTTGAGGTCGCCACATGTCCCTATTAATACCCCTTAATTGTAGTTAAGATTCACCCACCTATCCTTGGTTTAAAAAAAAATATCAAAATTTTTTTTGAACCCTAGTTTAAAATTCATTAACTCCTAAGGTTAAAATTATTAAAATATTTTTTTCTAAAAACTAAGGATAAGTAGGTGAACTCTGAGATTGGATGAATTTTAACCATAGTTAAGGTGTGTCAATAGGGACATGTGGTAACCTCAAGAGCATAAGGGGACTCCATTGGGGGCACTATATATGACAAAAAAATGGGGGGCACTATATTATGTAGTACAAAAGATATTAGGGTCAAGTATACTAATTTTTTTTTTTTATTTATTTATTGAGGGCCCCGCCCCTCGCATTAAAATGGTTTTTCTCACTCACAAAAAACCAGAAAAAGAAAAAGAAAGAAACAAGTCACATGGATGTTTTCTTTCTCGAAAGGTTTTTCTCACCCACAAAAAACCAGAAAAAGAAAAAGAAAGAGACAAGTCAAATGGATGTTTTCTTTCTCGAAAGCATCACAAGGTTACAGTTACAAAGAGCGATATTTTTTCACTCATCAATGGAGGTTGTCATGAATGATGATGTCATGATTACACTTTAGAAAAGACAAAAATCAATGGATGTTGAAGATGTCATGATTACACTTTAGAAAAGACAAAACATTAGGCAGCAAATCCTCTCCGGTGATAACCGGATTTTGCAAATCCGGTTATCACCCCTAGAGGTCACCACGTGTCTCCTTTGACACCCATTAACCATGGGTAAGGTTCACCCAACCCTAGGGTTCACCCACCTATTTTTGGTTATTTTTAAAAAATAATAATTCTTTTTTTAAAATTAAAAAACTGTTTTTAATATTAAAAAAACTAAAAAACTGTTTTTTAATTTTAAAAAAAGAATTATTATTTTTTTAAAAAAACCAAAAATAGGTGGGTGAACCTTACCCACGGTTAAGGGGTGTCAAAGGAGACACGTGGTGACCTCTAGGGGTGATAACCGGATTTGCAAAATCCGGTTATCACCGGAGAGGATTTGATGCCAAAACATTAATGGTAAAGTTGATGTTCAAAGCATTGAAGACCATGAAAAAAATAGTAAAATAATGGAAGCATGTCTTACCTCTGTGGCCGTATGCGCAGGCAACTTTCTTGTTTCTCGGTTTCTAAAGTCCCAAGCTCAATGTTCGTCAGTACACACTCGCCTTCTCAAGCTCGGTGTGAGGATGGAAACCGAATACAATAAATTATGTATATATATATTAAAAAAAAGTTTCTTATCAAGGACGGGAAAATGCAACTCGTGTGGTGCAAGTTTCTCAGCTCAATTTCATGGAAGCACTTTAACTGAATTAACTAACTTGGTTTAGGAACTTAAACCTCCGAACCTTTTTGCTCTCAAACCTCGCTCTTACTTCCAGAGTTCAATTTTAACTTTTGTTAACCTCGTTCTCACATCGCTCTTAAGTAGAGAGTTCTGTTTTTGTGTAAAATTTTATTTTTATCCCAATTTTTCATGTTAAGTAGGGATATATTTTATCTTTTTTCTTTATAGGATAGAAGATTCATGTAAGATTTTTTAATTATTTGTGATCGTGTAATTGGATTTAAAATGATACATTTAAATTATTTCTTGTAGTAAATATAAAAGATATATTTGCATCCATAAGTAATTTTCAAGATCATATATATGTATATATAGCGGCACTCTCGACCATATCCTAAATTGTCATTTTACGCTCTCGTGCTCTCGTTCCCGCTTTGGTTACTTAGAACTTGAGTCAGTGCTGCCATCAAATCAATAGGCAGATGTTCATTACATAATTCACGCATCTGGATTACTTTTTGTTGGGCATTTCTTCTAAGTTCTCCATCATTCCTACAATCACATGCTTATAAAAATCCTAACTATTCTAGTTATCACACTACCTAACACCACTTTACAAATATTTTGTGTATTTTTAAAAAAAAAAACGAATCCTCTTGGGGTGATGTTTCTGTCTCATATCACAAATGAAAATGATAAAAACAGTTCTTCTTAACATTGATGCATAATACCCAGGTTAAGGAAAACTAGACAGTAAGTATTATAATTCTCTAAATTTGCAAATTGAAAGTGAATCTAAGAGCATTCCTAGCAGCCTCACCAAAATAGTTTTTTAGCTATTTTGGTGAGCCAATTGGCTAAAAAGTGCAAATTACCGTCTCCAGCAGCCTCACCAATTTGAAGATTTCAGTTTCATGTACACTCACCAAATCAAAATATCTCTCTTTCCCTCCTTCTATATGTGCCCACACAAATAAAATAAAAGTTTCTCTCCCTTTTTTTTGTGTGGATGTGACACAAATAATAAAATAATGATAGTTTTGACTATTTGGTGAGGTTGTTGGGAGTGTTTTAAAAAAGTGGCTCACCAACATAACTTTTTGTGAGTTTTGGCTATTTTGATTAGGTAAATTTGGTGAGGCTGTTCGGAATTCTCTAAGAGTGTTAAACTAATAGAATTCACATAATTGTGGAAGTAGAATTAACGAAACATGGATAGATAATTATACCTGATGCTGCAAGTGTTGTACCTTTGGTGATTGATTCAAAATTAATTAAATAAAAGAATTAAATATTAATTTATTTAATTTTACTATAGCCATTAAAGGCTTTAATGGTAGGAAACGTTTCAAAAGTTTATTATCATAATTATTAGTCACTAATGTGACAGTTTTAGAATTCCAAAATCCTATTTAGTTTTCTATATATATCATATGTAATATCTCATTTTTTTGTAAGAAAAAAGATTAGAAAGGGGTTTTCTCAACTATAATATTTTTTTATGTTTGAGAATTTTTCTTTTGAGAGATTGCTGGGTAAGAAACAGAGTAAGGTGTGCGGCTATAGGTTATGCACGCCTATAGTCAGGGTTAGATTTGTGTGGAGTTGTTGTATCCTGGAGGCATCGTGTCTGTCAACCCAGTGTATTTGTGGGGGGCGCGAAATGTCTTAAAGAAAGCGACGTGATCCGCACCTCACTTCACACGAACTACCAATGTTCTAACAGTTTTTCAAGTGCAAGAATTTCTGAAATAAAAGTTGCTATTTTGTTCGAGTTCTTCAAAGACTGCAATTTGTGTTGGATAGCAATTCCAGGTAATTTACCCTTATGGGAACAACAATTTTAAGACATTTCGTTTCAAAAATCCTGTAATTGCTATAACCTAATAAAGAGTTGAGGAGGAACTAATGGTGTTTCCGGAGAGAGAGTGGTCGTGTTGATCATCGGTGGTGGGGGAAGGAAACACGCACTCCGCTATGCAAAATTTATGCAATAAAAGGGGCGCATGAAGTTGTTAGCTTCCAAGTTCGAGGCGGTCATGAAGATCATGACAAACCGGAATACTATAAGAGCCGCTGAATCTGGTAGATTCCTGAACACGGCGTGGTGGACCTGTTGCCATGCCCGGGTGGACGACAAACACTGTTTTTTTTTGTCTTTCCTGTTCAATACCGAAGCAGGATGAAGCCTTGCCACAAAATAACACCAATGAATTTGACAAATCTTGGAGGCACGTTTTTAATCGAAGGTCGAGATTAGTTTCTCAAACATTGGGATATGGAAGGACTTACCATGTCTCGGGCGCACAGCTTAGGTAAATTAAAGGAGACTTGGAATGATTTTTTTTATTACAATTGCTTTGAAATGGGATGGTTTAAAGAAACATAAATATAATGTGTAACGCATGATGGCATGATGTGAAGGCATTGAAGCTCTCTTTGGCAAAATCGTGAGCTAGAAAAACAAAGTTATTGATTCCTTATTAAATGCATTGGTACGGGAAAGCAAAGTACGGGAAAGCAAAGTGTTTGCATATAAAGCCAAGCCATCTTAGTTAGTAGCTTGCAACCCAAGTCAAGCTATGCCAAGAAAAGCCAAGCCGAGCCAAGCTATTTAACAAAGTCAACTCATCAAAGCAATAAGTGCTGCCATCTAAGGAACGTCTGCATCGGCTATGCTGTGAAGCACTATGCTGTGAAACAAACACACGGTTACTTACTTTTGATTGAAGGCAGCTTATCACTAGTTGAGTCATGCACCACTGAGTCAATTCAATCAAAAGAAGCTAACTCAAAGTTTGCGCGAGCTTTATTATCTAGTATATGTGAGCACGGGATTTTGCGGTCCGCCCACATAAAAGCAAAGATTGGCTTTTAGAGTCGCCACCTATTCATTCTTAGGGATAGGTCCCGAGTAAGCAATTGTTTGGATAAGGCAAAAGGTCTATCAAAGATTAGGGTAAGTGGTTCGATTAAGTCTTGAGGAAGGTGTTAGGCACCCCAAGACCCCCATTTAAGAAATGGTTACCTACTCCCTATAGTTAAGCCAAGTTTAATCTCAAAATTAATTAAATGCTTAAGTGCTTAATGAAATGTTAATCCAAAAAATAAGCAAAGCAAGCTAGACTGGGGTCAAATCCGAGTTGGATTGCCTACGTACTCACATAGGGGTGAGATCAGACCGAGCGTAGTTCTGGCACATGAACCCGTGCCAAGGCTAGGGGTGTGTGTGTGTGCAAGGTGGTCAAGGGTCTAGCCCGGAGGTTAGGGTTGACTGACCGAGTTGGTCAAGTGCAAAGTAGAGTCTAACCGCAGTTAGAAAGGTGTTAACCATGGTTAGAGGGCCTAACCATGGTTAAGAAAGCAAGCAAGCAAGATTGATGTTTTTTGGTGTTTTGTATTTTTATGGATTTTTAGGGATTTTTTCATATTTTTTATGGGATTAAGTAGTGCTTAACCATGGTTAAACGTTAACCGGGGGCCATTTTAACCATGGTTAAGGGTCAAGGTCAGTCAAGGATGGGCCCAAAGGGTATGGCAGGGCCTAGAGTGGCCTCCTACCAGGTTTGGGCCCTTCACAAAGCCCGAAATCAAGAAATTCCAAAATGGAGGTAATCGGATTACCTCCATTTCAGTAATATTTTAACCAGAGTTTGTGGGTGATTAACTAGGGTTAGGGATCACCCCTGGGTAAAACAAAAGCAAGGTTAGAAAGCTGGGAGTGTCACCTTTCAAATGGTATAGGTCTCAGCCTCTGAATATGCCAGGTGTGGGCCCTACAGGGACTCAAAGTCAAGTAAAAATTAGTCTGTAATGTAGGCATTTGAACTACCGACACTATGGACAGTATTTTAACCCATGTTTAGGGGTTTGTTAACCATGGTTAGGCATGATCCCTGAACCTGAAATTTTGCAGGGAGCTAGGGGAGGTCAAGAGCTTTCCAACAAGCTACTGTGGGCCCCAGAGGACTTGGCATGTGGGCCCCACAGGCGCCCGAAGTCAGTACCAAAATAAGCTCATTATGTCGGTAAACCAAATGGGGACAAAGAGTTTTTAGGCTATTTTGAGCATGTCGGTAAACCAAATGGGGACAAAGAGTTTTTAGGCTATTTTGGGCATGTCGGTAAACCAAATGGGAACATTAAGCTTTTAGCCCAATTTTGTGTGGTCGGCAATTATTCTGCCGACCACTAGCAGATTCTTTCAAAAACCGATTTTTACCCACTGGCTTTGAACCAAAAGGGGTCTAAAGGTTCTCTCATGGCTTGAGGGACCCTCAGACCCTATGGGAGGCTTCCATGCACAATGGGTGAAGTGTTGCACCCGAACTTAGCCTCTAGGGAGTTCCCTACACCTATGGTGAAGGTGGGGGACCCCTATCCTCGGCTGTAGCAACTAAAACAAATGAAGGGAAAACAAAAGGGGACCCCTGGATCAGGACCAGGGGTCCCTTACAGTAAGAGCAGCAAAAAGGAGGGGTGAGGGATGATCCCTACCCTTGGACGGTCGGTTGAGGTGGAGCCAAGGTCGTGGCGGTGTCCGGGACTGGCCTAGGACGGCCTAATGATGCTGAAGGAGGGTTCAAACAAGTCCTAGTTACTGGATGAGCTCGGACAGGGGTTTGAAGCAAATGGAAAAGCTTGGATTTTGCATGGGGATGGCTTGGGATTTATAGGAGAGGAAGGAGGACGCCCAAGGGCATTTAGGGAAGGTCCAGGGACCAATGGGGGAGGTCCCAAGCCTCTGGTGGTGCTGCAGTGGAGCCTGCACACGCTAAACCTGGAAACACGATAATGTCGGTAATCCAAATGGGGACATTAAAAAAATAGGCCAAAAACTTAATGTCGGTAATTCGATTGGGGACATTACCGATTTCATGCTATTTCGGGCCAAACCCAAATCCACTTGGGTCAAAAGGGTTGTGGGCAGCCATTTAGGGCAATTCCCGCCCATTTTGGATTTAGGGTTTGTGGGTCCCACCCATGTGCCCCTCATGGGTTGAGGTGGGCCCAAGTGTGGGCCCTAAAGTGTTTGGGCCTTGGTTTTAAGGCTTTTTTTTTTTGATGGGTTGTGTAGTGGGCCTTGAACCCATAGGGTTTGTCCTAGGTCTTGGGCTAGGGTTTAGCTAGGGCTAGGTCTAGGGTTTGGTCTAGGGCTCTCCTAGGGTTTGTCCTAGTGTAATGGGCCTTGAGCCCAAAGCTTAGGGGGTGTAAAAATGGGGTGCTTACAGCTGCCCCTCTTTGTCGGAGAGTGCCGAGTTTGGCAATTGAATGACAAAGACTGGAATCAACCAATTTTTACCAGCAAACAGGATGGATGAAAGCACACATGGCGAGGAAGAGGAGTGGATACTCGTCCGTTCCAACTTAGTGTACTCCTAAAATAGTGAACTAGCAGAGCAAGATTTTAGACAACCGCCCGATTGTCTGACAGAGTAGCAAGCCAAGAGAGAGGAGAGTAAAGACAGCCGCCCGACTGCTTTACCTGGAGCAAGCAAGAAAGATGAGAGAGTAAAGACAGTCGCCCGACTGCTTTACACGAAAACAAACATAGGTGATGAGGATGAAGGCAGCCGCCCGACTGGTCCACCAGGAAAGCAAGCAAGCAGGGTAAAGACAGCCGCCCGACTGGTTCACCTAAAAAGTAAGCAAGCAAGTAAAGACAGCCACCCGACTGCTTTACGCGGAAGCAAGCAAGCAGGGTAAAGACAGCCGTCCGACTGCTATACTTGAAAAGCAAGCAAAGGAGATGAAGGTGAAGACAGCCGCCCGACTGGTTCACCTGAAAAGTAAGCAAGCAAGTAAAAACAACCGCCCGACTGCTTTATGCGGAAGAAAGCAAGTAGGGTAAAGACAGCCGTCAGACTGCTATACTTGGAAAGCAAGCAAAGGAGATGAAGGTGGAGACAGCCGCCCGACTGGTGCACCTGAAAAGTAAGCAAGCAAGTAAAGACAGCCGCCCGACTGCTTTACACGGAAGCAAGCAAGCAGGGTAAAGACAGCCGCCCGACTGCTTTACACGGAAGCAAGCGAAGGAGATGAAGATGAAGACAGCCACCCGACTGGTCCATCTGGAGAAACCAGGGAAAGATGAGAGGGTAAAGACAGCCGCCCGATTGCTTTACACGGAAGCAAGCAAAGGAGATGAGGGTGAAGACAGCCGCCCGACTGGTCCACCTGAAAAGCAAGCAAGCAAAACCAAAGATAGTGATCTGGAATGATAGGGAGTTTGTGAAACAAAGAAAGCAAGATGAGTTTGATATGAGGAATGAGAGCGGTGACCCTGAGCCTTAACCTGAATCTCTGCCTCCTTGCACAAATAACCTGATAGATTTGAAATGCCCCTTACTCGGGTGATCCGATTGTTGGCACTTGCCCCCTAGAATGTACCGATCCGCTTCAGATATCTGTGTTTGCCCGGGATAGTCTGCTGACTTTGCTTTGCCCTGGTATCAATGCTTTCCTTGCACCAGTGAGAATGAACAGTCAACTTTGAGCTGACTCTACTGGAGGTTGAAACTTGACTAAAAAGCTTGAATAACTGACAAATGATACGATTGACTTGTTAGAAAGACAAATGAACTGACTGACAAGTGGTGGACTGACAGTTGACTAGCGGACTGTAAACAATGAAATTGACTGTTTGTATTTTGAACAGTACCTGAGATTGCTTATAATGGGAGACCTAGCTAGGTTCCTTAGCCTTCAGGGAAAGATAATTAAACCGTGGTTGATCATGATGTTTGATCATCGGCTAGCAAAGCTTGCACTTGTTTATCTTTCCATTTTTTTTGCCCCTGGGCCTTTGCAGGTCTTCACCAGGACTGAGTTGTACATATTGATCTTTGTCCCTTTTTTGCCCCTGGGCCTTTTCAGGTTTTCACCAGGACTGGGTTCACGTAATTTTTGCGCAGTAGCCGGATTGGTGATTCCTTGCTATGCCCGTGAATTTAGAAGTTTGATTTATCCCTTTTTTGCCCCTGGGCTCTTACGGGTTCACCAGGACTGGGTATACAAGCTTTGCATTTCTCATGTTCTGCTCTCGAATTTGCTTTGATAATGTTCCGCTCTTCTCTCGTCATTGCCTGTCGGAAATGGTGATGAATGCTTTTGACCATTGATGCTCAAGTCCTTTCAGGGATCAAGGAGGGCTTAATATCTAGGACGAAACGTGGTTTGGCTAGAAACGAGATCAGGCTCAAATTTCAATGCCTCAACGAGGATAGGGCACCCTATGACCTTTGTTCATTGTTGGTGTAGAACCAGCTTCTGCATTTTTCCCTTTAATGAAGCTTTGCTTCGTCTTTTGGCCAAGTGCTTTTTTTTTTCTCTTTGTACACAGTTGCCTTGTATTGTGAGCATTTGTTTTGTTATGACCGAACCTGATTTCAGGCTGCCTACGTACCCAAATAGGGATCAGGTCAAGACGTAGTTCGGCCGAAAGGCCACTTGATGTTGTTGCTCTTTGCTGATTGTTCCTTTGTATTGTTCTTTAACTTTCAAAGGGTGCCCATATGTGGGTGTTTGAAATAAAGGTTAGCAGGCTCAAAGCTCTAACTAGCGAATATGTATATAGCATGGGTAAGCGAGATATTGAAAGGGGTATCAAAAGATGGCCTCCTATCATTTCTTTGATTGGTCGAGAGCATGTATGGTCATTGCATCGTCCTCATTTCAGTTGATTGACACTTGATGACTCAGAGAGGTCTTCAATTCTTGTATTTTTCTTGTTCAGGAATGTTCAATCTTGTAAGGATATCCATCAATTTGAGTGATCAACCTTTATCAAATTATTCCTTAGGGCATTAAAAGCTAGTTCGGTTCCCAAAGTAAGCATCTCAGAGCATAGTGAGAATTTGATTTAAACGAGTCATTTCATTAAGATATTAATGGGTGAACAGACACGACAAAAGACACTAAAACAAAGGCCACTGGACACAAACTGACTTCAAAACAAAGCAACTGAAGTAAGGGCCACTGGCCACTGACCGATTAGATTGGGGAAAAGAGACCGACATGGACCACTGTGGCTAACTGCAAGATAACTGATGAAAATAAAGCAAAGACATCACAAAAAATCAGAGTTTGCTCAAAAATTTGACTGAAGATTCTGGCCGATGCAACCTTAATTTCCAGGAGTAGCATGGTTGGGCAGAGGGACTAGTGATGTCCTCATTTCCTGGTTCAAAGCGAATTGCATCTGTCTCCAATAGGTCTTGGATAGCATGCTTGAAGTCATAGCATAGATCCGTAGGATGTCCTGGTGACTGGTGATATCCACAGTGCTGGTCTGGCTTGTAACCCTTCGGAGGGTTAGTTGGTGGAGGCTGGGGCTCCTTCAAAGTGATCAATTTCTTGTTCAACAAGAAAGGGAGAAGTGATGTCAAAGAATATGGGAGCGGGGTGAAAGCCCGATTTCTTCTTTGTTCAAAGGTCATCTGATGAGAGAGGAGTCTTCCTTGATTCTGTGGAGCTTGTTGAGGCTGCCGAGGCTGCGGTGGTTGCCGAGGTTGTTGAGGGAGGTTGGGGACTCGAATGGCCGCAACCATTTGTCCATCACTCTCTTTCCTTCTGTTATCCTTCCTTGGAGGTAAGGGAGCACGGGAAGAGGATGCACTCTTTGAACCTTGGAATATGTCGAATACCCCTATATCGTCTATGGTTGCCTCAATCCTAGCGCCACATTTGGCCATTGTACTGAAATCAGAGACTGGTTGTGCGGCCAAGAGAGTTTTTAGCGGATGCTTGAGAGTGCGGAGGAAAGTAGTCACTTGCTCATCTTCCGGCAGAGAGGTGCTCATTTTTCCAGCGACTTCTCTCCATCGAACAGAGTCCTCGATGAAGGACTCATTATCCCTCTGTGACATTTTTTCCAAATCTACCCTCTGCGGGACTAGATCGACATTGTATGAGTATTTAGCCAAGAAAGTTTCACAGAGGCCCTCCCATGTCTTGACTTTGTTGGGGTCGACTTTAGTGAACCACTGTAGGGCTGCTCCTTTCAGACTCTTCTGAAATAACTGGACCAAGAGTTTATCATCGTGTTCCAACTGGAACAGCTCTCCACGGTAAACCCTTAGGTGCATCTCAGGGCATCCCTTCCCATTGTACTTATCGAAATCAGGTATCTTGAAATCTCGGGGCAGTTGAATCCCTGGGTACATACACATATCCCTGAAATCTGTAGATTTACGGGCTCCTTGCACTGTCTTCACCAACTCTTCTAACTTCTCAATCCTCTCCCTGTAAGCATCCGGAATCTGTGCCGAACTGGAAGATATGTAAGCTGATCCAGTATGGGGTTCATTGCCGGCCCTAGCTTCCTCCTCCTCAAACTGGTCAGTGATAAGAGGTATGATGTGGGGAATGGGTTGTGATTGAACAGGTGGAGGTGGCATGCCGAAGGTGAAGTCGGTTTGTGGTTGAATAGGTGATAGAGGGATGTTGATGACAGGTGGTTGTGGGATAAGATTGGTGATATGTGGCGGATTAGCTTGTGATGGGTCTGGCACATCGGCCGGTCGAGGATTTTGAGGAGGAGAGAGCATGTGTTACTGCCCGCATAAAATCATGCACAATATTTTTCAGCTCCTCTATGCTCTGGGCATTCTCAGTCATTCTTGCCTCGAGGCTCGGGGCTTGCAGCTGCTGAGATGTCGGGGTATCAGGATCAGTCTCATGTCCATCCACTAATTGATCCATACTGTATTGCTTGATCAGATATCAATTGGTGGTATCTTTCAGATAAGTACTCAACTCAGGGTCTGCTCCTGAAATAATGGAAATGTATAGAGTAAGAGCCGGAGTAGATAAGGGCGGGAAGATTGACAAGCAAGCAAAAGACCTAGCAGTCTAACTGACATAGGGGCAATGCCCCTATTCTGGGATTCAGAATGACATGCAGGAGAGAGAATTTTGATTTTTGATTTTCGAATTTTTTGAATTTTTTTTTGGAATTTAGGTGTGACAAGACATATGTGATCCGATAAGGCAGACGGAGAGAGGTCCGACATGCTTTACCCTGGTTATTCGGAACCGAGGGCCTATCAGGTCAAAGATGAGGGTAGGTCTAGTGAAGACCTATCTACTTGGGATTTAAACCCCATATGTTATGTCGGGAAGCAGGGTAGAGTGCATTTTATTACAGGCACAACAAAAGGGCTCAGTACATGCCCCTAGATGGATGCTTATCCGGGTAGAATGTGCCCGGGTAGTCAACCATGACAGGGGACGGGTATAGGGTGCAAGCAGGTTAGGGTTTAGGTAACCCCTCCCGGATGGGCTGCTTGTAAACTATACCTTAGCCTAGGCTATATGTATGAATGCTGGTGTAATGCAGTTGTGTTCCTAGCAAGATGGGGGGATCACTTAACACCGTATATGCGACTCCGAGGTATAGAACATACCGGGGACGATTGGTGTAAGCGGGAGCGTTCAGAATCGTTTCCTGAGGATCATCACCCAACAGGCAAAATTCCGCGGACCTCCAAGACGTTTAAGCTACTGACACCGAGGATCATCATCCAGCGGCCGTTAGCGTAATAAGTCTGTCTAATAGGTGTTGGGTTATTACACTACCAATGATATGTATGAAATGCACACCCATAAGAAATAATAGCACTTGATTAAACAATTAAGCATGTTGATTAATGTTGAGATTAATTTGGCTTAAGTGTAGATTCTGGCTTGAACCATCGTCCCCAGCAGAGTCGCCAGAGCTGTGAGCACGGGATTTTGCGGTCCGCCCACATAAAAGCAAAGATTGGCTTTTAGAGTCGCCACCTATTCATTCTTAGGGATAGGTCCTGAGTAAGCAATTGTTTGGATAAGGCAAAAGGTCTATCAAAGATTAGGGTAAGTGGTTCGATTAAGCCTTGAGGAAGGTGTTAGGCACCCCAAGACCCCCATTTAAGAAATGGTTACCTACTCCCTATAGTTAAGCCAAGTTTAATCTCAAAATTAATTAAATGCTTAAGTGCTTACTGAAATGTTAATCCAAAAAATAAGCAAAGCAAGCTAGACTAGGGGTTGTCTAGACTGGGGTCGAATCCGAGTTGGATTGCCTACGTACTCACATAGGGGTGAGATCAGACCGAGCGTAGTTCTGGCACATGAGCCCGTGCCAAGGCTAGGGGTGTGTGTGTGTGCAAGGTGGTCAAGGGTCTAGCCCGGAGGTTAGGGTTGACTGACCGAGTTGGTCAAGTGCAAAGTAGAGTCTAACCGTAGTTAGAAAGGTGTTAACCATGGTTAGAGGGCCTAACCATGGTTAAGAAAGCAAGCAAGCAAGCAAGATTGATGTTTTTTGGTGTTTTGTATTTTTATGGATTTTTAGGGATTTTTCCATATTTTTTATGGGATTAAGTAGTGCTTAACCATGGTTAAACGTTAACCGGGGGCCATTTTAACCATGGTTAAGGGTCAAGGTCAGTCAAGGATGGGCCCAAAGGGTATGGCAGGGCCTAGAGTGGCCTCCTACCAGGTTTGGGCCCTTCACAAAGCCCGAAATCAAGAAATTCCAAAATGGAGGTAATCGGATTACCTCCATTTCAGTAATATTTTAACCAGAGTTTGTGGGTGATTAACTAGGGTTAGGGATCACCCCTGGGTAAAACAAAAGCAAGGTTAGAAAGCTGGGAGTGTCACCTTTCAAATGGTATAGGTCTCAGCCTCTGAATATGCCAGGTGTGGGCCCTACAGGGACTCAAAGTCAGGTAAAAATTAGTCTGTAATGTAGGCATTTGAACTGCCGACACTATGGACAGTATTTTAACCCATGTTTAGGGGTTTGTTAACCATGGTTAGGCATGATCCCTGAACCTGAAATTTTGCAGGGAGCTAGGGGAGGTCAAGAGCTTTCCAACAAGCTACTGTGGGCCCCAGAGGACTTGGCATGTGGGCCCCACAGGCGCCCGAAGTCAGTACCAAAATAAGCTCATTATGTCGGTAAACCAAATGGGGACAAAGAGTTTTTAGGCTATTTTGAGCATGTCGGTAAACCAAATGGGGACAAAGAGTTTTTAGGCTATTTTGGGCATGTCGGTAAACCAAATGGGGACATTAAGCTTTTAGCCCAATTTTGTGTGGTCGGCAATTATTCTGCCGACCACTAGCAGATTCTTTCAAAAACCGATTTTTGCCCACTGGCTTTGAACCAAAAGGGGTCTAAAGGTTCTCTCATGGCTTGAGGGACCCTCAGACCCTATGGGAGGCTTCCATGCACAATGGGTGAAGTGTTGCACCCGAACTTAGCCTCTAGGGAGTTCCCTACACCTATGGTGAAGGTGGGGGACCCCTATCCTCGGCTGTAGCAACTAAAACAAATGAAGGGAAAGCAAAAGGGGACCCCTGGATCAGGACCAGGGGTCCCTTACAGTAAGAGCAGCAAAAAGGAGGGGTGAGGGATGATCCCTACCCTTGGACGGTCGGTTGAGGTGGAGCCAAGGTCGTGGCGGTGTCCGGGACTGGCCTAGGACGGCCTAATGATGCTGAAGGAGGGTTCAAACAAGTCCTAGTTACTGGATGAGCTCGGACAGGGGTTTGATGCAAATGGAAAAGCTTGGATTTTGCATGGGGATGGCTTGGGATTTATAGGAGAGGAAGGAGGACGCCCAAGGGCATTTAGGGTATTTAGGGAAGGTCCAGGGACCAATGGGGGAGGTCCCAAGCCTCTGGTGGTGCTGCAGTGGAGCCTGCACACGCTAAACCTGGAAACACGATAATGTCGGTAATCCAAATGGGGACATTAAAAAAATAGGCCAAAAACTTAATGTCGGTAATTCGATTGGGGACATTACCGATTTCATGCTATTTCGGGCCAAACCCAAATCCACTTGGGTCAAAAGGGTTGTGGGCAGCCATTTAGGGCAATTCCCGCCCATTTTGGATTTAGGGTTTATGGGTCCCACCCATGTGCCCCTCATGGGTTGAGGTGGGCCCAAGTGTGGGCCCTAAAGTGTTTGGGCCTTGGTTTTAAGGCTTTTTTTTTTGGATGGGTTGTGTAGTGGGCCTTGAACCCATAGGGTTTGTCCTAGGTCTTGGGCTAGGGTTTAGCTAGGGCTAGGTCTAGGGCTCTCCTAGGGTTTGTCCTAGTGTAATGGGCCTTGAGCCCAAAGCTTAGGGGGTGTAAAAATGGGGTGCTTACCATATGAACCGGCGTGGTCTTGGAGATGTGGAGAATGGTAGCAGATGAGTTGCAGTTCAAAAATCAGGAGTTGCACACATGTTGGTAACACTCCAATGAACGGTCAGATTTTTTGAAATTCTCTTTTTTATATTTTCAGTTGATTAAGTACTTGTGAAAGTGCATGCTATATTTTAGTGTCATATATGATTATATGACTTGATAAATTGCAATAGTTATAAATAGTTTGACACAAGTAAGATAATAAATTAACTGAATATATGAAATTTGGATATATGAAAACCTAATTTAAGTTATGTGATTGTTTAGCTATAGTAAGACTAAATAATCTTAAAATAACAAAAATTAGGATATGTAATAAGGAGATATAACTTTATTGTTTTACTATAAATAATAATGTATATAGAATTTAGATCTTGATTTATAAAGTGAAATTAGAATTAAGAAAAAGCTGATTTTTAATAAATAAATAAATAATTTCTTTTTCATTTTGATTCTAAGAATAATGGGAGTTAGAATTAAGAAAAGGTTTTTTGAAAATCATTTTCATTTTAATTCTAAAAATAGTGGGGGTAAAAAATTCAAGGTCTAAATAAAACTAGTATTTTAATACTAGTGTACACTTTTCTTCAAATGAAGAAGATAGTGTAAAGAAGAATATGAAGTATGGAAAGGTAGAAAGCCAAATTTAAATTATTTCTAAACATGAGATATTTAGCAATGGTCAGAATTAATTATCCTAAAATAATTAAATTAGGACCTAAATCTATGAGCTGTGCTTTTATTGGTTATGCGATTAACAGTAAAGCATATAGATTCTTAGGCATTGAAAATAATGTTATATTTGAATCAAGTGAAGCTAATCTTTTTATTTTTAATTCTGAAAATAGTGGGAGTTTAAAACTAATGATTTTAGTTCTAAAACTCTTGTATTGATTAAATCAGATGAGACTGAAATTGAAAGAGTAAAAGAACTAATTTTTTTTAAAAGATTTTGGATCTGGCTTTTATCCATATATGATAGAGAATAGTCGTATTTCTTTAAATGAGGTATTTGAGTCACATGAGTCTTCTTTTGGAGAGAAGCTGTGGAAAATAAAATGGTTTCAATAATGTCTAATCATAATTGGACATTACTTGTTAATCCTCCTAAAATTAGAACTATAGATTGTAAGTGGGTATTTAAAAAGAAATCTAAGGCTGATTAATCTATAGAAAAATATAAGGTTAAATTAGTAGCCAAATGATTTAAGTAAAGAAAATGAATAGATTATTTTGATGCATATTTACCTGTATCAAGAATTACATCTATTCGAGTATTTTTTTTTTCTATAACATCCATATATAATTTAATAATTCACCAAATAGATGTTAAAACAACATTCTAATTAAATTGTGATTTAGATGGAAAAAATAATTTATATAGATTGATAATAACTCATGGATATAGTACAAATGAAAGTAATATGTATATATTACAAATATAATGGTGATTGTGGAGTAATCATTTGTCTATATGTAAATGATTTACTGATTTTTGGAACAAATCAAAAAATCATAAATGAAACAAAAGAATTCGTGTCATCCCAATTTGACATGAAGGATATTGAAGAGATGAATTTAATTATTGGAATTAAAATAATTAGAATGAATGATGAGATAAGTTTATCTCAATATCATTGTATTAAAATTATTATTAAAATACAATTATTAAGATTATAGTAATATTTGTACTCCAATTGATCCTAGTATTTGTCTATCACCTAATGAAAGAGATAGTATAAACTAAAATGAATATGCTAGTGTAATTGGAAGTTTGATATATGCTATGAATTGTACTCATATGCAGTTGGAAAATTAAGTAGATACACTAGTAATTCCAATAGGGAGCATTGGGATGCAATTAGCAAAGTGATTAAATATTTAAATATATTTAAATAAAATCATAAATTCTGATTTTTATTATGAGAGATACCCTTCTTAAATTGAAAGGTATAGTAACGCTAATTGGAATTATATTTCTAATAAATATAAAATAATAAGTGGTTATATATTCATTATTGGTAGTAGTAATGTTTCTTAATATTGTAAGAAACAATTGGGTCTATTTCTACTATGAAATCGACACTATTAGCTCTAGCTTAGCAGAAAAAGAAACTGAGTGGCTTCAGAACTTTTTGTTTGATATTCCTTTTGGAATAAAATTATCCTTGCAATTAAAATTAATTGTGATTGTGATGTTGCAATAAGTAGAGCTAATAACACTCGATATAATGGTAAGTCTCGAATTATATTTGAGAAGATTTCCAAAATTATATTTGAGAGAATTCCTATGAGATGGAATTATATTTGAGAACTCCTATGAGATGGAGTTATATGAGAAAATGAAATCAGATGGCCATAAAATTTGGCAAAACCCTTTACTGAAGGTCTAGTAAGGGAAGAATACATCGAGGGGAATGTGAATTAAGCTAATTGAAAATAAACCAACTGTAATGGTAACCCAACCTGAAGACTGGAGATCCCAAGAACAGGTTTAATGGGAAGAACAAGTTACAAAGTGGTTTGAGGTGAAGCACTATAATAGGAGAATAATAGTAATAATATTATTACTCTCCAAGTCTCTTCCTATGATGTGAATAGTGCATAAAGTATGTGACGATTAGAGGTTGAGGGTTTCCTCTTAATGAGATCTATAGCTCTATTGAGTGGGATGTGGAGTCACATAGGCATCCTTGATAGACTCACCTATATAAGTGTGGAAGTGGGGCCGCTTCCTATGAGAAATTGGCTATTTCTCTATAGCACTTATTAAACCGGGATAAAAGCACATAGCCGAAAAGTGCTAACTTAGACACCTGTAGACTCTGTACGAGTTAATGTGTTTAAGGTATAAAGACTCATCACTAAAAGAGCTCAGTTTTGAATACCAAGATCTATGATCTATGGTAACTGAGTATCTGGTGAGAATTTTACTTTAAACTATGCAAAGGTTCAAATCTATGTGACACCTTTTGCTTATGCATTAAATCTAATTTTACCCAGCAACTTTATTTTTTCTTTGCGGTTTTATAATTTTTGAATCAAGTGGGGGATTGTTGTACCTTTGGTGATTGATTCAAAATTAATTAAATAAAAGAATTAAATATTTATTTATTTAATTTTACTATAGCCATTAAAGGCTTTAATGGTAGGAAACGTTTTAAAAGTTTATTATCATAATTATTAGTCACTAATGTGACAGTTTTAGAATTCCAAAATCCTATTTAGTTTTCTATATCATATGTAATATCTCATTTTTTTGTAAGAAAAAAGATTAGAAAGGGGTTTTCTCAACTATAATATTTTTTTATGTTTGAGAATTTTTCTTTTGAGAGATTGCTGGGTAAGAAACAGAGTAAGGTGTGCGACTATAGGTTATGCACGCCTATGGTCAGGGTTAGATTTGTGTAAAGTTGTTGTATCCTGGAGGCATCGTGTCTGTCAACCCAGTGCATTTTTGGGGGGCGCGAAATGTCTTAAAGAAAGCGACGTGATCCGCGCCTCACTTCACACGAACTACCAATGTTCTAACAGTTTTTCAAGTGCAGGAATTTCTGGAATAAAAGTTGCTATTTTGTTCGAGTTCTTCAAAGACTGCAATTTGTGTTGGATAGCAATTCCAGTTAATTTACCCTTATGGGAAGAACAGCAAGTACAATACCCTCAACGAGATCAAAGAATCGAGTGCCAACCAACGCGAAGAAAAGCGCTATCGTCCAAACACACGGTTCATATTAATCCTCCATTAATGGATGTTTGTTCTTCAGATAAGTTTTCTGCACTGACTGTTAGAGTGGTTCTGGTGGGGAAGTGAGAAAGGGATTAATGGAGGAGGAGAAAGGGTTTCCTCACAAGAAAAGAAAGATTGGATTTGTAGCGCCATTTTTGCAATTTAATTGGTTAGAACTTATATAGTTTTGTCTTTTTTTATGCTTCTCTTCTTCGCATGGTGTTTGGACGCAAGAATAGCTTGTCCCAAATAAATTTTACTAGTTTGTGTCCCTTGCTGAACAATGGACCGTAAAACCACCTTTGCAAAAGCTGATTATTGTTTTATTGTTCTTAAAATTCTTGATCAAGGGACATTCAGGAAGTCACTGACATCAACAGGAAAGGCCTTATTCTCAGGCCGGTTCCGCGTGTTCTAGCACCCAAACACCCCGAATGTTTCAACGATAAATGGATAATATATAGATCAAAGAGGGGAAGAACGAAAGAGTTCACCAAATGGTAAACAAACAAACAAAAGGAAAACAAATAAGGGAACCACTGAACCAGGGGTCGTATACTTCTTCAAAAGTTACTTTTCTTGGAAGTTCTCCTAGAAAAGTTTATCCAAACAGGCCTTAAGACTTCGAGCCAAGGCAAATTCAAACCTTATAGTTCAACTTGGATCCCAGTAGCATGAAACAATTACAGAAATGCTTCATTTTGCCATATTTGCTACTGTAATTGTTTGTTGAAATATAAGAGGAACTTCATCTCAAGCATACATTCTCACTTCAGGGACTAATCAAACAGACCTGAATTTGATAATCTTGGCATGGGGATGGCGACAAATGGTATCGTTTTCCTTGGGACCAGGCCGAACTTCTCCGAAAGATCGAGCGTCACCCCCTCCTGTAGCTTCCAATTAAATGAATGCAACAGTGAAGCTAATACATGGGGTGTCATCCTTTCTGCTAATGGAATTCCTGCACATTTCCTCCTCCCAGACCTGAAAGGAAGATAGCGAAAATCGTTACCGCTATAATCGAGTTTCACAGTAGCTCTTAGGAACCTCTCTGGCTGAAACTCCAAGGGACTGTCCCAAATCTCAGGGTCCCTATGTATTGCCCACATGTTCACCAATACCTGAGTGCCCTTAGGTATGGTATACCCGCTCACTATACATGATTGCCGAGAGCGTCGAGGGACCAAGAATGGCCCTGGTGGGTGTAACCGTAGGACTTCTTTCACTACTGCATCCAAATAAAGCAGCTGGGGCAAATGGGACTCTTCCACCATGTTACTCATACCCACAACCTCTGCTAATTCTTCTTGGGCTCTTCTCATTGTTTCAGGTGTATTCATCATCTCCGCCATTGCCCACTCTACGACGCTTGACGCTGTATCGGTACCGGCTGCCACTATATACTGAAATTAGAGTTAAATTATCAGTTGTAAATAGCTGCAACAGGTATTGCAAGCACAAGCAAAATTAGGACAGCAGATAGTTAGGCACTTTTCTCACTATATGACTACACAAAAAACAGATTTTTGTGAAAGAGACTATGTTATATTTGCTACAGGATCTAGCCAACCAAAGATTCAAGAATAGGTCTTCAAGACTCCATAATTTCAAAGCTCTTGATAAGGGATATATTTTTTGCAGGGTTATTATGAAAATGGATTGAGACCGACAACTTAATAGTACTATATAAAGGGTATTGGTCATTAAAAATCTAATCCATCAAGGAAACTGAGGACTACCTTATAACCCTAATAACTTAATTAATGCCCAATATATCACTGTTCGGTTATAGCTATATCCTTAACTATAGTAGATTTTATTCGAGTTTTGGATAATGAGCATTGCCTAGACCCTAAACTTAATTTTTTAAAAAATATCATACAAGACTAACCAAAAGCAAGGACTTGAGGTGGCTCTTCGTCAAGGGTCCTTTGAGGTTTCCATCCTCCGTAAAAAAAATCTGTAGTAAATCTTTGTTTTCTCCATCATTACTTCTCTCCTTTCGTGCTTTTACTTTGAAATGTTCTTCGATGATGGAGTCGAACATCCGATCAATCTGCAACAGAAGTCTACTGAGAAGTAGACTTTTTTTTTTTTTTTTTGGTCATAGAAATTCTTAGTAGAGTCAGACTGTAGTAGGGTTTAACTTGGGCAGTGGAGCTCTTGCTTACTCTTAGAGCATTCCTAGCAGCCTCACCAAAATAACTTTTTGGTTATTTTGGTGAGCCAAAAGACTAAAAAGATGTTAAAATGACTCCCAACAGCCTCAACAGAATGAAGAAATCCATTTGGTGAGTCTACAGTACTCACCAAGTTTGGTGAGTACTGTAGACTCACCAAAGTTAAATCTTCTCACCCTTGGGCCCACACAAATAATAAAATAAGGTTTCTCTCTCTCCCTTTCTTTTTTGTGGTCCCACACAAATAATAAAATAATATTTTTCTCTCTCTTCCTTTTTCATTTTCCCACACAAATGATAAAATATTGTTTCTCTCTCCTCTTTTTTTTTGTTAAAATGGTGAGGCTGTTGGGAGTGTTTTAAAAAAGTGGCTCACCAAAACCACTTTTTGTGGGTTTTGGCTATTTTGGTGAGTGAAATTTAGTGAGGCTGCTAGGAATGCTCTTACCCGGGTGGGATTAGATCCCTAGACCTCCTGGTGGGGAGAGGTGGGGGGTGTGAGAAGTAGACTTAAACATATAAAACAAAAGAGAAACAAGACTAGTAGGTCCAATCCCAAAAAGCAACAAAGAAAAACCAAGGAGGGGACAGAGAAAAGTAGCAGCCGGGAAAGATAAGAACAAACATGACCTTATGACCGGAAAGCCACAGTGATATTCCTACCAACTATAGAAGTTGGGTTGGGCTTTGTATGGAGCAATTTCAAGTAGGGTGGCCGGGCCTGACTTTTAAGTCGAGGTTAAGATTAGAGTGCCAATTTTGAGCCAACCTGTCAACATTTGCTCGTCTTTTCATGGGGTTTGATTGAGTATTTGGGCCATCCTTTATACTTAGTCTGGTTTGAGTTGGGTTCCTTGACCCTATTGGTCAAAATATTGAGTTTCTCCCTAATAAAATACTAATAAGTGCACACATGTGTTTTGTATTAAAAAATAATGTTTCTATTTATAATTATTTAATGGACAGCTGAGACTCATAGCTAATAGGTTCTTTCATTACCAGGCCCAATATGGTCTACTTATTGAAAGGTCTGTATGATGTACTATGAGAGTGGGTGCAGAAGGAAGAATACCCAAGTCTTGTCTCCACATATAAAAGGGTTTTGAGATACCATTGGTATATAAGTCGAAGAAAATTGTATTATAAAAATTAATATATAGAAGCAAAAGGATTTTCTTGGAAAAGAAAGATGATACAGTTTATATATAAATAGAAGCATAGGGTATAACCCGAAAGAATATATCAAAACAATGGTTTTATGTGAAAGAAAAATGTTATTGTAACAAAGGGTTTTGGGATACAATTGGTAATAAGTAGAAGAAAAAGGGTATTATGGGAAGAAAAATATAAGTTTTGGGATACAATTGATATATTAGTAGAAATAAAGAGTATTATGAGAATGAAAAATGTTGGGTTGACGCCAACATTTCCATCTTTTATCATACGGTATAGGTATATATATAAGACCGCCTATGCATCACGCCATGATCACCCATATACTACCTGTTCAAATATATAAAATTACATGTGCGATGCACGTGAGAGAGATGGAATGAGGATAGAGAGTGAGAAGAGAAACCCTAGTGAGACCCATGTGATGCACGTGTGTGAAAATGAAAGGGATGTGGGAAGGTATGAAATGAGATAGATACATAGAGTAGAGAGATGATTTTGTAAAAAGATAAAATTAACAATAAATTTATGATATAAATATTTTTAACTTAAAGAATAATTTTATCATTTTAAAACATTCAATCTATGTTTCTAACATGAGAATCTTTATTATAATAGTTATTTTCATTGTGATGGTAAAAATATAAGTGTAAGAGTAATTTTGTTCAATCAACATCTATGTCTTATTCTCATTATCATAGTAGTGATAGAGAAGATATATGTTTAAGGGAAAATTTATCATTCTTATTATAATAGTAGAGAAATAATGATTATAATAATAGAGATAGAAAAGACATAAGTGGAAGAATAATTTTGTCATACTCATTATAATAGTAGAGAAGATAAGTGTAAGAGTAATTTTGTCAATAGAAATACATTTCAATTAATTAAGGGTGTGAAAAAATTCAACTACTTTTTAAGGACTATATTCTTTCAAAGGATAATTTTATTCATGGTGTATAATAGTAGAGACAAAATATAAGTGGAAGGATGATTTTTTGTCATTCTCGTTATAATAATAAAGAAGATTAAGGGTAAGGGGGATTTTGTCAAAGCTATTAAAATTCATTTTTTATCCTCTTTATAACAGTGGAGATATGTTTAACATATTAGTTTTATATTTAAATGCTAATGCAATTAAATAGTTATTTGTCTTGAACGGTGATGAATTTCTTATAGGCAGACTTTGAATTTTAATCCAATTATAAATTGGCTTGTAGGGGCATTCTTACGACCAAATTCAACCTGAAACAATCACAGGCCCAACCCATGATCCTTGAACAGATGTGTTAAGCAGGGTGGCGGGCTAACCGTATTGGATATCACAATATAAAAAAAAAAGATCACATGATTAAAGTGCCCTTATAATAATAATAGTTGTAATAATAATAATAATAATAGTTGTACTAATAATAATAATTGTAATAATCCCCTGGTCAGTATGCCTTCAGTTCAATGTTCATTCATGGAATCATGAGGATAAGACTGTCAGTACTGGATTTATAAAGAGACTAAGATGTCGAACTGGAATTTTACTTGGCCATGCATCATTCTTTGAACTTGCTAAAGAGAACAATTACCCAAACTTTGGTAAACTAGACACACAGGAATTCATTAATTTAGAAAGAAAAAAAAAGGAGAAATAACAGCTCTGCAAAGAATATATATAATTAAATAAAATTAAAAACAAGTTAACTAGGCATGCAGTTGCTGCAACAGATTGAAATGTTTTATATTTTTGTTTTTACTTTTTTGATTAAACACTAAAACATCCTCAGTAGCATAACTTAAGAACATAAAGTAGCATCCTACACCATCTCACTAGGTGTTTTGACATCATTTTTTACATATGATCTGCTATTGAGATAACTTCTATTGAGAAGCTGTGTCTCAACTATTGTCAACAACACAAGTAGTTGTACCCAAAACACACACACACAAGTAGATGGTGAAGATGCTAAAATTGGCCATTAAAAAAAATAATATGGATCTTTTAGGGCTCCCCGGAGTGACATGTTTTTTTTGAAAGATATCCCCGGAGTAACATTACCACTCTTAGTGATCACAAGCAGATGAAAAACCTCAACAATGAACAGGGAAAATTAGAATGTAGAATACAACCAGAAAAGTCCATTAGAAAGTACACCATGTAACCACTAAATTTCTGAATTAGTGGTATTGATAAAATAATAATCAAGCTAAGAGTACAACAATTGTACAAAGTATGCAATCACCAATCGGTGATTGAATTTCCCTTTTTCTTTTCAATTTATTCATAAGTTGAAGGGCTACCCTGGCATTCAAAGGGTAGATTGTCTAACCATGAATCATCCAAGAGAAGGGATGAAGATTCCGACTCTGTAGGCCATTCAGAACTAACATCTATTTCATCATAAATAACGGGTTTACATTTCCCATGCCTGTTTTGACTTAAAGCCTGTAACCGGAGATTGCAGTGCACAAAAACCAAATCGTTGAACTTCTCCTGCTCCATTCTGTTGCGGTTCTTGGTATGAATGTTCTCAAAGGTGCTCCGGTTCCATCTGCACCAATAAGAACTGCAAGGTTGGCTCAGTATCCGTATTGCAGCTCTCTGCAATGTTGGGACTTCATAACCATACCCTGCCCACCAGTCACCTAAGGGTGCATTATAACAGGTTAGATATGATGTGCAACTTTTTAAATTCAAACAAGACTAACTCTATCAAATTAGGAATAAATTCTCAAGTCAGGAGTAGATGGGAAGAAGCCGTCCACCTGCCTCCTTCCCTACATGCATAAGCCAGGACCCACCGTTATATGGGCTCCATCAAGTAGATCTTTTGGGTCTAAATTAAGACATGTCCATATAATCTATATACTCATTCCATGATACGAGTTCGAATCACAGCCAATTGTGATTGAATTCGGGGAGAATTCAATCGCACCCACAAGTCACCACGTGTCCCTATTAACCCCTATTAACCATGGTTAAGATTCACTTGCCCTTAGGGCACAACAATTTAACCTTGCTTTTTAGAAAAAATATTAACCTAAGGGTTAAAATTTCTTAACTAGAGTTAGAATTTTTTTAAAAAGTTTTTTTCTAAAAACCAAAGTTAGATTATTGAACCCTAAAGGTTAGTGAATCTTAACCACGGTTAATAAGGGTTAACAGGGACACGTGGTGACTTGTGGGTGCGATTGAACTCTCCTTGAATTCAATCGCAATTGGCTGTGATTCTATCTCCCATTATACACAGTCTTTCTTTTTTGACCATTAAGAATGTTATAGATCGGTGTATAGGATTATTACATTGGCTTTAATAGACATCCTTTATGGAATCACTCATTCCCAAACCTGTGGTATGCATAGTAACCAAATATGTGTACAATACAAGTATAATACGTTTAGTGGGGTTGCCGTTTAAAATGACATACTTTTTCCATATTACGTATTATATATGAATTTTCATATAATACACATTTAATATGCAAATTCCATATTAAACACATATAATACACGTATTCTTAATGTACTTTTGTCGTGTTATACGTATATTTTGCCTCAAAGGATTTTATTAGTTAGTATCATGAGTTTTATTTATTTATTATTTTATTTTAATTTTGTACTTTTGTTGTGTTTTTGTTGTATAACACCCAGAACGGATCATTGTCGTATTATATATGTAATCGTACTTTGGTAACTATGGCTGTATGTGGACCACATGAACAACAAAGAATGGAGGAAGGCTTCTTCCCATCCTCCTACATTGACATGAGTATTGTCTTACAAGACATACAAGCTATAACTCAACACAAAGAATAAAACCTACAAAATCAACGCAAGCATCGCGACACATACCTGGGGCGTTGAGTGTCCTTCCCATTATCGCAAATTCACTCCCAAGAGCACCTTGTGCATTTATATACATAAGATGTTCCTTAGTTATTTCAATCTTATCTTTATCTTCGGTAGCCATCTTCAACATGGCTTCTTGAAACCCATTCCTCATCTTTAAATCCATCTTAAAATTTGGATTGTAGAAAATGGAAGGATTAAGGAAAGCAGCAGCTGCATACAGTGGCAAGTGAAGCTGTGTATTCAATCTCCTGTCAATTATATCCCAAATTGGCTTATATTTCTCCTCAGTCCCTTTATAATATGCCTTGATTGCGACCTTGGCTCTCTCTATGCCCTCATATATATATCCCATAGCAGGCATGTCCCCATCTACAATCCTCAGAACTTTAACAAGTGGCTCTGACACAGTAACAACTTCATGTGCAGACTTCCAAAATCTCTCTAAATACAACAACGACTTTATAGCTTGGGCATCGGGACGTCTGCTGTACACAGATGACAGCCACTCTGCATGGGAGAACATGTGCTTCAAATTGTCCTCTTGAATAACAATAGATCTCAAGGAGATAAAATTTGTCACAAATCTAGTAATTCTAGGATGGATCAATTCCATTCCACCAGTAAATTTTCTCATCAAATTTAGAATCCATGTGTGACTATATATGTACCCTATGATGGTCCTTGCCTCCTCCATGACTGTACTCACCCATTCCTGCTTACTGATATCCTCCAACATCTTATCAATACAATATGAGACACAAGGTGACCAGAATAATGAAGTGTACTTGGACATCAGATGCCTTCCTGCATAAGCATAGCTAGCTGCACTATCTGTTATTACTTGAACAACATTTTCCACACCAACCTCCAAAACAATCGACTCGAGCAACTCAAACAAGTAATGAACATCATCTGCATGGCCTGTAATATCAACTGATTTAAGAAATAGTGTCCCTTTCGGGCACGTAACTGAAAATACTACGAGGGATTTGGCCCTATCATCGGACCAGCAATCAGATAAGATCGTGCAGCCTGTTTCTTTCCACTCATCTCTAAATTTCTTGTAACTATTATTTATTTCACCTTTCACCCTTTCCAAGAGAGTAGTTCCCAACATTTCGTAACTTGGGGCTTTATGACCTACTGCACAGTCTGCTACAGCATCCACCATTTCCTGATAATACATGGATTTAGTAGCACTAAAAGGAATAGAATTATGGAAGAAAAACAAAGCAATTTTTTTATCAGCATCATCATGCTTTTGCTTTTGAGCATCATCCACTATCGGTTGTGCACTTGGAGAAGGACGTGGAAATAACAAAGACGGGCAGGTGCTACCATTTTGTCCGCTAGATACAGGGTTGGGATGGAAACCACCACTAGCAGAAGAACTATTTTGTGGACCATTGCCCGCCCGTTCTACCTTCGGCTTCTTGGGATTCTTCTGTTTCTTGGGAGTGCTTAAGACGCTTTGTATCAAGTCCCTTACATCATTTGGGACCTCAGGACATGGAACTATGTCTTTATTCTTGATTTGAGCCAAATGAAACTTCATCCGGTAAACCCCTCCACTGAACTCCCGCTGACAATAATTACACCTAACCTTTTGTCTTGTTGCATCAACTAGAACACAGTGCTCCCAACAGGCATCTCTTCCTCTGACCATTGTCCTGCAATAAGTAGTAAATTCAGAAAGATCCCAAAATTTATTAGAAAAAAAGGGCTATAAACAACTAAGTCTATGTAGGACTTGAACTGATTTAGAACATGGCTACTGATTCAAGACTTTAAAGTAATAACATAATGCTTGGAATCGAACCACACAGCCAAAATTACCACCAAATAGATATAAGACAGAACTACCAGAGAGCTGGATACAAGTTATAACCTCAAGAAAAAACAACTATTAATCCCATTAAGTACAGGGCATGTGGCAATACTGAATAAGGAAATGTTTAATGCAAAGAGCTGTTACATATAAAATGTCTCCACATCTACCAGGTCAGATAGAACACTATATCTTCCTATGTCAAGACTTGCAAGGGGACTCAATAGGCTTAAATACCGATTAGTGAAATTTCCATATGTTTGGAAATGGCTAGGTGAAAAATTCATAAACCTGTAACAACAATTCAAAATGAGAAGCAACTCAGCCTATATGAAAGAAGTGAATTCCATTTAAGGCGCAAAGCAATAAAATGGAGATAATAGTGGACTAAGTCACTAAAGTACATTTCAGATTTCACACTTGACAGGCATAACATCAAATGATAGTGTCAACAAGCAAAGTCCAGTAAAGTTGTACTAGTTTAAGTTCTTGAACTATTCAAAATTCATAAAGAAGTATACCAGAGTCCTCTTAAGTTCTTAACAAAGTAGGATACTCTTTCTAAGTATACTAGTTGCATTGGGTACATCCTTCTATGTAGATGAACTTAATATTGAGTATGATCTGCCCCTTAGAAAGAACCTTGCTAAGCACTGATTATAGATGTACTAGACAAATTGACCACGTGGACATTCGTATAATTTGAGAACGTGCAACCACGCAGTTTTGAAGTTACTGTTAACAAGCAAGGTCCAGTGGGGAAATGCACTAGTTTACGAACTTAAGGTTAATATTCGAATAGAAATTTGTCAAGAATCCCTGCAAAAAGCAGTAGGCTCAGACCTCTTACCAACCAAAAAAAAAGATATTGAAAGGACAGAAAGGAGAGATGCAAAAGGGAGAAGAAAAGACAGAGCCAACGCCCATTACAATGGTTAAGTAGTGCACTCTGACCAACTCGACTAATCCTATCATGGTGTACATCCTTCTACAGATGAAATTCAACAACATGAGCATAATCTACATCTCGATCCATTACAGAATAAAGATCACGCTCATCAAGAAACTTAATAAATAACAATGTCCACTGCTAATAGAAGCACTAGCGATATCAATCACCTGTCCATGCATACATGCAAGAAAGGGGAACCGTGGATTTATGTGCTTACAGCAGAGGTGACCTTCAATGTCAATCTGCTTTATATCTAGTAGAAAATGAGCTTAAGTGCAAACTGTACAATCCAAAAGGAAAGGTAAGCAGCAACGACAGAGACTCCCTTGAAAATGCTTTCATGTTTAAGGAACATACCCTGGCAACAGTTAAAACCTCTCCGAGTGAGAATGTAAAAGAGAAATGTACTGTTTTATCTCCTTGGAAGGAAAGAAACGGCGTATATTTGAAGACAAATCCAAGTCTGTCCAGTCACTTATAGATAATTCAGGGATGCTGCTCTATCTATTGTCCTCGGTTCTCAAGGACGTCGGAGATATTAGGCTAGCTTATTTCTGTCCTATCTGGAATACCCTTGCTCATGACAACGGTGAGATTTCTTGTACAATTTTGAGCTGTCTATTGTTTCTTCCAATAGCTTCTCTCTTTTATATTGGACTTGTCCAGTTGTCCCTCTCTTTTGCAGAATTTTATGGATAATAAGACTATTTACTACACTGTTGTTCAGGTTTTGTCATTTCAGGCATCAGCAAAAGGGTGTTATCGAGCTGCCTTCCCTGCAATCCTAGTCTAATGATCTTTGGCCCTTTCGAAGTTGATTTCAGTACCTATAGCCTTTGACACTGCTTGCATAGACTTGACTTAATAGCATATATGGCATACCAAATTGGTAATCTAAAAATTTCTCCTTTAACATCAATAATAAGAATTTCGATAATCAATTAAACTATCAAATATAAATTGTGACCAATCTGAAACTAAAACTAAATCCAATCATCCATAATAATCTCCAACATCAAATTCAAAACCTTAAGCAACATCAATATCAAGTATCTATTACAGTTTACAACCACTAAACAAAATGAAGTATCTCCTTCCAAAATAATACAGATATCGATCTAGGTCAACCTCTCCCTCTGGAAAGTCACATTCTCTCTCCTCTTGATATTCCTCTTCAACCCAAGGCTTTGCAGTGTGCTCCAAGTCTAAACCTACCGACATCAAAAGTTCAGCTGAGCAATAAAATGCTCAGCGGATATAAAATCTAACCAACAATATATCAACATGCATACTTGATTAGACATATCATATATAACATAATTACATGATCAAAGTACTGAAAACATGTGAGCGTACCATATCATCACCTTGACTTGTGTACTTGTGAGACTCTTGGACTTGTACGTATGAGAAGCATGTTCGTGATAAGATGTGTGTTCGGCAACGCTTGATAAGATGCGTGTTCATGATAAGATGCATGTTCTTGATAAGATGTGTGTTCATGATAAGACGCATGTTCTTAATAAGATGCTTACTCTTGTGAGATACGTGTACTTGTGAGACTTACAAACTTACCCTACATGTGAACTTGTGCTTGAGTGTCGTAATTAACATTCATCTACGTTATCCCTTAGATTCCGAACTCCCAAGTCCCACCTTTAAAACTCCATTATGGCGTCCCATACCACAATGTTAAAGAATCTAGGTTAGAAAGACTATCCTCCAAGTCTTGGCCTATCCAAATTTCAATCACTATACGAATTTACATACTTTATAACTTATCATACAAATCATGCCAATATGCTTTTTCATACATTCAAAGTTCAATAACATGTTCATAACATCAATCACCACCCATCTTCCTCCTTATGCCCATTCGCCTCTCATTTGTGCAAAAACGACCCGTCCCCCATCATACAAAACCATTCCCATTCGTATTCCTCTTTAGACACTAGAAATTCATCAACATACTCCACCATAATATCTCATCCTCCATTTCTTACATGAATAGGGTTAAACATTGAATAACAACACCATGTAAATCACTATCATGCTTTTTTTTTTTGATCGATAATCAAGCAAGCAATAATATATATGGCAAAGAAGATCACTATCATGCTTATTGAAATCCATACATACACCAAAACCCTATTTTAGGCTCAAATCATGATAATCTCTACTTAACCCTATTCATGACTTTGGAATATTAATTTCTTTGGGCTTTAATTGAAGAGGCATCATAACACGGCCACGCTGGTCTCCTTGAATGAATATCCCACTGAATGATGGACTTGATGGCAGAATAGGTGCAATTGTATTCAAGAGCTTGAAACCGAGCTTCCAAGTGAAGCTAATGTTGACTGAGCCTGGTAGCATGTCAAATCCTTTAGTCCTCATCTTGAATGACAAGGCATCCTTTAAATTTTTCTCTAAGAGAGCCAAATGAAGATTCGGCTTCATGTAGAAGGTGATCCGTCCTTTATTGAGTGGTGCATCCACCGCTCCAATCAGCATGTTATTAAACTCTGGATGCTTACAATCAAGCATGCAGACAAGAATGGATACGTCAAGATCTTGACGAACTAGTGGAGTAATGGTTACCTCAAGATGCCCGATATGAATATATCGCATCCCCTTGTGGAGGTACTTCTGTAAGCGTTCTTGGTTGAGAATAGGAACAAACAATGTATTGTCGGCATTTTGAGTGATTTCTGATACGCCCTCTTCATCTTCCAGATTTCAGATATTCTTTGTGTGAATACTTGAAGAAGGTTTTTGAGTTAACATGTAAAACTTGACAATCTATACTTAGAGTAGTTCTTAATCATACATGCAAGCTTAAATATCATAAATCATTAGTTAGATAGTATATCTTACCCCACTAGATTGCTTCCCTACGATCAAACGCTTGAGAAAATGACTTTTGGAGCGATCTCCAAGTTTTTCCTTACTTCCCCAAACAAAACCCCTGGAAATCCTAGGTTTTCTCTCTTTTCTCCCCAAATTAGTTTTAGAACACTTAGAGAATGTTAAACCCTCGAAATAAAGGTCTAGTTATAGGGTTGGGGGTTTGAAACCCTAAAAATCGGCACAAAAATTGTGTTTTAACTATATCGCGCATGGTCTTGCTTGAGCGGGACTTATTCTCGCTCTAGCGAGACAATTCTGGGCAAACTCGCTCAAGCGGGGTTGATTCTCACTCTAGTGAGTTTCCTTTTGGAAAACTCCATTGTGCTTAATCTTGCATATCTCGCTTGAGCATGTTATTCTCGCTCTAGCAAGTTGCATTCTCAGCGATCTCGCTCGAGCGGGGATGGTTCTCGCTCTAGCGAGTTTCTTCCTGTTTTTCTATTCCAGCTGAACTCGCTCTAGCGGGCTGAAATCTCGCTTGAGCAAGTTCTGCTGATTTATTCTGGTTTGCCCTTTTTTTCTTCTATTTCTTCAACTAAACCCCTTAAATACGCAATGTAACATTTATTTTAACATTTACCAAACAAAATATATTATTTAAAGACATTATTACTCATGCTAATCACATAAATGCATAGTTACCAGTGTGAGAAATGAAAACGAGAAGCAAAGTGAAAGCGAGAAGCAAGAAGCGAGACTCGAAAAAACCTTAGAAAACGGGAAGCGAGAAATGAGATATAGGCTCCTTATTCTCATTATGTTATTTAAGGGTAGTTATACCTTTGATTTTATTTTACATGAGATTTTTGTAGAAAAGTAGGTGTCTTAGGTTTCAAACCGACGAAACTTGCTTAGAGTTGTGGTCTATCACATCACTTCACACATACAGCTCTCTTTGACTACTAGATGAGACGTGATGAAAACAAGTTTCCTAGGAAGAGAGTTTATTCGAGGAAACGAGCTTCCTAGGAAGCGAGTTTGTTTGAGGAAGCGAGCTTCTTAGGAAACGAGCTTCCCACCTTGTACATAGCTTCCCGGCAACTATGCATAAATGGCACGAATATCGATTCGGGTCTCTACAATGCATCTCTTCTTGAGGGCAAAAAACCAGTTGGTTGTGTAAATGGATCTAAAAGGCCAAACTCTTGTTCCAATGTTAAATTTCATACACAAAAGGCTACATGGGTAGCCAAATGATTCACCATGGAGTATACAGATGTCTACAATGAGACTCCAGCCGCGACATCAAGAGCTGTGAATTCTATCTCAAGGCCATGAATTAATCCCTTCAACCTTGATATCCAAAAGGCCTTCATGTGTGCTTCCACTCACAAGAAGAGGTGTATGGATCTTTCACCTAGGTGAATGTAGTGACTAATGATAACCCCCAATAGAAATTTTCAACAAGTTTCTCAACTTGATGACCAATATTAGTCTTGATAAACACACATCCCTTCACTATTCTTCAAAGTGACATAAATATAGAGCCAATTGTGTTCCTCTTATATTTTAATGACATTTTCCAATTATGATTTTGTTAAAGATATTAAGTCAAATCCCATAGACCAATTATAACGAAAAACTTGGGGAAATCAAACACATATTTTGGCATTGATATTGCAAGCGAGGAAGTAGGGAGATCTGATCTACAAGAAGGTCTATTTAATTCTTTAACCAAGTTTTGTCTCTCAACAGACAAACCCTATTAGTTTATAATAGATAAATACTAATCCGTTCTTAAACTAGATAATCGATGAGCAAGCAATAAGTATGAAGATTTACCCACTAGACTACAATGATGCATGATAGTAGCTTTATAGGCTAGTCAAATAATGCCAAGGATTAAAATATTGGTATCAATGAATAATTACCCAATCAACAAATCATATTTGTTGTATGTGTTTAAGAAAATGAGTGCACATTAGGCTAGACATCCATGCATTGTTCAACACATGCATGTGTGATCCACTATGAAGCATATGGTGTCCAACATAAACATAGATTATTTTGAAGCGGATGATATATCACGAACGCACGTATCTTTTATATTGCCCTCCCAATATAGTTATGTGTACATGGATCTTTGGTTCCTGTGAATTTCAGCATGACTAGCCTATTTCTAGAATATATAAAACACCAGTTCTATTATTGTATATTCTTCTTGGAAAAATATGAGTTCCTAGATGTTGACTAAGAGTTGAAAATTACTATTTCAAAATTAAAAGCAGATCAGTTAACCAAAACATAGTGGCCTGTCTTGAGAGGGAGAGGATCATCAAATCAAAACACAGTAAGTATAAAATCTCAAATAATACATTCCCCATATTTATTTATAATGGTGAATACTAATAGAGATCTACAGTCAGCCTTAAGTATATACTGGAAATTATTCATTCACGCACTTCTTATATGTATTCTTAAGCGACAAAAGAGCAAAAATGGACAGGAAAAATTCAATCTTTTCCTCCAATCCATAATTTTTTTCCTAAAAAGCATACTCTCTCTCTCTTTCCTCAAGTGAACAGTTCCTTCAGTTGAAGCGCTCGAGTATCTGAACACCCAGTAATCCACATTATACTATACTATACTGAGAATTGAGTTTGGAAGTAGAGCAACTCAGCACCAATAATTGAAATTCTTAGCCAATTCAAAATGGGGGCGGTTTGAATGAGCATTAACAGCTTCACAACTCATGAATCAAAGAAGCAAATTGAAAATTAAAGATTAATATACCAGATGACCTTTGATACAAGATTTGGGGAAACCCTAGAAAAATTTAAACTTTCTGGGGAGTTAGAGAGAGAAAACCTACCTGGTTCGAGACGGATCTGGTGCGTTCCAAGCCCTGCTTCTCTTTGATGTTGGTGTCTGTAGTTGAGGATAATGGAGAGAAGAAGCGAACGAGTGGTCGGAATCGGAGAGGAAGAAGGAAAGGCGATGTAGAGGAAACCGAGGAAATGAAAAACCACGGCGATAAATTAGTGGTCCTCGGGAGGGTGGCTACCGAGGAGATTAGCGTGGAAATCGTCTTTCCTTTCACGTGCTAGGTTCTTGAATCCATTCTAACTCGCGCTTGATGTACAATTACCCGGAAAAGAAATTTCGACATGGTCCTTAAGGCTGTCAAAAAAGCCCATATAGAAGGGTACCCGGCCCTCCAAAGCCCGGCCCTACCCCAGCCCTTGGGTCGGGCAGGGCCAAAAAATTGGAAGCCCTTGTTCTCTAGGGCCGGGCTAGGGCTCCCCCTGTCCGGCCCTTCCTGGCCCGGCCCGGCCCTACTTTATCTTAAGATAAATATTTTTTAATAATTTTACTAATATGCTCCCTTTAACCTTTCATTAACGTTATGAAAGTAGGGCTATGTTTGTAATTGCGCCAACTAAAGACCTTATAAAAACCAACCTAACACAGACCAAACCCTAACTTGTATTCACATTCTAAGACTTTGCCTCTTTATTCTTCAACTTCAATCGCACAGGCCACATACCACTTCGACTCTTCATCGATCATCTCTCTCTCTCTCATATCTTACTCTCTACTTTCAGTTTTATATTTAAACATATTTTCAATTTTGTTCTATATAGTTTTATTATTCTACTTGTTTACCTATACTATGTTTTGGTTTATTATGCATGACTGTCACTGATAAGGAAATTTTTTTTTTAACTCTGTCATTGCTCTTTTTGTTGCAATGTTGATCCCAAACCTGAATAAAAGAGGAGGGTATCCATTTCTATGTAAGGTTGACAGTCGGTGTAGTAAAAAAAAATTTATTATCTTAGATGAAAAAAAAAAATTCCGCTCTTTCTTCCGGCCCTTTGGCCGGCCCGGCTTGGCCCCGGCCCTTGAGGGGCCGGGCTAGGGCCCAATCAACCCCGGCCCTTGAAGGGCTAGGGCCGGGCTAGGGCTCTACTCTTATAAGGAAGGGTAGGGCTAGGGTTGACCCCGGCCCTACCCCAACCCGGCCCTTTGACACCCCTAATGGTCCTCGTGTAGGATTTCTATTTATTTATTTGGGTATATTACACTCACCTCCCCTGACTTTGATGAAATTTCAAAAACCTCCGCTCTAGTTTCTAAAATTACACTCTCCTCCCTTGTCAGACTTTTAATATTAACACGAATTAGTCTGGATACTTCCATATATACTCCCAACTCCTAACCGTTTATCTCAATTATTAAACGATTAGGATTAAAGTTGATGTGGCATCAGAAAAGACAAAATAAGCAAATTCAAATCCACTTTAGTAGTTGGTTATAAATAGTTAGGATTAAGGAGTATAATTGGGAGTACCCATAGACCAACTCTTCCCATTTAACTCCTATTACTTGATTGAGGAAACACGTCTCTACCGTTTGAAAGCTCAACCAAAGAAAAACATAAACTCCCAAGCTGCCACGTGTCTCTTTTAATATCCACTAACTATGATTAAGATTTACTCACCCCTAGGGTTTATCCATCTAACTTTAGTTTTAGGGAAAAAATAACCTTAGGTTGGTTATGTTTAACCGCAATTAAAGAGGGCTCTACAAATTGCCATGTGTCCCTTTTAATACCTAGTAACCGTGGTTAAGATTCACTCATCCCTAGGATTCATTAATCTAACCTTGGTTATAAGAAAATCAAATAAAAAATATTAATCTTAGGTTTATTATGTTTAAGCACAGTTAAAGGATCTCTATATGCCGCCACGTGTCCCTTTTAACACCCACTAACTGTAACACTCGAGTCTAGGAACCAAAGGTAATTTTGACATTTCTTTATTTTTGATCATTATTAAGGATATTATGAATTATTTGGTACTATTTCTTATTATGGGTATAGCATGCAGAGCATCTCATAATTGTAGCATTCAAATTTTTATTTGGTGGTGGTCACTCACGTTTTTTTTTTTTTTTAAAAAAAATTAATTAGCGTTGAGAGCATTTTTTTAAAATTAAGTATGATGTATTATAGTTAAGTTTGGGAGATTTAAGGTAAAATATGGTTTATTAAATTTTTTTTGGTGAAGTTAATTTCTTTAAAATGAGCCTAAATGCTTTATTTTCCAAGAATACCCTTGGACACTTCTTGGGGTGTAGTAATGTTGAGAAAATGATTAATTTGAAATAAAGTGGTGGGAATTGAAAAGAGGTAAAAGCGAGGGTTTATGTTAAAAACACAAATTTTGGGATTTTGTTAGTAATCATTTAGCTTGGTGAAATTAATTTGATAGATGTTTAATTGAGGATATTTTAATTTGAGAAATGATTTTTATTGAATTTTACAACTTATTTTTGATGATTTAATATCATTACGGGTATTGTGGAAATTTTAGAAAAATGCTCTAGCGTGGGTTTCAAAATAATGAGTTTAGTCCTAAAGGGAAGCTTATGATTATAAATCATATTGGAAAAACATGAATGGTTAATGTGGTTTGAAATGTATCTAAGAAATTGTTCGAGTATGGAAAGTTAGGGAAAACATTTGATTTCCCGTCTAAAGTTTATATTTTAGATTCATGAGTTATTTGATGAACTTTGATGACTAAAGCGATGAAAGATTCTATGAAAATTTCAAGAGAGTGCATACGCATGTATTGAGTTAGTATGAATGTTTGGTATGTCGCTAATGCATTAATGTATGTTTATATGTTATTATACCTTAGGCAAAGGCTTACTACCAGAGGTTGACCCGAAGAGCTCCAGTGCCAACTATATTTACCTTGACACTTAGTTCAGGTGAGTGAAAACCTACTATAGTGATTTTGTCAAATTAAAGATTAAGAACTAACGAGTATGTTTATGATTATGAACTAGTGAGTATGTTTAGTATGTTTATGGAAACAGTGGTAGTTGAATACGATGAATATGCGTATGTAACTAGTGAGTATGATTATGAAATCCTTGATAGATGTATTTTAATTTTTTAAAAAGAATTAATATTAAAAAAAAAAAACCAAAAATAGGTGGGTGAACCCTAGGGGTGGGTGAACCTTACCCACGGTTAAGGGGTGTCAAAGGAGACACGTGGCGACCTCTAGGGGTGATAACCGGATTTGCCAAATCTGGTTATCACCGTAGAGGATTTGACTCCTATGTCAATTGATTACTAATAAGAGATCATGCTGCACTTTGGCTCTTTTCCATTTCCAACTAATAATTAAGTGAAGTGAAGGAAATTAATAAACCATTTTGACCCCTTATGATCGTTGCCTAAAAAACGAAAAAGAAAAAACAAAGACATCTCATGATCAAAAAGAATAAATCAAAAGCCAAACACTAGCCACATCCTTGTGCCAGTCGCAACACTGCCCTAGGTATGTCCAAAGAGAGTTAAAGATTACTTCATCAAATCTACGATAGAAATATGAACTAGAATAGGCCTCTTAGTTTCACCTGGGAAAGAAGACAGGTGGAGGATTAGAAGACTGGTTTTTACCATCACACAACCTCTAGTTGAAGTTGAAGTGGATCCTTTATATTCTATTTTTGTTCTCAGAGCATGCTCTTATAGTTGAATGATTGATTTTAGATCTTCCCAAAGGATATCACATGTCCATCAAAACTTGGTAGCAGTTTCGGGGGGACATAGATGGAAGAGGCAAAACAGAGTGGGCAGGGTATACCTGCATACTGGGCAGTGGTAGAGTAACTTCAAAAGTTAATTCACCACCCGCCATATTTTCTTGACTTGCAGGTCATAACTCATAAGAAACTTGCAGTTCTGATGTAGAACAAGCAGCAGAAGAATTCATGGAGTCCTTGGACCGTCAAAAGTTCAAACGGAAGACATAAAAAGCTCTAGTAGGAATCATGAGCCCCGGAGTCGGAATCGTACGAAATTTATATGTCTGACCGGAAACGTCGAGATCTTCAATACTCATTGCTTTGCAATGAAATTTTTACTTTTGGGCCAAATCCATTTGTTTAGACCTTGGAAAGAACGATTTTGCTATTTTAAAAAAGTTTTGTTTTAGTAATAACTTTAGTTATAGAAGTCAGAATTGCACACCGTCGATTCTGGTATGCTTCTAGTATTCAATATTAGTAGTTTCTATGGTTAATTCCCTTATTTTTCCATTTTTAATCATTTTTGAGTTTTACTATTTATAAGGATGTAAGTCAAAGACAGTTTTTATCAATAGAATTTCAAATTTTTCTTTTTTCCTTGTGGATTCAAGGTTCCTTGTAAATTCAAGGCTTATTCGGTTAAAGATGGTGTTCTTCTTCTCTTTCACAAGTTTTGCTACGTTAAGTTCTTCTAAAACGGACAAAATGGTATCAAAAAGGGATGGAATTTCACGTGAGGAAAGATGAGACTTTTCAAGTAATGATAAAAAGTAAATTATGTTTTCACCCTTTTATTGGGTGAACCGTAGAAAGTTCATTTGAGATCGAATCACAGCTAATTGTGATTGAACTCAGTTAGAGTTCAATTGCACCCACGGGTTAACACGTGTCCTTTTTAACCCCTATTAATCATGCTGAAGATTTACTAACCCTTAGAGTTCAACATTCTAATCTCATTTTTAAAAAATTTTGTTTTAAATTTTGTTTAACCCTGAGGTTAAAAATTCTTATCCTTAGGGGTTAAATTTTTTTAAATGTTTTTTTTCCTAAAACCAAGGTTAGATTGTTGAACATTAAGGATTAGAGAATCTTAACCATGGTTAATAGAGTTTAAAAAGGACACGTGTTGACCTATGGGTGCGATTGAACTCTCCCTGAGTTCAATCACGATTAGTGGTTGTGATTCGATCTCCATTAGATGATGTATTGAAGTTGTTGTTTTACGTATAACAATGCAATTGGTTATGTGGGCCCCTAATACCAATTTTGGTATTATGGGTCGACTAGAGGATTTTCTCTCTGGTTAGTATATGTTTTAGGTGAGGAAACACCACGCTCACCTCTTTTCCATGGGTTAAACCCGTGACCTCCCTCCTAGTGAGGGGATACATCACCATTGGGCTATTCTAGCGTGGATATATATTACTCTGTTAATCATTGATCAAACATGGTTGTCCATGTAAGGCTCCTCCTACTCATTAAGTGAGAGTCTCTTTAGTGAGATGAGTTGGGTTTGGGTTCAAGTCTTGTGTGGGTCGTGTGTTTGATTGGCCCATATGTATGTGAGAATTGTGTATACAATATAATTACGATTTATCAAAAAAAATTAAAAAAAAAAATGTTGTCCTTTTATTTGGGGGGGGGGGGGGGGGGGGGAGTGTAGCACTATCGTCAGATAAAGTCAAATAATTTTTAATTGACCCAATGATGAACAATTGGGGATAGTTGCTACTCAACCTTAAGTAGTTAAATTTTTTTTTTTTGGTAGGCAGCTAGATCATTATCTATCTATGTTAGGGGTTAGGGGGTTAAAACTCTGGATGGGCGCTCAACGGTCACACCAGGACTCGAACACGAGTCACACCAGGACTCGAACACGAGTCACACCTTCCCAAAGGGAGATACACAACCACTAGGTTAAATTCGATCCTACAAAACTCAACCCATAATTTCTCTCATGATTTTGGTTGAAGCAATGTAGCCTCAAGCCGGATGAGTAGGTGCATCTTAAAACACACTCGCCCCTCTAACAAAAATGGTGAAATGTGTGTCTACACGCGTATTTCTTACCATACCAAAAAAGGATGATGAAATGTGTGCTCTTATTGTTGTTTTTTTTTTGTTTGTTTGTTTGTTAAGAGACAATAGATACATCAGGAAGCCTCAAGGACATATTGAGAGCTTCTATTAGCCAGAATTTTCCAACAGTGCCATGGAGGTAAAGACTAAGACTGCAAATTTTTGGCAACGCTTAAACCCAAGCTGTATCGAGCAAGTTTATGAGCAAAGTTGTTGGCATGCCGAGAGAGATAGAAGACAACGTGATAAGAGATTTTATGGATTTCTTTCCTATTGTCGCCCAAGACCGCAACAATTTATGTCTGCCCTTTGATGTTTGGCTGGCGAATTAGCTTAGCTAGAGCTTTGGCATCCACTGCAAATTCCACTTTTTGCCATCCTTCAGAAATAACTAAAACAATTGCATTACAAAGAGTTGTTGCTTTGGCGATCATGGCCGAGCCACCCAGGAGAACTTGGATGAGGCCCTGAATGATAGCACCTTTATGGTTTCTAGCAATTACACCAGTGCCAGCTACCTGACTAGATGAACTAGAGGCTCCGTCCGAATTTAACCTCATCTAACCATGTTGAGGGGGTCTAAAAATGACCTGGAGTTATGGGGGATGTCGTCCTACCTGAGTGGCATTGTCTTGATCTTTTTTGACCTGAAGACTCTCACTAGCTATCTTTTCCGCTTGTTGAATGACTTGTATCGGGAATGTAGAGGAAGCTTTAAAAACTTTCTCATTTCATGTCCTCCTAATGTTCCAAATAATTGACACATAGTGAGTAAGAGAAGTGATTTTTCATGCTTCTCCATATCTTGATTTACCCATTGGTTCCACCAATCCTTCAAGAACCTATTAGAACCTTGGTCCGTCCTTAGAGAGAGGAAAGATCCCCACCAGACACTCCTAGCTGCATGACATTCAAAGAGAATATGCGATATGGTCTCCATATGGTTACCACACGTTTGGTAGAGATGATCAATAGGAATTTTCCTCTTGTGGAGGGCTTCACTAGTTGGTATAGCTTCTTTTAAACAGTGCTAGGTGGAAGAGACGATTTACAACCTATAGGTTGTATAGTATTAGCCGAACTGGCCTCCCCTCATCACCTTGAGACGATTGTTTCCCGATATTTGTGGTAAGCAGAACGAATCGTAAATACCCCATTCTTCTTAAAATTCCAGATAAGCTCATCTTCTCCATTGTGGTTGCTAAATTGGAGTTTGGTGATTGCCGTGATTTCCTCATTGTTGAAGCTAAGTAGAAGCCTATCCCAATTCCAACTACCTTTAGAATTGTTTATGAAATCTGCCACATGGTTCCATTGACATAGAGGTGGTTTGTTGGAGAATACTTTGAAGTTTGGAATAGTGGAAACCCATGCATCCTTCCAAGGATTTATGGACTTGCCATTACCCAAATTCCATCTCAAACCCATTTTAAGCACCTCCCGGGCAGCAAGAATGTTTCTCTATGACCAAGAAGGTCGGCTTCGAGGTTTAGCAAAAAGAAAAGTGTCATGGGGAAAAAAATCTTCTTGGCTAGCTGACCCCATAGAGATCCCGGGTTTTTAATTAGATTTCACCCTTGTTTTGCAATAAGAGCAATATTGAAAGAAACCAAATCCCTGAATCCCCCTCCACCATCGGCTTTGTTGTTGCACATTGTCTCCCATTTTACCTAATGTATCTTCCTTTTAGTGCTATCTGAAGGTAGCAATGTGTTTGACCTTTTCTACTATATTCTGTATTTTTATATAAACAATTACAAATCTCATCTCAATCAATAAACAACTCATACAACCCTGTCTTAGGTTATTCATAGAAGATTACAGATGTGATATCAATCAAGATATATGAAATTTGAATTTCCAAAAGATTTAATTCGATGGAGATGTTATTCTCCTAATACGCTCCCTCAATCTGATGAGGGGGAGAACATCAGATTGGATTTGAACTTCTGAAACTTTGCACTGGGAAGACCTTTAGTAAAAATATCTGCCATTTGTTCAGTGGTTGGAATAAACGAAATGATAAGATCACCTCTGCTAACCCGTTCTCTGACAAAATGATAATCAACTTCAATGTGCTTCGTGCGAGCGTGAAATATTGGATTTGCAGCAAGGTAAGTGGAGCTAATGTTGTCGCAAAACAATCGAGTAGGTGATGATAGACAAATCCCGAGATCATGTAAGATATACCGTATCCAAATGATATCGACTGTAGCAGCTGAAAGTGCACGGTATTCAGCTTCTGTACTCGATCTAGAAACAGTGGGTTGCTTTTTCATGCTCCATGATATGAGATTTGGGCCCAAATAGATGCAGAACCCAGTAGTGGAGCGCCTGTCATCAGGGCATCCAGCCCAATCAGCATCAGAAAATGTAGTAAGCTCAAATGATGAATTTGGGTGAAAAAGAAGACCGTGACCAACCGTCCCTTTGACATAACGAAGGATACACTTGACTGCAATGAGATAAATATTAGTAGGGTGATGCATGAACTGACAACATAGGTTCACTGCATAGGTAATATCCGGTCTTGTAAGCGTGAGATATTGAAGTGCCCCAACGAATTAACGATATTGAGAAGGGTCCGAAAGAATATCGCCATCATGAAGAGAGAACTTGGAAGCAGAAGTAACTGGTGTAATACAGGCCTTAGCACCAAACATATTTGATTTCTCGAGAAGAGCCAGAGAGTATTTTGTTTAAGTAAGACGAAGACCATCATTTGTGCGCGAGGCTTCAATGCCGAGGAAATAGTGAAGATCACCAAGATTGGTCATGGCAAAAGAAAGCTTGAGATGAGAAATAAAAGAATGAAGAAGCTCATCATTGTCACCCATGAGAATAATATCATCCACATATAATAAGAGAATAAGAGTGCCACTATCATTGTGATAGATGAACATAGAGAAATCAGATCGGCTACTATGAAAACATACTCAAGAAGGAAGGTGCTAAAGCAAGTGAACCATGCACAGGGAGCTTGTTTAAGGCCATACAAGGCTTTATGGAGGCGACAAACATGGTGTGGATGTTCGGGTGATGTGAAGCCTTGTGGTTGCATCGTATATACTTCTTCATTGAGAATGTCATGTAGGAAGGCATTCTTAACATCAAGTTGTCGTATGGTCCAATTCCTAGCAATAGTAATCGAGAGAACAAGCCGGATAGTTGTCGGTTTGACAACAGGACTAAACGTTTCATCATAGTCGAGACCTGGTTGTTGAATATATCCTTTGGCAACCAAACGAGCCTTGAAACGTTCAATTTCACCATTAGCACGCCATTTGATCTTGTAAACCCAACGATAGCCCACAATATTCATTCCTGGTTGGAGAGGCACTAATGACCATGTGTTATTTTTTATGAGTGCGTTGAGCTCATCAGCCATAGCGGAATGCCACTGTAGGTCCTTGGATGCCTGGGTATAGCAAGCGGGCTCAAGAGTTGAGTCATGAAGTTGAGACATAAGGGCCATTGGTAATGGATGATTAGTGGCAAACCAAGCACGGGGTTTGATCGTGCCATCACGTGTTCGAGTATTTTAAGGATGGTGGCCGGCAGTAGGATTTGTAGTGGCTGGTGTGGAAGAGGAGTCTAGATTGACTACAAGTTCAATACCTGGTTGAATGAGTGCAGAGGGGCCAAGAGTGATGACTGTTGAATCATGATCAGATGAAGTTGCAGGAGATGTAAGAGGCCTAGCTGATGTATTACCAATAGGAGACGACTCTTGTGGGGGAGTGACATGAGGACTTTGCATGAGCACGTTGTCTTCCAAACATGAAGACAACAATTGAGGAGCACTAGTTGACACAACTTCCAGGCGTGAGAATGGGGTGGGCGATGTAGTGGAGGCTGGTTCAGCGGCCAAAGAAGGAAGTTGTGGGCTATGAGAGAGAGGACAATGGGTCCATGCAACACCATTGTTGGGGACGATGAATCCAGATCGGGTGAAGGTGGCCTGCACAAATTAAGATATGGAAAGGAGGTTTCAAGAAAACGGACATGGCAGAAGATATAAATGCGTCCAGTGACTGGGTCAAGGCAGCGATATCCTTGATGATTGGAGCTAAAGCCAAGAAAAACACAATGTGCAGACTTGGCACTGAGTTTGTCAGCACGATAAGGACCCAAGAATGGAAAGCAGGTGCAACCAAAGACATGCAAAGATGTGTAGTTTGACTATTGTCCAAAAAGACATTCATAGGGGGTGCATCCATTAAGAATGGAACTTGGTAGCCGATTAATGAGGAAGACTGCATGCAGAAAAGCTTCAACCTAATATTGCTTTGGCAAATGGCTATGGTGTAAAAGGGCATTACCAGTCTCCACTATATGGCGATGCTTACGCTCAACAAGTCTGTTCTGCTCTGGGGTATGTGGACAAAAAATACGGTGAATAATGCCATGTTGGCGAAGGAATGTAGAAAACATTGTATTACAAAACTCTCCACCACCATATGTTTGAAGAAATTTAATTTTGTGGGAGAACATATTTTCTACTGTGGCACGAAATATAGTAAAGCATGAGAGGCTATCGCTCTTCCTACGCATAGGGTAAATCCATGTAAAACGACTATAGTCGTCAACAAATATGATGTAACAACGAAAGTGAGAAACCGAGAACACAGGTGATGGCCCCCAAACATCACAATGAATAAGAAATAAAGGATGAGGGACATCATGAAAAACATCTTGAAAAGGGAGTTTCTTGCTTTTATTCAAATGACAATCCAAGCAATGAAAATTACTAAAGGATTTACGAGATCCAACAAACAAGGAATTATTAATTAAAAGAGGATGCATAACTATAGAAGAGGGGTGTCCCAAACGCCTATGCCACATTTCCAATGAAGGGCCTCGTCCAAGAAAGGCACCGGATCAAGCGGCTTGCATTTTGTAATGGGGTACAAACCACCATTAAGAGGACCTTCCAAGAGCACTTTCCCCGTTGACTGATCCTTTATCACAAAAACCCAAGGGTAAAAAACAAAACAACAGATATTATCTTGGGTCAAGGAAGCAACAAAGAGTAGATTTTTTTTTCAATGTCGGGTACCAACAAAACATTTTTGAGTAAGAGAGAGGAAGAGGGAGTGCGTAAGAAGGATTTACCAACTTGAGTAATCGAGAGATATTGTCCATTACCAACCATTACGGTGTCCGTTGCCCTAGTAGTCAGATGATTGTTGAAGAACAGAAGAATCACTTGTCATATGTCTGGTTGCCCCCGTGTCTGGATACCAACTGTTATCATATGAATCAGAAGCTGACATGGCTGCAAATGATTGTTGAAGTGAGGCATCTTGGAAAGCATGATTAAGCTTGTGGCATTGTAATGTCGAGTGACCGGGACAGTCACAAATCTGACAATAGATCTGATTGCGAAATGGACGCCGAGGAGGAGATTGATGTTGTCGAGTTGGATAACCGGAGCTACCAAAAGAACTGGTACGACCTTTATTCCCACGGTTGGAGGTCTGATTGCGCATTCGACGATCATCGAAGGAGCGCCCACAAGAACGCCCTCTGGATTGAGAAAAACGGCTAGCCATGAATGTCGTTGTTGGTGTAGCATCTGATGTGTTGGGATGGAATTGAGCCAACCGCTGTTCGTGGCTGAGTAAGCAGGAACGAAGTTTCAAAAAACAAATGGTTTCAACCTGATTTGCTATGGTTGTGACAAAAGACTCGTATTCAGGTCCAAGACCGCCAAGAGTATTCAAAAACGAGATCTTGATTTGTCACGGGCTGTTTGATGGTAGCCAAGGAATCGGAGACCGTCTTCAAATGATGGAGATAATCGGTTATTGTTGAAGTATCTTTCTTGATCGTTTGAAGCTAAAGGCGCAGTTGCATCACCTGCGCTTGGGATTGTTGAGCAAAAATGGAAGCTAAAGCATCCCAAATATCCCGAGAGGTTGATGATCCAACCGTTTGAGCAAGAACACCTTGAGTAAGAGTGGTGTTAATGAGACTGATGAGGTACTTGTCTGTGCGCCGCCATTGATGAAAGGCAGGATTTGGAATTGGAGTTTCTGACTTTCCAGTTTTGTCTTTAATGAATGGGGAAGGTGGCGGGTTGGAGTCATCAACAAAATGATGAAGCCAAAGTAAATAGTTTGTGCCATCTAGTCTAATGGATACAAAGTTGTTGATGTTGGAGATGCTAAATGAAGATGATGAAGCCATTTATGGTAATGCAGGAAGGATCGAAAACAAAAAATGCAGTGAGCTAGAAGAACTTTGATACTATGTAAGATAACAAATAATTATTGAAGGCAGCAATGTGCTTGACCTTTTCTACTATATTCTGTATTCTTTATATAAACAATTACAAATCTCATCTCAATTAATAAACAACTCATACAACACTGTCTTAGGTTATTTACAGAAGGTTACAAATGTGATATCAATCAAGATATATGAAATTTGAATTTCAAAAAGATTTGATTCGATGTAGATGTTATTCTCCTAATAGCCATTACCCAGATTCCATCTCAAACCCATTTTAAGCACCTCCCGACCAGCAAGAATGTTTCTCCATGACCAAGAAGGTCGGCTTCGAGGTTTAGCAAAAAGAAAAGTGTCATGGGGAAAAATGCTCTTGGCTAGCCGACCCCATAGAGATCCTGGGTTTTTAATTAGATTTCACCCTTGTTTTGTAATAAGAGCAATATTGAAAGAAACCAAATCCGAGAATCCCCCTCCACCATCAGCTTTGTTGTTGCACATTGTCTCCCATTTTACCCAGTGTATCTTCTTTTTAGTGCTATCTTGGCCGCACAAAAAATTAGCTACCACATAATTTATATCCTGACATACCTTGATGGGAAGCTTGAAATAGCTCATAGCGTAAGCTAGAATGGATTGCGACACAACTTTGATAAGGATGCTTCTCCCAGCCTTAGTAAGGTATTTTCCTATCCAACTTTGAATCTTGCTCATAATCCAGTCCGTTATGTTTGAGAATAGATTAGTTTTGGACTTCTCAAAGATATGTCTCAGCTCCTTTCATCACCGTGATTTTCATAATTCTACTAATCATTCTTTGTATCTTGAAAGGAGTGTCTGCTAAAAATCAGACCAAATTTGTTGTTGTAGACCTATTGCCCATATAATTTTCCAAAGTCCCCGAGAATCTTTTTTATAGTTCCTACTTCATGTGGTGTTGCCTAACATAAAAAGTATACCATCATCAGTAAAAATTATGAGTAATAGTTGGACTCGTTTGCTTATGGATGCGAATGAGCTCTTTTGTGTTCACTCGCTAATTCTATATCATAAAGAAATGTACACTCTTATTTGTCCGTATCTGTTAAAATTGAAATATTTTACTAATTCTATAATTTTTTTATTTATTTTTACTAATTATGTAGAAAAAGTAGAAAATAAACACACACGGTGCATCTATTAAGCCCACAGCGTGTAAGCCGGGTTAACAAACATGGGAGTGCTTAGCCTGTCTCGTCCCCAAGCAGGACTTCCTATACTCGAGATTAGCCTCTTTGCCCAACTCATGTCCTATAAATTTGATCTTTATTTTTAGAACGAAAAAAACTAGGTTAAGATTTAAATTTGTATCCAATTTTCAAACGATATTTTTTAGAATTATTTAAAAAAAAACTAAGGTTAGATTTATTAACCCTAAGACTTACTGAATCTTAACAACAGTAAAATGAGACAAGCGTTGGGCAAAGAGGTTATGCCATAGTATAAGTACACCGAAAATAATAAAGATAAGATTTGAAATTATCTCAAATTACTCCCCCAAGGCAACACATGTCCCTTTTAATACTCCTTAACAATGGTTAAGATTTACTTAACTCTTCGTGTTCAACCATCTAACGTTGGTTTCTAGAAAAAATATTAGAACATTATTAACTCTAGAGGTTAGAAATTGTTAACCAAAGTTTTTTTAAAAAAAGTATTTAAAGAGGCTTTAACCGGACTCCTTCAGTCCGGTTACAACTTGAGAGAATCAGAGTGGACATTTACAAACATGTATTTTTGTCCCTAATTGAAAAGGGCCGCTAGCCCCAGACGCACTTAGTTAAACTGTGCGAACGGAAGGAGAAAAATCAAAGGCTGGAGAAAGAGAAAATTGCAGGTAGTTTAGGGCGATAATATCAGGGATTTAGGGCAAGAATATCACTATTTTTGGAGTTCGAACCTGATCTAGGGTTTCCGGTGCTGTAAATTTAAGGTATTTGGCCATCATTTTAATTTATTATATTAATTTTTTGTCCTCTTTTCGTCCTCTTTCGCCTGATTCGGATTCTTCTTAGTAGAGTTTCGTTTCGGAGGAAAGCCAGATGCTGAATTGAATTCGTATTGCGCTGATTTTCCTATTGACTAAACCTAGAAACAAGGTGTACTAATCAGTTGATGCTCTTGATTGTTCTGAAAATTAGGGTTTGTTTTAATTATTTATGTATCTTCATATGCTCTGTAAAGATCTAGTTGTGATATCTTCCCCCTTCCTAATTTTTAATTTTCATTTTTCTTGTAATGTTTTAAGCAATGCAATGGATTATTTACATTTTCTGTTTAACTTATATTTATGAACTTAACAGTATATGGAATTGGGTTTGTGCGTCTGTTGCTCGCCATGCTTTGAGTGGTCATGTTTTAATAGTCTATTAAGTTAGTAAGTATAAACTACAAAGACAGCGAGCTAGTGTGTTTCTGTTTGTGGTTAGGCCTGTGATGAACTTGCATATTTTGAGACATTTATTCTGTCTTCGATAATTTTTTCAATGCAAAAGTTCTAGTTTGGACTGGTAAAAATGCTTTCTTTATTTTTTGCCCCTAAAAATGCATAATAAGGTATGGAATTTGTCCTACGGTTCTGAAAAAATCTGTCATGATGAACTCACCATAGATCTTCACAGCTCAAACCAAATTGATATTAGAGTCTTGTTCATATGCTTTAGATTTCTTGATTTTAGCTTAGTCACAAGAAAATAAAAACTATGTGATACGCAAAGGAAAGTTCTTTTGTGATGCTAATGGTCAATTCTATTCTTATGTGGAGTTGATTAACATGGTTGTACTTGGAAAAGACTAGGTGCTTGAGTTATTCACCCTTTAATAATACTTATAAGTGGGTGAATTAATATCCTTATCTCAGAAGTCTTTAAATTGGTAGAATAGTTCATTTCCTTTATGTTGGTGGCAAACAAATGGCTAGACTACATAGGTAGAAACTTTGGCATCATGTAGGATATTTGGCCTGGTTGATGGGAAATGTAGTAGCATTACTAATTTGGTTATGAGTTTTTTTTTATATCGGTAAATCAAGTATAGTCATGTAGAGAAATAAAAGTACAACGGTTTATAGGAAGATAAGCTAGGGGGAAGAAAGAGACAATAGTGATAGGCAGCGAGCTAGAAATCTCACAATAAAATTTCCATCACATCACCACCCACTGAGAGAGGGATGAGTGGATGACCAATGCACAAGCATTCGACGAACACGCGCTAAGATGCGAGGAGGAGAGGAGTTGGAGTTCTCAAAGACACGACAATTCTCTTCCTTCCTTATATCCCACGATATAGCTCCAAGTAGTAAAACCCAAATTGATGATGAGTTGGGAAGGGGATTCTATGGAATATTGACTGTTGGTGGGTGTGTTCAAGGTTTTGAATAACCGCGATTAGTGTTACCTAGGCACTTCAGTTTTCCCAAATTCTGTCATGCTGACACTTGGACACGACATGACACTCCATGGCACGACACGACACTCCTTGGTACGTGAGTCATGGTGACGTCAACATTATGATTAGGCACATGGTGCTTCATGTATGTCGTACTATTTTTAAAGTATAATTGTTTGGAACTTTTTGTCAATTTTTTTTGCTTTTTTGGAAATATAGAAGAAGTTTTACTAGCAGAGTAGTAACAATAACAACGATCAATATGTACGTCTCTCTCTTCTCTCTTGTTGCTCATTTCTATTTCCTATATGAGTATTTTTTATGACTTAGGTATATAGTTTTAAAAAAAATTTGGGGAGAGGCAATCCCCCTATTTTTTATTATTATTATTATTATTTAAAAGATTTGAGTTGTAATATAGTTATATATTTAATCACCTAAAAAAAATTGTACGTCCGTGCCGCCGTATTGAGATTTTCAAAGCTTGCCTTACCGAATTCCCCTGGACACCTGGACACCTGGACACTTGGCACCCATACCACATGCCTAGGTAACCGTAACACTGCCCACGATAGGTGATATATCTGTCGATACGTTGTAAAGTCGCAGGCTCGGGGATATATTTATCCATGGTATTTCCGTATTTATCTTTGTACAAATTAACAGCTAAATATCGTGAAGATATCAGATTTTTTGCATTATTTCGCCAAATATCGACGAAAAATTAAATGTTTTTTGTAGAAAGTTACAATATGTCTTCCAACATATGAAAATGTCGATTGATGTGAGATATTTTAGGATTTCTTTTCTTGTTCCTTAAGTTTTTGATCAAATTTTCACTGAATTCAATTGGATTTGGGTTTTTCAACTCCAAACCAACCAAACTTTGAAAAAACCGTGTACTTGTCCTTTTTTTTAAGCCTTCTAAGTTCTAACTTAAAATTTTTGTCTCGACCTTTTCACTTATTAGCAATATGTGGAATTCCTCTTTCAGTTCTTTTCTGTGATTTAGCCTGAGCCCATCCAAGATGCTAGATTCCATTTTTTTTTGTCTAGCTCTTTAATTTTCTCATGAATTTTCCACAATTATTAGAGCGAGAAGGAAAACAAGAAGCAAAGTGAAAGCGAGAAGCGGGAAACGAGACTCAAAAATACCTTAGGAAAGGGGAAATACAAAATTAGATATAGGCTCCTCATTCCTATTATGTTATTATTGGTTGCTACACATTTGATTTTATCTTACATGAGATTTTTGTGAAAAAGTAGGTGCCTTAGGTTACAAACCGACGATACTTGCTTAGAGTCTACACCATAGGCTATAGATTCTGGTTTACCCCATCACTTCACAGTTCGCACATACAATTCCCTTTGATTACTAAATGGAACGTGATGAAAGCGAGCTTCCTAGGAAACAAGTATGTCAGAGGAAGTGAGTCTAGGAAACGAGCTTCCCAACCTGTACATAGCTTCCTTGCAACTAACACTTTAAGCGAGGTGTGGCATTTTGCATATTTTGCTTTAAGGCCTCAAGTTTGAGACCGAAAGTTTGTGCTAGATGCAGAACAAACCCAAAAATTTTATTCCTTAGAGGCCTTCACAATTTGTGAAAAGTCTGGGTCCTCAACCACATGTCCTCAAACCTTAAAGGGGTTGACTTGCTCACCCGTATGACGGACCCTGGGGGTGGAGCCAGGGGGTGAGGAGGGGCCATTGCCCTTAATCTTTTTTGATTTTTTAATATTCCAGTCATAAAATATATATTTTTAAAATTTTTTACTCTTATCTATATATAGTGCCCCCCAACTAACTCTAGTTAGTTGACTATGTGGGAAGTTGGCCCCTTTAAAAATTTGTATTTATATATATATAATATAAAAATTTAAAATGTAATTAATTTTATTTGAAACAATATTTTATTTTATTTAGAGTAGTGATTAGTGGACCGCACATTTGGGTAGATTGTCGAATGCCTGTCTATGCCTCCGTTTTAACACTCCTTAAGCTTAATTAAACTAAGGTTAATAACTTTAAAAAAAAACCAAGGTTGGATGGATGAACCTTAGGGTGAGTGAATCTTAACCACAGTTGATGGGTGTTAAGAAGGGGTCGTGGACTGGGGCGGAGCCAGGATTTTTTTTTTTGATCAGTAAGTATTTTATTTTATTATATAAATAAGAAAAAAGGAAGACAAAAACTCGAACATAACTCGGCGAGAGTTTACAAGCATATAAACTCAACACCAAGGATACACAACCAATGTCCTAACTTCCTAAAATACCCTGAATTTCCTCCCTTATACAATGAATCCCTGCTCACTCCAATATACCCACTCGGATGCGCTCACAAAGCCTAGGAATGGCAAAAGAAACATTCTCAAAAACTCTGCGATTCCTCTCGTTCCAAACCCACCAAGAAATAGCCTCAAGAGCATAAGCCAAATCCGCTTCCATACACCCTCTCCCTTAAACCAAATCCAACAAGATAAAGAATCGTGTAGGGAATAGGGGAAGACCCATGCAACCCCCATTCGGGAGAGAAAGAAACCCCACACCTCTTGAACTACAGGGCACTGCACAAAATGATGAGCCACCATCTCTTCCTCTTTAAGACACATGTAACATCAGTTAGCCAAATTCCATCCTCTATGTTGCAAATGGTCACTTGTTAAAATTTTGTCCAAAGTTGTAGACCATAAGAAAAAACAAACTTTTGAGGGAATGCCAGAATTCCACACCACCTTATGGGAGAAAGTTTTACCCGGGATAGGAAGCAAAGATTACATCAAAAGTCGTACTGAGAACCGTCCATTATTGCTTCTAGCCCACTTCCTGTAATCCCTATGCTTAGGGCAAAGATCAGATGATGTAATGCGCTCCAATAACCGAGCCATTTCTCCTATCCCCCAATCTTTTAGGTCCCTCCTCATCATTGGACACCACACCACCCCCTGTGCTCCTCTCATACGAATCTTCCACCAAGGCATCCTTATTGAGAGCTAGGCCAAAGAGATTTCCAAAATCATCCATAAGCCGAGTAGATCCAGCCCAAATGTCCTTCCAAAACCTGACCTCCGATCCCCTCCCTACCTGGAAGCTAAAGTGCGGCACTACCAAGTTAGCAGTAGCCATAATCCTCTTCCAAAACCTTAGACCATGCATGCCTCTAACTTCCCTAGGAATCCAACACGACGATTTCCCATACTTGGCGACTATTACAGTTCTCCACAAACTATCCATTTCTTCTCCAAATCTCCACACCCATTTGCCTAACAGAGCTTTATTCACTTGGGTGAATGGCTTTAGCCTCATTGCTCATTCTTCCAAAGGTTTACACAGTTGAGGCCAAGCAATTAAGTAATATTTGACTTTATCTCCTTTCTCGTTCCATAGAAATGACTTCTGTAATTTTTCTATAATTGTGGCCACATTGCTAGGAATGGTGAGGATGGACATGAAGAAAGTGGGAAGACTTCGTAATTTGCTTCTTATAAGAGTTAACTTTCCCCCTTTCGATAAGAAGAATGATTTTCACCCTGATAGTCTTTTTGCCATTCAGTCTAGCACCGGATTCTACACTGATCTCTCTTTATAACTTGCTCCCAAAGGCTTGCCAAGATATACTGAGGGGAGCGACCCCACCTTGCACCCTAGGCAAATGGCTAGGTGATCAATGATAAGCACCTACCCTACTTGTAATAGTTCTGACTTGGCTAAATTGATGCTCAGCCCCGATACCGCTTCAAAGCATCTAAGAATGCATCGAACGCTTCGCGATGCTCTTCCAAAGATAAGCGTGTCATCTGCGAATTGGAGATGAAAAATTCTCAACTCACTAGCACCAATCTGAAAACCTTCCAACAATAACCCCTGTAGGATTCTCTTGCAGGGGGCTAATAATTGGGGTTCGGGGGCGAAGTCCCCAATTTGCTTTCAAGGCCAAATTCGTGGGCCATCGCGTTTATTTGTGTCCGTTTGTGAGGAATATATTTTTTCTTAGAAGTTTAGTGAGGGCTAGAGCACCCGTCCTTGGCTCCGTTCCTCTCCTAGGCTAGAGTACTATAGGAATTATTAATTTTTACAAAATTTAGGGGGGGCTTTAGCTCCCCCTCGGCCCCATGTAGCTCTGCCCCTGCCCGATCCAATGAGGATGGACATTTAGCTACATAGCCAAATGCGTAGTCCGCTATTTATTTCCCTTTTATTTATATAATGGTTCTCAAAAAGGGCATATTATTCGACCTTTATTGGAATTAATAGTAACACATTTTATGACCACGTTAGACCCATTACTCAAAAAAAAAAAAAAAAAAAAAATCTTGTCGACAAAGCCCTCGAACCCCCAAGACCCATTACTCGCAAAAATAAAAATATCGGGGCCTATGCCCCGAACCCCCAGCCCCATACCCTCAAACCTATTAATTTTCTGAATACATGTATTTTGGCCTCCCTAAATAAAATTTCCTAGCTCCACCCCTGACGGACCCTAACATGGTGTGTGGTCAAAAGTTGCTCTCGAGAGGGCTGACTATGACATGGACGAGAAAATAATTCTCTCAGGCATCACAACATATTATTATTGTTGATATCTTCTTTCATTGCTCGTCATTGGAAGAGTCTAGAACTTCTTTTATTTACTTTTGTTTTGTAGTTGATAATTCCTTCTCTAATTTTTGACATGCTAATTGCTAAGTATGCAATCTTCCAACCCCTTCATTAAGAAGGATGCCTTGAAGGATTCAAGGAATGAAAAGATGGAATTTTCAAAGGTACCAATGTAAAAGAAAAAGAAAGCAGAGTTGAAGACAATCTTTTGACCATTGTCATTTGTCCATGAAGGTTAGAAATTTGTATCAATTTGATGAACTTCTATGTTCGATAGGTTCCAAAAAACTCAGTTCGATGACTTGGCAAGCAATTGGAATTCGGTAGTAGATAGTGAGGATCATTAAGAAATGGAAAGCCGCTATCTGAAGGGGTTTTAGAATTTATCTCTGTCCACAACTATTTTAGATTGTGGTGTAAATGGCTAAGTTCGGTTTGTGATGTCGTGTAGGGTACAAATTTGTTACTTACAAAATAAAAGGAAAATAAAAAAAAGAAAGAAGAAAGCAGAGATAAAGACAATGTATTGACCATTGTCAATGAAGGATTAAAACTTATGTCATTCTATTGACTTCGGGCAACAAATAGTGAGGATCACCTTGTGAAGATCATGGAGAGATGGAAGCTACTACCTAAAAGGGTTTTAGAATTGAATATATTTGATTTATTGATAAAAAAATGGGTTTTAGAATTAACTATGTGGTGTAGGACAACACTGAGATAGTGCTAACCAAAATCTATTTTGGTGGGTTAAATGAAAGTATAATAACATAGAATGATAAGAAGAAGAAAAAAGGTAAATTGTTCTAACAATCACTCATAGAACTCCTTAGGCATCACACCTAAGGTTAGGGTTGTCTCACACAAGCCTTAGAGCTTCAACAGCTTCAAACCAAATTCTGTAAATTGTTCATCCCCTTCAAAATATGCTAATACACCTTATATAGACCAAGTAAACTTAGGGAGAAAGTAACTAATAAGACAAGCGTACTTGTAACCCAAGTAAGCTTAGACTAGACTCATGATGCCCAACAAAGCTAACCCAACTAAAAGAAAAGCCCACAAAACTCAACAAATTGGGCTACTACAACAACTCAGGCCCATAAAATATGATTTCCCCAAAATACCCTCTACTCCATAAAACTTAACAAAACCTAAATAAAACTTAACAAACAACATACAACCTTAAATAAAAAAGAATATATGATTCAACCCCAACTAAACTCAATTATGCAAGGTCCCAAGTGGGCCCCACATCATCCGACATATGCCAGATTAAGGCTCGGCCTTAGAACCTTCATTTCCACGCCTTTTATATACCTTTAAAGGATGCTGCCATTGATCTCTATCATCTCTCCCTGGCTTGAAAATCTCGACTCCGACGAGTTAAAAGCATGAAATTTCTCGTAAAGGTCGTGATCTAGGTGTTGGAACTCATAATCAGTGATTCACGTACAATCCGAAAGTGGATGCCCCTTCCATTTAATGAGATACTTTTGATAACAGATGATAGAGATCAATGACAACATCCTTTAAAGGTGTATAAAAGGCGTGGAAAGGAAGGTTCAAAGGCCCAACCCTTAATCTAGCATATGTCGGATGATGTGGGCCCCACTTGGGACCTTGCATGATTGAGTTTAGTTGGGGTTGAGTCATATATTATATTTTATTTAAGGTTGTATGTTGTTTGTTAAGTTTTATGGAGTCAAGGGTATTTTGGAAAAATCATATTTTATGGGTCTGAGTTGTTGTAATAGCTCATAGATTTTGTTGAGTTTTGTGGGTGTTTCTTTTAATTGGGCTAGCTTTGTTGGGTCTAGTCTAAGCTTACTTGGGTTCCAAGTAAGCTTGTTTTATTAGTTACTTGCTCCCCAAGTTTACTTGGTCTATGAAAGCCTAGGTGCATTAGTATATTTTGAAGGGGACGATCAATTTACAAAATTTTGTTTGAAGCTATTAAAGCTCTAAGGCATGTGTGAGATAACCCTAACCTTAGGTGTGATGCCTAAGGGATTCTAGGTATGATTCCTAGAACATTTTATCTTCTTTTCTTCTTCTCATTTTGTGTTGTACTTTCATTTAACCCACCAAAATAGATTGTAGACAACATTACCTCAGTGTTATCGTACAACACTGTTTGCATCTATATTAGATAGGGTTGTAAATGATGTGGTGTAGGTCTACCCAAGCCTTTTCCTTGACCCGAGTCCAAGCTTGGCTTTGACCCATCATGAGCCCAAACCTCCTAACTGGAATCAGTCTCAAGGTTTGGCCAAGTTCATGCCTGAGTTGGACTGAGTTGACAGTTGAGTCGTTGACACAAGCTGAAATTCTATCTGAGTCAAGCCCAAGCCGTCAATGTAAATCAGCCCATTTTCATTCTATGCTACCAGATGGAGCTTAACTGAGAGTCAACAAGATAAGGAGTTTTGAAAGGAGCAAGGAAAGACGCAAATGATTCCTAGGCAAGTAAGAAAATGACTTTAGATACTCGAAGGAAGGACAATGCAATTACAAGTGGTCCACCATTTCCTCCGCACTCATGCACATACAAAAACAGTTGGCCAACCTCCACCCTCAATTTCTTAAGTGATTGCATGTGAGAATTTTGTTAAGAGTTGCTATCCAAAAGAAAAAAAGATACCTTAAAAAAAAACCTTGGGTTTCACATAGTATGATAAGGGAAAGGCTGGGTAAAACAGGCTCGCAACGAGGGAGGTTCGTTGCTACTTGCATCGGTAGCTTGGTCTCTATGGGAAGAAAGAAACTCAGGGTCTTCGAGGATTCCCCCTCATCTCATGCAAGAACCTGCCATAGGGCAAGGCATCTCTTGGTGCAGTGGTTCTCAATTCAGGAGGATTTTGATTTCGCTTGTTTAATTTTTTGTTGTAATTCCATGTCTTTCTTTCTTTCCCTTTTATTTTTTAGTTAGTCTATTAGGATTGGTTCATTTTCTTGTGACCCCTAGCTCCCTTGTATAGTCTCTCCCATATCAATATATATCTTTATTACTGATCCAAAAAAAGGCTCCAAATGTGGTCAGAGGGTTTTTGACAATATTGCCTCTTCCCCTGGATGCAGGTGTGTGAGAGAACCAGGAAACTAATATTAACTTGGCGCTTAATCAGGAGGGACTTGGAAGGTTCATTGGTGTCTTTCCTTTTCTGAGTACCTTAAGAGGGATGCCTTTGTAGTAGTTTTTTAGTCCTTTTCTTGTGACTCTGTTTCTATAGTTTAGCTATTGGGTTCAATTGATTGTGAACCTTATATTTTTTTATTGTTTCTATTTCCTTTGTCTTGATTTATATATATATATGTGTGTGTGTGTGTGTGTGTGTGTGTGATTACCAATAAAAAAAGATGGAGCATAAAGCATTACTTGTGGTGTGGTCAGTCACCTCTTAGAGTAGACTTTGGTAATTTAATCTCTCTAGCTGTTGATAAGAGTGTGCTTGCAGTGTCTTGCTTTGAGTTGGGGAATGAGACTGCATCGTGGACCTCTAGACTAGGATGTAGTCTAAAGGATTGGGAGTTGGACGACCTTGCTTGTCTTCTCTATCGCCTAAATTCCGCCAGTTTTCACTTAGGGATGTTCGATTTTGGTTTAGGGACAGCAAATGTCAATTTACAGTGAGATCCTTTTTTCAATCATTGCGAGTTTGTTTTACCAAGCATTTCCCTTACCAGGTTGTATGGATCCCAGAGGTTCCTTTTAAGGTATCTTTTTTTCCAGTTTGGACACTAACTTTGGACAAAATTCTCACATATATCTCTTAAAAAACATTTGCCTACCGTTGTTGTATGTGCATGAGTGCAGAGGAGACAATGTACAATTGTTATTGCAATGTCCTTTCTATTCGGGCATTTGGAATCACTTTCTTTCTCGCCTGTGAATCATTTGGGTCTTCCTTTTTTTTTTAATTGGTATCATTTGGGTCTTCCTTGCTTCTTCGAGATTCCTTATCTTGTTGGCTTTCAGTTAAGTGAAAGTTTCCGTTCTCAGTGATTTGGGCACTCATTCCAGGGGCTATAGCTTGGTGTATCTGGAAGGGAGGAATCAAAGGATTTTTGACAAAATGGCTTTCCTTCAGTGCGTGTGTGTGAGAGAACTAGACATCTGATATTAGCCTAGTGCTCAATCAGGAGGGACTTGGAGGGGTCAGAGGTGTCTTTCTTTGTCTGAGTCTACCTTAGGAGTTAGGAGGGATGCTTATGTAGTAGTTGTTTAGTCCTTTTCTTGTGATTTCGTTTCTTTAGTTTCTTTCTTGGGTTCGCTTACTTGTGAACCTTTTGTTTTCTCTTTTTCTTGTGTCTCTTCCCTTTTTTTTTTTTTTGGTTTATAAATATTTTTGTGTGTTTGTATTTATCTCGTTACTGACAAAAAAAGTAAAAAAAATGGAGCTTAAAGCATTAGCTGATAACATACATATATATACCAAAGATAGTGATCAGGAAGAGTTGATGCATATTGGTTTGACGCACTTTGAGATGTGTCTAGCCGTCTAGTGATATGTTGGGCCTTTACATGTAGACAGTAAATAACTGCTTTGACTACTTTGATGAAGGAGCTGATTGACTTGTTCTCTCTCTCTCTGTGCGTTGTGTTCAATAGTAGTAGTTTCCTTGACACGGTTGCTGCAGGCTTATTTACTCTGATTGTCCAATTTGTGAGATCAAGCTTGGAGATCACCTAGCTCAAAGTTCAAGCCTGGTCCACTTATCTTTTAGACAGCCAAAAAAATGAAAAAAAATAATAACAGCAAAAAGGAACTGTAAGCTGAAGAGCCTCTAAAATTCCCGCCCATATATTACAATCATATGATGGGTTGGTTTAGGGCTTGGCGACCTCCCAGCCCCCAGGTGGTGCTGATCAATTGATTTTGTCAAGAACCCCTTGCATTTGCGCATATATACAGTACCAATGCATATATTGGTATCAAGTATTGCATAACTTCCTTTCTAAGTTGTATTATATCGGGAATTTTCACTTATCTACTGCTCTGAACTTTCCTAGCAGAGTTTATATGTTTGATGCTGAATTGCATTGTAGGTCACTCACCATATCAAGTCAAATGGATCTCGAGACGGAGAACCGAATCGCTGCAATACTTATGAAAGAGGCAGCAGAATTGCGGCTTCAAGCTGAGAAAGAAGGCATAGATGCTTATCTTCGCCAGCCCAACGTAAGGGGTCGACCGAATTCTCGTTTCCTCACTGCAACTGTCCGTGGGGTACAACAAGGTTCGTGCCATAATTTCCCTGAACTTAGTCTGGGTACTAGTATTTGTGAACTCTTTGATAAATTTCCTAGTGACGTACTTTTCTTAAAAAAATGAAGAAAAGGAAAATTATTTTAGTGCTTTGTCAATTAGTGAAAGTTAGCATTAGCATTGGCATGGATAATGGGTTCTTTCCTTTTAACGCATAAAGTGCCATGAACTGGTGTATCAGCCCCATCCAGGCAATGGAGGCTTCTCTCACTTATCAGATGATGCTTACTGTCCAGTGAAGTGCTTTGAGAAATGAGAAGTTAATAGTAGTATGTTAAAAGTTGATTGCTTAGATGGCTAGGATTCTCTAATTGACAAAATTCTTGGGCATTTGTTCATCCAAGACGTCTCTTTATTTGGATTAATCCATGGTGGGTGTCATCAAACAGGGTGTCCTCATTTAGGCTCGCATTTTGTCTATTCCTATTTTAGAACTTTTGTTGGTTTCTGTTTGGTTGCTTGATTTTAGAGTCTGTTCTCTTCAGCCAATCGAGTTGCGGAAGTAAACGAAATGTGGAGAGTCCGTCAGAAAGAGCTAGAGCTGGATGATAGGCTGAAAGGAAGATCGAGAGACAAGAGCAGTAGTAGTAGCAACAGCCATAGGGACCACAGTGACCCCCCTAAAAGTACAAGTACGAGGTGCAGGGAAACTGATAAAGATGCTGCTGATTTAAGGACATCAAGAAAAAGAGGAAGTGAAGATTGCTACACCAGTGAAGATGGTCTGAAGGATGAAGAAATTGAAGAATTTCTACACTCAAGGTTGTATGTGAGCTTCTCTCTCTCTCTCTCTCTCTCTCTCTCTCTCTGTGTGTGTGAATACCATCTAATAATTGATTGCTTTAGGAAATTTACTCATCTGGTATGAATTATTACTGATGGAAGGGTCAAGCGTGGTAGAGGTGCCATAGGGTCAAGGATGGATGAAACAGGTCCTTATCTTCCACCGTCAGTCTCCCAGGAAAAGCTGTTTGCAAACCATGATGTGAGGGTGAAGGAAGAGTGGGAAAGTCGTGTTCTTCTACCAGAAAAGCCTTCTTTCCTAAAGTCACATAAATCTTCTGAAGATGAGCTTGAACGGGATAGTTGGAAGAAGGCGAATAAGGATGATTCAGTGAGCTCCAAGAAGCGGCATTCCAAGAAGCACAGATCAAAGGACAAGTCTCCAATTAAGAAGAGAGAGAAAAAATATAAACATCGGAAAAGTCGATGAATCTGCCAATGTCTGTTTGGAGTGATGACTGAGAATGTATAATTTTTCATCGTAAATGAAAATTGATTTTCTTTGTACCACATTAAGGTGGCGTTTGGATTGGATTTTTTTGGCCAAAAATCAATTCGGATAAAATTGATTGTGTAGAAATTCATGATCAAATAATCTAATAGCATTTGGAGACTCACCTATGTATTCTCCGAACGCTTATTTAAAAAATGATTATTTGACCATTAATTTCTACACAATCAATTTTACCAGAATTGATTTTTGGCCAAAAAAATCCAATCCAAACGCCCCATAAGAAACTAGTGTATATCATGAAGCTTGTTTAAGGATCATTTAAATTTCCATTGCAGTACCAATTTTTTTCTTTGGGTACATCCATCATTTATCTATATTAGGTGTTGGTGTTATTGTGCATGCATGAGTTATTGTTCACATCATCTTAGGGACTCTCTCCAAATGACCAAATCCATTAGGATGCCCCCAGGGATAGATCCAGAATCTACCCTTTATGAGGAGCACACTGATGATACCACTCTTGAGATCAAAGACAGGAAATAGGCTTTTGAGAAAAAGTCTCCTTGTGTGGTACAAAAAGCGACTGAGATGGGGAGAACAATTCTCCCTCACGTCTTGGGTTTGAGTCACGGAAAGGATTACCTAGGGAGGGCTATGGAAAAAATTCTAAGACTTGTCCCACTTCAGAGTGAAAGCTACCGTGGAAAGGGCTACTTAGGTATAAGAAAAAAATCTTAAGAATTGCCCCACCCTAGAGTGAGCCACCAATGATGTAGGCTGCAGAAGTGTGGTGGTATGTTACTATCCCAAATAGATAAATACTTAGATTGCGCTTTTCCCATCAGTTTGGACTTTTGAGATTAGTGATTGCATCTAGGTACGGATCAATGAATCAATTTACAGTTTGGTTCATGAAATTGGGCGAACAACATGATTCTTCAAAACGGTCTTGGTTTGTGATTCTTCAAAACGGTATTGGTTTGTTAATTTTTTTTATTGGAGTTGGTTGATTTTTATTTTTGATTCTTCAAAACAGTCTTGGTTTATTAAATTTTTTATTGCAGTTGGTTGATTTTTGTTTTTTTTTTTGGATTCGACAAATTTATACTTTTGAGTTCAACATTTTTTTTTTTTGGGTTTACGAACTACACATAAAATTATATTTTTATGGGTTTTAATATAATTATTTATTATATATTTATCTACATACTTATATATATAATATATTTTTAAAACCCATAATTCATTTTTTGCGGTTTGCTCAGCTTCTTTAATTTGGTTCAGTAGCTTGGCTCGTTAACTTATAAAAGCATGTAAAAAACAAAGATGATTTCTCCGCTTAGAAAAGGCGTGTCGATTAGTCCTCATTTACACGCGAATTCATCGGGCCAATACTCGTTTCTTTAGTCGAGGAAACAAACGGAACCCACGGCGACGCGCGCAAATCGCTCAAACAGACAAAACGATTTTTTTTCACTCCCTCTAAAAAAACTCAAATAAATATAGCCTTCGTTTTTTCTCTTCCACGAATTTTAATTTCGTTCCTCCTTGAGAAAAAAAAATAAAAAAATCACAAACCCTAGATGAGAGTGATCTTAAGAAGCTTGATCTCAGTTTGTTAATGGATATCGTGGTGAATTTCAACCCTCGATCTCTTCCTTGTGTTCGCTCACTTGTTCAGTCATGGCGCTTCTCGTGTCCCCCCGTGTCCTCTCCTTCTCCTCAACCTCCTCATCTTATTGCTCTTCTCGGGACACTCGACGCAGGTTTTTCTCAGTGGCGGCAATGGCGACAAGCGAGAGAAGAGAAAGAACTAAGAAGGAAGAGAGTCGTGTGGCTGTTGTGTGGTTCAAGCACGATCTTCGGATTGATGATCACTTAGGGCTCGTAGCTGCTTCTCAGTATCAGAGAGTGGTTCCTCTTTATGTCTTCGATCACCGAATCCTTTCTCGTAAGTTTTTTCTTCATCTTTCATTTTTCAATTTTGATTTCCCTTGCTGTTTGTCAAATATCTTTCCTTTGATTCTTGTGAAATTATATATTTTTTTTCAGGTTTTTCTGATGAAATGCTTGAATTGGTTCTCTTTGCATTGGAAGATTTAAGGAAGTTGCTCAAGGATCAAGGTTCTAATTTGATGGTCAGGTTCGGGAGTGCTGAAAATGTCATACTAGAACTCGTAAAAGAGGTTGTTACGGATTTGCTTATCTTATTTTTGATATCTTCTGTGGAACAAAAAAATGTATGCATGAGGAGAAATTCAAGAACTCATCAATTCACCTGAATTAACTCATTGCATAGGATTGAAACAGGTGAAAGCTACCAATATTTTTGCGGAAGAGGAGGTAGAGTATACCCTTCGTAGGATGATTGATATTGTTGAAGACACTTTGTCTACTACAGTGCCTTTCCCACAGGGTAGCCCTCAGATTGTGTTGTGGCAGACTCCATTTTATGATTTTAAGGTAACCCATTTGGTTTCAATTGGTTGTTTTTGTTATCTGAATGTGTGTCATTATATTTATGCTGCCCCTAAATGCATATTTATGTTAGTTTAGAACTTGAAGGAGCTGCCTGCATCATACCGTGACTTCAGAAAACTTCAATTGCCTGTGACTTCCTTGCTTGAGCCCCCAATCTTACCCGGAGTACATGTGGAATTGGATTGGGGTACGCTCCCATAGTCTTTAAAACTTCTCATGTTGCTGCTTTTATTCTTCTTTTGAGTATGAATTCCTTTCTTCCATATTTTTTTTTGTTCTAGTTCTCATGCATGATAATAGTATATTGCTAGGAATAATGATGTCTGCATTATGGTTCAGGTACTGTACCCTCATTTGATGATGTGAAGAGGTATATGAATGGAAATCCATGCAAATCAAATGAGAGATGGACTTTGATCAAGGAAGCTTCGGCTAAAACCATATTAAGGAAGGGGCACATAAGTCGATTTGAAACGCCAAATGATTTGATTGAAGGATTGGAAGTTTCAAATTCGGGTGAAAGTAATGGAGCCAATTTGAATTCCAACCAAACACAAAGGAAAATATTAGAAAATTCAGTTTTTGTCTCAAGAGAAGGAAATCTAGTGGGAGGTGGGACGGATGTTGTATTGAATGCATTGGCTGCATATTTGAGATATTTGGAGGGAACAACTCGAAATGACTGGCAAGAGTATGTGATGACTTAGTGTTCATTTGTTAATTGATATATACATAGCTGGATTCTTATATGGTAGGATAATATAATTTTATAACAGCAAGGTTTTAAAGGGCATTGCCAGAAGAATATCATAGGCCAACTCTGTTATTTTTTAATTTCAAAAAACTGATTCTTCTCAAATCTATATATCCATAGAAAATTTCTTGCATCAAGGACATATACGCAATTGGCTATGTAGCTGATCAATTAGATAGGCCACAGATTAATGACAAGTAGGCAAATAGATTGATGTATATGATAACAACTATATAATTGTAAAATTGTACAAATTTTCTGAATTGGGCTGATCTTATACAAAGTGTTTCTCTACTAATCCTTGGTCCTATAGCATTTAATTCTGTTAAATTCTCATGCGTGTAAAGGAAGTTCGATAATTTTTGCTTGATTTTTTTTTTAATCCAAGATTTATATTAAGGGTATAGATTAGAAAGGTGCAATTAGCATCCTTGGGTTGCAAGAGTTCAGAAAGCGCATTGCTCCTTTGTTTGTTGGGGTTGGTAAATCAGTTGAGACATGTTGCTTTAAATTCTTTGCTAGCTACTAGGATCTGGCATTGGTAACTTTAGTTGTGTCATGTTGCTTTGAATTGTGTGCTGGAAATCAGAATTCCTCAACCACTTTACATAACCTTTTAGCTCCCGTTTCTTTGTATGTTAGGATGAAATCGCGGGGGGCTATAATGTTTTAATTATTTTGCCAGGACAATCAAATGTACAAAATTGGTTTGTATGAATTTTTATCAGCAAGATTGTAATGGAGCAGGATTGAATGGATCAAAATCCAGTTGTGAATTCTATTACATCCAATCAAAATTCCATCTTTATGTCTGCATTTCAAGTACAGTTCTTTTGGGTTGGCTCGGCTCTATGACAGGGTACATGAAAAATTACGTAATGCTGAAGATCGGAGTGGAGCTTCATTTGGTGCTTTGTTCGGGTCGGCTCTTTGTCTTGGCATCATATCTAGAAGGAGAATATATTACGAAGCTATCAAGTATGAGAGAGAACGTAATGCTGGTTTTCTATCTCCCTTTGGATACTCAGCAGCTACTGTTGCTGCAGCAGCTGATACTGTATGCTCAATGGAGGTACAAAGAAACTTTACTGAGGTGGTTTCTTTATAAATTTATGATTGTGCTTGATTGATGTGATTCTCTTTGTGACTAACAGTGCAGCTGTCTTTTCTTTATGATTTCAACATCATTTTGTTATGTCAAACAGTCATGAACTTTTCAGCTGATTTTCTTTGGCAGTGGTATTGGCGTATGGCCTTAAAGAGCCAAAAAAGCAATGAAGGAAGTTATTCTGTTAGGATATGGAAATGGAATGGCTATCTAATTCAGGTATACAGTGGAAAACTGCTTCACAAAATTGGCAATTCATTCTTAATATATTATGAAAATTGTGGACAGTTATCCTTTAAAGGAAGTCCAAACTAAACGGTTTGAGACACATGGGTGCACACATTCCACATGTATTATCAAGTATCAACGCTGTTGATCTAGACAGTCTTCTGAAGTAGATCCCATCAAAACATCTCCTGTCAGCAATTCTGTCATCAGTGTCATGGTCCTCTCAAGTCTCACCATGCGTGGTATTATATGGACTAGTTTCTGAAACAAGCCAACTTAATAGTCACAAATGCTTAGTTACCAAAGGGAGCATGGGTTGAACCTGCTATAGGATTTTTTTGCATTTCTTTTAGCTGTTAGAAGCTTTTTGAGAAGTTCCCTTGAATCCACACTATGTTAGTTTGCAACATGCGGATTTTTTTATTTTTGTTAGTTCCCTACCTCTACAAACCCATTGAAATTACACTTCTGATTCATTGTCTTCCAAATTCACTGGCTATAATCATTAATGGCAATATATTCCCCCTTTGTCATTCATATCAATATATATATATATATATTTATATTTATATTTATATTTATATTTATATGTTTTCGATCAAAAAATATATATCTTAGTATGTTTAACTTGTGGCATAAGTGTCTTACCTGTGCCATATGCCAAAACATAAATAGTGAGAGAAAGCCATGTATACTTTGCATTTCAAGTAATGCTGACAACTGGATTAAAACACATCTATGTTTTCAGAAAATATTCAGTTATTGGTAACCTAATCTATAATCCCTATATTAAATGAGTAAAATGAACAGAAAGATCACAAATACCTCGTGCACATCTTTTATGAGAAATGTAGAGTTGAGTCACATTTGAGGGAAATGAGTTGTTGACAACTCTCTGACGATGAGATTTGGGCATGTGTGCTGGGGGGGGGGGGAGTATGCATGTGTGTAGCGTGCATGCTACAATTTTTGGCTTGAAGTTTATTGGAGAAATTATATGCTATTTAATCTTGACAAATACATATTTAGCCAAGCTTAAGTTGTAGATTTTTGTAATTTTTTCCTTCACTAAGAAATTGCTTTTTTTTTTCCCTGATCAGTATTCATTAAGAAATTGTTCTACTTTCAGTACTCAGTTGTTGGTCATGAAGGTCCTGCTATTCTTCTTGTGCATGGTTTTGGTGCTTTTATGGAGCATTACCGTGACAATATGTATGGTATAGCCGACGGTGGAAATCGAGTTTGGGCAATTACACTTTTAGGTTTTGGGAAATCAGAGAAGCCGAACATAATGTACACTGAACTCATGTGGGCTGAATTGTTGAGAGATTTTATCATTGATGTTGTGGGTGAACCAGCGCACCTTGTTGGCAACTCAATTGGTGGTATGTTCTAACTCCCAATTTTTATCTTGTTTACTCTCTCTCTCTATAATTGTTTTTTTTCTTTGTATTACATATGTTATTGTCTCTTTTCTTTATCCCAGGTTATTTTGTTGCCCTTGTTGCTGGTCTTTGGCCTGCTTTGGTCAAGTCTGTTGTCCTTATCAATACAGCTGGTTCAGTCATTCAAGGCTATTCTTCTGTGCCAGTCACTGAAGTAAGACAACTTTAATACTATATAACTCAAATTTGGTGCTGTATAAACTCCCCAATCATTTAACAGTTATCGAAGCACATTCTTTTAGAATTTTCGTTTGTTCTGGAGTGTTATAAACTGCAAATTTAATCTATTCAGTCGCTCCTAGTAATTCAGTATTGCTTGAAACTCGATATCTTCTTTCTCGTGTTTGTCTTGTGTTTACATTAACTTTCTTACAGAATGTTCAATTACACAACCTTATTTTGATTTTCAAATATTTCATGCTTTGAAGTTATTCATTGTGTTCAAGTTCTTATATATAAATGCACAAGCTGGAATTGATGTTTGCAACATGTTTCAGGAAAGACGAATTTCGGGGGTTGCATGGCTGGGTGGTCGACTCCTATTGTTGTACTTGAGGTTGAGAGTTGGGAACTTAGTGAAGAATTGCTACCCAGCTGTAAGTGTTCCTCTAATCTGCTACCAACTTAATATGATGCTTCTGGATGCTTTCTAGGGCTTGGTATTTGACTAAAGTTTGGTTTGCAGAACACACAGCGAGCCGATGATTGGCTTATTGATGAAATGATAAGAGCAGTATCCTCTTCATGGCTGCAAATGTTGCAAATGTCTTATCTAATCTTTTATCTATCTATCAAAACATACAATATGTTTATCTCTGTCCATCCATCCATCCATCCATTATCTGTCTATTTATCGGCTTCGTTGATCGCAACCACATGGACCCAGAAACATGTGTAGTTTGACTTTGACTAATGCATCTGTTGCTCTCTTTTGCAAGTTAAGGTGTTTCCTTAACAGACAATAGTCGAATGATCCTGGTGTTTTGGTGGTTCTGGAAAGCGTCTTTAATTTCAATCTCTCAATTCCTCTTAATCAACTCTTGGAAATATTCGAAGGAAAGGTTCTGATTATACAGGTAAAATTGAAACATGTAGAAGATTAATCTTACTCTCTGTGAACATCACTTGCAATTAAGGCATATTATTGCTTTCTTTACAATCAGGGAATGCGAGACCCAATCTCCAACTCTGAGCTGAAATTGTCTATGCTTAGAGAGCATTGCAGTGGGGTTGTGGTCAGAGAATTGGATGCAGGTAAGGACAGTTAATATAGCTTCCAGTATATCCAATATAACTTCGAAGGTGCCACCTTGATCAAGTTGTAAAGCCTAGAGTTGTTCATACTCTAGGCCTGGGTTCAAGTCCCGTCCTCATCAATTTTCTCCAAAGGACTACATTATGTGTGTTGAGGTTGATCACAGTGCATGCATGATAGTAGAACTTGGCAAGTAGGTTACCAACCATTGGCTTATCTGATAGAAATACCAACAAATTTTAAACCCTGAAGGGGTGGACCAGTGGTTCCCGGGACTCACGCCTTAGGAAGCGGAAGGTCTTGGGGTTCAACTTCTCACTCCCCCTTTGGGGCAAGTCCTGCACGGGATTTTCCTGGATTTACCTGGTGTGGGTTGTGGGCTCTGGTCGCACCCTCATGGTGCAACCCTGAGTTTCAAAAAAAAAAGAAAGATAGTCGTTATTTGTGTTTTTTTGTTTCTATTGTATTATTATCTTGGATTCATGATTTGATTTGATTTTGCTTTCTTGGCTGTGATTGATGTCCAGGGCATTGCCCCCATGATGAGCGGCCAGAGGAAGTGAATTTTATAATACGCGAATGGATAGTCACCAGTGAACGGAACCTTCATTCATTGCTGTTGAAAGCATCCATTTAGCTATTTAACTTCTTTTTTTCCCTCCTCTTTTGGGTGCATGGCCACTCAATAATGTAGAGTTTTCCCCCCCCATCATATCTATTCTATTTTACATCCTTTGGTCTTGAAGCATCCTGCCTCCAAAGTAGTCCATATCTTCAATGTCTGAAACTCTGATTGATTGAGGTCAGTGAGCATCCTCGGTGTTAACGCTTGCTGCATGCCCTGTCAGTTGCTTTTGCCTCGAAATAGCTTTAGCATTTAGGTGACAAAACAAGATCCTCTTGTTTTTGTTAAGATAGCTATGGATACTAATTTCGTAATTAGTAATTCTGTAATTAGTAAATTTTTTTATTGTAATTAGTTGTCTGTGAAGGTTGCTTGATCT